>OY776294.1:15937326-16558002 GCA_963675345.1 Trididemnum clinides
CGCTTGTGGTAAAAATACACAGTGCCAGCACTACTTTTAACTTAGAAGCAGGTTTGAACGCAAGTTGTTTTATGCGTATATGCAGAAACTTTACTGTAATCAGTACCGGCGCGATGGCGTAGTGGTTAGAGCGTCCGCTTCGCAGTCGGTAGACCTGGGGTTCATTTCCCTTGTCGAGTCATACCAAAACACTTTAAAAAATGGTGTTCACAGCTTCCCTGCTTGGCGCTCAGCACATAAGGGATAGTGTGGAGAACAAGCCGGCAAGCTTGCTTGTTGTGTCCTTAGGCAAGGCACTTAACGGGACGCCTCCGTCTTTATGTGGCAGACAGATGGTGGGGCCAAGCAGTTTACCCGTCGTGGTGGCCCAGTCTGACGAAAGACATGCAAACCGAGCATGAGCTCATACGCGTGAATGAATGAAACTGTAATCAGTGGGTTAAAATAAGTAACCTGAAACACAAAATTCTAAACACATATAAAAGTTGCTTTTTTTCCATCAAAAGCACTCGAAATAGTCTACAACAACATTGCTGTCGAGATCTTTTCAGTTTTGGCATATGAGCTCTTGCTGCTGATTCTTATCTTTTGACAGACAGGGCCACCAAAACGGGTGGACTGCTCGGTCCAACCATCTGTCTGTTTTGTAGACGGAGGAATCCCGCTAAATGTCCAATCAAAAAACACGTAAAACGAACTTGCCGGCTTTTTCTCGACACTATCGCTTCAGCGCTACGTACCAAGCAGTGAAACCGAATATTGTTTTTAAATTTTGCAACAACTGGTCAAGGAATCATGGCCAGGTCTACCAAACGCGAAGCAAACGCACTAACCTCTACACTAGGGGTCCCCAAAGTGGTCGATATTGACCCCTGGGGGTCGATGGGATTATCCAAGGGGTCGATAAACACATGGGGGTCAAAAAGGGGTCGATAAACACCTGGGGGTCAAAAAGGGGTCGACCAGGAATTTTAAGTATATGAGGTCGTGCTTGACGTCAGCTTCGCCGTAGACAGGGGGGATTACTACTACTGCTTCTTCAGCTTTCATTGATAAAGACACAATGGATATCGCTATTGTTTATTATTAGTGATGCTACTATTTTATTATTGACATCATTAGCACTTTCAGTTATCACTATTTTTTTTATCGTCTTTATATTTATCATAATGCTATCATAGCCTGTGTAAGTGAGGTCTAGGCTACATGCATACATGAATAAGTTTAAGTTTATGCCTGGGGGTCGATGAGAAATCAAGAATTCCATAAAGGGGTCGATGGTCTAAAAAGTTTGGGAGCCCCTGCTCTACACCATCGCGCCGGTAAAACATTTGTCTGATAAAAGGCATGGCGTTAACCGACACGGTGAAAAATCAGTCAGCATGCATCACGATAAATTGACCGGTTATAGAAACACATGTCAGTAACTCTCACCATCAACGTCGTATATCTTGAATTTATGGTTGTTCAACTGCTTCATCCTTGAGCTTCTTGAAGGCGTGCGCACTAGCGCCGGATTGTACAGCGGAAAGTCGCAATAATACTTCTCCAAAACCCACACCGAGCATCGCTGAATGCTGCACGAAACAAGTTTTACTGCGCATTTGAAACCAATAAAAAGCAAATTAAAATACAAGTAAGGCTGCATCGCGTGTACAACTGCCATTCATTTCTCGACCAACGACTTTTTATTACCGCATCAAGAGAACTAATAATTGCATCCACCTCTACATCAAACAACTCCCAACCGATAATAACAAGGCTGGAACTATGTTTCAAACCTACGTTTTACAGCTACAGATCATGACTTAATCGCAGTCGCCTCTTGAACCATTTAGGCGATCCAAGCTCGACTGTCGACATTGCCAATTATGTTATTTGAATTAACTGGCATTTTGCTTTAAATTAGGTAAAAATCATTTAGATTATACACTCGTGGAACAACAGATGAACATGTAGTTCGGGAGGCTACAAAATGGCCAGTGTTCAAGCTAGCAGCTACCTATGTAGTAGACATCGTTGCAGGTGGTGCGAGACATCGTTTAAAGCAAACGACAACTCCACAAGCTTCTACTGTAAAGCATGGGCGTGAAAGTCAGCCTACACTGACGAAAAAGTCGTCAAGAAAATTATTAAATCCCTATAACACTAGAATCGCTTCATTAACTTCCTCTGGAATATTTCCGCGTATGTTTTAATTACAACAGTATGCGTTAAAATTATGCAAGTTATATGCGTGTTTGTGTTACGCATTAGGCGCCTTGTGAAAGACATTCAATGTCTTAATGAGTTCCAACAAGAGAAACATGTTCAAAATTTTAGTGAAAAAACAAAGATTAAAGCAGTGTCTTAATGCAAAGAGTAAAGTTTTTCTCCTAACGTTGGTTTTGGTTACGAGCTTTACCTAGTATTTAGTATTGTTTGTCATAGCTAACGCAAGATGTTACGTCTCCTTTTCCCATATTTTGCAGTCCTCTATGCTGGTTCAGAGTGTCTGCCACTTTTCACCCGCTTTTAAACCAGACGACTACTGGAGCAAAACGGCAGTAAATTCCGGATGACCTTCCTGAAAAAACCAGTGGCTTTATAATGATGTTTCAAATTCCGTATCCTTTGCACCGAAGTTAGGAACAACTACTATAACAATAATAATAACCAGTTTTTTTTTCTGAAATGCTATTCGTGGGGTGTTTTCAACAGGTGAAAGATCTATGAAATCTACCAGCTTGGTGATGCAGTGGTCAAGTGAAAATCACTTCTTCCATTGGACAACTGAAAAGAAAACTTAAAAATGGATTTCTCTCTCGTATTTAGAGTAAAAAAATTCTTCTACAGTTTTTTGCAATCTACAGCAAATTGTAGCTTATCCTTACAATCTACAAAAACCAACTTTTTAAAAGTCGTCTATAGCCTTAGGCAATTGTAGACCATTTGTAAAATACAGGATATAGGCTTTAACTATTAAAAATGCATTAAACTCGCTCTTTATAAACACGCATAAACGCAAAATACTAATAACAGCGTTTTGCAGCTAAAGAGACAGCGAATAATTTGTGACAAAGCGCCACCTGTTGTACTGTCAACGGCCGTATAAACTGTGAATTTTTTCGCTCTTTGCACACTGTTACAAAAAAATAGACATGAGGTAAGTCGATTTTACGTCTTTTCCCCCGTGATACACAGGCTCAGACGTGCTGATTCAGTAAATGTCCAGAACCAGGCTTCTTGCTGGAGCAACGTAGCACTTAAAATTCCGGATGCCCTTCCTGCCAAATACCAATAATGTTTATGTAAGATTTTGAACTCCAGACCTTTCGTTCCGAAGCTCGTAACCATACCACTACATCAAGGCGACTGCAAGACACATGAAAAAAAGAAAAATATTGAAACAAAACGCTGACGTTTCTTGTCCGTTACAGAGCACTTCATGAGGGCAAAATACGAGAAGAATTTCTGAAATTTTGTTTACATTATTAAGCTTAACTGTAGAAGTATAATGATTGTGTGTGACAGAAAGTAGACGATTTTATATCCACCACTTAAAGGTAAACGTGCGAGAGCGATTTCGCTGCAAACAAGTAATCGAGTATTACATTTGAATTTAATTTATACTTTGGAAGAAAAAGTCGGCACCGAAGCAATAATTTCCAGAATTGAGAAAAACGTTCTTCTTCCCTCCCCAGGTAAAAATAAAACTTTTTCAGTTATACAATAAGCATAAAACAACGTTGTGTTAAGATCCGCTCTAGAGTTACCACTACTGCTGGTATAGTGCATTTCTATAGCAAGTACAGCAACCATGAGGGAAAAACAGCAGAAAAGTGTCTACTCCTAGAACACAACGCAGTAACCTCGCGAGTGCTGAGCTTCACCTTTTGATTCAGAGCCAGAGCCCTATTGCCATGAGCTACGCTGTCTACGCATCGATCGTCAAATTTCAAACCACATGCAGCAGCTCGCGGTACATCCAGTTAATGAGCTTTTTTACAGCAATAACACAGGCAACTTTACTTCTTAAAGCAGCATGATGTGTGAGGCGATACAACTGTTTCAAGCAAAAGCTACGCCGAATAGCAGGCAACGAAATATAGCCTCAGCGCATTGTGTTTGTTCGTAAGAGTATGGCTGTTGGCATAGCCAATCTGCACATTTATTCAGAAAACCAATAAACGTAGAAATGCTGATGCTTTCTCCAATCTGACCAGCATGCTCCTACTCACATGATCGGATTTCCTTTGCGAATATGTATATTATTTTAATCTCCTAAAAACCCAACCACCCACCTTAAATCGCCAACATTGTAAAACCTTCGTTCTCCGTCTGTTGTCCTAATTACTTCAAGCACAAACATGGTTTGCAGTTGACGAAGTTCGATCATGACCAACGATAAGTAATGCACAAACAAAAGGCAATTAGCGTAACTGTCAGCGAAATTTGCAATAGCCTGAAAAAAATGAAGACTTAAAAGCAATTTCAATCCTTTTGTCGCTGGTATATTTTTACAGCTATACTTATCACTTGCATTCATACTTGCTTCGACGTCAGCGCTACTGCTAGAGCAGCACATTTCTGTAGCAATTACTGCGACCAACAAGATGAAACTGCCGCCAAATGCCTTTCACGTGAGCTACAAGGAAGATAGTCAACCGAGATTGAACCAGTGGCCTCTTTAATTGCAAGATCAAGTACGTCTCTTCTTAACCCAAGTTTAAAAGCCTGGAAAAAGTTCTAAAAGATTTTATGAACCCCAAAATCTCCAGCTGCTATACATCTGTGAACCCAAACAGTTGCTTGATGGCAAATTAACATTTCGTCATACGTAGAATCGTCCACCTCGTCTCACTAGCTGGACAAAGCCAACCACAAAAGCGGCTTGAAATGATCATCACTAGAATCGAACTTTGGAGGCTAAACTCACGGGTTTAGGGTTGTATATTTTTGTCCACCGGTCATGGGAAATCCTTCTGCTGATTATTCTCGGAGCAAACTGAGTTTAAATCAGCTTTGAAGCAACTCATACCACCGGTGCAGAGCTCTTTTGCACTTGCACCGAAATTACGCCTGGTGAACTGCGGCAAGTGTCTTTTCCAGCAAAACGAGAAGTTATTGTGAGCTTTGAACGCGCGAAAATGTAATCGTTTCCGTCACAAACCGTCGCTCCAACCCACTTGACCGCGTAAATAACTTCAAAGTCAGTTTTAAAAAAATGTTTTAAGCGCTAGTTGAGATTCTTTAGGCATGCGAGCGAAGGTAATTTTAGATGCGCTGACAGATGAAATAACTTGTTTTCAGTGCAAAAAGCGCTGTTTCCCAATATAAATCATTCTATGGTCGTTATTTCTGCAGTCACGAAATAACCTTACCAACGATACAATCAACAGCCTGCGTTGAAAAGCGTTTCGTGGTTGCCACTACTGCTGGCACCCTGCATTTCTATCACAAACAGCGAAACTGTCGTAGACATGAACCTTGAAACCAATGTTCCCTCTAAGCTGCGCGCCTGCGCAGTTGCTTAGACCCCTTTGCGCAGTTACCACAACGCTTTGCGCAGTCTCCACCATAAAGAAAGACGTGAAATTCTGAACACAAATGAATAAAGTAGGCCACAGGAAGTCAAAGGGCTCCACAAGGTATTCTGTTTGCAGTCACATCTCGGTGTACGGACGTCTCGAAGCCTGGAAAATTAGGTTCTCTAACAAAAATTTGGAGAGGAGAACGACGTGACAAAAGTCTCCCACAGTCTTTGTAGACGTAATTTCCGTCCAAAAAGAGGTCGATGACCTTTTTTTTTTTGGAAAACACCATGTCCGCGCGCGGTAATAGGCCAATGTGAGGAGGACTCGCCTGAAGTAAAACCAAAACATCCTATTACAAGGTCGTGAGCACTGACCTTCGGTGTAATTTATGTTCTATTACTGGGTAGTAGACTTTTCTAAATTCTGCCTAGTAAAATTGTGATTCAGCGCACTCGTTAGTTTTTCCGCGCAGCATTATCAAAAATTAGAGGGAACGTTGTTTGAAACCTCATGATACGGACCCTACGGCCCTGTTGCAACTACAAAACTAATTACTTGTGATACGTGGCACTTTATGTCATTTTTGGTACCACCCGGCACTGTTTGTTGCTAATGCGGCCCTAATGCCTGCCGCCACGACCTGCGGTTGTATCACATTTTATGCTAATTATGTTCCAAACCTTAATTATATTAAGCTTTTATGTTCCAAATTCCATTATTGTTACGCCCCTACTACTTGGGGCAGGTTTTGAAATGAAAACTACGTCTTTCGAAAAGAAAAGCAGTTGCTAGAGCTACGACGGATGTACGCATGTATGCTCGGCCAAGTTCGAAATTTTTCGAATTTTTCTGCCGATGATTGGATGAAGGCGATTAATAGGACAACACAACTATTAAACACTTGAGATAACCATGTGCAATTAAAATAGAATTAATCTTGCGCTTATACCATTGCTGCTATCATGTGACATGACATGAGATACATGACGAAATGTTAAGCATCTTGCCACAGCTGCAGAGTCTGCCTTTAAAACAGAATTGAGCACTGAAAAAGCTTTTTGGTGTTGGTAATGAAAGATATGCGGATTTACTAGTTTACAGGTCAATGTCTGATGCTAAGGCAGATGGCTAAGTGTAGACATACACCGCAACAGTAAGGTATGCAAGCCCATTTCTATTAACGCAGTGTTCAGGCTTATTGAGAAGCGAACTCTGTTTGTTCCCCATGTAGAAACATTCTTTCTGCGCTTCTGCGCTGGAACGAGTGTTTCTGCATTAATAAAACAAAGCTCACTTTTGATTACGATCAAACAACATTGCAATGCAAATCGCCCTTAGCCCTGCAAGATAAATGGTGAATGTCTGAAGCGATATTTTTATGGATACAGCCTACGACGCAATCGTAATACCTGGTAATCAGCCTCCTTAGCTTCCACAATCCAAACCACGAAGAAGAGCCAGTATGTGACCGTGATGAGTAAGATTAGAAATAAGATGACGGCTCTAGGTAGAAAAAACGATATTGACATTGCTTTCTACACTGTGCTACATTCTCAAGCTTGAATCATTATCGTAAATGAGACGAGTGACAACGCTATTGCCACATATTCTTGGGGGCCTGCAAAGAAGTACGACCGCAAAAAAAAGGGTTTGCGAAGCAAAAAGTTAGGAAACCTAATCTAAAAAACGAAATGTAAATAAAGCAACGAGCCTCTGGCCTGCGCACATAGCCACTGTTGGCGCCACAATCAACAGGGCTTAGCTATACTTTTGTCAATTTTTTCTTCAAGTCAAATTAAGAAATATTTGACAAACCGTTGAGGTATGAAGCACAAAAGTTTGCAGGTCAGTGGCGATGGCTTCAGCTTAGAGCAGTAGAAACGTGAGGTTGAAAGAAAGCATCTACCTTCCGTTGATGATGATTGCCTCTTCCTTCTCCTTGAGATGAAAGTATGGTGTGATAGGGAACACCCAGGCCTCTTACCGTATACCCCAATCAAGAAAAAAACAACATGAAAATCGGGCAAGGGAAGGAGCCAGACTGTAGCACAATCACTAACAAAACAAATTGTTGTGGCTAGGTGGCCGATAATTACCTTCTAGGGCACGCCGGGGAAGCAACTTGATTACCTTATGCCGACAAAGCAAGGAACCCAGTGGTTTGCTACTTTTGCAGCAGGGCAAAAAACAACATCCGAAGTTTATACGCACAAAACAAGTTACATATAAGCATAAACAACCCAGTACCTAAACATAAAAACACGGGGTAAACTTGTTCTTTGTCTTCGAAAGAAAATAGCCCAAGAAGCAAAGAGTAACAACAACAGCTTGAACGCCATTCCAATCAGGGTGCCCTGAAATAAAGTTAAGTTTTAACACAGAACACAACAGTGTGTCCACAAAGTTTTGAAGCCTTAAAGCTTTGCAGTCACATTGGTCCAAAAGTTCACAGCTCATATTTTGGGCAAAGGCTTTAAATATATGTTTTGAGCCACGGAAGAAACTGAAGGCAAGCCGAGAAAAGTTTACCCGAAAAATGTCACCAGATTAAAGTGACATTTGTACACATCCCAAGGGGATTTGACCTTCCCGCCACTAAATGCAGCCACAGCTTGAGCTCTTAATTTAACGAAAATGCCATCGACTATTGTCAGGAAGGTACGCAAAAGCTAGCTAGTTAACCTTAGCCTGAAAAAGCAGATAGTAAACTGGAACCGGTTGGCATATAAACATACACAGCATAAGCAATGTTAACTTTGTATTAGACACGACATGAAACGATGACTCATACTCACTCTGCAAACCTTATCAAAACCAGACTAGGGAAAAGCGGCAGGCCATTTCATATCAGTCACGAATACAAATAGTACAAATATCACTGGTTGCTCAACCTTCAACAAGGCTGACTGCCATTGATGATTTACTCAATAACAGCCTAAAAGAACATGCTGCATGCCTCTTAGGCAGTTTCTGTATTCCTATGTTCTTTTAATCAGCAGCTGCCACTACATTCATAAAACACCGTGCCAGAAAACTTCACCATGGTCTTTTCCAAAGGTGCAATAACACAGTTCCCAAGCAAGAATAAAAACCGCAACCTATTGGTTACAAGTCCAGGATCTAGCTAATTACCTTGCAGGCCGTCTTGCACTCTGTTGTAATAGGATTGGTCAGCCATAAGTAAGGGATTAAGACAATAGCGATTGGAGAGAGGTAGGAGAGAAGCGAAATTAGAATCATAGCAATGAAACCACAGTCGTAGAATCCAGTCGTCGATACTTTATCCTGGACAAAACATGCTGGGTGATGACAGGGCTCACGGGGACAGATTTATATTTTTTTAATAGGAAAAAGGGCCAAAAATTCTGATTTTTTTTGAAGAGCAAAATAATCATTTAACGTTCTTTTTCCGCGTTTCGCATACTTACACGCACTGATTCGCCGTATGTCGACCACCACACACTCACTTTCAAACCAGACTTTTGCTGGAGCAAAGCAGCACTTTAATTCCAGATGCCCTTCCTGACCTACCAATAGTGTATTTATGGAATACCAATACTAAATAGTGCTTTTATGGAGTTTCGAACTATACACCTTTCGTTCCGACGTCCACGACAATACAGCGGCTGCCAAAGAAAAACACTTTTTTTAAAGAGTTTCATTACATGAATTCGTCAAACGTAAAATGTTTGAAACAATGATCACACACACACACTACCCTTAAAAGCCCTAGAGGTCATCATACAACCAAAATAAACCTGCAAATGGAGAAATGCAAAGTTTACACCACTAAGTCTCCCTTCAGAGAACTTTACTTCATTTTTTTCCCATAAACAGTTGTAAAATAAGTCCTTGTTCTTGCCGATTGGGGTAGCCATGAAGTGTTATAATCGCTTTCGAAAATTGTTAACAGCCATCCTTCCAAAAAAAGCGGAATTTTAACTTTAGTGAGGCTGCTCGAAACATAAAAAAATATTTACAGCCAATAAAAAACTGTCATAAACGTCGCCTTCAAAGCCTTTTTATCACAGTGCGTAACTGTTAAAAGCGAAACGGAGATACGGGTCAGTTAGAAAGGTCATGCTTACTGTTCAAAGCTCTTATCTAAACAACTTTTCACCTTTGTCAATTTCGCCAACGATTCGTGACTAAGTTGAGTAACTTCTGTTGTACCCGAGATGAAAGTGTTGGTTTCGCCCCACGCTTCATTCTGCAAAGCAGTCTAATTAGTATACGAATGACACTGCATGACTTTGAAGATTTTCTTGTACATCAGGCATAGTAGAAATCGTAAGAAAAGGTTTGGGTTCTTGAATGACATGGCCACGTTGTCAGCTATGCTTAGGACACGGGATCAATGATGGCTACAGAGCGGCACATGTTCGCAACGGCTTCGGAGTCATCAGCATTGCTGGCGCAATAATTAAAGAAACGATAACCGCAGGCCTTGAACCCGCAACCTCACAATTGTAACCAGCGTCTTGTCGCTTCAGTCACCTTACCAATCATTAGCTTAATGACAACTAAGCAAAAAGCAAAATCTAGCAACTTTAACACTCTCAGACAATTGGGACGAGGACTAAGTGTTCTTAAGAGCGCGCTAAAGGGTGAAATTACAACTTACAGGCTTTTGTCAAGAGATTATCTCTCAAAGAAGCACTACAATACATAGGACTAAGCTACTATTGTTGAAGCGACGACAAAAAAGCCATGGACCCGCAAATAGAAAAACTCAAAAGGTTGTGCGTTGACAGAGGCTTAGGTCTTTCATGGGAAAACCAGCGAATAAAATCCTGAGCCAAAAGTCAAAGTATTAAAAAAGGTTGCATTGAAACCGCTAAGTCGCGAATACATGGTTTACATGGTCCTGCGCTTCGACAAAGAGCAGTTTCAGCTATGCTTCCTGCGCTGAGCCAGCAGTTCATGTACATGTAACTCCGAAGCAGGTATGAACACAAGTTGTTCTACGTGTGACTGTAAAGGTTATCCGCGGCGGTATAACTTCACGTTCACGAAGTCACGGGTACAAAGACAGGCTTGCTCGTATTGGCATTGCTTTAAAGCGTTAAACCAACGTGTTAAAGGATTGTGTTTAAGCTTATTCGCAGGCGTAGACAAACGGTTTAAAAATTATCATTTTATAAAGGCGATACCATGATCAGTTGGCATGTAATCATTTTCAAGCTGGTAATTTAAAAATGTTGTGCTGAAAGACAAGCCAAGCATTTACATTTTTCAAACTCAAGTTAGACACTTTCAAATATTAGGTACAATAGAAATTCTTCAACAAAACGGCAGTCAAATCAATTCAAGGCGATAAAAAATGCCTTTGGATTAAATCTGGAAAGAGATATCAATAAGGTAATAAAAGTTCATTAAATAAGAAGTGCTCAAGTATCAAAAAAAATGTTTCAATTTTCTTTTTTGTGGTGGGAAAAGTTGGTCCAGGCTCTCATCCACATAACTTTTTTACAGAGTGGGGCGCAGCCGAGTGCGATGCACGTCATCGAAAACTACCGGTACGAGTTGAGCGCTCACAGCGTTTACGCTACCTGCGGCATGGCCGAGCGAAATCGGAGTTTGCATTCAGCTCACGTTTCGGTTCAAACTACGGCTTGCGCCGATCGTCCCGGCATGTGCGGGTGAATGACGTTGCACGCCGCAAGGGCATTTGCTTTTAAACTCAGGTTCCGAGTTCAAACTATGGCTTGCACTGATCGCCCCGGCATGGGTGGATGAGTACTGACTCGAGGCCCGTAAGATCACTCCGCAATCTTTCGAACTCTCCGTTGATCTTATTTTCGATGAGTTGAAAGAGTTCTCATCTCTTATGGTAGATGTACAGCCGCTTTCAGGGGGCCTACTACCCCGCCAAGTAAAATATGTGAAAACGTTAATTTTGTCAATATTTTCATCTTTCAAACGAAGCGAAAGCTCTCTTTGAACTCTCGCCTAAGCAAGGTCTTGATTTCAGTTTAAATGCTGCGCATGGCCGTATACAATGCTGGGATAAATAGTTTCCTCTCCCCCACCCCCTCTATTGAAAGTGTAAACACTTTACAATGTATTTGCAGCCTCCTCACACAGGAAAACTTTTTCATTCATTGAATCAAACCACCTTCCTGTAACCACAATTGGTATCTGATCTTTTCCTACTTCCACTATGGGTTCAATTATTTAGTACATATTTAAGACAATACAACTAGCTACAAGCTCTATCGAAAAATGATGAATAAGAAGGTGCATTATAGAAAAAACTGTTTGCTTTGAAGGGACCTAAAGACAAAACAATTGTGTTCTCAGCTTAGCAAAAATGAGCAATAGTAAACTAAACTTTTTCAGCAAGTAATATAAGTAACTCTGCTGATAACAAGTAAAAGTAACCAGCAAATCCTTGCCTCTGGCACATCCACAACCACCGGACCTTCCAATCTACTGTCTTGGTCTTCCATTGTTGGAGTGCGAATAGTAACAGTTTTGTCGCCTAAATAGAAATCAATTAACAGCGTTTAACTTAAACAAAGTTCAATCACAAACCACGGAAGATAAGCGTTGGGTACAAAAGGTGTTTTTAGTCGTGCCTGCACACTTACTGTAGGCCTATAGTTGTACTCATTAATAAGAAAAAGGTTCAAAACCTTATCTTCGCTAAACAAACATGATACAAATTATAAACGATTTAGATTGGGCTGCCAGCTTCATTCAAACGAAAGGCAAAGGTATATTAATTCAGTATTTGCCAAGCATTTTTGTTTGGCTATTACGTTCATTTGCTTTGCCATCTATAACTCGGACAAGACGGAGCAGAATCGTTCTTATACCGGTATACACTTAAGAATAAAGTTGTTTTGAAGGTGAAAACCGAAGTTGAGATGCTTCTGAGTAAATTGTTATCAATAAGCTTACAAGCTCAATAATTCCGACAGTAATTTGGGTGAAAGAAGAATTCAAAACCCATCTTCTACCAGAAAAAATAAATAAATAAACCAAGTCTTTCTTTTTTCAGAAATTCGCACCTGTTTGCCCTCGAGGAGCTTTACGGCAGCTTATAACCCTTCCAACATCAAAATAAAAATTAATTAAACGGAGGACAAAAACAAATTTCCCAAGTAGTTTATGAGTCCATCATTCTCTATCTCCTCTGTAACCAGTCTCAGGGGTCGAATTTAACACCTAAGCGTTATTGACAAATGATTTCGAGTTAGCATGCTCTTGCAATTACTCTGTATCAGATCTAGCTTCCTGTACAATGTAAAAGCGAAAGCAATTAACAAACATCTGTGATTAGTTCGTTTGCAGTTTATCTGCACAGCTTATTAGTTGAAATCGAGCAATTATTTGCTATAGTTTCCTTTCTAATGATGTATTTGAAAATAAAAAGCATCATTATATTGTTTTCAGAACTTTGCAAGTTTGTCGATTTTACAGGCATCACCTATCAATTTATGTAGCTTCACTAAAGGGTTAAAACAAAAACAGACTGACTTCGGCAGCGATTCAAGATATATAATGTTTTCTACAACAGTCCAGAAGCTATCTCTCTATTTGAATCCAATAAGATTGTTTTCCAACTTTTTTTGAACCTCTTGCTTCGGCGAATGCATGTCATATTTTCCTAGATTTTGTCTAAGAATAATCTCTCAAAAAAGATGTAGCCGCCGTGGTGTAGTGGTAACGTTACAGGCTTCAGAGCGAAAGGTCCAAAGTTCAAAGCTCCATAGAAACACCACTGGTATTCGTCAAGAAAGGCATCCGGAATTTAAGTTGCTCCAGTAAAGTTAAAAGTCTGGTTTGAAAGCGAGTGTGTAGTGGTAGAAATACATTGAATCCGCACGTCTGAGCCTGCGAAACGCGGGAAAAATGACGTAAAATCGACTTTCTTTGTTCTTTTCTTTGTCTACATGAAGGCAGAAATCTCAAAATATCAATAATAATTTCTGCTTTCCTAATTCCAAAATCAATTCAAAGCGATAAAAAAGATCTTCACATGAAGGCGAAAATCGCAAAATATCAATAATAATTTTTTCTTTCCTATTTCCAAAACTGGCCTTACATATACAAGTCGGGGACATCCAATTTCCAGGTTGAGAACATTAGGCTTAAAATTAATTTCATCTTTTTCAGTTTTCAAGCCAAACTGCTCATAACTATGGTTTTTAACACCACTAACAACAGATTGTAGCTTTTCTGATTGTCACAGCAAAAAACTGGTTAACAAGCAGCAAACCAATAATAAAAATATGGCTGTTTTAGTTGAAGTACTAGTGTGTGCACAACAGGCAACACATAGCCAAACAATGCACACGAGATAGTAGTCAATCAAAGTTTGAAAGAGACAAAAAAGCAACAAATTATGACCATGACTTGATTTGAATTGCATGCTCAAATCAAATGCAGACCAAATGACTCTACAAATGGGACATGGAGATACCATACAAAATCGAAATCAATTTCCTTGAAAATGTTATCTCCATGAATTGCAGTCATGTACTATACAACACTACCACAAAGCGGTATCTGCAGCAATTGATTTCTGGTGGATTTGAATAGATTTACCTGCACTTAGTATCCTGGAATTAAATTAAATTCAAGCTTTTAATAAAGGAATGCTTCAACAGGGAATACAAGTGTTATAAGTGACGATGTGAAATAGATGCATCATAACCCCTTTGGGAATTATAGAAACAATAGCGTCATTGTGTCACAAGCTAACACTCAAGCAGTGCCCTTACACATGTAAAATGTAAGATGCAGAGATGGCAAACATCAGACTCTGCCATGCTTCATTATTAAAACTACTGTATATTAACAGCCTGCTAAAATTGATTATGCAACCACCCATGCTGAGCACAAACTAACAGGCCATTAAGTGCTTTGTGTGCCATACAAACCTCCTTTTTCCTCAAAATCATTTGGACTACCACGACTTTTATGCCGACGACTGCGTTCTCGTCGCTTGTGACTGTGCCTCGATCTTTCAGATCTAGAGCACAAAAAAGTATATTAGAGGTGCAGAACTCCATGAAGGTACTCCTCTAGTGTTGACAGCCATTTTTTAGGACAATGTAAAGCATCAAACTAAACGCCAGTGACTATAGCCGGACATCACATGTAGTGTCACGTCACTAAGAAACGTCAGGCTTGTACTGCTAAACCTGCACTAGCCAGCAACTCGAACCCTAACCCCTGCTAAGAGTAGGTGTCTTGGTCATGTGGTGCTTGCAAAAAACGTCAGGCTTCTACCAAAAAATAGTCAGTCAAAACCAGAATAGCACCCTCTGTGAATAAGAAACTCTTGTTTTGAAAAATGTGTTTTGCTTAGTTTGGCATCCATCTAAACTCGCAACAGACTCATTTGCATGACATCCTATAAGATACTTACTCTAGCTCTTCCCCGTTTGTGGCTATACTACAACTGACAACCATAGCACAAAAAAAAGTTTTAACATTCTACTTTTCCAAGTATCACAACACGTTTTACATCACACCAATCACCCTACCGATTAGTATTCACTGAATATTCTGATTCATTGTCCAACGGTTCTGTATCCATTTTCAAAAATTACCTCTTCTCCAGAAAGATAGACCTATGTCCAGATCAGCAATGCTCGATGTACACTGTAGCCCGAAATTTTAACCAAAAATTATATTCCTGTTCACAAAAATACATATAATTATCACAAAGCAATAGCGTTATATTGCAAAGCGGCAAACCTGCTGATTCAACATTTTAAATAAGAGTAAAACTGGATTTTGAAGCCTATCTTTAATTTTAGAGTTGTTTTTAACCTAGTTATCTTAAAACAAATCCCGTAAATAAACATGACATATTAGCTTTGACTGATTGAACAACGCATTGCTATGTGCACACAGTACTAGTTGGTCAAGTAAATACAGCTCTTCACTAAGAGAGAGCTCAACAAACATGCTTTACAATAGGTCTTTTCTCCTATTATCAAAGAACAGACATAAATTTCAAAACTGCCTACTAAAAAACAAAAAGACGCACCATATCATTTCACAGAGCCAAGATTTCATCTAAATTCAACAAAAAATAATAAAAAACATATTTCATTTACTCAGAAAATATTTACAGTCAATTTTTTCAAAGCTTGCCTTTTAGGGTCCCGGACATGGTAGTTTACAAGCCTAATGTTTATACACCCGCATCGAAGATCCCAAGACAATACATTTCTACCACATCACTGCTACCAAGCCGTACAAATAGTATTGAAATGGCTATCCAGGGGTGTAAGAAAATGCCATCATCCTCTCAAAAACACAAGAAAAACTTGAACATGTTATACTACTATAATAATTATTGTAAAGTCATCACGACAAGAGAAGAATCAATCTCGCATTTCATCTCTTCATTCATTTGGCAATTTGCCTGATTCGAGGGAGCTCAACCTAAGGGAATATTACACCTACTACCCTTCACTTTCGCGACCACCACTTCAGCCCCATGAGCGAAGCCTATTATCTATACCGTACTATAAAGCTCAATTCTGTCTGTGTGTATGCGTTTTAACTCCTCGGAAACTACTGGACGTACGAACATTACACTTGACACGATTGATCGCTACACCGAAATGAATGCCACAAAGTGGTTGGTGATGTTATTGTGTCGTCATTATCAAAGATAATTTTTTAAAATCACATTTCTTGACCGAGAAATGGGATTTTAGGCTATAACGAAAGCCTGTACCCAACTTAGTTACCAGCTTCAACAAATTTCACTTCCTAAAAAAATGTTAGTTCTTTGGTACATTTGACTATTTTCCATCGAAAGAATGCTTCGTCGCTATTATTTACCTATATTTTCAAAAATATTCATTAAAAAATGAAACCTCTAAAGATTTTACAGTGTAGCCTACCGGTCAAGAACACTCAAGATTTTGGTGTCTGGACTTCACACAATTGCAATTTCTAGAAAAAGTCCTGCTACACATTTTGTTGTCTCTTTATCAAAAGCATGGCTCTTTGGCATTATCTACAGAGATTTTCAAGAGGATTCATTTAAAAATAAGGTCTCCATGGAGTTTCATTAAATCGTAAAATATGCATACCACGAAATACCTAATCTGTGTTTTCGTAATACAATAGCCATTACGGCACCCATTCCCAACTTTGTATTTATTCTCCCACACTTATTTAAATGAACGGACACCATTTGTGAAATGAATCAATGATAGTTTCTACCATCTAGCTTATTTTAAAGCAATCGTACTACGATCGGAATTAGGCGCATAGGGGCGATGTTCCTAATAGTACCAATTTATTGCTTATAGTCTTAAAAAGATAATTTGGTTGAAGCCGGCTGAACCGATGATACCAACCCGACAGAACTGACAAGTAGCCTTGCCGGGCGACCCCGGCAGAGCTGGCTAGCATTCAATGAACACTGCTCATAAAGATCTGCCATCGCTCCACCTATCATCACTAAAAAAACAGTAGCGAAAAACAACTTGGCTTCAAGAAATTTATGTTGGAGAAAAAACACTACAAACTGACGAGTGGGGTCATAAAGTCAAACAGTTGAACAATAATTTAAACAATTTCAAGTATCCTAGCTAACACTTCAGATAAAGATGTTGTAACCTATACGAGACAACTTGAAACACCTACTCGCTTGCGGACTACTAAATCCTTAAGGTATATACTTTTACAAATTTCCATGATTAAATTTCTAAATCCAATGTGACGCAACGCATTTATTTGGTAATAAGTCACCAAATTACAATCATAATGCTACAACTTTCATCACTTTTCTTTCATATTTCGATATTCTTAAAACGCCAAATAATCTGAGTTTATCACGTCACAAAAAGAGGAAATAGCCATGCATTTTGAGAAGTCGTTTCTTCTCTCGTCTTCTTCTTTGGAGTTGCACAAGCAAACTAATCTAAAACTTCGCTATAAACTTCACGACCTCTAGGCCGATTTGACTGATTCAATTCCAGACCTTGATCAAGCGAAGTCCCTTATGAAACTCATCCAACTAGTTCTGGACAGTCAAGGAGACTGTCTCAGGGCGTTCTACTTTCAGCCATAAATAAAAAATACTTTGTTTTGGCGCATTGCGAGTTTATATCGCATTTCTTAATCATCGGGCCGATTTGTCAGTAAGGACGGTAGAAATTGCCAAACTCAGCTAGCTACACATACAAGTACAATAATCCCGTTATAATTGGAAGTGTTGCATATTGGAATTGACGACGTAAATACATTAGCAGTAAACTGTGACACAACCATAAAAAAAATCCAGTTAAATTACATCAGATTAGCTATCTGCTAGAACTAGTAAAGGTAAGCTTGAACCCAATGAAATAGCGGAGTCAAGACTACTTTTTTACAAAACAACTCGCTGCTTTTTCAACGAAACATTCAAAGATTCAAATTCTTTGGAAAACCAGTCACAGACCCTACTGCTGAGCATGTCTATTTTGACTATGCCACCGTCAAAGGCAGTTCGGTCTTTCGTAATGCTACTGCTACGAATTTGGTTGCGCAGGCGGCCGACAAATTGTTAAAAAAACAAGGACTTAAAAAGAAAGGCGGGCGATAAGAGCATTTCTACGGGTTTCACATAATTTTTTAATCTTTATTATTGAATAAGTAAACATAGCCCACGAAAAACCGCCTCCATTTTAATTAGAGCAATTTAGCCAAATAAGAAAGATGTCATAAAATTCTATTTTTTCTTTCATATTTCAAGCTATCTTTACAAGACAAACATGCTACCCTATCTTATCTTACAATATGTAAAGGCAGGCGTCTTATATCAACTTTTAAAATCTTGATTTCAACGACATTCGGGCGTCAAGTGCAACACAAAAGGCCATTCTTATTCGAAAGTATGCTGTGCGTAGAAGCAAAAAAAAAGGGAATTACAACAACTCAGTATTAACATTGGCAGACATAAAAAGCTAGGGTGCGCCTGCTACAGCTCGTTCCATCAACACTTTGTTGTCAATCATTTGCCCGTGAAAATTACGTTCATAGATTATATTTTTAGCAAGTTACAATGCGGTGGTGGTCAACCGGTGGACTCTGCACTTCTGTGTGATAGACCACGGCTTAAATTTTAACTATTTAGGAAAAATCTTGAAATTTGAAAAGAAGTTAATACAATCAAAATGCCAGAAAAGTCAGCCAACAAAACGTCGGTCTTCAAAAAGAGGTCATCTCGTGTCCAATGCACGCAAAACTTAAGAATCGAGCACAGGCGTAAAAATAAAAGTGCTTAAGGGATGCAATCACCCCGAAATTTTGTCAGCCCCCGCATTAATTTTGAAAAGCGGCAAAATGGTCCCTTTAAAAAACTCGATGTCTAAAAAAGGAGGGTGTTCACCTTAGTTTTAGGCTGAAAAAAATCGAACCTTTGATTTTGAGCAGAGAATAGGAAAAGATCCACATTCGTTTGAAAAGATGATTTCTAAAAAAGTCTTCACTTTTCCTTGAGCAGTCAGTCCCCTAAACCCCCCTTACAAAACAAAGTGTTACGTCCATGGAAGCGGGACAGAAAAAGTAAGGGTCATGGCCATAAAGAAGTTGAGAGCCCTTGCTATAGCGAATTAATTTGGGGAATGATCCACCACAACAAAACAAAATTGCGCTTCTATTTCTAAACAAAAGAAAAAAATTAAGTCGTAAGATACTAGAAGCGAGCAAAACTCTGTATAACCTTCTCTAGGTGCCGGATTAAGAGGTCACAGGAGGCACGTACACCAAAAGCCCGTTGTACAAAAAGGGCCCCTGAGCATGAGACAAAAACCTTTTTGTACAAACACCACCATCTTAATTTAGGGAAATTGTAAGACGTATTTACAATTAAGGCCCTTTTATTGAAGGTTTACCAGCGCTCCTATTGTACGTAAAACGTGCTAAATGCTATTTTCTTTCAATTACAGCCTTGTCAGTGGAACTTGTTTTTGAGTTGGTCGTCTACATAGACAATCACAGCGAGCGTTTCAAGTTAAAAACAGTAGGTTTTTTGGCTAATTTTGCTCCAAAACGTTCAGTATGAAAGCGAACTCTTTTTCCCAAAAATGATCTTATTACATCTGTCTTGCGTAAGTTAAGAAGCGAAACATTCTGCCGATAAATTTGGTTCTGGTAGCCAAACAGATGAGGATGTTATGAAAAGTAACACCTCAGCGGTGCTACACCAAGCTTGGCATCACATTTAAATAGTTTTCGATCAAAATTACACGTTTCAACCTTACAGTTTTATAGCATAATTGTATCTAATAATAGTCATTGTGACATAATAGTCATAGGCTTCACTACTCCTGTCTTTACTCAATCTTTACCGGCATATCTCAGTGTGTCGCAAAAAAATAAGCCGCAAGCAGGTTGTAAAAAATGGGAAAATATTGGCCATGGCTCTGCTTTTGAAGAAAAAGTATTGATCTCCATGAATCATTTAGGCCTTAGGGGATGGTGGTACAATTGTCCTCATCATAAATAGAAATTTTTTTTTCACAAATTTGCCTTTCTGATTCTAGATGACTTCTTTTTAAATTTCCCTTTACTTTTGGCATCCTACTTCGAAATCTACTGGTAAATGTAGTCTTTCGAACTTGGTCGTGTACGTGTGTAATGGCAACAGCAGGAAAAAGTTTTTCAGAAGTGTATTACATATTGGACACGTTGGTAATGCTCCCCAATCCACCACCAGCTTATTTAGGGGCGACATAGTGCCATACCCCTCTCTTCTGGCCTTGACATCAAAGCAAAATATGAGCTAAATTTGCCTTTCAGCTCCCCTCCCAAACCTTCTCGTTAAGAATCTTGGGAATGCTAGTACTCCACACAACTTGTTAAAAAATTGGTAAAACAGAAGTAAAAAAGTGCTCTAGTTCCAACTTGTTAATCAATTGTAACTGTGCCGCGAAAAACAAGTAAACTTTATTGGTGAAAAATTTACTCTCTCAATTAGCAAGCGAAGAAAAACAACAATAGACAAACTTACACACCGACTTTGAAGTTTCGCTCATGCGTTAAGCAGACAAATGAAATAGGTTGTCTGCTTGAAGTCGACATTCAAAGATAAGCCTTCAACTGTTGAAACTTCAATAACTTATCTTACCTAAATCATATGAACTTGAAAAGAACAAATGGATTGACAGTCGCATGTAGGAACCGATTTTGCGAGATTTCAAAGCTAAAGAAGCAAGAGTTCGTCAGGTGTTGACGTCAAAGCCGCAACAAATATTTTTGCACGAGAAGAAGTTCAAGCAATAATTACAATGTATTTTTTAGTGCCTGTAGAAGAGGATTTTTCATTCTTTTGAGGCAAAGTGGAGAATGGTCAAAGAAAGGGGTCTCAAGTCCCTAAGTTTTCGTGTGTTTGTGACCGTAATCAGGTGCCAATTTTTGGCCCAAATGTGATTGAGAGGGTCGTAGCTCAACTAAGGGTTGCAAATGAATACCGGTACCACCAAAACGCGGAAATTCCGCGAAATTCCACACACTAACCCTAAGCATAACTGTAATTCTAACTCTAACCCTAAACCTAATTTTATTCCTAACCCTAACTCAACCTCTAACTCTATCATAGCCCCAAACCCAAACGCTGTTCCGCGCTAGGGATTTCTCCGTTTCAGTAGAATTTTATTCTGCGAAACACTTTCCGCGGATTTCAGAGTTCAGTTTCTTCCGCTTAAATCTTAAGCTAGCTTCGTTGTTATGTCCTTTGAAAAATATATTAGGGCGATTTCACTGCTTGGAGTTGAAAAGCGGGCTGCAATAGTACCGCTAACTCCGAAGTGGGTGTGAACTCAAAGATATTCTGGCAATTTGAAATAACCAACAAAAGGTTTTCTCTTGGCGGTTGGAAGTGAATATATAACTCGTACAAATCCAGCAATGTTGTTATAATAGGCCTCTTGGTTTAGTTTTTAGAACAGCAGTGCGTTTTATAGCCTCTTCATTAAACCACTGAACTCTTTTGAGCAAATAGCTCACCGGTTTTACAGTTTGCCGAACAATAAAACAAGTCAAGTGTTATTTACCAGTTAAATTGAGCTCCAAAATCTCTAACCTACTCTACAGCTTGTAAACTACGGCGGTAAGTCGTAAACTTCATTGCTAATTTTAGCAGCATTGGTCCATGAAGTCTGCATCTCGTACCCAAGAGGGGTCAACACCATAGGCTAAACTGACAGGGGCAGGGGGCGGGCTTACCCCCTTCTTTGATTACTTTCTGTGACATTGAAAATATCACGCCAACAAAATGTTTCAAGATGTTTACTTTGTTTTGTAATTAATTATATAAAAAACTTTCGAAAGCAATACTTTTTCAACATTGAGACTATTC
Organism: Trididemnum clinides; assembly: GCA_963675345.1. NCBI lineage: Eukaryota > Metazoa > Chordata > Ascidiacea > Aplousobranchia > Didemnidae > Trididemnum > Trididemnum clinides. The sequence goes on from OY776294.1 coordinate 15,959,167, forward strand.
TTTTGGTTGAATACAAGTGAAATTTACACTAACGCAGTAGCGTATTGAATACCCTGCAGTCAGAACTGCTACAACATGGATCCTGAGACTATAACATGTAAAACATGTAGATTAATTTATGTCTTGTCAAAAGTTGTTGGGCTCCTCAACACCAAACCCTTATGGGCAATACCCTTATGGGCTTATTCGACTACTGGCTCCCTCAAATTACCATCAATGCAACGAGCCTAGGCCTCCTTCATGTATTGGGCCTTTCAAATTACTGCCAATGCAATGATCCTGGGCCCCTAAAATTATTACCACGGCAACAACCTTGGCCCCTGGCCTTCATGTACTGGACCCCATGAATTAACTTCTCTCCAATGCAATGTCCCTGGTCAGCCTTCATGACAAGTTTTTTGTTTGCTGATACCAATCATTGTCTGTCAATTGTCCTTCCGATGGTTGGTACAAAAATTATTGCTAGACAATTGTTTATTAACCAATTGTTTACAAGTAGAAATCATTGCCAGTCTTTGCAGTGGCACTTCATGAATTCATGTCATTCATAAATTGCTTCTTAATGACTGCAGTTAAGAAACCGATTTTCGTACGCAGTTAATTAAGTGCACAAGGTGAATTTCAGAATAAATATTATAAGCACATCTGCGCTACTTTGAGAGTAAGTGAACGATGACCAAGTGTTGATCAAAACTAGTTGTATTAGCTAGCAATTATTTCACGCGGTGATTAAACTTGCAAATTTCCCAAAACTTACTAATCGCTCTGAATCATCGACACCCTCCGCCGAGTTCGTCCTTTTTCTGCTTCAAATGTCGGTGCTACTATAGGGGGAGGTCTACCGGCATAAGTCACCTACCGAGATGCAGGGTGAGGTCTACCGCTTGACTCGCACCTACCGAGTTGCAAACTGCGTGAGATTTGGGTTAGGGTTAGAACCACTGCCCTAACCCTAACCCTAACCCTTAACCCTAACCCTAACCCTAACCCTAACCCCAACCAATAATTTATTTGTGTCATTCTTAGAAGATGTACGAAGTGTGTATCTTTAGAATAAATTCACCTTTGTGTGTGGAATGTATGTGTGGTGTTTGGAATTATTATAGTCATAGCAGTAAGTGTGTAGCTATAGAGGGGTAAAGGATAAATAATTCAGTGGTAGACCTCACGCTAGTAACCGGAGGTAGATCTCACGCTATAGTAGCACCCAAATGTCTAGCTACACCACTGATCAACGTCATAACAATAGCAATCGACACACCAGCCAAGATTTTTCCAGGTCCACCGTTACCCCATTTTGGAAACCAATCAAAAACGTATTTGGCAACATAAAATGAAAACGTACAAGTCACTCTTTTTTGAGCGCGGTTTTTCCGCTCAAACATAGGTTTATGAGGGGAGGAAATTGAGCGAACAACCTCGGATAAAGATGCCTCCGGTTTTGTTACTGCGATTTTAATTCTCTAATTACAAAAACAAAAATAAAAATGATATTTACGATCTATGTGGGGTTTTGTCTTCTGACCGCCCAATGCATCGGTTCCGACCTGGCGCATCGCCAAAAGGGGAGCTTTTTGTGACATTTGTAAATCCTTCGGTCAAAGGGAAACCTTTTACCGGTAACGCAGAAACACCGTTGTTTCCCGACCTTCTTTGAAGTTACCAGTACTGCTAGCACAGTACATGACTATACGTGCATACCACCCAAATTTAGTTCCGCTCGGCATATTTATATTGGGATTTGAATATTTAATTTCAGGTATTTCGGCCTACTTGAAACTTGATCCGATAGGCCAAAAAATACTCTTCGATTGGAGTCGTATGGTTATTCCAGAATTCAAAAGACAAACCACTAGAAAAAAGCCTGCTGGTTGTTCTGAAGTAGTAATGACATGTCCCATTTTATCAGCGGTCATCACATCAACATTAGTCTATCAAAATTTAATCTTGCAAATCGAACGTCTAAACTTTCTATTTTTCAACAGATGTTCGGTCACAAACGCACTTTTATGAATCTTCCATTAACTACCTGCTTCGCTAATTACTTTCAACTAAGATAATGCTGCTATAAACTGTTGTGCTGCTTGCCGTTTACACGTATTTTAACCTGAAAGATAACTTCGAGTCCTCTGACGATTCAGAAAGCGCTTTTTAACGCGCAAACATTAATTTGTTTTTCGAAATTTGCCAAGTCAAGCGTAAAATTGACGGCAGCGAAAATCAATGCCAAAACTTAAACTAAAAGCCTATCTGTATTTCAATCTCACATTAGCGCAGTGAAATCACGAGGGGTATTCGTTTCGCCCAGAGTGTCACTCAACGCTATTGTAAGAAGCAACACTCTGCAGATGTCTCTCAATCAAAGTAGGCAATTTTTCGGGCGAGCGGGGCTCAAAGCACTTGATTTTGCTTAACTAGATAAGACTGCGGGTTAGATCTTGAGTAGGCTTAGGCGCCAAGCTTTTCCAAGATGCAGGTTTTTTTACAATCACGAGCAAGCGTAGTTGTCAATCTGAAAACCTTTTGGGGAAAAGGGAGGTCAACCGGTTAACGCTACCAAAAAATACGTCTGTTGAGCGGCCGCAGGTTGAACACCCTTGCTAAAAACAAAAGGGTGATGTCGGATACGCGATTGAAAGGGTTGAAACTGGAGGTATACAGAAATTCCGTTTCAACCAAAATTCCGGACAAAATGTGCTGCTTGGTTATGGTTTTGGTTTGAAAGGATTGAATTTCGACCTGTAATAATACATAAAATTTTGTTATATTTTTGTTTTTAAACATAAATATAAGTCATTTTTTATGACATAAACTACCGATAGACCAAGTAAGCACGAAAATGAACGAAATAATTTATTGATCGCTGTCTACAATAAAGTCATTAAAATTTAAAACCTACTCGTGCCAAAGATAAAATTATAGCTAAATAATCCTATTGACTACCGGTATGTGTTTTTAAGGCTGTACCGACATTCCGGCCCCTGCCGGAATTTTTGAGCCACTTTGGGTAAATTTCGGTTCCGACCGGGACTAAGAATCACAGTTTTGATGCAACCCTAGTTGCAGCCACTTGCTTCACGGCGGCGACGATTAAATCTCTGGAAGATTTCGTCATCGAATCGTTGGGAAAGAGACTTGACAGAATTTTCCTTTTCTTGGTTGCAATGGAGGTTCCAGAAAGCTTTGTACCAGCTGTGCCGGTAACTTGAAGCAAGTCAAAATGCAACGATGTTTAAACTACCAATGGAACCGACAAAAGGCGTTGCCGTGCTCGAAAGAAAAATAAAATTGCACGATACTCAACACACATCATTGGTAAAATTTGGCGGAGCTTGCGTCCGCAGTCGGCCATGGGTTCCATGAACACGACAACATCACAACATCAGGGACTAAAGAAACAAAAGTACGAGGGGCATTCAAAAAATATGCGGAATTTTTCAATTTTTTATTGATTTCTATTTGCAATGAATTTATTTTTCAACATAACCTCCGTCACGGCCGATGTACTTCAACAGGCGGTGTTTCCATCCATTTATACCATTTTTGAAAAATTCTGCAGACTGATTTTTAAGCCATGTTTTTTCTGCATGTTTTTGCATCATCAGTGCTATTGAATCAGCTGGTCCAATCAAATTCAAGTCTGAGAGGTCCGTCAACAAGGTGATGGCTACTGTTTTCTGGGACCAGGAAGGAGTTGTGCTAGTCGATTGCTGCCACACTCACCTTATAGCCCAGATCCAGCCCCATCTGATTTTTTCCTATTGCCAAAATTCAAAGAACGTCTGAAAGGAGTCGGTTTCAATACCACTGATGATGCGAAACATGCAGCAAAAATATGACTTAAAAATCAGTCTGCAGAATTTTTCAAAAATGGTATAAATGGATAGAAACACCGCCTGGGGAAGTGCATCGGCCGTGACGGAGGTTATGTTGAAAAATAAATTCATTGCAAATAGAAATCAATAAAAAATTGAAAAATTCCGCGTATTTTTTGAATGCCCCTCATATATTTTGAAAAGAAGTGACGTACGCACTTCTATCCCGAATCTCACTCGGCATCGCGGACAAATGAATTGGAATGCGCTTTTGTGGCGATGATGATCGAGCGATTGTGCGTTCGACGCCACCCGACAATTGCGTCGATCACTGATAGGAAAAACTTTTTGCAGCACTTTTCCCTGCTCGGTTGGCACCTACTCGGAGTCAATGGCGTATTTGAAAGAGAATAAAGAGCTATGGTCCACCTAGCGGTACCATAATCGCAAAAAATGTGCAAACAAAAATATTCATGTCTGTTTTTAGGGACCAAAATGCTCACCATTCTCGCTCTAAACATGTTGACGCCACCCAAAAAACACGGTTATTACAAATCAAATGCACAAAAAGTTCGTATTTCAAAAAGTTGACGTCCAAAAACAGGTTGATTATCTTTCCAAAATGTTTCTGCAATTCCTAATAGTGTTTATAAATACACCGCTGCTTTCCGCCCTTTGCTTTTTTGTTGCACATAAATTTATTTTAAACACTTCTCCAACTCCCGGTTTGTTGCAAGATATGCTGCAGTTATCAGAAATGTTTATGATGGGCGGTAGGATTGTTAAGTTTTGATGATAGAATATTCAATTGCACTTGTCGCCAACAAAACAGAACTGTTTCAGTTACCACAAATTCGAATGTGTTAGCAACAAACGTCAGATGCGGTCATTACTTCGATTATTCAAAATTTTGATAAATGGCTCTAATTGCTCCTTATCAGTTTCATCAACAAGACTTTTCAAAAGGGGCCAAACTTATTCTTCTCTCCCTCTTGACTGGTTGCGAATTTGTAACCAAGCTTTAAATCGAAGGGAAGCCAAACAACTGCGCTACATTTTTGAAAAGGAGGACTATTTTAGTGTGACTGAGTTAATTTATTTCAGTTTTGTATTTCATTTTCAATGTTGTTCTAATTTTTGTGTCAAGCAGAAGGTCTGTGAATAGTAAACTCAAAACTTTGTGTCGACAGAACAAAAGAAGTGAACACCAATCGTACCGGTCTTTAATTGTAGAGCTTAATGGTTTGACAATGCCAGGACATTTTTTTATGGTGATTGAGTAAAGGCTTTTTCATATTCATTTTCTAGATTGCTTTTGTATTCAAGTGCCAAGCAGGAGATCTGTGAAAACCATTTTTAAAGTATTTGGTTTGACTCAATACAAGATTTGAACTCACGTTTACCGATTTTTTGAAGTAAGTACATGTGCTTTACTTCATTATCGTGCAGGCAAATGTTAATCAAGATCAAGCCACGCACAGCAAGTGAAGTTAACTGTGTTTCCAGCATTTTGCCTTTTTATTGACAAAAAGCGCTTTTTTGCTTTAGCCGTGATTTAAAACTCATGAAACCTATTCAGATACGCATATGAGTTAGGTTTTGTTTGCTTGTTGTAGAACTTTTTCAGTTTGGCGTGGTTTTGTGGAAATGGGAAATCTCTCAGTTTACCGATTGTGAGTATTGATTTATGCTTTTACGTTACTTTGTAACTTCAGCTGCTCAAACAACTACAGCAAACAGTGGTATTTTTAAAGTTTGGGGATATGTGAATGTCCCAAACGTCTCCCATGGTCGTGTTGAGTAGTTGCAGTCGACTCCAACAAGCGCAATGATGGAAATTTAATTAAGGGCGAAACTTTTCAAAGGAGGATATCGTGTCGCAACTTTGTTCCTTTCCAATGACAGGTTTCGGCGGAACGGGCAAACTTGTATTCTGGCTTTGTTATTACTGCGAATTCTTAAGCAAATCCTTTGTTTTAGGTTTGTTTTGTTCATAACTGGACTTCCTTTTGTTGCATTGCAAGATGTGGACCCTGAATGCTTGGATGTACGGTGCCCCGATCAATATGAATGCATACTTGGGGCGTGCTTTGCTCTTCCGTCTCCGGATGAGATATTCACCCTTCCTCCTGTATGTGCTAGCAATCCATGTGTAAACGACTGTGAATGCGTGCCGTCCTGCCAGCACTCTGAAGGTTATTACTGCCGCAGTCCAAGAGGTTTCATCGGCAAAAACTGCAATATTGGTACGTTTTGTGAGTTGTTAGCACGTTAATGGGGCCGCTAGGTGAGAGGTGCTTTATCAACTTGAATTTTCGAGTCACCTTCACCTTTTTCGAAAATGCTACATAGTTGGCGATTCGCTTTGACGTTGTTGTACTAGATTACAGACAGCGACTTAATTAGATTGTGCCAGCAGTACTGGTCGCTGATTTTGAGACCGATTTCAAGTCTACTTCTAAATGCAGTTGGTGTGGGACATTGTGTATACTTTCATAATGGATTATCGTTTTGTGGCGGAGAGGTAATTTAGAAGCACCTACCACTCTCTGCATGGTCCACTGATTTGTTAGTTTTTCGCTTTTCAGAAATTCCTCAGTTGAATTGCTCTGCTGACAAAATAACAATCTCCGTATCCTCCTCATTGTTCACGGAGCTATTTCCGTTTCGAGCAGCTTCAGGTTGTTTGTTTATTGGACAGCACACTAGTGTGCAGCCACAAGACGATTCTTGCAAAGGTAGATAGTAGTTAATATAGCTGTGTGACGCATTGAAGGAGTGGTTGTAATATACCAAAGTAAACCTGTTCAATTTAGTTTGCAATTCTTCGAATGGTTTTTACACCGCAACCATAGTGCTTCCGTTTTCAAAATGTGGTGCGTCTTTGACTTCTGTCGAGGATATGATGTCTTACAGTAACCTCTTATGGGCTGGTCTCAAAAATCCTGTTTTGTATGATATCCCTGTTCCCATCTTGCACTTCCAGTGCTCCTACGGTCGGGAATACAGCGTTTTTACTTCGCTTGTGCCTACGTGAGTACAAATGATTTTAGCTATTAACTCTCAGGAGCAACACTGATACCAAGCAGGGCAAAGGTTGTAGCGCCTTACCAGCTTGGCTATGAGCAATAGTGGTAACTTGGTTGCATAAGTCTAGATGTTAACGATGCAACTGATTCCTGCATTATAAGCTACAACCATTCTGACTGCAGCGCATGGCCATGCACGGCACCAACCCCAGTCATTTAGCTTCACCATCGATCGGCTTTGACTTAACACGCGTTTTACTCTCGGCTGGGATTACTCTATACTCACTTTCATTTGCAGGCTTGAAACCCAACGAATCACTTTGAATGGTTCGATGAATCTTCAAGCCAGCGTCGAATTGTGTAAAATTGGCAGTTCTTGCCCCAATGCATGCCCGCCCATTTATTCGGTAAAAGGAGGAGCTGCATACACCATTTCCGAAACCATACACGCAACAATGTCAATAAAATCATTGTATTTGGTATGATATTGTGAAGGTTTTTTTAAATAGAGCGTTTTTAAGGGCGGTAGGAGAAAATTGTCTGTGGTTCGATGTTGTTTTGGGCAGCTTTTAAGATGGCTGCCCATAGTGTAGCCGAGATTTCTTTGTTTTTTGCCGGTTTTGCATGTTTTCGCTCGTATAGTGTCACTCAGTATACCTGGTAAGGAAGATTTTGTCTACAAACGGTTACGTTTTCGGTACGTAATTTGCGGAGGAAAATTTCGAGTGGAAATGCGCCAGAGAAAAAAACGTAGCAAAACTTGAGTGAATTTCATCTTGCATTGCGATGTTACCGCAACATACTTCAAATATGCGCTGAACAACTAAAAGGTAACTGCAAGACGCTCTACCCTAATGTGCTTCCAAAGGTAAAACGTCCCGTAATGCCATTCTGCAGCTGCCTACAATTAACCTAATGCCATTCTGCGGCTACCCACAATTAACAAGCCAGCTTTTTTTTAGGCAGATACCACCAACTTCTTGATGCTTGATGAAATGCATCTGGCATGTAGCAACGTCAACACCGATGTTTTATCCCCTGGAGATGTTTCTTTAGTTCATTCTGGCTGTGAAACTTCATTTCTTAGCGTAAGCGTAGACCGCGTTCACAGCACTGAAAGCGTGGCATGCGTATCGTTTAAAGTACCCCGACTGCTGCAATGCAAAGGGTCTCAATTTTACATTCACGCTAAATTGAGAATTGTGAACAAAAACGATTTACCGGTGAGTGCATATAAAATTTACCACATTTAGCAACAGATTGTTACTGCTATGGACGTCTATTACGGTTGACCAGAATGGTGTTTGGGATCTGTAAAAAACGGCACGGTTTGAAACTGAACAGTTCGTAGGTTCCACGCCGGCCGCTTACAACGTTATGCCTCCATGCGGCCAACTTGAATAACTCTCCTTGTTTGTTATCAGCAGAACAAATTTTACAGTACAGTTTGTAGAATTGTGGATCAAGCCGGATTAGTGGAAAACCGTTATCGAAGCGATCCATTGCAAATGACGACAACAGCGTCATGATGGTGATACCAGTCAGAATGATCAAAGGTGGTCCAGGAATTTCTCATTCCTCGGTATTTCCTATGAGCGACATTAGGTTTGACCCAAATACATCTCTTCAATCAGGTAGGCTTGTATTGTAATTTTCTTTGTATAGTAAACACGCATCGATAAGTTATTGCGTCCGTCCCCGTTTACCTTGAAAAATGCCCAGGGCAAACCATTTTTTAAAAAGTGGCAGGCCAGCCACCACAATGTGGGGGAGGAGGGTGTTTAAAATTGCGATTTTCTTCGCCAAAGGTCGTAGCAATACCTGTTTTTATTTACAATGTTACCACTACGAAAGCAGCAGGTGTAAATGCTGTTTTACCGCTTTTTCTGTCATAGCGTATTAGTCCACCGCGAATGCACACGGCATCTGACTTATTTGTTACAGGTCACTCTTTCAACCACCACGCTTTTGCCCTTGGAGCCGCGGTCGTCGCTTGTATTCTTGTTTTAGCTGTAATTCTTGCTTTGTATTTATATTCTCGCCGCGATCTTTAGATGACGATTGCAAATAAATTAATAAATGCTTTTCTCGCCGCGATCTTTTGATGACGATTGCAAATAAAAACTCTCAATAATGCTTACAAGCTGGATTGTGATATCTCGAGAAATTTTGAAAGGCCATCGGTGCCTGTGGCGCGACTGTATGATCGAGCAAAAGCATAGTCGCGCCTGTCACGAGCATAGCGTCGGCGCAATCGCCAATTATGTTCGCCCATGCAGACGCATACTGGAGTACGGCTAGGTCGCTTTCCATAGGCTTTCTTGAGGCGCGGTTTTTGGCGGGTGGGGGGCGTCAATATTAAGATTTTGCTGCTCTCTTCACTACCTGCAAGGAGTCCACTAAAAGTGCCTAGGTTCAAACCTCTGTATACTTCGAGTAGATTGGAGAATTTTTTTTTTTATTGCAAACGTTGTGTGCTTGCATATTAACAAACGTTTCACAGCTTTTCAGAAAGTTGCAAGATCGCCAACTCGCTCTCAAGGTCGCAGTACATTGTGCGGTATATGTATTTGTACACATTGTACATTTTTTCTGTGGTTTTGAATATTTTTGATCTGCATTCTTGTACAAAAATTTTCGTTTTCTAAAAATATTTATATGACGTTTCACAGTATGGTAAAGTGAGTAGTATTTTTATGAAAGAAGAATTTGTGGTTTAACTTTATGTGAGGTAAAATTCTTAAGTGATCTGCTGGCAAGTGGAGCCTACATCCGCTTTAAACACTGCATCAGATCTTTGTAAGATTAAATGAGAACTAGCCACATGCATAGGCATGCTATCGCACAGGTTGGGGCGTGTTGGAACACATTTTGTTTCCAATGTGCACAATGAAAATTTTGCAAACTGTGAAGAAAGTAGACGAGCGAAAACGACATGCTAACATTCGATATAGCTTTAACAGTTTATGGTCGAAAATTTACCTTACTGCTAAAGTTTTACGCAACAGTGTGCCGCTGGCAGTCAAGACAAAAGTGCCCACCACTTATCGTAATTTCGAACACGGAAAAAAGAAAGATCATAATAACACCAAAAAACTTTGACATTACTCTATCCGTTGTATAGCTTTCCAACCGCTCATCAGGAGCGATAATATTCCTATCGAAAGATAGATTCCCGCTTTGCGGAAGCTACGTAAAGGAGAAGGGTATACAACCATGCGTAAACAACAATAAATCCAAGTACTGAAATTTCCAGAGGCTGCGACAACAGAAATAATAAAGCGAAAAGCAAAGTAATACGAAATGGCTTTGTTCAGCAAAATCCGTGGTTAATACATTGACGTGAGAAGAGCAGTTAGTTTTCCCATAAAACGAAAATACGGTGTTTCTCAAACGGATTAACATGGCTCGCGAAATGCTCCAATCACCTTCAAAAGACTTTTAAAAGACTTCAACGATCTGCCACTTTGATTGGGACTGAGGCCTTCAGATGACCTGTAAACAGCCAACTGTCTAACTGCGTTAACCTCAAAAATACAAGAAGCTGAGAAATTGAATTTTCAAGAACGTTTACCCCACACAATCCAAGTTTCTGATGGTATTTTTGCGTCTCAGCTCATCTTACCCAATTGGAAACTTTCTGTACAACCACTTTTTGTGTCTTTTGGTCTTTTGTGAGTAATGTTTCATCAACATTCTTTATCTAAAATAATTTGGCAAATGGAAGTAAATGTGGGACCAATTAAACAGTGAGACTAATGACAAAAGTGAGACCAATCAAATAAACATTAATCAATTTTTAATTTCTTCTTCGTGTGAGCAAGATCTTTTATTTTTAGAGAAGCTTCTCAGGTTATGAGCTTCTCATTAGCCCTTTTCGCGAGTCTTCAGTGAGACTGGGCTACCACGATGGGTAGACTGCTTGGCCCCTCCACTTGTCTGCAGCATGAAGATGGAAGCATCACGTTAAGTGATGGAAGCATCCCGTTAAGTGTCTTGCCGAAGGACACAACAAGCGAGCTTTCCGGCTTGTTCCTCACGCGATTCTTTTCAGACTTAATGCATGTTTTTCAAAAAAGAAATGGGTAGCCTAACTCAGGAAAATAATTTTTGCTCAGAAGTAGCCACTAAAGTAAGCAATGCAGTAGAAGAGATGGTAAATCAGAAAACGACCTCAAGAGAAGTTGGAAGTGTAACGTGAATTTTGTCATTTTTTTCATTTCTGAGGTGTCAGTATGTGAAGAAAGCTACAAAAAGCAATCTCATGGTTGTACAAACAATGCAATTTAATAGAAATGCACGTGCATTTTGATGTAGCAATTATATTTTCAATTTGTTTGTTCATGTTTCATTGGTCTCAATATTGGGGGAGCAATGGGACAACATTTTCACAACTTAAAACCAGTTAAAAACCTAACATTAAAAAGAGTAAAACGATTTCGTTAATGGCAGTAGAAGTTGCTTGACAGTAGAATGTTATGTGTTTGCAGTATATGAAAATCATTGCAATTATAACAATGTCAGGCGCCAAAAATTCAATTTGTTTCAGAGGTTTCGCATTTCCCCACTCCTGTTTGCTCAAGAATTCAAGTAAACGATTCATAAAGATGCTGATGATGACTGAATCAAAATTTGCTAGCATCTAAATTGATGCAGCTCTTAGCATGCGAAGGATTTAACTTGCATACGTGGTCATAAATCTTTGGACCCAGTCAAATTCAACCCACCAACTTGCTTTTTGAAAAGCGGAAACACTGTTGGCCTCAATCGTATCTCATGAATAATTTTTTGCAAATTTTTGGCATACAAAATCAAGCTATTCACAATATGTCTAGAAAGAATTTTTCTTGATGAGGATTGACCAAAGTTACTGATTCTTTTTTGATAGGCAACCACATTTCGCCAGGGAGAATGAACACAATTGATGCTAAATTCTTCCTCCACTTTTTCCAAACCGTTTCTACTGAAAACGTTTTGAAAACCAGAATTCATTAGGTTGTTAGCTTGAAGGTTTTCTGTTTGTTTTACATGTACGTTTGCATGTCCCTGTTTATCCTTTCTTTACTTCCACCGAAGGTAAACCCACTCACTGCAAAGTAGACTACCGGTAGCGTTAAAAAATTTCGAGGCTGGGGCGTGTACTGTTCACAATTGCGACAACATGCCCCATAGCAGGGTTTTTACTTTATACCAAAACAGTGTGTGATGCTACTGTTTTAAACTCTTTTTCAATTTATTCAAAGAAACTTTAAAAGAAACACACCCCACTTTGGCCTATATGATGTTGTTTGAAAATCCGTTTTTTCCGCAATGTACGTGCCACGAGCGTATTGGTTTTTGAAGTCAAAAAATTACAAGAAAAGTTTTATCGAGGAAGCCTGCTGTTCACACAACAAGTAGCTTCATATAAATCCTGTATGTAAGCAAATGAAAATTTTTGCACAAAAGTAGTTGAAAGCGAAAAACGTACAATATGGACAAAAATGTAAACTGTATTTATCTACTGTTAGCTTATTCTTAGTTTTTAACTTTTCTAACTCTAGTATTTTAGCTTTCAACTCGTAGTGTCTCCTAATTTTGTACTGTAATCGCGGAGGCCACTGTCATTCTGCTAGAAAAAAAATCCGCTATCATTCTCGAGCAAATTTGCGATAAAAATTGAGCAATAAGAAACGGAAGAGAAAAGCTCCCTCGTTTGCACCCATCTAATCCATTACTGAGGCCTTGCAAAAGTAGTTTTTGGAAACAACGCAAATGAAAAATTGCTAACGTATTGCAAAGTTTCATGGTGGGACCGCCATAAACCACTCATCAGAATAACTACAAACTCGCGTGATAATGGCCGGGGGGGGGGGGGGGTTATTGCTTGCTAAACAGAATGGCGACCAACCATAAAGAACTTTTGGTCAGTCTAAGCCAAATTACACACCTTTCCCATCAAGGAATTTTACTACAATTTTGGCATTCGATAACAATATGAAATTTCTAACATATTTCAAAGTTTCATAATGGGAGTGTCATAAACTGCTCATCAGAATAGCTATACAACTTGCATTGTTAATCATTATAACACAAGTTTGTACTAGTTATTCTGATGAGCGGTATATGGCTGCCCCACCATGAAACTTTGCAATAAGTAAGCAATTTTTCACTTGCCCTGCTCCCAAAAACTACTTTTGCAAAGCCTCAGTAATAGATTAAATGCGTGCAGTCGAAAGAGCTTTTTTCTTCTATTTGCTGTCGCTCAACTTTTATCACGAAATTGCTGAGAGTAAAAGCGGATCTATTTTCTGGCAGAATGACTGTGCTAGCGCGGAGCGTTGGATTTTGGAAAAAAATTCAAAACAGGAAGTGAGAATCCTAAGAGCAAAATGCAAAAGCATGTCCGATTCCGACATGCCTGTTTCGGAATGTTTCAACTATAAGATTTTTTCAAGGCACATATATGTCAGCGAGAATCGAGCTTACGGGTGGTAGATTTGTCACGTCACCATTACTCGTTGTCGTTTGTCTACAGACTGCCGTTTGTTACCTAGGCACTACGAGTTATATTCACTAGCGAAAAGCATGTTGCCTGTATATGAAAAACAAAAAAATTGCGAAGTAAAAGCTCAGTTAATGCATTTTGCTGTAAGCTGTTACCAGGTAGTGTTGAAACTAGGTTATTTATGACTTCATTTAGGAAATAAAATTTTTTTTAAAAACAAGAGTGGAGAATGGAAGATTTTTGGTTGGTTAGTTCTGCAGCTCCAACATTCAGACATTTGAATGAATCAGTCTGAAAGCTTCTGCTAGTGTACCAACTTACTCTTACTATTTAGAATCTTGGCTAAACACTACCCATCACCTGTTTTAATAAAAACTGACTAATAATGGCAGATAAGCTTGATTTGTCTCTTGATGACATTATAAAAATCAACAAACAAACAAATCCTGGCAGAGGAAGAAGCAATCGTCGGGGTCGGGGTGGAGTTGGTCAAGCTCGCAACAGACAAGGTACAATTTGTTACTTGCATATCTCAAGCGTTTATCTACCGTCTGTCTTTATTCTTCAGATTTTCAGGACACTCTTAGTGAAGTTGAATAAAAATTGTTACTGTCTGAAAGTGGGCGAAAACACAACTTTATGGTGGCAATGATTAAATGGTCAGGAATTCAAGCATCACAATAACTCAAGTTGCTGTGCCTTTGAAAACAGTACTTTGTGATGATTTTCTTTTGGCAAATTCTGTGTTTTTTCAAAGTAACGCCAAATTACTGAGCAATCAAGCAGAATGTTGAATCTTTGAAGCGGGTTTAGACGATTGTCCTTTGCTTAAAACTGTCATTGTTTTACAATTTTAATTAGTACCATAAGAACAATATACAAAAAATGTTGCTTAAATTTGCATCAAAAAACTTTCCAATTTTTCTTTCTCTTAAATAAACGTTTAGGTAAGTTTGCTCTATGTTAAAATTATCAAAGTAAAACAGCAGAGTCATCATAAAAGTGCTTTTTGTAAGGCTACAGTAATGTAGCAAGATAGGATTGGCTAATGATTCTGGTTCATAGTGCTTCAACTAGTTGTCATTCAAACCCTAAAACTCAAATCCACAATTTTACATAATTTCCATGTTACAGTAGAATTCGATTTCACATATTCAGCAACATAGCTAGTTTTCTATGTTCTTAGTAGACCTGCCATTGTTTATGTTGTAGTCACTATTTGCTATTTTTGCAGTCATTGTTTTCTTTAAGCCAACTTCTTTGGCAAATTTTTGTCTTACTTGGCCTATATCAGTTTTATGTCAAAACTCATGTTTATAACAACAGCATGTGCACATTTTTCACAAGGTAGCAACATTTTGTAATACACCTTAATTAAAGGCAATAAATGAGGTTTCCTTTTGACAAAAGCAATGATCTGTTTTTGATAAATTATCTCAATTTAAAACATGAACATGCTTTATCTTCAGCTAATACCCAAGATTTTTGACATGTGCCGTGTTACCAAAAAGGTTGGTCACAAGGGGAATAAATTTAGTACTGAACCTTCTCCAAAAACCCACAAGTTAAGGGCTCAAAACAGACAAACAGCATGGCTTTGTTGCATAGCCAAAAGGAAATGCTGTTTGCTGGAAAGCTTACATTGTCCATGTGGCTACTAATTCTAAAGCAGTAAAGTTATTTTTTAGTTCCTTATTCTTTTGATTACCTAACAAATTTTCATAACTAACTGTTGCTAGAAGGTTATAGCACCATGCGTACATACCTCACAATACCTATGTTGTGGTGCAGTTGAAAAATACACTGCTAGCAGGTCTAAACACAAATGATTAATCGTACCATTGGTAAATGGAAATCACCTTCAGGAATAACAATTTAATAGAAGCTCACAGTATTGTATGGGTTAACTATATTTATAAATGTACTTGAGTGTTCTTGGTTTAAGCTATCAGTTTCTATTCTAAAATGTATTGTAAAAACAGCAATAAAACAAAAAAATTGGATAAAAGGCAGACTGCTAGCCACACTTTTAAACACATTAACACATGATATAAAAACCTAAATCTCACCATTGAACAAGTTACTGAAATGGACAAGACTTCTTATAGAATGTTGATTAAACACGACTTTGCATAACTGCTCGGATTTTTGTTTAAGTTTGTTTTTACCATTGTGTCCATAATTATAGTTGACAACGTAAATCAATGTGTGTGTCTGTGTACATTTGTCAGGTACTCTTATTCCAATAGGTAGTTTTAACTCAAAAGCTCAAGTGTATTTATAAATATAGTTAGCCTTTGCAGTGCTCTAAGTATATTTTGGATTATTTTATGGTGTCACAGGGTAACTGTTCTAGTTTCTTCATTAAGTTCACCTTCATGTAGCAGTTTGAAAACTTGATATTAATTGTTATTTTTTTCTGGGACGGGTGTTTAGTGAGCGTTTATCTTCAAAGTGGGTGTGAACAAAACAATATTGTAGTAAAATTTGCAAAAAGTTTTCCTGTGACTGGTGGATAAAAAAAAAAAATATTTACATTTTCACTTGGCTTTTCGACAAGAATACTACTGTTATAATACACAAAACTACAAATAGTATATCTAAATGCAGTAAGCACTTCATGGCTTGTAACTCAGTAGTCGAGTTGATTACTCATGATGCTATGCAACAAAAAATTTATTGTTTGTGTCTGAAGATTTCTAAACTGTTTTCAGCTAAATTCGGGGCACTGATTTCAAATGTGAAGCCAGATTTTTTCTATCACAGCTAGTTTCTTAGACGCCAAAAACTGTATCACTTTTGCTCCCATATTTGGGGAAAAAGTCAAGGTGAATATGGAGAAAATGTGCCTTTAATGACATTCGGCAAACCAATTGTTGATTGACTTGTAAGTTTGCTACCGGCTTTTGACAGTCTCCACATAATTTTTAGTTTTTACTTGCCCAAAAAACAACAATCTGTCTGAATGATTTCCAAGCATTTAATGCTGCAGAATTAAGTTTTTCTTTGAACTAGTCTTCTAGCAATAGTTTTTAAATTATTGGTCCAAAAATCACTTCTTTCTTCAGCTTGGCTTCACTTTTGAAAAGTCCAAATTACTCTTTTAAATACATAAGTGCAGCTTCCTCATGATTTATTGCTCTGACAAAGGTTTTTGTAGTCCAAATTAATGTGTAGTGGAGACAAAAGCACATTTTCTGTGTTTACCATAGGTGTGTGTTTCATGTTTAATCTTCCAAATGTCAGATTTTCACACAATTACCAAGATGTTTTCTTGAAGCC
The DNA here is from genome assembly GCA_963675345.1 of Trididemnum clinides. Classification (NCBI taxonomy): domain Eukaryota; kingdom Metazoa; phylum Chordata; class Ascidiacea; order Aplousobranchia; family Didemnidae; genus Trididemnum; species Trididemnum clinides. The sequence continues at coordinate 15,975,780 of OY776294.1, forward strand.
TGGCTTTGCTATTTGTGGAGTGCATAGAATCCACAATGCTGTAACTCATAATTAATTTATTATAGAAAAAAGTTGATTATTATGAATTATTTTTTTGTAATTACAAATTATAAAGTAATCATCATAAAAAAAATTCTCACTTTCATTATATTAGTTAAGCAAAAATAATCGGTTGCATAGTCAGTTTGCTCACTCTAAACCGTTGGTGCAGCGAAAGACATTTTGATTTCCTTTTTTTATCCACTGAAGCAACTGAGCTTGCATGCAATGCAGCAATTTGGGGAGCTCACAACTTGTCTTGATCATCAGCCAAAATAACACCTGAAAGCTGCTTTCACTTTTAAAAAAATATTTCAATAATGTGTCTGTGGAGTGTACATTCTGAAAATATAACAAAAACTGTTGGGACTGTTCTTAAACTTCCTTCTGTTGCATGATATTGTTAATAGAAACACGATCCTACACCATAGTATAGCTGTAACAAAACTACTGAAAAAAAGCTAATCATAATTTTGTATGTGGTAGAATAGAGCTTAAGTTGCTCCTCTCTATCTTTGCCACAAAGTCATTGATTTTACACTGTTACATTCCTCAATCTTTTTGTATGAATAAATTCAATGAAACACTTATTCTCAAGCTACATTTATTGTAACACAACTGAATGATATAACCTTACCAGTCATGCAAGTTTGAAGGCAGAAATATCAATGGCAATGAATATAGCTTGCTAGCAAGCAGAGATTCATTCAGTTTTGATTATAGTGAAGGATCATTGATTATGATCGCGCACTCGTGACATGCAACCAAAAAGTTTACGTGAACCTGATGAGAAATTTCCCAATTATATGAAGACCGAAGTCGGCAAGGCTTCAGGTTGATCTCAAAAAAAAAGGGCACTGCAGGTTAATCGCTGCCGCTATGCATGTCCTGCCTCTCGGTTCAGATGAATTCGGGCATGTGCTTGGGGTTGAACTCCAAAAAATGGGTCATCTCTCATTGGTCACTGCGTCAATGGAACTTTTGTCTCACGGCTCAGGTAATTTTGGCAGTAATCCTTTTTTGGGAAAATTTTTAGACTTTGTTTGGGAAAAGCACCAGCAACCATCTGGCAACACTGGTTTATACATGTGTGTGCTACCAACAATTTCTATGTGCTACTAAATTCCAAAAATTTTGCACCCCTGCCCTAACCATGTAAATTTGCAAAGACCAAGGTACAATATTTGCTCCCATGTTACTATGCTTCAGTCGGTTTTACAGTGATAACAACATAACAAGAGCTGAATTATCATTTTCATATTTATTGTTTTGACAGAGTTTACAAAAATTATTCTTTATAGCAGCAACTATTGTTCATACTTCTAAGACTGTTTTATCTACATATTAAACACTATAATAAGAATGCGTTAAGTCAGATTTCATCATATATTCAATAACGCAAAATCTAGACGTCATAGAAAAAATTGGATCACAGATTTGGATTCAGCACTTAAAATTTACCATAAAACACTATTCAGATACAAAGTTTCTGTTGGACTGTGTAATTAGTTTGTTGCATTATTGAAAGAAAATAAGTGCATTTTGATAGGTAGACTGATATTTAAGACTACGTTAAAGCAGCTATCATGTTGTTGGGATGCTTGCCCCTGGAGTTTCACTATTTATTTTTTACTGCTGATTGTGGAAGAGGTCGATATATTTTTAGGTGCAGGTCGAGGTAGATCGTTTAATCGTTCCAAGGCGCCCAATGATAGATGGGATCATGACATGTTCAAACCGGCAACCAGTGGTCCCAGGTATATGTTATTAAAAATTTTGCATTGTTTAATCGGTGTTGAATGGAATTGTCCAAATTTAGGATCAAAAGTTTTGTATGAAAAACTTTTGAGTTGTTGCATGTGTATGTGGTGAGAGCTGTTGCATGTGTGAAAAAGCACTTTCTGCACAATGGTATTAAAAGGACTGATGTTTCAAAGTTGAACTTTTGGCATATGTTAGTGCTTTCATTCAAATAGGTGAAAATAGGGTATGGGTTAGAATGCAAAACAAGGGTAATTTGCTATGAATGTTATTTATAATAGAGTCATTTATTATTTTTTTTCTTAGTTGTTATTACAACATACCTCGATCACATAAACGTATATCACTATATTGAATGTCCCGTAAACCAGAAATTTACATGCTTGACTGTTAATAATTCCAAAATAGGTTTAGAAAAGGCTTTAAAAAAACGGGTTTGTTGCATTCTTTTTTCCTAATCTTTTTTCAAAGTTATACTATCCGTCTTTTTCTAAAACTTTTTTCAAAAATATCTTAATGTTTGGTACCACTAAGCAACTGTTTGACTATCAGCAATTGTAGGCAATATCACATGATTCACATTGCACAAAATTGGATTTTCGGGCAACAGTAAATCCCCAACCGTAGCTTTAGTCCCAATCCTAACCATAATCGCAAATTTTAATGCGGAGAGAGTTTTCTATACAAGACCCCAAGTCATTTGAGATATGTAACTTTCTGTATAAAGAACAAGTATTGCTAGTTACAAATGATTGTGAGTTTCTTTCTTTTAATGCTATCCAGTGTGATTCCTATTTCCATTTTTGTTATTCATAGTCTTGACCATCTGGTTATCGCACAAATGTGATCGTCTAAGAAAGCAAGGCTAATAGCTCTTTTGATAGGTACCGCAAATGACCAGCCATCTTTTTTGTTTTTGAACTGGAGGCGTCTTTATTAATCAACTTGTATCCTCTCAAATTTTTTAACAAAGACAGGTCACCATGGGGAGCTTTTGCAACAAGAAGTTCGTGGGAAAAATATGTACAAGTCCTGCAATTCTGTGATTTCCTTGCGTGAGAGCTAAAGCTGTTTGCAAAACATCTATGTTTATCTTTGTCTATAGGCACTTTAAATGTATAGATAAGCTTAGCCGTCCGCCTTGCATGGTTGATAACCACCAGAGTATAAAACTTTATTCCAAGCGGAATTGTAAAAACCAAGAAATAGTACTGTTAAGTTCCACTAGTTCTCAAAAAATCACCACTAGGTAACTGGTTATATACCAACACAAAACGTAAGAATGCTGTCAAGTCTTTTTTAACGTTTTAAACAAGTTGTTTGGCTTCTTTGTTCGTAGATGCATCATCATATTTGCTGAGATCACTTCCACTGTTTGAAAATTGTTTAAAAAAAAAGCAATTTCAGTTTTTCCAAATATTTCCATGGCTTTTTGTTTTCGCAAAAAAATGCTTTATTCAGTGAACCAAGATCACCCCGGCGCCCTTGTTTTCTTTTTTCTGCAAGAAATTTTTTTATCCTCCTCAATGCTAATGATATTAAGAGCACGAGGATGTGCGATATCACATAATTTTCCAAAGTAAATGTTAATTCACGTTCTATTTTGGATTGAGTCTTAGTTCTTCTTGATGATTTTCATTGGAAGCCTTGCCAATTTCTTGATAGCATTTTGCTTGTATTTTACTGGTGCCTTTTTCCAAAACAAAAACTTTTTCAATTGCCTCAGTTGCTAAATCTCAAATCGTTTGCTTCTTTCGCAAATGCAAAAATATGTAAGTAGCCAAACATTTCGCTATTAGTTGGTAGCTTCGAATCAGTAATATTTTTTACAAAGAAATTCACGAGATACAACTTACAATTACTTCTAGCCCCAGTTGTCGTATCTGTTGACATCGCGTCTGAAAAAAAGCTAGCGTTACTTTGAATGAAAATAAGGCCTGTAGCTTTGCGGTCACTTATAATGTCGTAGTTATATAGCCAGCAGTAATTTTCTCTCATGTTGTCTCGAACAAAGTGGCTAGTTGATGCAATAAAAATGATAAGCTTCTTATAAGTTATTTACTTGCATAAAAGGTTAGCTGTTTCTAAGCAGTCTTTTACTGTCAAACACCACTACCGATACTATTGCTATCAACGGAACAAAACCGTATTCAAACCAAAATAGAATCTCGTATTAAAACAAGTACCTTAATATCATATCTTTAAAGTGAGAGTTTTGGCTTACAACGAAATGTTAAGTTAACGTAATTAAACTCCTATGAAGCAAGATTTCACAACTGGAGAGTGTTTTTGTTATTTCAAAGCTATGGATAATAACTCGTGCTTAAAAGATAACTATTTCTTTTTACTTCCAAGTTTACAAGAAGCCCGTATATTATCAACAATATCAGATTATTGATCTTGCCTTTAAGCGAAGTAGAAATCTTTTTGGTAGTCAGTGACGTCTTGAAGTCTGGCACACATGCTGCTCTTCTCCCCCGCAACAAATGCGGGTCTTGTTTTTGCAATTCAGTGTGGACATAAAGTCTTGACCTTTTGAAAACTGAAACAATATGTGTGGATAAAAACTGCTAGATGTGTACTAGTAGTATGCCAAGGCTGTAGTTCTACCTTGTTTAATGTTCATCCTCAGTGCAACAAGAGTTTCTAATCAAATCGAGACTGCATGCTCGCCCCGTATTTTAAAGCCAATTCTTGCATTTGTGCTCTTATCACAAGATGGAAATCAGTAGAGGGATACCGGAAGCATGACTTTTGCGAGATTTTGTTTTAAGTGAGGGGGTTGTGCCTGTCTTCAACCTCTTCTCGTTTAAGGCTTTGTGATCCAGCTACAAGAATGGTTGAGGTGACTGTGCAGAGTGTGAGATGCAGTAGGATGACTGTGATTTCTGGTATCAACTCCCAATTGATTCCACACACTTTAGGTATCGTTGATCTAAAATTGAAATTACGTTTGCATTATTAACTATTGGCAGTAGGTTTTTTTGCTGTACCATCCCGTAATTAATAATAGAGCAAGTTAAATGTAGGCTACGGCCAGGTTTGTCAATTTGAATCCAAAAGCTATTGTCCCTTGCCTCGTGCGGTCGTGTGCTTTCAAAGTTTTGATAGCAAGTTAAAAGTCATGACTATGAGCTAAATACTCAAGGCGCCCAACTTTGCAATCAAGTCAATTACATGTATCAAAACTGAATCATCTCCAGCGAAATCAGGAGTGGAGAGCTGGTAATTTGGTGGGAGCTGGTGTGACATTTTTTTAACGCGTTTCCAGCTTCCAAGTTTTTGTTGGGGTGCTCACGCATTCCAGGTGTGCGCTCACGTGTTGTATATAGCTGCCGACAAGTGAAAACCACCGAGATCAGTAGGTCATGTGATTTAGCTTAGAACTCAAAAAACTTAGAAAGTTGTTAGGTATAAATTTCTAGTTCTGGAAAAGTGAATGTGGCAGTGGAACCGGAGCTCTAGAGCAATCTTTTGATTAGAGAAAGCTCCGGAGCTGAATCATTATATTTAAATTTTAGCTCCGAAGCATTATATTTAGATTTTAGCTCCGAAGCATTATATTTAGATTTTAGCTCCGAAGCATTATATTTAGATTTTCTCCAAAGCTCTGCCGTGAAGACTTAGTTTAATCCTTATTGATCTCGCTCAGATGTAAAATGCAAAAGATTTGTGTCTACTCTTTCGTGCAAATATGAACGTGATTGCAAAATTGACTTGTGTTTCAAATCAACTCCACTTTACCATAAAATTGGTCGGATTTCAAATGGATTTGATGTGCGGTAGTCATGCGATTTTGTTTTTTTGCAGAAGTGCCAAACTTGTTGTCTCCAATTTGGATTTCGGTGTTTCCGACAGCGACATAAATGAACTTTTTTCGGAATTCGGTGCATTGAGAAGAGCAGCCGTACATTACGATAGGTCAGGAAGATCTCTGGGAACTGCTGATGTTCATTTTGAAAGATTTGCCGATGCGCAAAAGGTAAGTTAATTTTTGCAAAGTCTTAGATCTTGTTCAACCCATCAAACATGACATAAACGGAGAGTCTGAGAAATGACTTAACAGTCTCCAAATCAAGAGCCACCGATTCACATCTTTGCGGTCAATGCAATTACGCAAGCCATACTTTGAACCTTTACCTTAAGAATCTGCGACAGTTTGAACCCTTGCCTTGGAAGCCTGCGACAGTTTGAACCATACTTTAAAAGCCTGCGACAGTTTTGGTTGCTAGGCCGCGTGCAGTTTAACGATGCTTTGAATGCTCGGCTTGCATCATACTAATTTGGCGTTCACTTGTAGATGACGTAGGTATATAATGATTGCATATGGTTTGAAAATTTACAGGCGCAAGCTCAATACAATGGTGTACCACTGGATGGCCGGCCCATGGAAATACGCTTCGTTGAAAGTCAAGCAAGTGTCGGTACTCAGAATGGGTTTAGTGCAAACGGTGGCGCGCCTAAAAGTTTCCGTGGTTCATGTAAGCACATCAAAAATTTTTTGTCAATGATGCCTTCGGTGAATACCATTTCCTATATTGCTCTTCGTGCCTCAAAGCTTGTCTACCACCAACATTCACACTGCATATAGAGGTGTTTTGTCCCCTTGGATGTTTTTTCCATCGGGTCGTCTCTTTCTCTTCATCAAACGTTTAATGTTGTCTTGCCGCGAATTATTCGCTTTTGGGTTAAATTTTTATGGAGAAGTTAGCTTTTGAATGGAAGGAATTGTGTATATTGTTGTCCTTCAATCACCCTTAAACCTTTCATTTTACACAAAAACACCTTTGTATTCAGTTCTGAGGATAGAGTGCAGGTCAGTTTGCCGTCAAGTGCCTTTCTAAAGATTGTCTCGGATATTTTCTCCTGACAAAAAAAAGGCGCAAGTCTTATCAAGCAATAATGCGCTGCCATATCAGTCGCCGTGGCGTAGTAGTAATCGTTCCTGATTTCGGAACGAAAGATGTGAGTTTAAAGCATCATTGGTATTCGTCAGAAGGGCACTAGAAATTTGCAGTTAGCATGGTCTGGCGAGAAATCTGCTTTAAAAGCGAGTGTGCAGGGTTAGACATACGGTAGACTGACTGAATTAACACGCCTACGCCTGCGAAAAAGCCTTTATTAAAAAGGACGAAAAATAGAGCTAACGTGAGCGTGATGTTTAGGCGTAATCAAAATTGATGTTTGTTTTGCATTGTATCAAACATACGTTTCAGTGTATAAGCGCGCCTTTTTATTTAAATAAGCAAGGCATGCTTTGGATTACGCTCAAACGTGCGAAAGAAAACCGGTCTTCAGTTCTTTCTTACGTCGAAGCAAGTTCACATTTCTTGCCTGCACCAGTGAATTGAGGGAGGACAACGTGCTTCCTCCGTTTTGCTTTGACAGCTTAGCGAAAAATAAGCTAATTCGCGTTTGTGAGCGACCTTCTGAAATTCATATTTATCCATGTTTCAGATGGAGGACGAGGCAGGGGTCGTGGTAGAGGAAGGGGCCGTGGAGGCGGCGGGGGCAATAGACGGGAGAAGAAAGAAGTCACTGCCGAAGAGTTGGACAAGCAACTGGATGAGTACATCTCAAAAACCGACGAATGAACATTGAATGCGACCAGAGCGCAAGTTTCTTGGCACCGGTAGCTCTGTCTTACAGTGAAGAACTTGCACAGTTGTTAAAACCTTTTAAGCCCTCTTTCTGGACCAATGTCACAGTTGTTGGGCCTTCTTGTTGCCAAAATTCCAGCTATACAATAGTAGCGCGACAATTTGTATTTGCAAGCACATCGTTATCATTCTAGTGATTCATTTGTATGAAGTAAAGAAAATGTTTTTAAATTACCGGTATGGTCACTTTGCATGCATCTTCATCTAGGTAGGCCTAATGTTAAGGAAGACATCTAGCGATTGAAAGAAGTAAATAATTTTGATACACATTCACCGCTACTTGTGTACATCCTCTTTGGTGCGTAGTTGCCACGTCTGGCTAGCATCACTGGTGGCTTGTCGAGAGACAATCTCACTCATTTTTTAAATTTTCGTCATTAGATTTAATATTTTTTATCTTAATTAATACTTTACTTACGGACCTGGGAGGCCAGGTGTAGACTTACCTAACTTATTTTGATGACTTTGCGAGCTGTTGCTCCGAAATGTGTAATCCGCGTGTAGCAACTTCAACCACAAATTGCAGACAAAAAGTCGCCAGCAACACTTTGCTTTATACATGGATCGCCATCTACGTTCATCAGCTATCATGATAGAAGTAACTAGTCGCCGCTTAGAGTGCACTCATTTTAACTTGGATTGCAGTCAGATGTCTGCCGTTGCGCTACAATGGTGACCCCGATGTGACGGTGTAGCGACTTCAACTAGAAAGTCGCCAACAACACTTGGCTTTACATATGGATCGCCAACTACGTTTAGTAGCTATCATGATAGAAGTGACTAGTCGCCACGTGGAGTGCATCATTTTAACCTGGGCCACAGTCGGATACCTGCTGTTGCGTTACCATGGTGACCCCGCGAAGAAGCTACATCTCCCCTGATGTAATTGAATGGCAGCGTCTTCAGTCAAGTCAAGTCCGCCTTCCAATTGAAGTCTTGACGGGAATTTCACTTCGGCCGGCAAACCTCACTCTCTCAACGTTAACGGGGAAGGCATGTTGCGACCTCAGCAACTTCCTGCCTTCTTACGCACGTCTTCGCTAGCTGCGCGTGCTTAAGGAGGGGAATTGTGTAGCAACTTCAACTACAAACCGCACACAAAAAGTCGCCAGCAACACTTTGCTCTATATATGGATCGCCATCAACGTTCATTAGCTATCATGATAGAAGTAACTAGTCACCACTTGGGAGTGCACTCATTTTAACTTGGATTACAGTCAGATGTCTGCCGTTGCGCTACACGCATTTTTTCGACAAGTCACCAATAGCCCCTAATACAGTGTTCCCTCGCAGCTTCAGTGCATCGCGGTATTTTTTTTGATTGGCTGCGTATGAAATCGCTGATTGTCAGCGCATAATCACACCATTCTCGTTCACCTTGTTAACTGTGTCTCGTGTATCTCAGGGTTGTAAGTGTTGTACAGTACATTATTTGTGATTGCAGTACTGTACTGTTTACCAGGGATGTGGAAGCGGAAGCGGAAGCTGGAAGCGGAAGCGGTGGAAGCGGTCTTTTTCTGTGGAAGCGGAAGCGGAAGCGGAAGCGCGAAAAATTCCACCGCTTCCGCTTCCACATAGGAGGGAAGAATGGAGAGAGAAAAGAAATTGGTTCTGCTATCCTTCGTAGAAGAACGAATATGGGGAGCATAAGCATTAAGAAATGAGAGCGAGGAGGAGTCGTTTGGAGAGATGTTGACCTCTACATAATCAGAGTAGGGGCCAAGCAAAGAAAGAGAGTAGATAGAAAGCTCAGAGAAGAATAAGCCCTGCTTGACGAAAATGATGACGCCGCCGCTAGCGTCTGCGACATCAGTAGAAAAAATACCAGATCGGGAGTGGGTGCGGTCAGATCGCAGAGCAGAGAATCCAGGGATCCGAAAAGAGGAAGATAAATTAAGGTTAGATTCCTGGATATAAATAAGATCAACGGAATGAGACGAAATAAAGTGTAGTAGTTTAGTGCTCCTGGCTTGGAGAGCCCCAGCATTCCATTGAAGAACCCTGGGAGAGTTAGGGAGGGGAAGAGAAAGCAGGAGGTAGAAAGAAACAGCCAGGAGCATGAGGCAGTGGTTAGGGTGCAGAGAAAGAAGATACAAAGTGGGCGGAAAAAGGATAAGAGGTTTGAAGGTGAGGGTGGAGTGTGAGTGCTGCATTAGCGGAAGGGGGCCAGATTAAGCAGTGGAGGTATACAAGCTGGAGGAGTCCGAGGAGGAAGTCACTGTGCTGGTAGGTGTAGAATCTCAAAAAAAGCAGGGAGGGCAGCTCCAGAAGTGAGAGCTGCCAAGAGTTCTGAATCTAGAATAGGAGAGTAGTGATCACTTTAAATGAACTTAATTAGAGCATTTGCAGCATTGCACTGTCCTACTCCTCCTGGTCACATTTCCAGCGCACACTAAACAGGGAAAGGCAGAGAAAGGGTTAGGATAGACGTTGCCGCTCATCAGAAGAGGGAGAAGAATGAGAAGACGGGCAAGAGAAAGACAGGAGTAGACAGAAGACAGGCCAATTTTAAAGAGGCTGTGTGCTACCCTTCTGCAGTCGTTTAGGGGGCTCCACGGCAAAAAAATGGCTTGTGTAAGGGGAGTGCCCGGAGTAACTGGGACCCTCGGGAAGGCCAACAGCCATTTTGACCCAATCCAAACGGGGTTGGGGGCCGCACCACCACGTTGAGGCGGCTGTTGATTGGTGCAGTTTAATTTTGCTCGCTTTACATGTACATACTACACTGCATATACGACAGAAATTTCGCACTTCACTATCCAAAAAGATCGGAGTCAATACGTGTTTTGAGGACGGACAGAAGGTTCGTAATGATGATTAGAGTTAAAGTTATATCAAAGTCAGAGTTAGTTGAGAATAGAGAGGGAAAATCAGCCCTATACGGTGTAATTTGTTGTTGTGACGACAGGTTATTGTCGAGAGCTGTAATATGTAATCATACGGTTTAGATCTGAGAAGCATTAAGTTAACTGTTGTAAAAGTAGTTGTAAGTAGTGAAGGAACTTGTAATAACTGTTTATTTGTTGAAGTGTTTAATTATTTTTTGAATTGTAGTAACAAAATATTTGATTTTCTTGCAAGCAATTAGTGCTTTTTAAATTTTTGTTAGTGGGAGTTCCGTGACAAACGCAAAACTACATTAGGGGCTCCGCGATGACAAAAAGATTGAAAAGCACTGTTCTACATTCAACACGAGTTCTGATATCTAAGAAAAAGAAACCCAGAGTAGTTCGAAACAATAAGCTCAAGCGAAGTAGGTAAAGTAATAGCAGTAAATGAAGGTTTTTGTTTTCTCAAAATGATAAAGTGTAGGAGAAGGCAGGCCACAGACCAACAAAAATTAAAAAAATTGTCAACGGTCGTTTTTTGTTAGTGGAAGCGGAAGCGGTGGAAGCGGAAGCGGAAGCGATAGGTGTGGAAGCGGAAGCGGAAGCGGAAGCGTTTGAAAAATAACCGCTTCCACATCCCTGCTGTTTACCCTTGCAATGACAGTATCGGATTGTGTTCAGAATAAACAAAACAGAAAACATTTCTAATTTTCCGTGTTCTTTATCCTTCAGCTTTCAGAAGAGAAAGCGTTCATGAATACTGATGTGCATAAATATGTGTCCAAAAGTAAGCGTTCATGTACTGTATACCTGATTAGCCCAAAGGCGCCGCGAATTCTATAGTACCGCCACTTCGCGGTTTTTCACTTGTCGCGGTGGGGTCTGGCACGCATTAACCGCGATAAGCGAGGGAACACTGTATCGTGTTTTTTTGACCCCTGTCTTGCCGACCATAGGCGTACGACCTCAAACCCACGTGGGGGGGCACCAAATTTTTGCCCGAAAAGTTTGTCACTGCGATGACATCTCCAAAAAAAAAAAAAAAGGTCATCGCCTGTTTCGCTGCACCGTTTCCATTACTTTTGGCCTAAATATGCCATCAAACGTGTGTTTAAACAGGTGTTGACCTTTTTTTTTTTTTTTGCAGATGCTATTGCAGTGACAAATTTTTCGGCAAAAATGTAAGGGACACTTACTCAAATTGCCCGAAAAATTAAAAGTTGCCCGAAATTTTTACAACCAGGAGGGGCCAGTGCCCCCCCGGACCCCCCACTTCGTACGCCTATGTTGCCGACGATTCACAAAAGTTATCAGGGCTTTGTAAAAATGTGGGCTTAGCTGAAGAAGCAAAACTCTTTGCTTTTAAATTTGTCAAAGCTATGCAAAGATAAGTTTTTTGTTGTTAACCATTGGTAACATGGATCGAAGATCACGCACCACAATACAATTTTAAAAACTGAAATTAAGATTAATTTATTTCCTTTTAATTAACAGTACGTCTCTTTATAATTATTGTTCGTGTCATAAAACAGTAATTACACTTTAAGGCTAAATGAAGAGTCGTGAAAAAGAGTTTAATTCTTAACGTTAGTTTAATTTCCATAAAAGCATCACTACATGAACGTATTGCACAGAACATTTTATAGGATACCGACATTTGAAACAAGAATTCAGCATCTAAGCTAGAACTACAATGATTTGGTGGCTAAACACCGTGATGCTTACAATAGTAAAAAGGGTCATGTGTGTATGTGAATGCAGAAAAATATCTGACTAAATAGAAGGCCTGTCGTGAAAAGACGAGAAAACTACGACTTGAACGTACGAAAAGGGCCAATTACATTAGGGGTATCGGATTTGCTCTTATACCGGTGACAATAAACTGTATACCGGTAGTGCAAAATGCAATCATGAGCGCAGTGGGTCACTAAATTGTGACGTTTCAGAATACTGCAGTCACTTGAAACCAATTTATAATCAAAGTCCTCTTGAAAGTTTACTTTAAGAGAGTTGAAGGCAAGACGTAAAACTGATTTGAAATAAGTGTTCCACGGTGGACAATATGGCTAAACAGCGTGGATCTCCGGTGCTTACAGGAATTATACTGGATTTCAATAATGCGATGACAGTTACTTCTTGAGATGCAACGTTACATAAAGAAAACAGGCTTACTGCAGCAAGCAAAACTGAAGGGAAGCAACCAAGGGTGCAAATAAAATATCCTTTAGGGGTGAACCAAGGTTCAAAAGTAAAATTACTCATTTCTAAAATGCGGACATTTTTTCTGAGATTACAGCAAAAGTCACGTTGGATAGGGCTACACAATACGGCAAATTTCTGGGCTCTCTAAAAGAGGGAGTTTTCATGAAGATCGACATGCCCGCAAGTCACGCTTATTTGTATCTGCTGCTGGCCAGCTGGTAGAAGCAGCAATCCAAAGCAAAAAAGTCATAGATCACATTACTAACTCGTCTACATCAATTATATTAAAAAAGCATCATTGCAGCAAGACATAAACATATTGATGAGTGAAAGTACAACTTTCTTCAGTTCAACACAGATAAAGGAAATAATTTCATTGTCAACAGCAAAAATCAAGAAATGTTCTTCTTCCACAGTATGTACATAATCGACAACGTAATTAAAAGCAATTTCTAAGGAAGAATGAGACTGAACAAGGAAATTTCACAATATCAACTAGTTAGCACTGTGAACCAAAAATTAGCATTTGAAACAATCAAAATGCATTTGAATTTGTTAATAAAGCTGACGGAAGATCTTTTGCGTCTGGGTAGCTAGATTGTGTGCCTTTTTTAAGCACAGACAAACTTGCTACCCTACAAGCTCTAGATATTTTTTCATGCAAGGAAAGTAGAGGAAAACGAATTAGGAAAAATGCGAGAGCACCAACAAAAGCATCTCCAGCACCAGTAGTGTCAAGAGCATTGATTTGAGAAGGCATTACATGTACTGGAAGATCATTAGCACAGTTTTTTTCAACATAAACGCACCCATTTTCCCCAAGTGTCAGTATTGGGAGTTTGCAACCTATTTTACAAAGCTGTAAGGCAGCTTTCTTTGCATCAGCAACAGTATTAATTTCAATATTTGTAAGAGCATATGTTTCACTTTCATTACAACAAATTATGTCAGATAATAAATAAAATTCTTCATCCAATGGCTGGAGTGGAGCTGGTGCAGGATTAAAAATTGTGAACTTATTAAAGGATTTAGCAGTACGTAAAGCTTCTAAAGTTACATCAAGAGGGATTTCGTTTTGGCACACAACTATTTCAGCACTTTTTACAAGTTCACCAGCACATATAGCATCTTTTGGTTGAAGCTCCAAATTAGCCCCAGGAACTATCACAATTGCATTATTTCCTTCATCATTAACTAATATAGTTGCAATACCTGTTGCAGTGTTTTTAGTTTGTGATATTAACTTTGTATTTATGCCCAAAGAACAAAACTGCCGTAGAAAGTCATCTCCATCAGCATCCAAGCCAACTTTTCCAACCATAGCTGTTCGAGCTCCCAGTTTAGCAGCAGCAACACACTGATTTGCCCCTTTACCCCCTAATCCTTTTTCATATTTATTTCCATGAATTGTTTCTCCTGGATTTGGAAACCTTGGAGTGTATGTAATAAGATCCACATTACAAGAGCCAATGACAACAATTTCAACATCACTCATTTTTGTTTAGATCACTGGGCTAAACACAGAATAAAACTAAAATTTTTATACCATGCTATTAACAGATTAACCCTACGAGAAAACTTTTTAATCCAAAATGTTACATCCAAAGAATGCTGTTAGAAAATTCGTAAAACTACCAGCTAATGAAACTAACATTTACACCATTACACCATGACTGGAGATCGGTAGCAAACCGTTTTACAAAACTGCTGTTTAAAAAATATGCTTTCACAAATTACAATAGGTATTGAAGTGGTACAAACTAAAGGATGTCAGTGCCTAAGCGGATACCACCTTGACTTGGCACACAAAAACTCCCTTTTTTCTTGCGTCGTTCTTAAAGTGATGATTTGTTCTTGGAACACACTATTTCAAAAGAAGGGATTGAAGTCGTATTCCCCAGCAGAGGGAATCACGAACAGCTTGAGATGAATATATTTCAAAAAGTTTATTTTGCTACTAATAGCTGAGTGAAAGAAACAGCGGTGCTGGAAAGTTACCGGTACGTGATATGAAACATTTCAATGCTGAGTCATACTGTGAAGATGTTAGCTACCGACTGAAAAAGCTGAAACAACTTTCTGACCCTAGTACAAAAATGAGCAAGTTTTTAGATGTTATTGCCAGCGCTACCAACGATCATGCTCCTTTAAGACTACTTTCTCGAAGAGAAATGAAAATAAAATCAAAACCATGGCTAACTAAGGGATTGCTAAAATCTATTTCAACAAAAAATGCACTGTTCCAAAAATGTTATAAACAGAACAAAATACAACTAATAACCCATTACAAGATATATTTGAATAAATTAACCAAACTCAAAAGAATAGCAAAAAAGAATTACTATCAAAAAGAAATACAAAAACAAGATGAATCTAAACAGTGGAAAATCATTAATGAAATACTTGGGCACAAAAAAAATAAACATAAAATTGTATCTACCATTACAGATGTAAACAATAGAATAGTAAGTGAAAATACAGAAATCTGCAATATATTTAATAACTACTTCACAAATGTTGGGCCCTCAATGGACGCTAAAATACCAAATACCCAATTAAAAAAGTTTAGCACAACAAACGTAATGAAATCATTCTGTTATGATCCCATAAGTCCAGAAGAAGTTCTTTTGCAACTTCAACAACTTGGCACATCAAAAGCTAGTGGACCTGAAAACATACCAAATAAATTCTACAAACTACTGGCCCCTATAATTTCACCATTTTTGAGTGAAATATTTAATGGTTGCTATGAGAAAGGGGATTTTCCATTTATATTAAAACATGCAAAAGTAATTCCTATTCATAAATCTGGTCGCAAAGATATAGTTAGCAACTATAGACCAATCTCGATATTGTCAACTGTTTCAAAAATCTTTGAAAAGTTGCTATATTTTAGACTTGAAAGTTTTTTTACCACTCACAAACTCATCACACAGCAACAATTTGGATTTCGTCAAGGATATTCAACTGAAATGGCCATAACAGATCTTCGAAATATGTTACAAAATAATTTAGATGATGGTTATTTTACTTGCTGTATTTTTTTGGACCTTTCTAAGGCTTTTGATACAGTAAATCATAGAATTCTGTTGGATAAGCTCCACAGTTATGGAATTAGAGGCAATATGCATAAACTTTTGACAAGCTATCTACAAAATCGCAAGCAGTTTACTGTTTGCAATAATAGAAAATCTCAAATAAATACTATCGTGTGTGGTGTACCACAGGGTTCTACACTTGGACCTTTACTGTTTTCATTATATGTCAATGATCTACCACTACACACCAAATTTCATGTTAATTTATTTGCAGATGATACCGTGTTAATACTCAAAAATAAAAATCACATTAACCTTCAAGCTTTAGCTGATCATGAACTAACTATCATCAATGACCGGATGAAATACAATCGATTGTCTTTGAATTATAAAAAAAGCGTTTACTTTATCTCTGCTCCCAAACAAAAGAGAGTTGCACTACAAAACTTTCAACTTCATGTTGGTGGGCATAAACTTTCAAACACAGATTGTGTAAAATATTTGGGAGTATTTATCGATAATAAAATAACCTGGAAAGAACAAGTGTACCATGTAGTAAACAAACTTGCTAATGCAGCTAGAATCCTATCTAAAATGAGACACTATGTGAACAAAAAAACGCTAGTTAAACTATACTATAGCTTTGCCTACTCACATCTTAAATATGGAATTCTAGCATGGGGTACTGCTGCAAACAACCTATTGCAGAAAGTCCAAGTAGTCCAAAACAGAATCATTCGAATTATGGAATTCAAAAGTCTTGCAGACTGTGTCACAATGAACACTTTGTATAAGTCTTTGAATATTTTACGACTTAAAGATATTTTCGAATTAGAAATAGCAAAATTCATGCACTCGTTTCACCATAACAAGATTCCAGAAAATTTCAATTCCTTAGAACTGCATCACAACAGCATACTCATTTAACTAGGTCAATTACAAATAAAAATTACTTTTTAAAAAGAGTCAACACTAAATATGGGCAATCTTCTTTTAATTTTCATGGAGTAAAAATTTGGAACAAAATTCCACTTTTAAACAAATCTCTGTCTTGGCATAGTTTCACTAAATATTACTCAAGTTTATTATTAAAGCAATACTAATATTGCAATCTCTGATACCACGTTAATCATATACATAATAGAGCTACTACACTAAAGAGTAATAGTGGTACTTCTGTTCTGGCCTGATGTATATGTGATACTAGTTTTACTCTGGCCAGATGTACATAGTTTTGCTGTAGCTTTGCTGTACATATGCTTTTGCTTTGTGTCTTACGCTTTTGCTGTTATACTATAAGTAATTGTGATGCAAGAAAGGGCAGTTTGACTAGATGATCACTAGTGATCTTTCACTGTCCTGTTCAAATCTCGTACGTTTATTTGAACGAAATAAAAGTTGTTGTTGTTGTTGTTACGTGAGCAAGTGGGAGAGGGCGAGTTTTTGGAAAAGGAGCTTGCACAAAATTATTGTTTTTATTGGGCAAATTACCATTTTGATAGGCTAAGATACCTCATTTGTACTCCAAATTACACAAAGATGACCATTTTCAAGGGTTGATTTAACCTATTTCTACTCCAAATCAGAGAGTAAACCTTCTTTTTTGGAGGTTACCATTAGACCAATGGCCACTCCTATTCCTCTAGCGAAGAGGCAGGGGCGAACGTCCCTTCTGCCCTCTCTGTTTCGGCACCACTGGGAAGAAAGTTACGCAACGTGAGCATCCAGCTATTTATCAAAACCCCAATCAGGCATGGAACTGTATGAATATCTACGTTAATTAAATCAACAGTCATTCGATTGCGGCAAAGGTGGCAATCGCTCCATCAAACGCAGTAGCCTTTTCCCTTTTTTCTACAAAAGAGTGACGCTCCCACTTTGCTAAATGCAAAACGTCTCTGCAAGGCTGACGATATAAGTATGCATTTGTGGAACTCTGCACAGCCCCGCAAATGAAGTACGATACCGCATATATTAGACCCCAGGGTGTAGGCCTACTAGAATTTTTTGAAGAAGTGCAAACGTGATAGGATGCTATACGGGTGTACGGTACCGGTGTTTAAACAAAATTAAATTGGATTTCAAATGAGAGTGCAAATGGTGAACTTTAGCATTTAAAAATATCAGTCGCCAAAAACATTTATCATTTCTTAAATCAGTACGCAATCTGAAGAACATGCACGTTTGAAAATATCAGTCTCCAAAAAACAAGAAAAAGTCCTAGCTTTTAAGTCAACGGCAAACTGCTCCACCCCAAGGCGAATTTTTAAAAGTTGAACAGAGTGCACAAATTTTTTGAAAACTGAAAAGAGGTGCACTATTGCAAAATGGGTTTTCAAGCATAGATTCAGACACAGTGCTGTCTACTTTGAAAAAGGTTTTGTATGCACACTTTATTATCGTGG
Organism: Trididemnum clinides; assembly: GCA_963675345.1. NCBI lineage: Eukaryota > Metazoa > Chordata > Ascidiacea > Aplousobranchia > Didemnidae > Trididemnum > Trididemnum clinides. The sequence goes on from OY776294.1 coordinate 15,993,713, forward strand.
TCATTTACTTTATGTCAATTTGTGTGTGTTTTCAGGTTTGCCCCTGCAAAATTTTCTAGCAAACTAGGTCCTTGAATACATGCATCGTTTTGCTTAAGATACATCGCTTTTTTACCTCCGAGAAAATTTTAGATGCATAATCTAAACTACCCGTTAGATAAGAAACTAAAAATGAAGAGATGGAAAATAAACAAATCAGGCAGCCAAAGCGGCAAAACAATTTCTGAAAATGGATATTGCCGCTCATTTTCAACCAAAACAAAGTGGGCACTCCGTAATCACCTGTTCCACCTAATGAATTAAGCTTCTGCCTATTTCTGAGTTTCGAAACGTTGAGCCATTTTTTGAAATTGACGACTGAAACTGGTGGAGCTAAGAACTAAAATCCCTAAGTGACTATGCCATGTCTGTGGCAGTAGACTCGACGTCTTTTAAAGTTTCGCTGTTGTTGTTGATTGCCAAACCCTTTTCGAGGGATGGGGGCATAGCGGAAGACCATGGAGCCCCAGAAGCCGGGCAACTCTCCAGGGTCTGAAACAGAGGTCGTAGAGAGACAAAAAGTCGTGAAAGAGGGAGCGGCGCAGAGAGTTCGTACCTGGGCAGTACAGAATGAGATGAGAGGTGTCGTGAGACGAGTGTCTACAGGCGATGTAGGAAGGATTCTCGATTCTGCCAATCCTAGAGAGATAAGAACTTAAAAGAAGGCTGTGTTCGTTGCATCGTAGACGAGAGAGAACTCAGCGAGCATGACGAGGGAGCACAAGTTCCTCGGTGGAAATCGAGGGAGCCTGTGTGTCGGAAGAATTTTGATGAGACAGTACGCCTCCAGTCCCAGAAAAGACAAGAGTGGATACGAGAGATAGGAGGAGAGAGACTACAAGGGATTGCGGAGGGCGCAAGTAGCGCTCCCCATCTGGCCAGCTCATCAGCCGCATCGTTCCCCGGGAGAAACGACAGTCCAGGGACCCATTGTAGCTTGATAGAACAAGAGGAGAGAGAAGACAGCTCCTGCCAAATCTGCCAGAGAGTTTGAGATAAGAGAAAAAATGGAGGAGAGGACAGGGTGGTGACGACAGAGCAAGAGTCAGATAGTAGGAGAAGAGAAGTGGCAGACTTGTTATTGCTGCCGAGACCAGCAAAGAGCATGCAGAATGGCGCAGGCTTCAGCGGAAAAACTTGAGCATACTGGGCCTGCTGAGAAGGAAAGAGTGGCCACAGTGCCACAGAGAGAGCAGTTGGCAAATACGGTACGCCGGAGCCGCCCTTGCCAAAAGGAAAAAGAGCAGAGCCATCAGTCCAGAGTACCAGATCATGAGGGGAGAGGTAGGGTTACCATATCTGGAAAAGCAAAAATCGGGACAATCGATGGACACCTTGCACGGGGGGTCAAGTTTATGGGCTATTCAATTATTTTTGTAACAAAATCGGGACGCTCAAATTCGATCCTACTCTTGATCTTGGAGGGAGAGGTCGGTCTAGCAAAATAAACGAAGGAAGGGGTGATCTCCAAAAAAAAAAAAAAGAAAAGGTCATCTCCTGTTTGACAGCACTTTTTGTGTGATTTTCAGGCCAAAAATCGCACAAAGGCTGCAAAAAAGCAGGTGTTGACCTTTTTTTTTTTTGGAGATCACTCCCAATGTCATTATGCCCTGCCTGGCCGAAACTGAAATTTGCACAACCTCGATCAAACTGTTCTGTTTGACTGAAGCAAAAAGCGGGATTTTCGATGAAAAAAGCGGGACAAGGCCTGAAAAAGCGGGACGTATGGTAACCCTAGGTAGAGGGTCAAGGTGAGCGAAAACTGCACCTTGGCGAGAGAGCAAGAGCATGGAGAGGAAAGGGTGGACTCCACAGTGAACGAAGGCAGATTCCAAGGAGGAAAGGGAGGGCAAGCAAGAAAAGCCTCTCTAGGAGAAGTAGAAGAAAGCATTAGCAGGGGAGTGGAAGCAAAAGCTCTGCAGGAGGATCTGCAGAGTCTTGGTTTCACTCCAGGTGTGGCCAAACCTAAAATGGAAAAGGAGGTTGGGAGACGAAGAGCCCACTCATAAGATGAAAGAGTGAAATGAGTCAGGGTGACTCGTAGGGGAGGTAGAGAAGCCTCGGAGAGAAGAAGCGGGAGAGAGGAGGACGAGAGACAGCCGGTGATGGCGCGACTGGCCGCTCGGTGGAGACGTTCCAATTTGGTGAAATTGGTAACGCTTAAGAAAGGAAACCATCCGGGTGAAGCATAAGTGAGAAGGGACCCAAAGAAAAGCTTTACAGAGAAGAGAGAGGGACTCCTTAGAAGAACCCCAAGGGGAAGCAGAGATACAGCGTAAGGCCTTGAGATGTGGAAAAAACTTGGCCTTTAGCGAACATACATGTTTAGAAAAGGAAACAGTGCGGTCGAAGGTGACCCAAAAAAAGATTAGAGTTGGATGGAAACGGAGGCGGGAGCCGAGTATGAGGAGATTGGGCTGGAGGTTAGCTTGGTAGGGATCCACTAAGAAGAAGAAAGCCTCACATTTGCTCGGATTGAGAGGAAAACGCCAATACTCAGACCAGCGCTCCAATCGAAACAGAGCTCCTTGTATGGCCTCCACTGCAGTGGGGACCGAGCGGGAAGAGGACCAAATGGCCATATCGTCAGCGTAAAGAGAGCAGCTGACGGAAGAAGGCAGAGAGGCCGGAAGATTATTGTTGAAGAGAGAGAAAAGTACAGGCCCAAGAACGGATCTTTGCGGAACACCTCGAAAGGAACGACTTTTGTGATTGTGAAAAACTACGCAAGCTTGCCTATCAGGAAGGAAAGATTGAGTCCAACGAGCAATGCAAGGAGGGTAAAGTTTCGCTCGCGTGGTTGGTTGATGCAGTCTCCTTGCCGTCATTACGCTTGACAAGTGGCGGCTCTTCATGCCCTTCCGGTCTACGAATTCACTTTCAACAGTAGTATTTTCCAATGGCCCCAGGCTGTTGTAGTCGAAACTTTGAATAGACTTTTCACTTTTTCAAGCGTGGGAGATTTCATATAGGCCATGCTTTCTCGAACACTGCAGCAATATTAAATGCAGTTAATTTTTTCCCCAATGAGAAATCATCCACAGATCGACAGCAACGTTGTAAACACTTTTTAGAGAGTTAAAATATGCTCTATCTAGTGATTGAATTTTGTGAGAGTGGTGCAGTGGGAAGGTGAGAAGATGGATGCCGTGAGCACGTGCAAAAACAACAGCTTCCTAGGCTTTGTGACTGTAATGGCAACCAAGCATAATTGCCTGGGGAACATTAATGAACGCATTTACCACTTTAGCTAAGTCCTTTAACTACCTCAAAAAAAGTTCTGCATCCATCCAGGCACTGGGACTGGCAAGGCTAAAAAAGGAGAGCCATCCATCAAGTTTGCCATCACTTTTTTCCGAAGAAATGTTATCATCAACGGTCGATAAACACCGGCGACATTCATTGCACATATGAAAATATTGTTTTTTCTTTATCTTTTTGTTATCTTGCTAACTTGTTTTCCAAATCTTGTCGCAAAAACTTCAATGATTTTATGCTCAACATTAATTTCGCTTTCGTCCATGTTTAAAATACGAGAACGGGTAGACTTAGTCGTTGCCATCAAGTCTTATTAAATCGTAAAAAAACAATTCTTGATAGACTAGTTTCTTAAGTTTTTATATACTCAAGCTTGGGTAACGGGTAAGAAAACCCCTAAGCTATTACATTTTAGTGACTTTGTTCGTTTTACAAAACGGTAAATCGAACCGGTACCGTAAACCTGTTCTTTGGCTGTCTCATATGCCTACCTCCAAATATTCTTCTGGCTTAATTCATGTTGAGTCCTCTCCACATAGACTATGGAATGAAACAGCTCGTTTACGACATGGTCGCTGGAGATGAGCCTCGACTGACTTTTCCAATTTTTTCTTCGCATGGTGGGGTATAGTTTTTCGAAGAGTGCTTTAAAGGAAAAAATTGTTATTTTTGTAAGATCAAACAGTCAGCGTTGGAAATTCATATCCGATAAAACAAGAGTAATTTGATATTGATTCGGACACTAAAAAGAAAGAAGTGAATAAAAGCGATTGATCTTCAAAAAATGAAAACAATAAGAATTAGACTCTATTTTACATCTCATATTCCATTTCGGGTGACTGACGTTTGAAGTCGATCTCTGAAAACTACAGCACAAGATGAAGGCCTATGACATAGGAGTCTGTCCAAAAAGTATCCGACCCTATCTCCTCTCGCCAAAAGTAATGCCACGGCAGCAAAGTGGTTTTGGCGGATTGTAACTTTACAATTACTGTCACACGCATAAAACAATTTCAAACCGATAGTTGGTGTTATTCTCTTTTTTTGAAGCATGTATTGCAGTCGAATAGTGCATGATCGTCGATTTCTTGCTCGCATGCGTCATGAAAGAAAGCATCAAGCAAAGATGTTGTATCAAGTTCTGCCAAAAGCTAGGTAATAACAAACTGAAACAATTCAAAAGATGCAGCAAGCTTTTGAAGATGAGGCCTGAAGTCAAACTCAAATAAATGAATGGTTGAATCGCTTCAAAACCGGTTGATTGTCAGTAGAGAGTGTGAGGCACGCCATTCACAAGCCGAAACGAAAAGGTGATTAAGAAGGTTTGCCAAATTGTGATGGAAGACCGCCGTCTAACACTCAGGGAAATTTTTGAAGAAGTGGGAATAAGCATCAATACGCACCCCAAGGCCAAACAATCAATAGAGAGTACAACTTGGAGATTTTACGTCGCCTTCGTGATGCTGTGTGAAAAAAGGGTCCACGCAAGAACTGACAGCTTCACCATAACAATGCTCCCGCTCGTTTTACCCATGAAATGTTATCAAAGGTTTTTTGGCCAAAAACAATATGGCACTTGCGACAGTCTCCTTACGCTCCTAATATGGCATCATGCGACTTCTGGCTATTCCCCAAGTTATAAAACTACGCAAGGGACACGATTTCAGTCACGTAAGGACCAGGGATGTGGAAGCGGAAGCAGAAGCTGGAAGCGGTACTTTTTCTGTGGAAGCGGAAGCGCGAAAAATCCACCGCTTCCGCATAGGAAGGAAGAATGGAGAAAGAAAAGAAATTGGTTCTGCTATCCTTCGTAGAAGAACAAATGGGGGGAGCATAAACATTAAGAAATGAGAGCGAGGAGGAGTCGTTTAGAGAGATGTTGATCTCTACATAATCAGAGTAGAGGCCAAGCGAAGAAAGAGAGGAGGTAGAAAGCTCAGAGAAGAATAAGCACTGCTTGACAAAAATGATGACGCCACCGCTAGCATCTGCGATATCAGTAGAAAAAATACCAGATCGGGAGTGGGTGTCATGGAATTGCAGAACAGAGAATCCAGGGATCCGGAAAGAAGAAGAAAAATTGAGGTTAGATTCCTGGATATAAATAAGGTCAACAGGATGAGACGAAATAAAGTGTAGTAGTTTAGTGCTCCTGGCTCGGAGACCCCCAGCATTCCATTGAAAAACCCTAAGAGAGTTAGGGAGGGGAAGAGAAAGCAGGAGGTAAAGAGAAACAGCTAGGAGCATGAAGCGAAGGTGAGGGTGCAGAGGGAGAAGATACAAAGTGGGCGGAAAAAGGATAAGAGGTTTGAAAGCGAGGGTGGAGTGCGAGTGCTGCATTAGCAGAAGGGGGCCAGATTGAGCAGTGAAGGTATACCAGCTGGAGGAGTCCGACGAGGAAGTCACAGTGCTGGTAGGTGTAGAATGTCCAAAAAAACAGGGAGGGCAGCTCCAGAAATGAGAGCTGCCAAGAGTTCTGAATCCAGAAAAAGAGAGTAGTGAGCACTTTAAATGAAATTAATTAGAGCATGTGCAGCATTGCACTGACCTACCCCGCCAGGTCACATTTCCAGCACACACTAAACAGGGAAAGACCAGGAAAGGGCTAGGATGAACGTTGCCACTCAGCAGGAGAAGGAGAAGAAGATGGGCAAGAAAAAGGCAGGAGAAGACAGGCCGATTTTAAAGAGGCTGCGTGCTACCCTTCTGCGGTCGTTCAGGGGGCTGCACGGCGAAAAAATGGTTTGTGTGAGGGGAGTACCCGGGGTAACTGGGACCCTCGGGAAGACCAACAGTCATTTTGACCCAACCCAAACGGGTCGGGGACCGCACCACCACGTTGAGGCGGCTGTTGATTGGTACAGTTCAATTTTGATCGCTTTACATTTACATACTATATATACGACAGAAATTTCGCACTTCACTATCCAAAAAGATCGGAGTCAATACGTGTTTTGGGGACGGACAGAAAGTCCGTAATGATGATTAGAGTTCAAGTCAACTTAAAGTCAGAGTTAGTTGAGAATAGAGAGGGAAAATTAACGCTATACGGTGTAATTTGTTGTTGTGACAACAGGTTATTGTTGAGAGCTGTGATATGTGGTCATACGATTTAGATCTGAGAAGCAATAAGTTAACTGTTGTAAAAGTAGTTGTAAGTAGTGAAGAAACTTGTAATAACTGTCTATTTGTTGAAGTGTTTAATTATTTTTTGAATTGTAGTAACGAAATATTTGATTTTTTTTGCAAGCAGTTTGTGATTTCTAAATTTTTGTTAGTGGGAGTTCCGTGACAAACGCGAAAGTACATTAGGGGCTCCACGATGACAAAAAGATTGAAAAGCACTGTTCTACATTCAACACGAGCTCTGATATCTAAGAAAAACAAACACAGAGTAGTTCGAAACAATAAGCTCAAGCGAAGTAGGTAAAGTAATAGCAATAAATGAAGGTTTTTGTCTTCTGAAAATAATAAAGTGTAGGAGAAAGCAGGCTAAAGACCCACAAAATTTAAAAGAAATTGTCAACGGTCGTTTTTTCGTTTTTTGTTGGTGGAAGCGGAAGCGTTTGAAAAATAACCGCTTCCACATCCCTGGTAAGGACATTATCGAAAAAACAACGGCGGAGCTCAGAAGCATTCCAGAGGAGGAGTTCAGGAGGTGCTGGGAAAAGTATGTGCACTTGCAAGGGAAGTATTTTGAAGGAGATTAAATAAAATATGTGATATTCCTTGTGCTGTGTGTTTTATGTCCCAAGGTCGAATACTTCTTGTTCTAGGATAGACTTCGTGTTACCTTCAACAAGGCTTTGTTTTATTGGCGCACGTCCTCAAACAACATTTTGAATTAACTCTGATTTTTGCTTTATTTTCTTGCAGAGAAGCTGTTTGTAACTTTCTCCGATCTTCTCTTCTCACCAACGTGCATTGAAATTATTAAAAATTTCATTGAGAAATTACCCGAAAAACGATTCAAAAGCGATCCAAAAACAAAATATTTGGGTACGGCAGCCAAATTTAATTATGGAATATAGATCTTATATCTATTATGTTCAATTCAGTTAATACGAAATCTATAAGGCGAGAGTAGGGAACATCGCTAAAACGAAATCTACAAAGGTTTAATGTGATCGCATATACTGCACTTCATACAACACTAAGTAGATGAATTATCTTTTTTAAACAGTAACCTACCGCTTTCCTTCAATCAACTGATCAATCTACAACCATGTACTTTCGTACACCTTATTCAGCAAAATGGCGGCTCTCAAATACAATCATCTTATGGATTGTGACGAGTAACTGCTTGTGAGCGTTTCAAGACGTGTGGGTATCTTATCTCACTTTATCCCGCGTTTAAAAATCAATTTTAGGACATTATGCACCATATTAGGCGATTTCTCAAACTTGATCTTCCACACCGTCAATAAACCTCGCAAGTTAAGCAAAAGATCGGTCGCATTAGTTTAGAAACATTACCTAAACAATTACACGAATGAGGTGCCTTGGACTTTCCAGCGAGCAGCGCGAAAAGTTGGAGGAATGCTGGTGGAAATAATCACGCAAGGGAATGTACTAAAATTAATTTTACTGAGAGCCAAACCTCCATGAACGATTGTGGGTTTAAATCACAACGTCATAGTTTTTAACCTTTCGCACTACTCCAGCTCAAGTAAAAGTGATCCCAATATGGGCATGAAGCAAAATAAAACCTTGATATAAGATTCGCTTCAGACAAAAACGTTGAAAAGCTGACCGAAGCCTAGTACCCATGAACGTGATGAATCAGCAGCGTAAAAACATGAACAAAACTAAAAGCGTTAGCTCAATTACTGATATTCAGTTCTGAGCGCTTTAGTGCCTTTTCCTGAAAATGTAATTGTTTATCCCGACGCGGCATTTTAAAATATTTGAACCCCTAATTTAATCCCAGACCCCCCCGAGAAATCTTGATCAAAGTCCGTTGGTACCTCCAGGACGCTAGATCCCCTCTCGTTTTATATCTGATAGTTTTCAGAAATAAGCTAGGGGGAAATTTTCAGTCCGTTCAGCCGCCCTCTACACATCCATCTACACGTCTTTATTCTAGCTGAAAACTTTCTAGAAAAGCATTCCAAAGATGGCTGTACACAGAATACGCTTTTCTACGGCTTTGTTCAGTTTCTGCACTTTTTTTCTCTATTATGAGATTTTAAATGGAAGCTTGCATTCCCTTAGATATTCGAATCATACTTTGCAAGGTATGCCGATGACCAAACATGAAATTTTGTTCGCAGTATACCGCGCCAAAGGCATACGCGTTTTCACGGACAAAAATCTTTTGGCACGCTCTTTGCGGACAAATCCGGATTTTTTTCACAAAGTACAAAATACTGTGATAATGTGTGTTCGTACGGTTTTTACTCTCAACCATTCTTGTACGGAAACTTTCATCTGAGCAGTTGTTTACATGGTGTTGCATTGTATATCTTGTTGCGTGAACATTCCGATTGGTCCAGAAACATCTTTTCGTACGTTTTTGTCCGCAAAAACAAATACGCTTTTGCTACGTAGTTTACGGACAAAATTGGATAATTAAACCGACAACATATACTGCAAAGGATATTATCAATATCTAAGGAGATGAAAACTTTCGTACAACAGAGCATGAAAGCAAAAAAGTACAAAAGCGTATTTTGTGTACAAGCGACCACAACATCATATAAATATCGAAGCGGGTAACGATTTACGTATGAAAATGCTTGAAAGCTAAAAACGCTTTCGCTCCCCTTAGTTACCGGGGAGCTTCATCATTAAATTTGAATAGAAAATTTGTCGAAAGAACGAAGTGATCTGATTGAAATATCGTTACACTCGACATACGAGGAATGCCTGCTATATTTAAGCTAAAAACGCGCTAAGCAGGAAAAAAAACATACAAAAGCGAACTGCGTACGGCTATCTTCGCGTGTTCTACTGCAGCAGTCAAACGAAGCACTGTACAAAATAACAGATTTACTTACGAAGCATCTAGTAGATCATTGATCAAAATTACACTCAGTCACATAAAAATAGGTGTAAACACAATCGTGAAAACAATAAGACCTTTTAGCAAAGGCGCAGCGAATTAGATGTAAGTCGACATCGACTTACGCAAGTAGAATAAGCTTATAAGGCTACGTTACCACACCATGAGCAATGACGGCTACTGTTTTTCTAAGCAAAGCTAAAGGTTCACAACTACAATTATCGGGGTACTGGCCAATAAAACTGAAATCTGCATAATGATTTTTCCTTTTTTTTCGACTTCTTGAAAAGTGTGCAACAAGATAAAGTTGCTTTTTCATGGGCCTACTGCTACTTAAAAGAGAACTGATTAGCAATTACATGTTTTTCGTAAATGAAAAGTAATTTTATAATTCTAAAATAACGCAAATTTCGCAAATTAATTATTCTAAAATAACCAAGAAGTTATAAATCACCATTTAAAGTATTTTCAGAATCCTTCACTCCTCAACGAAATTTGGCATCTCTAAAAATTATTACTTTTAACGACACTTTATAAACGTTACAGATCTCTTAAAATTCATTAAGTGTCGAAAAAAGTTCAGCTTTTTTTATCTTATTTCCATGATTAATAAAATCATTTAAATAAAACATAAGTGACACAATTAATAGAAGATGAATCTAAAGAAATACTGTTAATAGTCTTCCTCAACTACAAACCATTCCCAAACTTTTATAAAACTGCCCCTCAAGAATTGAAAAATACTCATTTTGGAATAGGAGTGTGTTTTGTTTGGTTACCTTCTTCAAAGCGATTCTCAAGTTATGGCAACAAGAGAATTAGGAATTAAATTTACTTCTAGATCCAACAACTCCCAAACAGTTAAAGCAAGGCAGAGAGCAGGAATCGAACCCACGACCATATTAAACAGTAGGTCTCTGCCTTAAAGGTAAAGAGCATGGCTTGAAAGATGTGAGTTCGATTGCCACTCCTCTCTTGTTTTAACATGTTGGAAGTTAAAAAGTCTAGAGGTAGACCCTAAAAACTTTCTTGATGCAGTAATTGGAAATGCATACGACCTGGATACTTCTATGTGACTAAGCAATAGGCGTATTGCCAGATAGGCTGAATAAGTAAACTGCTGATACGGTAGACTATACTTCTATATAGTAAAACGTTAATACCAAATAATTGCTATACAAAACAACTTTTTACAAATATTTCACATACAATTGCTCAACATAGCTTTGAAACAAAAATGAGTTTTTCGCAAAGTACTTATCGGTTACAAGGCATTTAAATAACCCACACATCAAGCTTTTCGCACTGCCTACGGTACCGATAAATAAGCAGAGAACAGTCCCAGAGAATCAGTTTTTCAATGATATACTAACTATAAGTGATAACAGCTTTTGATAAATGAACATAATATGTGAGAGCCAAAAACAGAGCAGAAAATAAGTGCGCAATTTTTCACCAAAGGTTCAAAAATCTTGCTTATTGAACCTCCCCAAATATCGGAAACTTATTCCACAAAATATTGTTCGAACCCAGTTTTTTCCCATTTTCAAAAACCGATTTGGTTTAAGCATGCTTTGTACCTACACTGATTAAAAATAAACATACCAGCAACTACAGTAGGCACTTTGGTAAGCACAGAGAAATATTTGAAAAACTGAAGGCAAAACGTAAACAGTAAACACACACGCATAGAAAAATTTCATACCTAGAGGTTAAAACATCCAATCTTTTTTGAAATATCAAATGAATGAGTTAAGAATTAGAATTTTTTTTTAATTTTTTTACGCAACGAATTTCGCTAACAGCCACCAACGACATTTTCAAGTTTTTCTTCGGCTACAACATCGTCAATGACTTATTTCCCATTTGTATAGGTCTATTAATATACTTTGCAGTTGCGCAATGTTATGTGGTTGAAGAATGGTAACACGGCAATATAATCTAGGTTAAGCGATTGAGTGGAAAACTAAAAAACATAAATAACACTACACAGCCCAATTTGCAAAGAAAAATAAACAATTTAGCTACCATCATGCTACAAAAAAACATTTTTTCATAACGCGTCGAATACTTCGCACTCCTTGGCAGTAAATCAATAAGAAACGAAACCACAAGACTTAACAAAAACTTTTAAAGGCTCGTTTCCAATGGAATGTAATAGAAAGTATAGACAAATTATAACGTAATAGAAAGTATATTATATCATAATATGCCTAAGTACCGTATTTTCCGCCTAATAAGCCCAATTTCAGGACCTTAATTTTGGACCTGTTTTTTTGGGTCGGCTTATTGGCCGATCATCAGTTTTGGACCGGAAAATACCGAAGGCCAATATCACCCCCAAAATCATACCTTTGATCTCACAGTTACGGCAGAGTTATTTCAGTAAAATACTTAACGAAAGTCTTTTATCTGCTTAAAATAACAAATAATATTTAGTGCTAACTGTTAAGTTTACTTGTATGTTACTGGTGGCTGTCAACATGCATGACAACGCTGAAACGAGACTAAGAAATCATTTCGAAGAGACTCGTCACTTCTTAAATAGGGCCTCAGCTTATTAGGCGGTAATAAGCAAAAACCCTCATTTTCAGAGCTAAAAATTGGCCTCAGCTTATCCGGCGTTTCGGCTTATTAACCAGAAAATACGGTATGCAAATTTTATGCCTATAATTGCAGCACGGCCGAAGATTTGGCCAGGTCAACAATGAAACCAAGAGTAGTTTATTCTTTATTTGCTCTATTCAGCCTCAGTGATGAGTCGCGCGCGACTGAGACAAAATAAAGCAGAGCGAGCCACTCTTAGCTTCGGTGCAGACCAGGTTTTAAACAGCGTTCTGCGCACCGTAAAAGCGACAGGTGGACACTGTGGCTAAACTAGCGACAGCCTTACCTGAATGAGATCTGGCTTCAGTAAAACTTAGCCAACAGCGCGGCTGTACCGACGTGAAATTTTTAAATAGTTCCTAAACACAGCACAATCAAAACCCAAACATGCACCACTTGATTATAAAGAAGTAGAACCACAATGATACAGAGGATGTACTACATCGGTAAATAGTTTGAAGTTTAGAACCGTTTAACAAAAGCCCAATTGCAACATCGAGCATGGTAAAAGTACCAGTTCAAATTGCTGACGCAATGCATCCAACTACACATTACAGTAGCGCCTAAAATTAATACGAATCAAAATCAAATCTTCAATGACAGTGGTTCCCGCTTGAAAAGAGTGCAAGAAACAAATTCGCAAGAGTACCTCCAGGAGGGAGGTTCCCCCCCTGCTGACACCACTGGCCGTAGCTAAAGATGATTGCTGTCGAAGCAATCCCTTGTTTCGAACCCGAATCGTGCGCTCCACTTTGCCCCATACATTGCCCCATACATGCCCCATACTTTGCCCCATACATTGTAAAACTTGAATTCTGGACTTCCAACAGCTCAACTCACAATTCACGGCATCACTAGGACAACTATTTCTTTTCAGAATGCATTTAGCGTTTATTTAATATACATTATATGATTTCGTTTGTATATGTAAAGATAATAGAATGCGTTCAAGGCTATTAGAAGAAACAACAGCGCAAAGCTATTGTTTACACTGCATAGCGATTGATTCTTCTCGTGGGAAACGTACGATGTCAGCAAATGTTCAATCAGCTTAGGATTGTCGCTTGAAATAAAATGTTTATTTTGAGATATTGCGCTAGGCAAACATGAAGCCATTTACTAACGAGCTTTTCTTTCAAACTTCTTGAGCATAGCCTGCTCTTATCTGAGCGTATTCAACCGGCTCTTCCAAGGGAGATCGCTTTCCTGGAACTCCTTAAAATTCATTTGTTAACTAATGGAGATAAGATACTAACAATTATAGCTCCGAGTCCTGAGTTGTAAGTTGCCGCTGAAGCGAGTTCAGTGCTAGGAGTATAGCGTAATTGGCAACTCAAAAGAGCGAAATAACCCCATCTTTAAATTTCGCGAAAAACCTACATAGTGGAAAAGATCTTTTCATATCTTTTAAAAATGACCTCAATTATGGAAGGAGCTCTTAGCATGCTGCCTGTACAAGAAGTCGTCGAAATATTTATGCAGCAGGCCAGCGATACCGTTTAAGCTCCAAAGCGGATAGCTGGCTTTTCGTATTACTATTTTGACACATTCTACGGGTAATATCAAAACATGCGCCGCGATGCTTTTGCGTTATTGTCTATGAACAAGGGAACTCTACGATATTTTCCCGGTTTGGTTGCAAGGTCGTGGTAGAAATGCACTGCATCAACATAACTGGCGCATTCGAAGCAACGCTGAACACCAGATAGATGACGCGATCCAGTGCCACCTAGCGTTGACATCTACGATTTAGCGGTCCAATCTGGCCACATAAATCCTATTAAAATTGATTTAAAATGGAATTCTTACCTTGCCTGTACCCCGAATGATCGATTTCGGAGTATTTTGGTTCATAACTACTGGAGTTGTATCCCCTAGTAGGTGGTGATTGATTCTGGCGATCCTGAAAAATCAATTCGTATTCATTTTTTGTTTTTCAAACGGCGGATATTTTTTCTTCCCAGAATGGAGAGACAGAAGAAACAGCGCGCAAAAAAACTGTTTCTATCTGCTTAGTTAAAGGAAAAGCGCTGCAGTTTTGCTAATGCTCTTCGAATGAGAAGAAATGGCCAGCCTCTACGCTTTAAAACTAGAAATCTGGCTTTATAAAAGCATTGGATATCGAGAACCTTGCATTTCTCAAATGGTTTGAATATATTATGACGTCGCTTCATACAAAAAACAATTAAAGGTATGCAGCATGATGGCAGCGAACAGCACACGCCTTAAAATAACTTCAAATTTGTTTTTAATCAAAGGAAACCGGGAAATCTTTACGTCTATACGTCTCTACTATTCATCTATTCGTCTATACAATAAGATTCATAAAGCAGCGTTGTGTTTAGATCTGTTCTGGAGTTGCCAGTGCTGCTGGCACATTGTATTTCTATCAATGCAATCAAGCAAAGGAAACTGGCGGCAAGCGGGTTCAATGGTACAACGCAAATCAAGGTTCAATTAAGTGCAAGCCGTAAGCACTGCCATCACCGAATTTCAACGTCCGGTACATCGTAGATTTCACTGAGGAGAAAAGCCAGAGCGAAAAGCTGGCAAGTAGGATTCTCAACTTCTATTATAGTAAAAGGGCAGCTATCACCAATTCATCGCATAACTGATGAAGCAGCAATAGAACGAAAGTTTTACATCATGACAACCATTAACTGACGTTCTACGTAGTTAAATACCTTCACAAAACAAAAATTTACCGAAAAAACAAAAACAGCTAAAAATCTTTCAAAGAAGACATTGCACTTCTGCAACTGAGGCATGCAGCTATTTATCGCAACAGGCCGCGGAGTACAACAGTAATCATGTGCGATCATGCTAATAATCAACAAACTAAACGAAACAATATCCTCACCAAATGCAGTATCTTAACGAGAACACCCAAAGGGGAATACTCTAATCTCTCGTATTCAGTCTTTTTCTTTTCTAAGACTGGAGGCATACTGTCTCATCGAAATTCTTCGACACAAGGCTCCCTCGTCACGCTCGCTGCGTTCTCTCTCGTCTTCGCTGCAACGGACACATCCCGATAAACTTTTATCTCTCTAGGATAGGCCGAATCGAGAATCCTTCCTGCAGCGCCTGCGGACCCATCTCATCTCATTCTGCACTGTCCAGCTACGGACATTCGACACTGTCCAGCTCTTTGCAGCTCTCTTTTCGGCGATTCTCTGTCTCTCTACGACCTCTGGTCCAGACCCTGGAAAGTTGCCCGGCTTCTGAGGCTCCATGGTCTTCGGCCATGCCCCCATCCTTCGGAAGGGGTCGGGTAACAACAACACCCAAAAAATCGTTCAATGAACAGATACAATAAAATTAATTACAAAAAAATGAGCCGGGTATGAGCGCTTTTTCACTTTTGGAGTATTAACCAGAAAACAAAACTTTATTAAATATCAATGGCCTTCATATAACACAAAATTTTGTGGTTCCTACTAAATAAGATCACTTTTTTTGTGAGCTTAAAAATGGTTCGAGTATTTCAATTAAAAATCTCGTGAGTTTAGAGTTGAGCATTCTTTTTTAATTATTATAACAGCTGATTGAAACAGCCAATTAAAACGTTATTTTCACATATTTCTGTCCTACCAGTCGTCTGGCATCTAAAAATACTACATGCCCCGAAGAAAATTGATTTCTGAAACGCTATAAAACTATTCAAATATATTTCTATGGTGTTAAAATTCTGTCATCAGTAACGAATTAGCAGTAAAATAACGATATAGCATAGTAACGAAAACGAAATAGCATACTCTCTTCTTCGCTCTATCGCTGGCTCTCCTTTCTCGTCTTCCTCCTCTCCTAATTTCCCTCACTGTTCTTCTACCAAGGAGTCGGCTTCGGTCTATGCCGCTTACCTGAGATCCCACTTTTCCGTTTCTCAGCCAAAGGCCCTGCGTAGCAGATCCAGAGTCCTGAGGAGTCTCACTCGTCTTCTCTCCTTTCTCTTCCCGCTGAATTTCTTGCGGCTGCCTCCAACCTTTTCTCGTCTACTGCCACTGACCCAGACAAAGTTGCCTACCCTACGCTAAAGCATCTTCCTCGCTCTGGCATGGATTTTCTCCAATATTTTTTCAATCTTTCCTCGTGTTTGCATTCCTTTCCTTCCATCAGAAAGACATCTTCTATTATTCCCATTCACAAGATGGGAAAGCCTCTCGACTCTCCTACTTCCTTCCGGCCTATCTCTCTCATCTCCTCGTCTCAAAGCTTTTTGAACGCATCATTCTATCCCCTCTACTCTTCTTTCTGAAATCTAATTCATTCTCTCTCCCCGCCAGGCCGGTTTCCGCCATGGATGATCTACTTCAGATCAAATTCTGTTCTTTTCTCAGTCCATTTCGGCTGGGTTTAACAAACCCAGGCCGGGCTCTCGGACGATCCTATCTACTATTGATTTCTTTAAAGCTTTTGACTCTGTCTGGTATCCCACCCTTTTCCACAAACTCATTTCGGCTGGTCTCCCTTCTTGCTTTGCTCGTTGGACTCAATCTTTCCTTCATGATAGGCAAGCTTGCGAGGTTTACTAAAATCACAAAAGTCGTTCCTTTCGAGTCCGTCGAGGTGTTCCGCAAAGATCCGTTCTTGGCCCTGTACTTTTCTCTCTATTCAACAATGATCTTCAGGCCTCTCTGCCTTCTTCCGTCAGCTGCTCTCTTTACGCTGACGACCTGGCCATTTGATCCTCCTCCCCCTCGGTCCCCACTGCGGTGGAGGCCATACAAGGAGCTCTGTTTCGATCGGAGCGCTGGTCTGAGTATTGGCGTTTTCCTCTCAATCCGAGCAAATGTGAGGCTTTCTTCTTCTCAGTGGATCCCCACCAAGCTAAGCTCCTCTTACTCGGCTCCCGGCTCCGTTTTATTCCAACTCCTACCTCTCTTGGGGTCACCTTCGACCGCACTGTTTCCTTTTCAAAACATGTATCTTCGCTGAAGGCTAAATTCTTCCCACGTCTCAAGGCCTTACGCTGTATCTCTGCTTCTTTTTGGGGCCCCTCTAAGGAGTTCCTCTCTCTTTTGTATAAAGCTTTTCTCTGGCCCCTTCTCACTTATGCTTCACCTGGATGGTTTCCTTTCATAAGCGTTACCAATATCACCAAATTGGAACGTCTCCACCGAGCCGCTAGTCGCGTCATCACCGGCTGCATCTCATCCTCCCCTATCCCACTCCTTCTCTCCGAAGCTTCTCTACCTCCCATACGAGTCACCCTGACTCATTTCACTCTTTCATCTTATGAGTGGGCTCTTCGTCTCCCAACCTCCTTTCCCATTTCAGGTTTGGCCAGACTTGGAGTGAAATCAAGACTCTGCAGATCGTCCTGGAGAGTTTTGCGTCCTCTCGCCTGCTAATGCTTTCTTCTACTTCTCCTAGAGAGGCTCTTCTTGCTTGCCCTCCCTTTCCTCCTTGAAATCTGCCTTCCTTCACGGTGGAGTCCACCCTTTCCTTTCATGCTCCCACTTTGATCTTCCCCTCTCTGGCCAAGGTGCGCCTCTTGCCCACCTTGAGTCTCTCCTCCCTCATGATCTGGACAGACGGCTCTGTTCCTTTTCCTTTTGGCAAGGGCGGCTCCAGCGTTCTTGCCAGCTGCTCTCTCTGTGGCACTGAGGTCACTCTTTCCTTTTCAGCAGGCCCAGTACGTTCAAGTTTTTCCGCTGAAGCCTGCGCCATTCTTCACGCTCTTTGCTGGTCTCGGCAGCACCAACAAGTCTGTCACTTTTCTTCTCCTACTATCTGACTCTCGTTCTGTCCTCTCCTCCATCTTTCCTTTTACCTCAAACTCTCTGGCAGATCTGGCAGGCACTATCTTCTCTCTCCTTTTGTTCTATCAGACTACAATGGGTCCCTGGACACTCGTTTCTCCCGGGGAACGATCCGGCAGATGAGCTGGCCAGAGGGGAGCGCTACCTGCGCCCTCCGCAATCCCTTGTAGTCTCTCTCCTCTTATCTCTCGTATCCACTCTTGTCTTTTCTCGGACTGGAGGCGTACTGTCTCATCTAAATTCTTTGGCACACAGGTTCCCTCAATTTCCACCAAGGAACTTGTGCTTCCTCGTCATGCTCGCTGTGTCCTCTCTCGTCTACGCTGCAACGGAAACAGCTTTCTGTTAAGTTCTTATCTCTCTAGGATTAGCAGAATAGAGAATCCTTCTTGTAGCATCAGCGGACACTCGTCCCAGGACACCTCTCATCTCATTCTGTACTGTCCAGCTATGGACTCTTTGCGCCGCTTACTCTTTGTCTCTCTACGACCTCTGGTCCAGACCCTGGGGAGTTGCCCGGCTTCTGGGGCTCCATGGTTTTCCGCCATGCCCCCATCCCTCGGAAGGGGTCGGGTAATCAACAACAACAAATAAGAGTAAAAGCTTGCAAAAAAATTGCTTACTTACATTACGGCTATAGCCAACGTATTGAGGTTGCTGTAAAGGGTGAGTGTCATTATGGTAATGCTCTCCTCCATAATCCTTTTGGTGAAACGGATAGCCGTGGCCCTGAAAAAAAATGACTAAAGCTTTACCACCAGGTGGCACTCACCAAATGAATTAAGTCGCCAACAGTGAGAGCAAAAAATAACGAAAGGAAACAATAACGAAATCTTGTCCGGAGCAAAAGCTCTCCTATGAAACTAGCATCTTCTGCGGCGAAATGTTCAAGTTTGACAACCGGCACAGAAAGAGACTTCCCCGAGGCAGCACACTAATTGTGCTACTTAATTCATTTAATTGACAAACCTGCCACAACTAAGCCAGGTGCTTGGTAGATGACCAACGTCCTACTTAATTCGGTTGCTAGGCCTTTGGCAGGCTGACCACCAGAAGGCGGTAAACACAAAATATCAGTTTCAACAGTTCGACCAATAGCTCGCTCGAAACTTAAAACTCTAAACTTTTCGCTGACCTCATCGTCGTCATCGTATTCGCCAGGGACAGGAGAGTAATGGTGATCGGTGGGGTGCTGAGGGGCTTGCTCCTGCATTTGGGACTCGGTACGACTTTTTCGAGCAGAAGGAGACGACCTAGGTTTCTGTCGACGAGCCTAAAAACGTGGTAATTATTCGTAATCATTCTCCAGTCACGAAAAACCTTTACATTTATGCATGAAGCTGCGTTCGGACCCACATCAAAATGCAACAATGACAACTTATCCAGCTGCTCGAAAAACCGAGAACTTGTAAAATAACTTTAACCCTGCTGTGGTACCATGAAAAAAGTTACGTTAACAATACCTTGGGGTCAATATGACCCCATTACTAAAAATGTCAAAATTATGTCAAATAAACATCAAAAACAAAATTAAGTTGTTATCAAACACTTTTTATTGTTTCAACAATCAAATTGAGTGCACAATACATGAATGTTTTACTCCTGGCATTGATTACAGATCATCTTGCTGTGTTCTTCGCAGATGTTGTTGTGACATCTACTGCATGCGAATCTGTACTTTTTGTCCTTTGATCTTGGACAAAGGAAGCATCTCTTGCATCCTGATCTACGACACTGGTTGATGGTTTGGACAGATGGACGTTTCTCTGGTAAAATCCCGCAACTGCAAATGATTTGTTTTACAGCTTGAGGTGTTTGAGGTGTTATCAATCTTCTCTTTGCTTGAGAAATTATCAATGATTTGGATAATTCTTTTAAAAATTTCTGTCGTTTATTTGTCTTATTTCCCCCAAAGCCAGGTGTATTATGAGTGAAAATAACATACGCATTTAGAGCAGAGCTATCAACAATCCCATAGAAAACGTCATTGGCCAACGATTTGTCTTTCTTGCTGTTGTATACTGAGCGCACATCTGATCATGATTGTCAACACCGCCTTTTTCATGGTTGTAAAAGACATTAATTTCTTCTTTCCCGGAAACAGAGTCATGGCTTCTAGTTGCGTGCATAGTGGACAAAAACACTACTCTTTTGTTTTTCTTTGGAGCAATTGACAACAAAGTAAAATTGTTGGCATGGTCAAATGCATACTGACATGTGCCTACATCTGCTTTGGTCAAAAAACTGGGAGGAATGCATCGTTTGTTCTTTTTCATTGTTCCTACTAGAGTAAGTTGCCTAGATTTTAGTTCATTGGCCAGAGGAATAGAGTTATAGTAATTGTCAGTCGTAATATTTCTGTTTGTTCCTGAGATTATAGTAATCAAGTTCAAGACAGCTTGCGTAGGTACAGGTAATTCTGATCTTGGTGTATGGGTGCCGGCTCCTACGTATATCTTGAAACTAACCGAGCAAAATGATTCACTGTCAGCCAAAACATACACTTTGATCCCGTATTTACTTGGTTTGTTGGGTATATATTGCTTGAAAGCACACCTTCCTCGAAATCCAAGCAGACTCTCATCAACTGTGCAACCAATTCCTGGTGTATAGTTGTCTTCACAGGCTGTAACAAATATGTCATAGACACTGCGAATTGGTGCTAGTTTGTCAATGTCTCTTCGCTGGTCTCTCGTGGTGGAATTGTCAAAGCGTAGACAATATAGAAGAAACAAAAAACGCTTTTGGCTCATGGCTGCGATGCATATTGGTTTTCCAGTACCATCAGTTGACCAAATGCTTGCAGTACTTTCTTTGGAACTCTTTGTAACACCCAAGAATAGCAAAATTCCTATGAGACCTCGGACTTCTGTTGCATCTGTGTCATATGTAAATCCAGACCTGATTGTGTAAGCCTCTCTTGCCTTTTCAATTTTTTGATTTGTCCAGATTACAATCTCTGATAACATAGAATCATCAAAAAACAGTTCGAATGATTTCAAGGGCGTGTCTGCCTCAAGTCCTATACATTTTGGACCTGGTGTGCTTCTTACGATATTTCGCCTTGGTGTTCTTCTTGCATTCTTTGGTTCCGTCTTCGATAGATATCCATCTTTTCCTCGAACTTCTTGACCAACTGAGTCATCTTCGTCTTCATATTCGGTATCACTTCCATCTATCTCGCTGTTCGAGTCTGATAGAGCTTCCACCTCAGGCTCACTTTCATACCAGCTCAATTCATCATCAAAATCATCTTTATCTTCGCTGCTGATCCCATCTTCTGTCTCAAATAAAGTGTTCATCACTTGCTGGGTTGACAATCTTTGTCTTTTATACATAATTTCTTTTTTTACACTTGAAATAACTTAAACAATAACTAGTTTTCGGTAAAACAAAAACAAATATATTTTAACCTAAGTGGTACCATGGGGTCAATATTACCCCACTCAAATTAAATCTAAAATTTACTATAGAAAAAAAGGTCAAATTAAAAGTTGCACAAATGGAAATAGTTAACAAGAACCTGTGAAAAAAATACAATGACAGAGTAATGCTTATAATCTTACCGTTTGGAATAATTAGTCTATCAAATCAGCCTGAGGTCATATTGACCCCATGGTACCACAGCAGGGTTAAAGTCTTTGCAATCAGCAGCCACCCGTACATCTTGTACTTGGAACAAGCTGTAGTTTGAATCAGATGCAAAAGCACAACGCCGGTTCCGTCATGCTGCATGCAAAGCAACGCTTTCGTTGCCCAACTCGCAGACTGCCGCTACAAGTTGTGGTAGTGCGTACCTCCTTGGAATGAAGGCACGACATGCAGCAGTTACATGACGATTCATGTCACAAGCACAGTCAAAATCTGGTAGGGAGCAAGCAGCAATCTGTTTCAGACCAGTTAGAAAAGCAAATTGCAGATCGGTAGCTTCATCACCAGTAGATGGATTTTCGTTGGAGCCCGAAATTCGCCTCTTACGGCACGCTGGGTGAGCTACTTCACTATTATAACCCGGTGGTGCGCAAGATGCTAAAATGTCGTTGTACTGCTTCGGCGCGTCAACGTTACATGACACAAGCCCTGCATTTATGCCATGTACGCTGCAGGGCTGGTGCCAGCGGTGGCAAAAGACGCATGACAAAACAAAGAAATAATTCTGACACGACATAGAACGTAAGGCAAGATTCGGTCGGGCTGTTCTTAAGTACACAAAGGTATGTCTACAACGTTGAAAACTAAATAAAAAAACGTCAAAGCGGCCATACTTCAGTTTTATAGCGTGGCCATCGACAGCGCATAGAAAACAAACTGGAGCCACTTAAACGACTAGTTTCCAAGCTACGTGATTTGTCGAGCATTTGACAAACACAATGTCCAATTAGAGCGAAAATCAAACATTTGTACAATGGCTAAAGACTGCAATTGCGTAATTTTATCCTTCAGTTACAGAAAAACCTTTCCTGCCATACATCCAGCATGTCGTATTCAGTCTTGCTTCGGAGTTACAGAAAGCAAAAGGAAAAATATCAGCGAAATGCCTTCGCGATTTAGTTTCGATTTAAACTAATATGCGGATGCCACATTAATATCATTGAGCGCATTGTGCGTACGACAAACAAACAAAAAGCATTCACATGCAAAGACAACTTGAACTGTGCAATGACAATATGAAAACAACAAGTCTTTTAAATCAACTAATAACTTCAGTAAGTTAAGATGTCAGGAATGGATGCAGAGAACGAGCAACCTGGGTCAAGTAAAACATTGGAAATGTTTTGTTGTTCAAAGCGTCAATGTTGGCGCGATGGACAACTCTATCCGGCTCATGCATAAGTCGAACTTACAATAGATGGCCCGAAACAAGAGAGAACAAAGGATAAAGTCATTTCACATTTTCAAAAACTTGTTCTCCGAAGCATAAGCAAGTCTTTTACAAGACTTTTTCACGCCTAATTCCAAAAAATGAAACGCTAAATACTGCATTTAAAAACACCCTACATAATATCACACGACAACCAGTGACACAGGGTACACATTAATAATTGCATAGGTAGACAATAAAAACTCACGTGATACAATTAAAAGAGAAAGCATTACGAAAACTTGCCAAAGGGCAATTTGTAATCAAACCACTACCATTTATAACAGCAATTCAAATCAATGACCACGAACAAAACACTAACAACCGCCCACACAAATATTAGCCGTGAAATTATACGTGGCCAAGCAATTTGCTAGTTAGAGCAAAGCGTTCAAGTCCAAGACAAGGTCACAGCAACAAAAGCGGGGCCCATTATCAGCAAAAGTTAGGCAAATCCTACTTCGACGGGAACTTCGAAGGATATCAAGAGCTAATCGTTGCTTTGACGATTTTACGGCCATGTCCATGAGGAGAGTCGAGAACGGCATATCATAACTGAGTAGCTAACTGTACAAAGCAACAACACGAAAATACGTAAAATAAATAATGATTCAATAGCGCAAAAATCATCATATGATGATCGCCTGAGCGAAAAAGTTAAAAACACGTGCAAAACGAAAATCGTGCACTTGTTCACGTTAGTTTGTGAAAATATAATTTTGAAAAATAATTTTACAAACTTGAAGAATGAATCTAAAACTAAACACGCTCAACACATCGTGCAATCGGAAATGCAGCAACAATCTGCATGAGTAGTGAAAGTCGCAAAAACATAAAACTTTTGGGCAGTCCAACCGAAAATTCATGCGTAATAATAAGAGCCTTACTTCTGTTGATCTCCTTATAGAAGGCTTCCAGTAAGGCTAGAACAGAGTTTGAAAGTAAATGAAACTGTTAAGAAACTAATTGAAAAAGCAAGACATAAATTATTAACAAAAGTGAAGTACAACTATCAAAGTTGTGTAAAAACGAGTGTTGTTTTATCTGACTCTTCACGTAATGTCAAGAGGCAGTTGTGTTATGACCACAGACCCATAACACGTAGCGTAGGCTTTTTGCAGGCTTATTGCGATGCAGAGACAAACACACAAACAAACAGCACGAAAACCTTCACACTTCCTTTCAAGGCGAAGCGCCGGTCACCAAAGCTATCAATGAGAAGAAAGCTGGTTCGTAGACGCTTTGACGCATGGCTTTCCAACCTTTTCCCAGTTCGGGGCCCACTTTTACTAACCCGGATCAACATTTGCCCTTCCTCAGCATTCGTGGAACCAACACTACGAACGCGATTGTCTCGCCCATTTTTGTCTGAGCAGACCAAATTTTTTTTCAGATTAACTTCAAGAAAACCACTTAAAATACCTCGCCGCCCATCTGAAGCAGCCCACGGCACCACCAGCGGGTCGCGTCCCACCGATTGGAAAGGGGCGCTGTAACAATTTTGTTATAACTGTTACTGACATACTTTTGATTTTTCCCATTGCAGCGTTGCCTACTCCACAACTGCAAAGTAAAAATTCGCTGTTGCGGCCATACGAGTGATTGTTCAACTTTTTGAACAGGTCGAAACCTTGTTTCACTTAAGAAGGACCCCCATAAATTTGTCACTCTTTGCATGATAGACTTTTTGTGGAAAATATCTTGTTGCAAGGCCCTTAATAGTTAATCCATAACTCAGAAACTAAAAGTCGATGCGAACCCTAGTGGTCCGTAGAGACCAGATAGAGAACTACTAGTCCACACTACAACGCATAATTCAAACACGGAGGTAGGCCGCAAAGCATTTCAAAAGTTTTCATGGGGTCCATCGCCAAAAAAAGGTCTTCTAGTTGAGAAAAGAAGTAAGGTAACATTAGATAATGAATGGTCTTCCGTGTTTAAAGAGGGCGAAATAATCGCTTGCATGAAGTTGATTTCAACGAAAGCCTTCAAGTTGAGTAAAAGCTCGAAATGGTCTGTCAGTGACTTAACGTAGCGCGCTCGAAAAAATTGGGAAGCACTTCCTTAAGACAAGTTATATTGCTGATGCCGCGTCTGTCTCTGACTATCTGCTTTACATCTCACTTCGGTTAGCATACTTTCGAGTTAATGTTCAAAGAAATATCATTTTAAGCAATCGAAACTCTTTTACAGCAATTAACTCACTCTGAAATTCATTGAAGAACGGCTTGTGATTCCAGTGTCGCTGGGGGTGTCCTGGGTTCGGGGGGGCTCAACCACCCTCGCTTCTAGGTCGACATCATGCTGCCCATCGTCATCACTCTCGGAGCTATGCAGCTCATTATCGTCGGCAAAAGGAGGAGATGTAGAAGGACTAGGGGGGCGATTTTTGTTAAGACTGTCATTTGCGTGTTGGATCGGGGGTCTGAAAAAAACAACGATGCAATCAGTTAACTTTTGCCTCGCCAAAAGGCTTTACAGTTATACACAAATAAACTTGTGTTCAGACCTGCTTCGGAGTTACCAATTCTGCTGGAACAGAGCGTTTCTACCACAAGCGCTGCAACCGACAAGAAAAACTGTAAAATGCGCTTTCACAAGTCGTAAAGCTATGAGCGTAAACTCTATGAGTTGTAAACTCAATGAGCGCACTGAATACCATTTTCTGGAGCACAGAGCACTAAAATGCGCTCTTCAACATCTGCCAAGTGCTCTCACCTATGATCAGAGTGGAAGCTAGGCTTCACAAGAGAATGATGATATGGTCCTTTGTCCTCCTTTCGAAACTTTCGAATACGGAAGTAATAAACAGCTCCAGCAGCTGCAGCGAGTAACAAAAGGACTCCAGCAACACATCCAACAATGAGGCCGACATCTGCTTGACTTTGCACTGAAAAAAAGATCATTTTTCAGCATTCCACAGGGTTAGACATTGCTTAAGACCACCACTGCCTTTCTGCTCTTGCATCAAATTTGGATTAGCAAATCAGCTTTAAATACAGGGTGGGCCATAAATAACGCACCAAAGCATATAAAACAATTCAGATAATAATAACAAACGTTTTTATTAAAACAAAACTAAACAAATGAACAGAGAAACACGTACACGCTGGTACAATCACAAATGCTCAAAATGCTCAAAATACCCAAAGAAAAGATATTTACATTATTTCACATCACAATTTATTTTAAATCTTTGGTGCGTTATTTACGGCCCACCCTGTATATCACTTTACAATACTATCTAAAGTGTGTGAATAGCCAAGATAAGCACCAGCTTTACAAAATTTGATTTGGTTTGAATGGTACAAAGAGGCCGACCGAAGTTGACATGAAAGAAGCGGTGGAAGAGATGAAAAAAAATCGGACTGAAGAAAGATGTCACGAACAGAGTAAAAGGAGAGAACGTTGTTATAGAATTACGACCAAGATGAGGTAACTCCAGTTGCCTCGGTTAACTCATACAAAAACCGGATTTCAAAAATGTAATCTTTATTCGGCGATCGATTTTACGGAGGTGCACGCTTGTGAACCACCAACCACCTGGCTTTGCTTCAGATTTTGATTAACAAGCCCGCCTTACACTTACGAATGCTTTTTCTAACTGATAGCGATGCATAAGGTAAACTTAAGATTTTTTAAATCTTGACAATGAGGACCAGAGCCCTAAACATCGCCAGTGTGCCATACAGCTAGTAGGTATAAAATAATTCGTGAAATTATATCTATAGAGCATGGTGGAGAGGAAATGGGGCTAAATGCAGAGGGTGGAGAGGTAGCCGGGTAATGGGGGTACATGCACAGGGTGGAAGGGGAGCGGGGGTACATGCACAGAGTGGAGGGATAACGGGGATACATACACAGCCAAATATCTAACCCTAAATGGCACCGATATTAGTCTGTGCACAGTTAACATAGCTGTTCAAAAGCTATATTCCGGTTGTGCTTATACATCCATGTTCCTTTTCATCAAGTAAGACCAAGAGTTGAAGTATGTGCGAACAGGGATCCCAGCAAGATTTTTTGAATTTCCCAAGAATTGGCCATGAAAAATCTCAAATGGAAAAATTCCCAAGCTAATTAAATAAAGTAAAAATAACCAAATTTTTGTTTATACGTAAAGGATAAATAACCAAATTAAAATTAAATAAAATAAAAATAACCAAATTATGGCATATACATTGCCGCGCCAAGCAACTAGCAAGACCAGTGTTGCTAATTCTTCTCAAAAAACCGCTATATCAGTTGACAAGTTCATGATAGCATTACTACAAATTTCTTTCCACATTACCGTCATTAACTTGTTAGTCGATCTAGCGGCTTTTTGATACTTAAACTAACAATGAAAGTTGTAACTTATACGTATTTTTACTTGAAATCCCAAGATTTTGACCTTTTTGGGAGCTACTTCCCAAGATCCCAAGGCTAAAGCCGCAATCCCAACATCTTGGGAAAAACCCCAAGCACTGGGATCCTCGTGTGCGAAAGGTTTCAAGTTAATTAGTTGTTGTTCTGAATGGTTGATCAAGCGAAGTTTTCGGGTAAGTTTTGTTGAAATTTTTGGGTAGGCGTACGGTGACACAGCTGTGATGTCAGAGAAAAGACATGATGAACAATAAAACACTGACGCGCAATGCCATGCACACACCACACATCAACCGTAAACGCGACCTTCAAAATTAGACGTGAAAGACTAAACATAATGGTATTGACTGTCAACGTCTATTGCTATTGGTCGGTGTGTCAACGTCGACAAAAGAAAAGTTTGCGAGTTAGGAGAAATAGACTTCGAATCGTCAATGGTAGGTTTTACGTCTACGCCAAAAATAAGTCCAGTACCAGAGAATGACAATGAAATTGACAGAATGAAATGACTCACAATGTAAAGTAGTTTTGTTTGAAAGCTGAAGTTATTTAAAGTGGAAAGTTTTCTTTACAATCCGGTCTCGCATAAAGGTGTGACGAAAAACATATAAAATCAATGGTAGTTTACTCATAAAACAATACAGCGTGCAAAATCGATTTCTACGCATCAATTAACTTACGACCTAGGCAATTTCGCTTGTTGTGCCCTTTAAAAAGACACAGTATTCCTCCATCTATACAAGGCAGTCACGTGGTGGGGCAAAGGAGTCAATCCACAACGGCGGCCCACTATGACTAGACTGATTATTTTGTGCTTTTATTAAAGGTATTCCTTTTATGTCAACAAAGATTCTGGACCAGAGTTCGATACCCGTTTTTAGCAATTTTTACTATCGCACAGCTACATAAACCTTGCAGTTACTTATGAAATAACTTGTCTCAAAACCGCTTGGTATTATCGTTTAAAATTTTTTCGACCGGCTCATTCAAATAAAATTGTTCAGAAATCGCTGCTGACGACCTATTGAAAGAAATTAAATTTCTAAATGATATTTTACCGGTAAATGATGTACTTTATTACCATTTAATAAATTTATTTCATTCTTTCCTTGCTTTTGTTAATTTTGCTGCTGATCAATGGCTCTTACAGCAGTTCACATGAAGCATCCAACCTCCGTAAACAGCTGGATTAATCAGAACTTGCTAATCGTGTAAATGAAAATTTGTTTATGGTCGAGTTTTTTCACGTTTGACTCATCAAATCCCTCTCTCTCTCGAACTTCAACCTCCAGAAGGGGTGTAGCGGTAGACCATGGCCAACAAGCCTACACCAAACCTTGTAATCAGGTTCGTTACGACACAACTGCCGGTGTAGCGTATGCCAAATTGTTTGTCAGGTTGTAGTTCATGGGTGAAACTACCGAATAAGTACATACTGTAATTTAGAAGCAACTCTCTGCTTGAGTGCTCCAAAGCGTAGGCATGCTATCTTTAGTTCCTTATACTTCGTTCAGAGCTTTGTGAGAAATTTAAAAACCACAAAACGAAAACAAACAAACGTTCAGCTGAACAGACATGAGATATTACAAAGGTTGTGGAGATTTTAGTTCCGCTTTTACTTCTACAAACTAAAAGTAAAAGCGGAACTAAAATCTCCACAACCTTTTGTAATCTCTCATATCCAAGACTTCAAAAATTGTATTCACACGCTTACAGTATAGCACCATGCCACAAAAATAAATGTGGAGAAAAACAGTCTACAACACGTAACCAACTCAATCTACAAAACGTCATCACAAAACCAACCGTAACAAAAAAGCCTTGTAAACTACTTAAATAAATTTTCACTGTCATAAGACTGGCACAAAGCAAAGATCAACAAAAAGCTGTTGACGAAAAGAGAATGGTCTGGGTTGATCTTTAACCAACAGTCAATGCCATTCGGTAGGCTGATGATAAAAGCGAGTTCATAAAGGTAGCTGATGAAAGATCCATTTTAAGGCTTAAGAAGGGTTTCTACCTCCTTTGCTTTAGAGACTTGCGTAGGAACATTTATTTGTTGTTTGTTTTATTTGGAAGATACGCTTGCTCCAAAGTACTCTCGCGTACGCTTTAGGAGTATCTTGAGGAAGCAAGACCTTATTCCTTGCAACAGAAAGGGCGATTCTATTCTCACTACTAGCGCCAAGGGCAAACGCTGTATACTCAAAACAGCAACATTAGCAGTCAAAAATTTTTGAACAATTTGTAATCTACTATTACAAGTATGTGGGCGACAATACAATATTAAATTACAAGCTGCAAGATCTCACTAGGCTAGTAATTAAAACCTGAATCAGAAAGTATTTAGTTACATTTTAGTTGAGTTCCACTTTTGGCACATACGCCACGTGTAATAAGACAAATAATGAACTAATATTTATGTTTAAAACCCGTTTTTTCTTTAGATTAAGGCGCTCTTTTAAGATCATTTGGGAGGGGGAGGAGCCGATAAAGCAGGAATTTAGAAAACACTAAACTAGCAAGGTTTACCCGCTACTGTTAAAATTGCTGCCTGCATTGCATCCAACTACAATTAGAACTGATGGTCTTGAGGCATTGAAAGGGAGGCCAAGAGATGGCTCTTAGGCGTCTGCCTAAACATCAAGCAAAGTCTGGCTGAATTTCAACGATCAAGTTGTTGAAACAGAAGAAAGCAACAAGATCGTTTCAGAAAGTTGTTTTTAAAACAGTTTTGTTTACCTTTTTTTTTCATAATCCAAAACAAAGGAGTCCGTAATTCATCAATTTCGATGATTTTCAAAAAAAGAAACGTGAGAAAAATGTTGACAACTGTTTCTTTTAGTTGTCATGAGACAACCTCTATAGAGACAACCATAAGATGTAGCAACATGACGAACTTTATCTACATCTGCTCGCTCAGCAGATTAAAAAGCAACATGTCACATGCTTAGCTATGCAACTAAATTTAGCTCTTGATAAAGCAGTTGACAACCTGTTTGGTATTTCAGTAGAGAGACACATATACTGTAGATTGCGTTTGACTCTCTGGCTCGCATTCGCTCAGTTTGTGTCGAATACTTCAGAGCCAATCACGGTAATCCAAAAAGCCAGGGCATAACATCTAGATGGCCATTCCGGAGAATCAAAACCTAGACGGGATGAAGCGCTACTGATGAACAAAGCCGCTACCGATCAAAAATTTATTACTGCTCGATATCAGAACGAAGAGAAAGTAAATGGTGTCGTATCAAGGCAGCGAAGACAATCATTTAAACAGTTTTTAAATTTAAACAAGCAATCGTTGGCGAGTAATTGAACGTAAAAAGTAGCATTACCGTTTGAACGCGCTAAATTGAACTGGCTTACACAAGCATTTTCATTGCTCGCCGACAAAGCTATTATTAGTCTGAAGAACCGGTAAGAATTGCATCGAGTTGAAACATACTTCGAAAAGAACCTACTTTTGACTTCTGACGTTGCTGCGTACGCAGTGATGTTCATGGAGTTGGTGCCAACGCTGTTTTCAACAATACAGATGTAGGTGTCGTTGTAATGGTCGGGATTGTCAGCTTCCAACATGTCGATTGTATTGCCACCAGGTTGAGGCACCGTACTACCAGGCATTATCCATTTGTAATTGACTGCTGGATTACCTTCAGCATGACAGGATAGCTGCTTGTTGTCTTTGCTAGCCTTCATCGTCATTTTTACAGGGGGGTCTGTGACAAAAATGTAAACAACTTGATTTCACCTTGATTTCAAAAGTGGCTATGTGCCCAGGTCATTAAAGCCAATCACACTTTTTTAATCATAACAGAGTAGACTCAGTTTTATGTTATTCCGCACACTACTCCTATTGCGGAGTGCCGAGCAGGTTATCAGTGAATACCATTTTAAAGTTTTTGGTAAGGCTCGACAAGGGAATTACACCAAGCCTACCACCTGTAAAGCGTATGTATTTATCGCAACACCGTTGCGCCAGTGCTTAAAACAAATCAAAAGTAATGCGGCGCTTTAACTCCAGACGTCCGAGACGATTACTAGTTATGCATAAAAAGTATTTCAAAAGCCAGGCTTTTCGCTTTGAAGCAATAAATAATTACCACTACAGCACGGCATCTGAACACTGCACCCAAACGCTGCCACTACGCAGAGTAAAGCTCGTATTTGCCGACGCAATGTCTACCAGGCTGTAAATAATTGAAACTTTGATTTGAAGTAGAAAAACCACTAGAACTGACAAAAAAATGGTTTCTTTTGGGTGCAACGCCGAATCCGAAAGCGCTAGTAGATAACAGAAGCTCCTCATCTCTCTCTTACTAACACAAAAAGACTGTTAACAAAACAGGAGTTCTATTGGGTACAAAATGCACCAAAATTAGAGCATGTAAAGGCTGAGATAGCGTTTGCAACTGCGCAGATCAAAGTTCGTTTGGAGTCGAGCAAAAACATAAAACTACTACACTTGGAGTAAAAAAGGTCTAAAAACAAACAATGGTTGGCCTTCTCATAAAATGAACAAAAATATTGATTTATCATATTGAGAACTTCACACTACGACATTAATAATTCAAAAATATTCAAAACTTGCAAGATGTGAGCTGGATCGAAAAAACGTTTACAAAACTAACGGCGTACTGAATATGTGCGAGTTTTGACATATCAATTGAAAAATAAAACCTAAACAGTGAAAAAGAGCTCTAACTTTTCGCCCTCTCCACAACTCCGCCAAGAAAAATGATTTTAAGGTCAGTGTCCTTCATTCCTAAAACAAATTCTCCGTCAAAATACATGTAAATCTACTTAATAGCAGTTCCTAATCTTTTTGTTGTCGCGGGTACCTTTAAAAAAAATGTCAATCTTGCGGATCCCTACCTAAATTCTGTTTGAAACAAGAAGAACGCACCGTTAAAGGATGAATGTAAAGACCTTTTCTTTGGAGATCACGTTTTTCAAAACCAAAGGACACCCAACTTAAGGTCGCAACCCACGGTTTGGCGACCCTGGTCATAATTTATTGCGTCGCCCATCAAAAAATATGATGAAAAATTTAACAAGTCATCAGGTGTAACATTGGTTTTCAAGCTCTATCAAACAACATCAAAGCACTTACGGACCCACTGAAACCTCCTCGAGGACCCCAGGCTGGGAATCACTATAAAGAGAAATGCTTCGATGTTGTAAGATTTCTATCGTTTCCTTCCCAATACGCAAGCAAATATCTATTTAAAAACTACCACAAATAAAGCCTTTGAGATGCCGTAAAAATGCGAAAAGCTACATTTCTGGCATCGGAATTTTGTCTTGATTTCAACAGCTGCTTGCTACCCCTCACGTACAAAAAAAACTTAAAAATAGATCACACTATCCCCACAGCCCTTTTAAAAGAGTAACTTTCAGAAATCATTGAATACTCACAAGTTACATTTACAGTGATCATCTTAAAGGAATCAACCGTTTCAAGAGCTGGATGTTCAACCAAACATTCAAACACCTCGTTGTTATAAAACCGCGTAGGCTCAAATTGAAGTACTGCTCTGACATCTGTGAAGACACCACTAGTGGTGTTGCTAAACACATTTAAAAAGATGAAGCAAAAAGCAATTTTCCAAAAACTTTTCGTGATGCACTCATCAAAACAGTCACTACGTGAACCGAGAAAGATATGGAGCAAAGGTAATGTCATAACATAAAACCCTTGAAAATCGAACTTTGTATTTCAGCACCACCACTAATGAGGGTAACAGAAAAAACTTCTATCAACAATAAACTACAGTATACTAACAGCCGCATAGTACGCACTTAAAAAGCACATGAGCCTTCAAGATGTAAAAATACTTGGGACTATATACCTTTAACCCCCTTCCATGTCCAGGGCAGTTGAAGTCCTATTTTAGAAAGCTCTTCTCTTATTTAAAAATTAGACTTCAGATGCCGCTTCAAAAGCATATCAAACGTATAGAAAACAACAGATATTTAAGATTAGGTTTAAGATGCACCTTTTAGCTTATGAAAGTTCTAGGTCAGTAACGAATACCAATGCAATAAAGGCAAAAAACACCAGAACATATAGAATGGTAGCGAGTGTAAGAGATTGTGAAGTTCATAAGTATAGAAAACGTATGTATTTCCATAATTATAACAAGTAATCACCTTTCGATTTGTTCAAATTTAAATTTTCGAGATGAACTCCAAGATATTTTCGCAGGAGGTTTTCCTAAAAAATAAAATTCATTAAAATTGAGTCATTAACAGCTTCTTGCATCAGTCCAAGTCCAAAAAATGGTATCTCACGAGTTTACACTATCAAAAAGGTGGACGCAAAATCAACACGACACGTAAGGAAAATGATTTGTGGTACAGTGCAAAAATGGCAATGTTACCTCCAATAGCAAGGCATTCTGCAACGTCTGAGAAACCAGTACCAGCTTTTAAAGGATCAGTTATCTTCCGGGTCGATACGGCAGGGGCAACTGAAATAAAAGTTAAACTGAAGAGTTAATCATTGTTTAGAACCAGATTACATGCTAGGTTAGTCCTTCAATTACGATTTAATAATATCATTGGATCTTTGCAACGAGTTTTGAAAAAACTTCAGTACTAATAGCGGTTGAAACAGTCCATTGCTTCATTATAACACTGGTCCTAGGTATCAAAAAGTAGAGAGTGAAATTGCCTAACAGTCAGCAACTTAGAAATTTCTCATATCCAGAACTGGACATTTTATAGCAAATCCTAGAAGCGTAGTGCAATAAAGCGCAAGACGTTTTTTCTTGTACATCTGCCACAGCAGAGTTATACTTAGATCGTTGTTTATACAGATTTTGGATAGTTTCCACCAATAGAGAAAATGGAATCTGTTTTGGGAGTACGAATCGATCGTGGTCATAATCAATAAACAAAAAATCGTATCAACCTTTTACTGTATTTATAGTTTTATGATTCGTGTTAGTCAAGCGCACCGCAATTGTCGCAAAGCAAATTTTTACGTCATGAAAGCGCAACATGACTTCGCCAAGCAGATAACCTTAATCCTCATTAATGACTGCAATTTTTTGAAGCCAAAAATTTAATGCTGACGAACATGGCACAACAGCTTGTCTATTGCAACACGTAAATAACAGAAATTTCATTTTTCAACAAATGCACCTCCTGCTTAATTACAAGTGAAAATTTATTTTGGCGAAAGCTGTCATTTTAAATCATTAGCAAACGCTTAAAATTTTGTAAGGTCAATGCGATTGACCTTTGGTTTGTAATGTCAGGCCCATTGAGAACATCCAATTCAAAATAGCTGAACTTGCAATGCCAGTATTACAGCTCAAAGTCACCGCAACCATTGCTTGACAACAAAATAATGAGCAATTCAACCTTAAAATCGTTTTTTTTAATTCTATCTATTCTGTTGTTGGCAAATCGATTTAGGAATAAACAACATTTTCGATTTTGGATTAATGAGGAAACGAGTGGATGAATGGATGAGCCACTTTTAAAAGACGCTTTTCAAAATTCTAACACTTGATAGAGGAACATAAGCCAGAGCATGTGACGAGCGCGCTCGCTCCGCGCATAAAACTAAATAGAGAAACAAAAAATGTTTCACGCAACGCCTGCAATCAACGCCGAATGGAAACCAGCCTTAAAGCGCATCCCGACAAAGCACAAGAGGAAATTATTTTTCGGCGCGCAGCGCAATTTCACAAGGATAGATATAATAAATGAAACTTCAACGCAAGAATTGCTAAAGTATTACAAGCTGCCGACCTCTGCTTGTACCAGGCATTTGCCATTTAAGTTGCAAGACTAAAATAAAGCTGAAATACACAATTTCCAACTCTACCAGGTTTACAGAAAAAATAGTTGGTGAAAAAAATTTGAAAATCTTAAACATGTCGTCGCTGAAGAAACATACTATTAGTGGCAATTCACAAGCCAAAAAACGTTGAGGTACTATCACAGAACCAAGAGAGACTATTTAGAGCTAAGTAAGCATAACAATGTAAACCGAAAACAAGCACTGTACTCTCTATCTCTAAATTACAACAGCATCTTATTCTAGTAATCGTCGCCAATAAATGAATCACTAACCGTAAACACTGAGATGAGTAGTAACAATTGGATCATCAGAATCAAAAGCAAATACTTGGCAGAACCAGATTCCTTCGTCATCGACCGTAATTTGTGAAATTTTAATACTTCCATTATTTTTCATTAAAGTAAATCTTTTTTGATATTTGCTACTAGCAATGATCGGAGAATCGGAAATTGAAGGCTAAATATAAAATAAGATACGTAGCATAGTTCAACTTTTGGCTTCAAGAACAATGCTCAACTATAATTGGCGTCCATCTCCACACTCCTGAATTAGTAATTATTTATCTTTCTAAAATCACAGCCAAAACTTTCGTTAAACCCTTCGGTTTGCTGCACCACAGTGGCTCTAAAATACAGGGTGAGCCAAAAATTGGTGGACAGTAGGTGAAACAACATTTATTTTCATAAATATAATTGCCTTAGCACAAACAGTTTGAGCACTTGCGTTGATAAATAACATTAGATTTTCATTGATATAATTGCCGTAGTACATATAGTTGTGGGTATACGCGATCTCTAAATAAATGTTATCTATTTACTGTCCACTTACTTTCGGCTCACCCTGTATATTCGACAAATTCAAAGCCACCAAAGGGGAAAGTTTTCGCGGGAACCTAACCAACCAACCGTGTATTAATGCAACCGCCAATTGTCAGGGACTGTGAGAGGCTGGCCCGAGCCAAATACCTAATTAACTTGGCCCTTGGCAAGCCCTGCTGATGAGTCCAAAAGGACGAAACGCGTCCGGGGATGGCTTTGTAAATTTGAAAATATCCTTCGAAAGCCTCGCGCCTTCAGCACTCGCTTTGTTGTTTTGTTTCTCGCTTATAAGACGCTCACTATCGATCGTAACCCCTTGGAACTAGCAATATAATATCAGTGCGATGTTCGATATTTTTGGAGATCACTCGGATTTTCGCTCAAAATGGCTGGTTGGGAGAAAAAAAATCATGGTGGAAACCGAAAGTCATTTAAAATCTTAAATTGGAATGCGACATTTCTTAAATGTCTAGGTTCTCCAAATGAGTGACCCTCAATCAGCGGGGTCCGAGTGATTACTGGGCTATAGCGCATAGGCCAGGTAAGCCACGGCTTGTTATTTCAACATTAACCAAGAAACAGTGAATCACTAAAATAAGAAAAATAATATGACGGGCCCAGTACAACCACATCTAAGTAAAGTGAGTTAGCAACAAACCAAAAAATACTAGTTTTAAAATGCAGCTACGACTGGTTTGATAACAAGAAAGTGTGAACAGGTTCATTTACGCAAATAAACAGGGAGAACTTTTCTTGCAAAGCACTGAAAGACGCACTGGACAGTAAGCCTGTAAACCTAGCATATACACGCAGCGCAGCCACCCTATCAAGCGGGGGTAGCATGCCGTCCAACCCATCCTCCAGTTGCATCCATGACAGTGCCATATACTTCTTGATTAATTTGAAATAAGTTGCACGCCTAAACGGGATGAGAAACATTGCTCTGAATTGAACTTTAAAAACTCCCCTGCTTTGGTTGGTAGGCAGGGGTGTCATAAGGGCCAACGTGCAAGAGGCAAGCTGACGAAAAGGCACCTACGATTTTAGAATGGTCCTTTCTATTTAAATAGGGCAATGGAGGTGTGACAAATAGCATACATATATATGGGGACATTTGATTGGGACGACTACAAAAAATGTGACAGCGAAAAAGTGTTACAGCACAAAAAATATAAAAGTAATGGTTCGTCTACATTTCCTACCGCCACTACAGTAATTAAGTTCAACCTGTGTAGACGCAGCTAACAATTAAAAAATATTTAAAGAAGGTATGCTTATAAGCGATTTTGTTTGGAAAAAAATTCTATTCTTCGGTTCCAGCATTCTCGTCTGCAGCTACCCCTGAAGAGCCCCTCTCAACATCACTGATCAATAAAGCTTTCGCTGTTGCTCATTAGTGAGCATGTAGAAATATAATTTTTAAACTTTTGTAATTGAGAGGACCGCGTGGTACCTAAGTTAAGAATACAATAATATAACCTACCATCGAACAACTTGAAAGTACTTAAAACTATTAGTTTTTCTAATCAACCAAAAAAAGCAAATTTTTTGCAGAATTATGATTTATTGAAGTCTAACAAACAACACTGCTGGTTTCACTGAACTCCAACCAACCTTTATTACGGCAAAACAGAGCTTTTTTGAAGCGCTCTGGGAAAATGCATGCCTAAAAAATAACCACTCTTTGAATCGTTAATAAAGCTCGTAGATTTGCTTGAATTTCGTCGTCGGGTACATGCTATTAACTAGAAGCTTATGGTCAATGTGCAGAGCATGGGCAAAAAGGGAGGCCTTCACAGAACCACAATGTGAACTCTGGTTATGACGGCACCAATCGTATGATTGGTAAGCAGGAAAAACCAACCCGCTGTGCGGCAGGTCACAAGAATACCATCTTTCTATGTCATAAAAGTGATGTTGCTTTGCATGTGAAATGTTCTGGTACATATCACACTAATAAAGAAAATCACCAGCATCAGAACCATAAAATTCATCTTATGCATCATTGTGTGTACAATAGTAGTGCTTTTGCCCAGTGTTCCATTTTTGAAACGGCTTTTAACTCACATAACAAAAGCAAATAAAAATAATATTTCTTTAGATTTATGTTTTTAAGAAGTGTAAGTACAATTTGTGGGTTTTATGCAAAAAATAAAACCTTGGGCATAAATGGGTTAAATCTGTTGAGTTGGTTTCAGTTTGGCGTAATTCAACAAGTGCATCTATTCTTTGTATATTTTTACTGTACATTGTCCACATGGGCATGAGCATCGAGCTAGCCACCATTTAACTTACGATTGCCAGATACTTAAATTGGAGACCGCTACAACATCACACAGAACTATGGCATATACGGCATATTTTAACTTTTATGATTAATACGACAACAGCTTTGCGGCACATTTGTAAAACTCTAATTTTCTTATGAACCTCAGACACATTGCTCCGTATGTGCATGCAAAGTAATCAACCCAGCTTTTGTTGGCAGTTTAGCTTCTTCAATTCAATAAATGTAGTAATGGTAAAAATGTAATTCAAGTCCGTTTTTCCCAATTTATGCAGAATTGGACACATCGATTCACTGAATGTCTACCACAAATGACTTTCAAACATGACTGCTCGATAAATTAAGGCAGCTCCATGAATTCCAGATGCCCTTCCCAACAAATGTCAATATTGCTTTAAAGGAGTCTTAAACTATGGACCTTTAAGTTTTAAAGTCTGGAACAATTACCACAACGCGATATACAGCAGTTGCAACAGGAATCATTCTCAAGTTACATCTTTACGCCACTACCATCTCTTTGCCTCACCTTATATTTAGCAATCTCGTTTTCACGACTTCCAAAAAACATTCTGACATAAAAATCTTCATAGGTTGAATATTTCACATCGTAGCATGGAAAAACAGCATCCTTTCCTTTTATTGCAGAAACATGGTTTTCACCTGAAAAAAACGCAACATCATTATAAAAGTTGCCAATTAGTTAATTATCCTTCAAGTTTCAAGTAAGCTGTGTTGTGACTCTAGTCTCCAAGCAAATAATCACCCGTTGAT
Source organism: Trididemnum clinides (assembly GCA_963675345.1). NCBI lineage: Eukaryota > Metazoa > Chordata > Ascidiacea > Aplousobranchia > Didemnidae > Trididemnum > Trididemnum clinides. The sequence goes on from OY776294.1 coordinate 16,032,307, forward strand.
ATCATTACAAGTTCATTGACGTTACAGTTTGAATTTGAAACATGATCATTAATGAAAACAATGATTTTTCTCAGCCATACTACATTTAAGATTCCAACTTAAAAGCTGAACATCATAGAAATGAGAATGTTGCATATGTTATGTGGCAAGACCCTGGAGGATAACGTAAGCAACTATAAGATTCGTGAAATGACAGGGGTGGAGAGTATTGATGAGTTTCTGCGAGAACAAAGACTGCAATGGCTGGGACGTGTGGAGAGAATGGACAAAGAAAGTGGACCAGCAAAGACACTGCACTTCAACTTGGATGGTACAAAAACACATAGACCAAAGAAGAGATGGAAAGAGGTGGTGGAGCAAGATATGACTGCCAGAGGACTACAGAGGATAAATGCACAAGATTGCACACAATGGAGACTAAGGTGCAAAAACCGGCTGATCCCTGCTTGCAGGGAAGACCTGTCGGGCTCCAAAAGAAGGAAGAAGACAAATCTTCACTCTGGAGCAAAATGATGATAAATTAGATTACCTTTTGTTGCATTAATAAAACAAAATATTTACCAAAGACATACCTGAGACAAAAGAGATGCACACAGTAAGAAATATAACACCAGGTACTTTTTGAAAAATCATAATATTATTTGTTCATGAATTTTTCTGAAAAATATACAACCAGGTTAACAAAAGGCCGAGCCCACAGCCTGACAGTATTTAAAGGAATTTGCATTCCACAGACCTTTGCAGACGAAAAAGTCTGCGCCAAAGTTCTTGTACAGTTGTAGCTCGTATCTGCATCAGCTACTGTTCTGCAATACCTAATACCTGAACTAACAGGAAAATTTCTACAAGACGCCAAACCAGCAAAACCAGAAAGCACTAGACATGAGCAAATTTGATAAGGAAAATTAGAGCCTAGCAAACAGTGGTAAATCATAGCATCAACAATTTCTACTGGTCGATGACTATTTTTTGGCTTTTTCATTTATATGGCCATTGATGCCAGGTGAACAATGTATGAATTGCTGCAAGCCGGTAGGTAGCTGAGGTCTTAACCTGGCCCATTAAAACTTGCACTGTGAACAAACGAGACAAACAGAATACGAACATCAAAACAACACACATACTAGTGCAAGGAGACAGACTGACATAAAACTGACAGATCAATGAACCAAAGCCAGAGCACAACCACTAGGTATCAAACTGAACAGCTCCACCTAACACCACCAGTCCACACCAAGCAGGCCAATAAAACTCACAAGTTTCATAAGTTCTTTCAGGGGACTAAAACTCGCAATCTCATGCTCTACACCATTAGTTGATATCAGATAAAAAGTTTGCAAATTCCAAGTGTTATAATTATGAGTAATACTCAAAAATCTAGACTTAAACCTTCAGTTGACATGACACACAAAACCCACAGATCCAGAGTCTTCTCATCAGGCACTAAACTCGCAAATTCCCTGTGCTAGTCCATCAGTCAGCATCAGATAAAAAGCCCACAAATTTCAGGTATTCTTCAGGGGCTTAACTCATGAATTTTGAGTCAAACAATTGGCACCAGGTACATCACATGCAAATCCTGAGTCTTATCACTACGGATTAAAACTGTGTGTCCAGAGTCCAAACCACCAGTCAACATATAGTACAGAACCAGCAAATCGCAAGTGTTTCCTGCATTGGATTAAACCTGCAAATTCAGAGTCCTACACCATCGGTCAACATCAAATTCAGATCACACAAATCTCAAGCATTCATGTCACAAATCAAACCTGCAAATTTAGAGTCCCAAACCATTAGTCAACAGCAAGGACGAAACATGAAAATTCTAAGCATTTCTGTCTAGAAGAAAACACATGACTTTGCAATTACCAGTCCACCAAGTCATCTTAGACTATCCTCACATAAATAGTTCCCACTATTTCACTTTTAAGACTTGCTAGGTGGACAGCTTCAACTACATGTATTTTAACTTGTTTAAAGCAGTGTTTGGCCAATGACTAAGTCTATAACAGAAAAATCAATTTTTTTGATGCTTTCTCATGCAGTTAAGATAAGTGCTTAAGACTGGATCTTTGGAAATATAGTTTTTTTTCCAGCAGCAAGCTACATCAAATTTTCCATGCAGAATATGGGAAATTATATTGAAATTTACAGATTATGGAAGTGTGGAAAATTATGTTGAATAATGGAATCACCAATGCATAGAAATGAAGAAATTCACATTTAATAATTAGTGACATAAAAAAATTCATTCTAAAGGAAAAAAGGAATTGCTGACTTATGAATTTATGGAAAAACTATGATACCAAAAATTTTCAGAAGTTGACAAAAACTATAGGTACACCCACCAATTGGGTTAAATTACATGATTGAGTTGAGTTACTACAGCATTTTTGTAAATTCCCATATTTCTGCATTTTTCATAGTTTAATTAGTGTTTTTCCACAATTCTGTAAGAATTTGCGTAATTACATAAATCTCCATATTTTAGTGTTGCACCAAGTACAGCACCATTAGGCCAAGCATTTTTATATTCATGCAAAAAAAGTTGTGGTTATTTAGTCATAATTTATTCACGCTATTACTATAGAAGTTAGTCATGTTCCAACAACTCAAGGCAATTGCTAATGCTTGTAAAGATTTAACTCTAACAATGGACCTGAAAACAAACAACGGTTTTTCTCTGCCATGTTCCCAGCCAACATTTATCAATGCAATGTAAGACAGGATAATCCATTTGCTAAGGTCTGATTGGTAAAGTTGACTTCTTGCAATTTCTATTAATTAGATCGGGACGAGTTCAAATAAGCACTAAAACATATTAGATAGTCAATTTATTTTTCTCTTTTTCTCTCACCTAAACTTTTCATTTTAACAATTTCAATGATACTTTCTGCAGGTGACAAATTACTAACAGAATTGATACTCGTATTTATTTCGTAACAGATTTGAATAGTCTATTAAAGAATAGGCTGTAATGCTTGAATTAACCGTGATTCTAATTCTAACAAACGCATCTCTAATCTTAACCCCAACTCTAACCCTCACCTCAATTCTTCAATGGCCCGACTTACCCCATTCACTTCTTAGCCTGCCTAGGTTTGAATAGCGGACGGTAAAAGATGCTTGCGTTTTGCATTGCGCTAGGACCTACTATTAATGCAAAACCCCACATCTTGGCTCAGTTTGCGGTATTTTACGTCTACGATTCGGAACAGATCTGCACGCACATCATGCCTTCTTGCCTGCATCTCCAAAACTTACTGTGTGAGACCAAACAAAATTAAAATCTATTGTTAGTTACGCTTCAACAATTTCGTAAAATACATGTATTGTCTTTTGCTTGATGTATTTTGACTAGGGTAGGGGTAAACAACATACCGCTGGCGGCCCGCGAGATGAGTTGCAAAACTATTCAAACCAAGAATTGTTTTGATCTCTCGGTCGGCAACAAGTGGCACGCAAAATAATCATATATGGCAGAGTAGAAAGTGATAAATCGTATTCTTATTTCATTGTTTGCCGTATGTCACTATTTGTCAAGTCGCCACAACAGACAAAAGGGGGTCTTGTACCTTTTGAATGCGTGTTAGATCTCCATCTTCTATCACCCTGGCTTAGATTTTCAACAAAAAGGCAAAAGGAATTTTTGTACCTTTGGCCCTTGATTATCTTAGCCCCTGACCTACAGTTTGGACTTCTGTTTGTAATTGCTAAGATCTTATTGGCTCGTCAAGGTCTTGCGAACTCATGTGGATTATGAGAGTAATTTTATTGAATTGTTGACATTGAGAAGTAATGATGTTCCAGCCCCGAAAAAATGGATGAAACTTGGAAACAATTGGTGGTCAAACCACCTCCAAACCGAGTTCTTTTGCTTTTTTGCCGAAGCTTTGCAAAATGAAGTAATGGATACCGTTAAGAGCAAAAAAATCTTCAATTGCTTGGCCGATGACACTCAAAATATTACTACTCAAGAACAGCTATATCTATTGTTTTTCACGTTGTTGAAAGTGACTTTCAAGGTCGTGACTTGTTTGTTGATATCTTAGCTCTTCTACTGACGCCAAACCATAACTAGCCTACTTCTATAGAATCATATACCGTACTTCATAAATTAGATATTGAACGATTTCGTCAATCTTTTTTTTACAAAATCGTTTGAAGATTTTAACAAACGTCGTGGACTTCGATTCAACAATGCTTCCAACCAATGTTTCCTCTAAGCTACGCGGCTGTGTGGCCGGGCAGCTGGTCTAGAACCTCGCGCAGTACCTTCGTTCTGCCACGCACTGCATAAGTATCAGTATTAACAAAGCATGCTATATATGTGCTTTAAATCGAAATCAATCCCTTCATTTGAGATTTGACAATATTGTTTTACAAAATCAAGGTGCAATCAGTTATTTGTGCAGTGATTTCATGAAGTTCCACTGTGCCAGTAATCAATCGAGCAGATTAATTGAAAACGGCGTCATAATCACTTGATAGTAATCAATGCCAATATATACAAAGCATTGTCATTGAACAGTATGTGAAAACAGCATGTTGTAGACAAAATGTTGACAGATGTTTCGATTAAGTCACCTGAAAGTACTGTTCTGATAAGCGTTAAACTAATAAGGAAAAGGCATGTGATAGTTTATTGTGTCTTTCAATTAAAAGTACTCTCAAAAGGTAAGGTTTTTTTAATAAGATAGGATTTGATCCATTTATATTTAATCGAAATGTCATGTGATAGTTAGGTCAAGTTTTTGTCAAGTAGCATTTAAATTTTAGAATTTGCTGGTATCAATCGAACATAAAGTTAAGGGAGGTAAGAGGTTTTGAACCCCTGATCTCTGCAGGTAGAGCTACGCACCTTATCACAAGGTGAAACAGGTTGTTGGAGGTTAAATATGTCATTAACATTTGGCAAACGCAACAGTTACCGTTACATGTACTTTAATAAGTAGCAGCAAACGGACATGAGTACATTTTTTAGGCGTGTGATCAACAGGAATTGTGTGATCAATTCATTATGTAAACTAAACGTCGTTTTGTTTCAGTGTATTAGTAAATTTTATCTAGCAATAATAACCATGTGCCATGTCCAAAAGGAATTTTGTAGAACTGAGCGCTAAAGGAACACAACATAAAAAATCGAGAGACTCGTTCAAGCTGGAATGGCTAAAAGTTATAGTAATTACAGATACGCCAGATCTAAAAAAATGTAAACGTTGAACTAAGTTGATTTACAAATATTCTTATGAGAACGGACTCAAATGTAAAACTTGTGCTGCTTGTTCAAGCTTCAAAACTAATACAGCTAATGAATATGCAACTGGAAAGCGATGGGAAGCATGGAAATTGGATTACTGTAGACGACATTTATTAAGGCGCATTCTTGTAGAAAATGTTCAGGTTTTGTACAATCAAAAGCAAGGAATCAGTGTGAAAAATCTTCTGACAGAAAAACTTGCTGACCGGAAAGTACGCTTAGACCATGCCAAACACCTGCAAACAAATGAGGAGCAAATTCGCATCCTAATGGACAATATTCTTCTTGCTTATCACTATGAATGCTTCGATGTTGTCTGTACAAACTATACGCGACCATATTGGAAAATATGTTTCGCTACCAGACAGCTGGCGAAGTAAGAACTATGCATTTGAGTTTGTTGCGGCAATAAATGAAGTTGTTGTAGACGATATATCTACAGAATTACGTGTATCCTTATTCCATACACTTATCGGTGATGAAAGCACTGATATTGCAGTACATAAAGTTTTCAAATATTGTTTTCCCATTTCCCTGGTTTATAAAACAGTGTTTGGTGGAATCATCCAACTGAGGGCATGCCATGCTCAGGTCCTTGAACAGGCTATAAAAGAGTTTTACAAAGAACATGAAATCGACATCAACCGTTTAGTCATGTCAACATCTGATGGTGCTACAGTTATGCTGGGTCGGTGGAATGAATTAGTGGCCTTATTAAAACGTATTGTTCCTCATATTTCAGAACAGCACCGCGTCGCACATAGAGAAGACCTGGCACTAACTGCTTCATGGAAAGATAACAGTTTGTTGAAAAACATTGAGGTTTTTTTGCGCACTGTTTATACCTTATTTAGTCAATCTTCTGTTAAAAAAGCTGCACTTGCTGAATTGGCCAGTGTAAATGAAATGGATGTTTTGTCTTTTCGACCAACTCGAGAAGTTCATTGGCTACCACCTTTGGTTGTCAGCGCTTTTGTAAGAAATGTAGATGCATTGGTTTTGTTTTGTGAAGAACAAATTAACGAATGCAGTAATCCCATCTGTACCTATGTTTTGCGATGTATACAAGATCGACAATATTTACTAGCTTTGTATGCGCTGAACGGTGTTTTAAACAAATTAGCACATTTATCAAAATTGTTACAGAGAAGTGCTTTATCACCAATCGAAGCTCATCTGCTGTGGGTTTCTAAAGTTTGCAAATTGAAAGCACAGTACCTTCGCGACAACACTTTTTGGAATGATAAAGCCTAACAAATTTTAACTGAAAATGAAGGCATTGACACAAGACAAATTACGCGGTTTATTAGATCAGCGTGTGATCATTTATATGCTAGATTTCCGATGATCAACTAAAATGTTGGTCTGCTTTTGATCCTATTGCTTTGAAAAATTGCACATTTGATTTTGGTTTTACAGAAGTCAAGAAACTGTGCATGCAATATAAAAATATAATTAACGTAACAAATGACAATTTGATTACACGGCAGTACAATGATTTCAAATTCCTGATGAGTGAAAAATTAATATCAGGCACCACTACATCACTGTCACAAATAGCTGACATCACTATAAATGATGAACAGTTTAATTTACTTTCAATGTTGGTTGACATTTGTTGTACTTTTCAAGCTTCCAGTGCAGAATGCAAACCAGGTTTCAGCCTTATCAATGCATTAAAGTGAAGTCACACAATAGGCTAGAACAGGGGTGGCCAAACCACGGCCCTCCAGAGCATTTTGTGCGGCCCGCAAACACTTGTTGAAACTTCGTCATATATAAATTAAAATAACAAGGGGAGGAGCGTTTGCCACTTTGCATTTTCCTTCTAAGCAACAGGCAATGATCTTTTTTTTTTAGAGACACCATCGCTTGTGCGCCCTGTAATACGACATTGTTAGGACATATCGCAGAATTTTAAGCTAACGCAATCTCTTTCATTGCATGCAGCTGTACAAGATTATAAGCACTGGCCCTCGACCACTACTAAATGGTCAATGCGGTCCTCCGACTAAAAAGTTTGCCCATCCCTGGTCTAGAAAATACTCACTTGGATCATATTATGCGAATAAAATTGTATTTAAATACAGGTAGTACTGTTGACTTGCACAAAGCGTATACTATGTGGCAAGAGCAAAAAGTCAGGCGTGAAAGGATGTAACGTTATTATCATTTGAGGGTATCAATAAATTCTGTGTTTAAAATTTTGTGTTTTTTTCTATTTTTCAAATTTTCTATGGCGCAGACTTTTTTTTGGAGCTCACACGGCTTTCCATTCCGCGCAAACGTCACTAAGTTAGCTCTTAGAGAGAACATTGCTTCCAATATCAGCGAAACTTGGCAGGGAGCTCAACGAATTTTAAAGACAGAATATTCTCAGGCACATTATTTTCACTGCACAAATCACAGACTAGACCTTGCAGGCTATTGCAAGAAGTTGCCAAAGAAAAAGCATTGAAACGTAATGAGCCAAGCTTTGTTTGAAAAACCGCAAACTTTGTTGGAGAATCTCACAAAAGACTGCAAGAGTATAAAACCTTTTGCCATAATATTAAAGCTTTACTCTAATCCAAAGATAAAGAAAGTATGGCCACAATATTTTCAAGTCTTACTAGAATTTGCTCTACTGCAGTAGATGGCCTGTTCGTAGAAAAGGAGTCTAGTCAACTTCGAAAATCTATCTTGTGCTGAAGTGTCTTTTCAAAAAAATTGTAAAAGGCAAATAATATTCTGTTGATGCTCGTGAAGTATCTGGGGAGAGGGAGAGGGGGTTTGAAACTGCACTAGGGATTTTGTATTGCTTAAGCTATATTTGAAATTAGTGAGCATTTGACCGCTTAACGGCACAATTGAAATATCTCTACAAATTGCCTACAACTTATCAACCTTCAGCGATTCTGCGCAGTCAACTCAGTTAAATGAGATGGCATGATTACTTTATAGTATAGCACAATCAATAAAGCAAATACCATGTCATAAAAATGCAGATATCTGCTGTGGCAACCCCTAATCGGGAATAAGCCAAAAGATAAAGAAGAAGATAGCACAAATCAATAAAACAGAAGCATAGATTCATGCCTCCAAAAGCGAATTGTTACAAAACTATATTTCTTCGTTCACATGAGCACCCTGCCACGGCAATTTGAGTTTCATTCAATGAGTCTGTTAAAACTGATAAGCTTCTGGTAGTTCTAAATTTCCGATTTAATGAAGTCGCCATTAGAGCAACAAGTAAATCCGAAAAAGTTATGATTGATGCTAGCAAAGAAGGAAAATGTAATACACTGCAGTTTTCGGATTATATCCTTGAAAACTTTGAAAAGTTTATTATTGACGTCAACCAAGAAAAACTGCTAGCCTACTGTAAGTATAGGTTTTTGTCAAATATTGTAAGCAATAACCTTTTCAAGCTACACGAAATTTTTTTTTTTTACGATATTTATCCTCCATTCACGACAAAGCGAATTGTATTGCTATATTTTGGACGGTATGTCCGTACTCGCTTGGGAGTTGCTATTTCCGAGGTGTCTGGGCCACCTGTCTTCCACATAAAGGCGGGGCGTCCCGTTAAGTGCCTTGCCCAAGGACACAACAAGTGAACTTGCGGCTTGTTCTCCACAACCTCCCATAAATGCCGAGCGCCAAGCAGGGAGGCTATAGATACCATTTTTAAAGTCTTTTGGTATGACTCGACAAGGGAAATTAACTCTAGGTCTACCGACTGCGAAGCGGACGCTCTAACCACTACGCCATCTCGTCGGTCAAACAACAGCACTTTTCGACAAGGTCTTTATCTTGAGCTCCTCAACTAAATAATTAATTTGCTTTTTCTCAAAATCGCAAAACTACTTTGATGTTTTCTAACCGTACCTACTTTAGTCGCATCGGTAGGGCCAGAGGTGGATTTACGATGAGGCAAGGAAGGCAGCTGCCTCAGGCTCCTCCTTTCAGAAAAAGCCTATATATTGCTGCTTGGCCCTGCAAAATAGTATTGATCTCCGAAACAAAAGGTTCATACCGGTTACTTTTGGCCCGGAACCTTTGAACAAATCTGTGTGTTTCAACCCAACAAAACAGACCTGATCTCCAAAAAAGCTTTCACTGGTAAGTTTAGGGCAGTAACCCTAGTTTGCAACAAAATAAAAGTAATCTCCACAAAAAAAATCAAAGATCTGCAATAGGTACTAGGCCAATAAGAGAACCGCTCTTGAAATCTTGCTTCAGAGTTCTGGGTAAAGCGAACCTGTAGTACCCTAGAACATATAAAAACTTGGCTTCGTTACTCCACAAAGCAACTACGACTATGCTACTTAGCGCTCTGCCACATTAGCAAGCACATTTTAGACTCTCTGGTAGTTGAATGCTGATGCAAGGTCTATTTCTGTTACAATCGAACGAAGAAGTATCTTTGAGATTTCAACTTTTTTTCTGTTTTTTTATCTTTAGCTGTTGATCTTGTCTTTGTCATTTTTACGCGCTGTTGTAAGTAAGTCAACGTTTCAATTTTTTTCGTACCAGGTAAGGCTTGTCTATTCGGCCAAGAGGCTAGTGACTTTTCTGTTTATTTTTTGTAGCTTTTTTTGTCCATTTTTCAAGTGCTAATTTTCGTAATATCACAAAAACCAAGGTCTCAGCTCACCTTTGTGCTCTTCAATTTAACTGAATCGTATTTACCTAAACTGTGACAGTTTAAACAAGTGCGAGAAAAGTTTAATTGGTGCTTAAAAAGTAGCTCAGATAAATTTCAAACTATTGGAGTCATAGGCTGCATCGCGGTAAATTGTCCTCGGCAAACCGCAAAACTTTGATCATGCCTACTTTGCAATTTTCCTGAAAGATTAGATTTGGTGTCAGGTAGCCAGAGCTGAAAAAAATTGGCTAGTTCGCCAAAATTAGATTTAAGTAAGAATCGCGCCAAGAATTTTGTATTTTTTTTGTATTTGCCATGTTTATCCTCCATTCACGACAAAGTGAATTGTATTGCTATATTTTGAACGGTGAGTCCGCACTCGCTTGGGAGTTGCCGTGACCGGATCACCTGTCTTCCACATAAAGGTGGGGCGTCCCGTTAAGTGCCTTGCCCAAGGACACAACAAGCGAACTTGGCAGCTTGTTCTCCACAACCTCCCATAAATGCCGAGCGCCAAGCTTGGAAGCAATAGATACCATTTTTTAAAGTCTTTTGGTATGACTCGACAAGGGGAATGAACCCCAGGTCTACCGACTGCGAAGCGGACGCTCTAACCACTACACCTTTCGCAAAATATGTTTTTTAATCTGCTCCCCTGAAAAAATGGACTTTGCCCACCGCTGATTGTTGTTGGTAGTTAGCATATGTGTACGGGCCTAGCGTGTAGGCCTACCTGCAGCTAACTTCTAGTATGATTCCATATTTGAATAGCATAGCATATTTGGAGTTAATGAGAATACACCAACTATACTCTGCTATGACAAGGTAAAGCCTAACAACTACCAAAATCATGTTTTTAAGAATATCGACTTTTTTGTCCATTATGATCGTTGGGCAAGGGGACAATGATTCATTTTTTTTAGCTTTGCCTTGAACTTGTGTACTGTTCGAACAACGATCATTTCCACGCGTTTGCTGATCAGTAGCTTCACATAAAGTCGTAAAGAAAGAACGCCAGGCTGTTAACAACATCCGAACTGTAGTTGTTAGGTTTTACAACATCTAGGCAAAACTTAATCAAAATATCAAGGTGTATGCAAAGGTATGCAGAAGAATTGTAAACTAAGATTACAGGCTTGATAAATGGTTCTTTATCTGTAGGTAATAATTTCCCGAGGGGTAATTTGACAATTTTGGCGAGGGCAACTTTGATTGCCTTGTTTTTGGTTGCAGTTGCATCCATAGCAGTGACACTGTGCTGCCAGACAAAAAAGTTTGAAAACCACTGGCCTAGAGAGTCACACTAATGGGACTTAAACTAGGTCCGCTGTTGCGGAAGTTCTGTCAGTAGGGGAGATCAAGCAAGCTGAGCCAGATTTTCTTAAATCCACAATACTTTTGTTTTATTTAAAATTCTGAGATTTCAAATAGTTCTCCATAATTATGATGCCCGATATTTTTCACTGCAGGTGAAAGCAGTTTCATTTTAGTTTGTGTGAAAAATTTTATGAGGTATCAAAAATGACGTAAAATTGGCTCTACCAACCCACTGGGTCCGGTTAGTCAAGCACGTCATGAAACTAGTTAAGCCATTGACCTGAAACGTTTGACTAGCTTCGATTTACAACTGAGGTTAATAAAAATTGCTTTTATATTTTTTCATAACTAATTAAATGCTAAAATATTTGACGATTTGAGCTATTTACTTTTGCATTGGCTGATTATTTCCAACTGAGTGGAATATTCAACCGTAAAATAATTTTTTTCTTGAAATCCTAGCCATCAATCTTTCCTTCTTTCTTGTCTTTATCGCAATTGTTCAAAATATTTGGTTTAGCTGATGCGATACACGATACACAATCATACCCAAGTTGATGACATTTTAGCAGTGAAATCAGTCGGCTAGAGCAATGGTTTTCAATCTTTTTCCTGGAGCGGAACCCCAAAGAACATTCCAGTGACTCAAGGAACCCCTGTGCAATGATTCAATTGTCTTATGCCAAAAACAGCATTTATTTTAATTAATGAGATAAAATTTCTGTAACTTCTGGGGGAACCCCTAGATCGTACTGGCGTAACCCTAGAGGTCCGCAGAACCCTAGTTGAAAACTTCTGGGCTAGAGATTTAATATAGTCAACGAGTTCGTTCTCCATTTTGGTAGAAAACACCGCGTCACAGTTGGAAATTGCTTTATATTCAACATTACCTTGAGCATTTTTTCACGCCTATCGAAGAATCTTTTCAAGATTATTCTATTACATCTGTGCTTGTTAGCAGATTCGCGTATTGAGCAACCATTATCTATGACTCTATGTCTTTGAAGCTCTTTCGAGGACGCCAATTGAAGTTCTTCCCCAACTACTTGAACGTTTGCAAACTCGTGGCATTTTAAAACTTTACTCTCTAAAACCAAAATCATATGTGGGTTAGTTAATTCCCCTATGTTTACCGGCTCAGCTAACCCCAAGTGAAGTAGCTCAACTAACACTTTATCATATGGCCTACCGAAACTACAAATTTTCTGTTGAGATCTCAAATAGCATTATAAATTTTAAAAAATTGACAACTGTTTTGCAATAACATAGCCTTTGATTCTACCATAGCTAGCTTAACTAAACTTGCTATTTTTCGCAAACACAAAACACTTTTTAAATTCGATAGAATTTACTGTTTACTTAAAAAACAACTTTTATCTACAAAGTATGGTATACAATTGATATCTGTCACATGCTACAAAAGATAAGCCAGAAGATGGCATTATGTTAAGCCATAAAACGGCAATGTGATATTATTTTGCTTTTTCATTAGGGAGAAGAAAAGGGTGGCTCAACCAGCCAGAGTCTCTCCTACTTTGCGAAGCTGTACTACTTCTGAATGAGTGGTGGTTGTTGCAAATGCGCTACGTCTAACATGCAGTTAGAACAGTAGTCATGCCAGTAGGTAAGAGATCACACTCTCTTAGAGGCCAGCGATGCTTCTTGAGCGAACTGCAGACAGTGCCACTGTTTCGATCTATCGGTCTTTTCAGTGCAAATGGTGACCAACCGGATGCTAGAGTGTTTACCACATTGTAGTGTCAGCGAATTAGCGGCATAATTTATTTACTCCATTTCAAGATAATTTTCCAATGCTTTGTTGCTTTGCTATTATTGAAATTTTTATTTCTATTCGATCAAACCAGTTGTTCTGTAATTTTTTGTGACGTAACAATGGAATATTCCTATTACGGTAAGTAACAAATGTTTGAAGTTTTGAAGCACTTAGGCCTATCTACATTTGTTCCATGTTTTGTTCAAATAAAGCTTGACCACTCCAAACACGATTGTTCTATAATTTTCAAAGACATAATAATGTATCATTTCCATTCAGAACAATTGTTAAGAATTAAGCAACCTAATTCGACCTATCAACTGCTTACACCCGGGGCGAATCTTGTTCAAATTAAGCCGTTGCCGGAACACACGGTTGGCAAAAAGACAGAAAAGAAAAAAATAGGATTGGGGTCAGGCTAGGGTTTTAGGTCTTTTTTGTTTTCTTCGCCCTTCCCTTTGACTGCCCTTTTCCTAGTTTACCTTGCAACAAAAACTTACTAAAGTTGAAGTCAATGTGTGAAGAAAGAAGGGAAGTGTCAAACCAAATTTGAGCCCAAGTAAACTCTACTTGTAATAAGTAAGATCACAAAGTAATTCTTTTTTAGAGCAACATGGATGGGTTGACTTTTTGAATTGCTATGAACGATGAAGAAGAGTTAAGATTATTGACTTTTTCGATATGGAAGATGTTTTTTGAGCTTATAAACCACAGAAACGTGAAGTTTTTAAAAATAACAAAGCTCGATCTTTTCCAAAAAAGTGATTGTTTAATAGTGAATCGGTATTCACCACATCCTTCGTGACGCTCGGTACAACAAGGATAGTGAGGAGAACAAACCGCAAGTTTGCTTGTTATGTCCTTAGATAAGGCACTTACGAAATATCTCTGTCTTTAACTGGCAGACAGTTTATGAAGATTATTGCCCACGGTTGGATTACTACAATTTTGAAAAGCAGTGCATTACGTAGCTTTTCATGTAATATGTGTGCAGTAAATATTAATCGATTAAAGTTTTTTTTTTATTTCCCATGTTTATCCTCCATTCACGAGAAAGCGATGTATCGCTATGTTTTCGACGGTATTTCCGAACTCGCTTGGGAGTTGCCATTTCCTGGTCACCTGTCTTCCACATAAAGGTGGGGCGTCCCGTTAAGTGCCTTGCCCAAGGACACAACAAGTGAACTTGCGGCTTGTTCTCCACAACCTCCCATAAATGCCGAGCGCCAAGCAGGGAAGCTGTAGATACCATTTTTTAAAGTCTTTTGGTATGACTCGACAAGTGGAATGAAGCCCAAGTCTACTGACTGCGAAGCGGACACTCTAACCACTACGCCATCGCCAGTTCGCAAACATTGGGCTAAGCCATGGACTTCTAAACAATGTTGCTCCGCTTTGTTCTGTTGATGGCATTTCTTCTCCAACCTGTGCCGTTAATTCTTTTGTTTTTGCCTACCTTTTCCACGTTGGGCACCCTCTTGTTCCAACCATTTTGACATTTAATTCTCTTATTCACCCACATCACCAGCCTTCTTCAAAACAAGTCCAACCATCGCACTTCATTCGCGTGGTTGCCGGAGCTTATTTAAACTTTTTTAAACTTCTCATTCGATTTTCCATTGGCTCCAAGTTCCATATTGTACTTTTCGTACATTATTATGTGCTTGAAAGTCTTTCACTATATTTTATGATGTGGGCGCTGCAAAGCCTTTACGGTAAAAACTGTTTCACATTGCACTAGAATTTTGTTCCATCTTCATACATTCGTGCGTATGGGATAACGCTTCGTTTGCAAGTCTCTAGTCAGACTTCTGGGCCACCTCTACAAATAAACTGCTTAGTCCACTGGTTCTCAACCGGTGGGCCACGGACGTCTGTGTACTTTAAAAATGGGTTTGCAGGCCGAATAAGGTTCAGAGATACCAGTCTATGTGAACTGTCATACGGACCAGCACCTGCGAACTAGAGGCACAACAACCTTTTTTTTTTCGGAGATCAACTCCACTGTCATGATATCCGAAGATTATCTCACTGACATTGCAATCATCACATCAAAGTTATTTATCAAAGTGGCACGAAAAAGGTTGAAAACCGCTGGCTTAGTCCCACCGCCTATTCGCCACATCAAGATAGAGGGATCCCGTTAAGTGCCTTTCCCACAGATGTAACTAGCAAACTTTCCTGCTTTTATTCCATTCTATCATCCTTTTCACGTTGAGCGGCAAGCAGGAAGCTGTGGATACCATCTTTCAGTCCTTAGTATGACTTGATAAGGAATTGAATTTAAAAATACTCATTTTACCAAACTGATGGTATTATTGTTTGCTCCCAGCTAAATGAACTACTTCTTGACAAGACATGACAATTGCAAAAACTTCAGTCGTCGTACAGCGCTCACAGACAATCAGCCCTACAAATAAAAATGGTCCAGTCTCCAATGGTCTCTCTTGGAAGATGCCAAAGATTGAAAGAGGATGAGATGGAAAATGGCCGCCCAAAATTTTCAGCATTTGATATTCCCTTCGGTAAGCGATTTTTCGAAAGAAAGTTGCCGGTGTGTGTGGTCACGTTAAAAAGTGGTTATAATTTCGAAAAGAAAAAACTTTTTCTTCCAGTACTAAACAGGTCAAACTAGCAGAAAAATAATATCTTTTCTAAACGTGCGGTGACAAAGGAAATTACAAAACAAAATGTCAAAGCTTTTTTCTAGTCGAATTTACGCCTGGTTACGAAAACCTGCGTTTTGATTTCGTGTCTCACAAAATTTTTATTTTTGTAAATGTTTGTTTCAATCATCGGCAAAGGGAGGTGATTTGTTGTTACTTGTGAAAGGCAGTTTTGAGCTCTTTTCTCTGGCTGGATTAGAAATTCACTATTCTTGTCTGAAAAGTGAAATTTGAGGTTACAGACAAAGCTGTTGGCGTCGAAGCTCAGCGTAAAATTGCGACGGAGATTGCGATTCACCGTCGGCATAGTGGCAACTGTGTTTTGCCTTTGGGAGAGGCACTTTGCAGCGAATTTCTTTTTTTTTGGTTGCTGTGCTTGTAATACGAATGCTCTGTGCCAGCAGTACTGGCAACTCCGAAGCAGGTCTGAACAAAAGTTGTTACCGACCAGATTTTTTCTTTGAACGAAAAATACGCAAAACTATGCTTTGTTCTCTGTATTACCGTCAAAGTGCTTTTAGTGACCAGAAGATGAAAGCATTTCATTAAACCGTTTAACCACGGGCCTAAAATGTCGGGCCTCAGCTTAAGCCGATTGATCATTTGCTTCTGAAAGATTTTTGTGGCTGTTTATGGGACTTGCTTTATCCAAAAGGCCGTGGTAACAAGACTATGCAGACGTAACACTTGATTTAGGCTTTTGCACGCTCTTTTCCAAGTGTAGTCACAGTAAACTTTGAAACGATTGGACAAGTACAATACGTATATGCTAGCACGAAATTCAAACAGAACCGCTTCCAGTATTTCATGATCGAGCGCGGGTTGAGATGACCTTGAAAAGCAATTACCGGTACAGCATTCGGAGTTTAGGCTCAGTGAATCGAGTGTTATCGATTGCGTCTGAGATTTTAAAACCAAAGGTGAATCCTGATGATCTCACAAAATTTTGAGCGTTTTGCATAGTCAAAAGATGACAACAAGTGCCAAAATAAACCTTCAGCCAACTTGTGGTAGAACAAAGGGTATTTCTCATAAATGGTCAAACTTGTTGCGATAAAGATTGTTTTGCTGTGGTCCTGTATTTATTAGCTTTCAATTTTTGCTTTCAAATTCATGCGGTTGATGACCTCATTTAATACTTTTGCATACTAAGCAGTTACGCCGTTCATCACCTGATTAAAAGAACCTTATTGCGCATCATGCGTTGCGTTTCAGTCCCCAAGTATCTGTTTGCGGAAGTTGCGTTGCACTTGCCTTTTCTGCGATCGGCTTATAAGAATTACGACAAATTGTCCAGCTTTGCTCGTACCAAATCTCTTTCTTTAACGTAGGGGCGTCTCTTCAACCTTCTCCACCAGAAAAAAAAAAATTTTTGAAACAGCCTTTCGTTTTAACGTCGATTCAATTCCCGCTTCACCGATGACTCGCAGCCGACCCGAATCAACTTTTCGTAAGTTAACTTTTCTTTACAGCCGGTTTTCCATTCACTCAGTGAATGCTGAAGTTGGAACGTAACTACACTTTTTTGTAAAAAGTTGGGGCTGGCCACAACTGTTAGCGTAACGGTCTTTTTTGGGCGAAGTTGTTGAACAAACTTCTGAACAAACGGTCATTATCCTTTTGTGATTCTTCGTCATGTGGCAAAAGAGAGACTTCAGCTTCTTCCCCAATGCGTCCCCTACAATATTTGAGTCGCTTTGAAGTAAACTTTTTTAATATTACACGCATGTAAATTGTGACCAGAAAGACAGCACATGTTTGTTTATTTTTTAAAAGATGCATCTACTAGGCCTACAGCTAGGGCTATTGAATGGGTAATAGACCCCACATTGTATAACCCAGGCGTGCTCTAACCCCTGTGTAAGTAGCATTCCGATACTAGTGTTTACGTGGAAACAATACCACTTTTGTGGACAGCACTTAAGTGTGGGGTTCGCAATAAAATTCTGACATTACTTCCAGATCATTTCTCCCCTAATAGCTTACGCGTATAGGTGTAAGTCAGTAAGGAAGAAGAGAAGTAAAAAAGGGTTGCTTTGTGAATCAATAAAAGAAAGAGGTCTTCAGTGAGAATGTTCTTACATTGAATTATGATTTTTTTAAATACCTTCTTAATAAATTGCTGATGGTTTACACTCTTTCATTTTATTTTCAGGTTGATTGTTGCTGTGTAAAGCCAAAGTTTTCTCGTTTTTATATTTTTTTTTATTTATTCTGATGTTGATGAAATTTTTATTTTTACTGTAGTAATTATTTGTCTTTAATTAAATTTAGTCATAACTTGTTTTTAGCTTGAATTAAGAGATAAAAAAACTTCAGCAGTTTATTGGAAAACTGCTTAGATAATTTAAAGGTTAGTATTGAAAGGCTCCCACAATCTTACCAGCCCAAACAAGTTCAAGAATTGGGATTTTCTTGCAGACTGTTATTGCTCTACGACTTATCAAAGCAATATGAGGAACATAATTCTAAACATTTGGAGACGCGAACCCTTTTGTAAGATCAACAAATACTTGCGCCCCCTCCAATTAATTTTCAACAAACTGTTATTTTTCGAATGAAGGCCGGATTTCTGGTCATTATCCCATATTGGCTTTTGAAACGAGCTTGAAGACCTTTTTTTTGGAGATCGACTGTAATTAGAGCGCCGTTTTTTCATATCTTTTTCGTTATTTCAAGGATGACTATGGCCGGGGCCTTGAGCTCCCTCCCCTGGCAAACCCCCACGTCCACAAATTTAAGAACCCGTGGTCTAAAAAAGGTTTTCACTTTTTAATTTTTCCCTTCAAAAGTGATTTGTCAAGATCTCACTTTTTACAGAAGTTTTTAGTTACTTGTTGGATCATTGGTATTATATGAAATCTTTTGTAGTTAAAATCAAATCTCAATTTTCGTTCTACCGCTGAGTAATAATTACCACACAAATTTCTTTGATGGTGCCTTTATTTAGGCTAACGTTTCGTCGGCCTGAACGGCCAACATCATCAGAGCGAGCTGGGAACTTATTTGGTACAGCAACATATTAATAAAATTTTTCAAATTTTTCAAACTTTTTGATAATTTTATAAATTTGTTTCTGTAGCAAATTGAATGCTAGTTTGCTCCCATTGTGTTGGCCGTTTTGGCTGACGAAACGTTAGCCTAAATGATGGCACCTTCAAAAAAATTGGTGTGGCAATTATTATCCACCTGTAGAACAAAACTTAAGATTCAATTTTACTTTAATACCTGGTGAAAAACTGTATTAAAAAATTTTGATGAATTTATTTGTTAAGTCGAAAAACTAAAACAAATTTTAATTAACGTACGCTGGCGCGACGATATTTTCAATATGCAAAAGGCGAACCACGTTTTAATATCATGATCTGGGCAATTTTATGTCTGATTCTTAAGATGAAAACGTTTTTTTATTTATTTTATTTTTTTTTTGAGACCAATTGTTTTGCGATGTTGTTCAACAATTCTTTTTTTGCAACCACTTTAAGCGCTTTGGAGAGGAAATTTGTGTTTAGCTGCAAAAAGGTGGACAAATAAATATTTTGTGGCGTCCTCACAGGACAATTTTTTTTTTCTTTCAAAAGCCTATTTCTTTCAAAAGGAGGTTGCAAGGTAGCTTTAGCTTACGTCCTCACCCTAAGAAGTCCAAAAAAGATAACTTTTTTGGTGAAGTGATTTCAAGCACCTGTTGTGGTAGCCATAATCACCTTTCTTTCTGTTAGGCAAAATATATCAAAGCCAGCACCTAGGTCTAGTGCACAGCCCTCCCAGTGATGGCAGTTAGGGGCGAAGGGTTTCAACCCTTTCTCTCTACCCTGAAATTTTACAGTTGCAACAGTATCAAGTATTGAAAATGTCATCATAACTAGCAAAGAGTCAAATGCTACACCAATCAACAGCCGCCTTAACGTGGTGGTGCGGCCCCTTTCGCCGTGCTTTCCCTTGAACGACCGCACAAGGCTACAGCATGCAGCCTCTTTGAAATGTGTCGCCCTCTTTCTCTCTCTTGCCCACCTTCTCATTCTTCTCCTTCTTTTAAAAAGCGGTAGCTTTCATCCTAGCCCTGGCCACATCTTTCACAATTCAGTGTGCGCTGGAAATGTGACCTAGAGGGATAAGTCGGTACAATACGCACCTGCTCCAAATGGATCCATTTAAGGAGCTCTCTTTTTCTAGATTCAAAACTCTGGTCAGCTCTCACTCATGAAGCTGCCCTCCCTGCTGCATCCCTGTTTTTTCTGGAGATCCCACTCCTACCAATACTGTGACTTCCTCCTAGGACTCTTCCAGCTTGTATACCTCCATCGTGCTACTTGGCCCATCTGGCCCCCCTGTGCTAATGAAGCTCTTCCGCCCCACCCTCGTCTTCAAACCTCTTATCCCTCTTCTGCCCACTTCGTATCTTCTCCCTCTGTACCTTCACCATCGCCTCATGCTCTTGGCTGTTTTTCTATATCTCCTGCCTCCTCTTCCCCCCTCAAACTCTCCCATGGTTCTTCAATGAAATGCTGGAGATCATCGAGCCAGCAGCACTGAACTAGTACACTTTATTTTGTCTCATCCTGTTGATCTTATTTGCATCCAGAAATCCAACCTTAATTCATTTTCCTCTTTTGGGATCCCTGGATTCTCTGCTCTGCGATTAGATTGCACCCACTCCCGGTCGGGCATTGTTTCTCCCGATACCAGCCACGCTAGTGACTGCGACATCATTCTGGTCAGGCAGGGCTTATCCTTCTCTAAACTTTCACCTCTTTTTCTTCGTTTGACCTCTACTCTGATTATGTAGGGGTCAACATCTCACTAAATAACTCCTCCTTGCTTTTATTCCTTAGTTATTATGCTCCCCCTATTCGCTCTTTTCCGACGGATAGCAAAACCGACTCATTTTCTCCCTCTTACTCTTCCCTTATCCAGAAATTTCTTCATTCTGGAGGACTTCAACTGCCATCACCCCCTGTGGGATTCAAAAGATACTTCCGACCCTGTGGTGAGGAAATATTCAATTGGGTCACCTCTGACCTTCTTCCCCTTAATGATCTTGACATACCTACTCTTCTCCATCGCTCCTCCCTCGACATCTTCTTTGCTCCCTCCTTTTTTGCTCCTGGGAGGTTCTTTAGGGCCTGGGGTTAGCTCACCTACCAATTCTACTCACTATCCCTCATTCTCCATTCTTCCGCCCCAACGAATGTCCCCCTTTAATTTTTAGAAAGCTTGTTGGAATGACTTTGCTTTTTACTTCGACTGTCACTGTCCTTCTGCAGAGAAATACTCGTCTCTTTCCTCTGCTACCCTCTTTGCTTCTCTGACACTGAATGCGGCCAAATTTTCCATTCCTTTCGTATCAAAAGCCAACCTAAAGCCTGGTGTTCCGCTGAAGTGGAAGAAGCGGTTAGTGAAAGATGTTAGATTTTCGTCGCCGCTCATACGAGTGATGAACATCGTCAGGCTTGCCTCTCCGTTTCCCGATACGCTCTCGTCTGTCATCGCCAAGGCCAAGGCTGAGGCATGGCAGGCGACTTGCTCTTCTCTCTCATCTAAATCTATGTACTCTTTCCTTCGTTCTGTCGTTGGCTCTTCTTCCTCCTCTCCTAACTTCCCCAACTGTTCCTCTCCCAGGGAGACGGCTTCGGTCTTCGCCGACTACCTAGGACCCCACTTTTTGTCTCCCAGCCAAAGGCTCTGCCTAGCAGATTTTGATCTTAGAAAGGCTTAGAAACGCAACCAGATAGGCATATTGAAATACCTTAGGCTATTGTCGTACTTTCAGTTGGACCCAACTAGCACTGAAGAGAAAGTTATACGCATAACTGTGGCATTACTAGAGAGGGAGGGGGACTAGCTACCCAGATTTTGAGTTGCAGCCTGTGAGACACTTTTTTACTCATTAGAACTAGATCTTCAAGCGTAAAGTGCGTGACCAGCTAACATATCGCTATAACATATACGAACTAGGTTAGCCTGCTTACAAAATGTCTACCTTGTTTAATTTAATCAGCGCAAGCCTACTAGTGATTTTCCTCCGGCAAAACATAGAGTAACAGTAAAAGTAGCAAATCTTGCTGCTGTTGCTGCAACAACATTAAAACATCCAGTTCGTTCATTATTTACGTCCACTCAATCCATTAGTTGGCCTATGATAAACCAATGTCAATAAAACTAGTACCTACGCTAGTTGTCCAATCATCAGATAAACTGAAATCAAACAGCAAGGCCTGTCAAAATCCGATTTTCGTATTCAGCAGACTGTTCGCACTAGTTCTTTTCACCAGAAACGGCACATAAAGGTAACTGTTGCCGTAGCGGAGATGTAACCGCAACCGGATTCAGTGTGAAGCTCGCTAAGGTTTACATAATTTTTTAAAAAGTAGAGTCTGAATTGCTGCAACCTGCAATTCAGAGTTTAAGCAACTCCTCTGTGTTTTCTTCGTTAGAACGTGAAACCGGCATGATTGTCGCAAAGCAATCTCGGCAAAAGTAAAGAGCTGTTATTGAATTTCTACTGTCGGAGGAAAAACAGCTCTCAACATCAGCAGAAGTCTAAAGCAAATGTATGGTGACCATGCGGTAGACTACAACACAACCACGGAGAGGATCAAGCGAATCAATGATGGACAAGAAGAACTAATGAAAGTGATCTTGGTTGAAAATGCAGTCTGTAGAATTTTACAATTAGGTAGGCTTGCCAGGCGTCCCGTTTTAGCCGGAACAGTCCCGGTTTTGAGCGTGTGTCCCGTCGCGGTAAGCAAAATGTCCCGGTTTTTCACTCTAGTGGAATTATCAATATTAACTCGAGTACGATGATGAATTGTGCTGCGACCAATACAAGAGGAGGCAGCAAAACGGGTGTTGACCTTTTTTTTTGGAGAACATCTTCGTTTTGGGTAAAATATTTTGCTGTCCAAAGCGAAAACATTTGTCAATCATCAGATATAGCCGTACAGATTGCCAAAACATGTAAGTGTAAATATAACCGAAAAAGTGCGTCCGGACTTTTGCCTGATCAGATATAGTATTTCTTCTGAGAAACCTTGTCCCAGTTTTCAATCACAAAAATATGATAAGCCTACAATTAGGGAATATGAGCACTTGTTAAAAGGTGGGGAAAGGTAGCTCTGAAAGCATGAGATTAAATGGAGAACTAACTATAAAATGCTCATGTTATATATTTTCTTTTCACATATAATTTGTGTACCTTTAAAACTAAATCTCATAAAAACAAATGTAGTTCCATTACTTTCCGAACCCCCTCGTATATAGCCGATTCTCGCTGTAAAATCAATGATACCTTTTTTTAGTGGTAATCAAGGATAAAAACATTATGGGTGGTTTTGCATAACTGTTTTATTTTCCCCTAAGTTTTTGAAGTCCTTAGCAACCTCTTGTTTGCTTGCTCCCAGCATAATCGCACTTTGGGACTGGACTTGCTGACAAAATGAAACAGCCAATAGTTTCGCAAATTTTTATTTTTCCACTTCACCACTTGAGGGGAAGCATAAATTCATAGTTGTGGGAGGGCGCCCAAGCGACTGTTTTGTGTTTCTAGGAATCAACTATTTAATATTTAATATACTATTCACGACTTTTTGTAATTTAAGGCCTATTTGTATAAATTAAAACCTCTGGCTGTGCAAATCTCGCTCGGTCTTGTAATAATCACAGTTAAAGAAAGAGAAAGCTAGCCCAAAGTCAAGCATTTGCAGTTGAGTTATTATCGTAAGTGAGTTATGGTTAAAGAGTACCGTTTTATACGTCGAACAGATTTCCGTGCTGAAGCTGCGGACAATTTTTGTGATTTCTGCAAAATTTCATGTGAAAAATCGGAAATTCGTTCAACTTTGCTGCACTTGAATAATAACCTTATGTCTCGTGGAGGTTTAGATTCGTTAGGATTGCGACACGACTGTACAATAGTATTTTGAATTGCCAATGCATTACTGAGAAAACAAAGTTTTCTACTTCCCGGTATGTTAAAATCGTTATGATTACTCTTCTTTATCAGGCAGCCATCGATTGTTTGGTTTTGAAATGACAATGTGTAACAACTTCAACCGCAGCTGTTGCCTGCAAATTTTTTTTTAATTGCGTTTAATTATGATGTCATCATTACGTTGCCAACCTCCCATGACACTTATCCCGGCAAGATGATCAATCGTGCCAAGTTTGATCTTTGTACGCCCAGTAGTTTTGCAGCAGTTAAAAAAAACAAACAGACAAAATGGCGCTTTACAATGATGTACTATACTGTAGACGTCAAGTATTGATGGTGCATTATGTTTTGAAAACGGAAGTAGTAAAAGCGGCTGAAGTCTTTGATAAACCCCTTCGGCGAGTTGTGCAATACCGCAGTAACCCATTTGAGATTTATTTGATGAAGAATGCATCTTTTTCGTTGCAGAAAAACACATTTTAAAACATGGCATTGAAAATATGCTGCAACTTTGCCAGTTGCGTCATATAAAATGTGCAGTAAAATATCTACTATTGGTTTTAGTACACAGAATGAGCAAACAGTCTCAACCTGATAATAAATTTTTATAGCACTTAGAGTAAATAAGGTGGAAAAATAGTTTTTGACATGTTACTAGTACATGACAAGAAGTTTTTTAGCATGGATTTTTTGGTATTCAGGAAGATAGTCGGTACCGGCACATATCTAGAAATTTTTTATTTAAACACATATGCAGCCCGGTAAATCTCGGTATGTCCAGCGTCTACAGTATCATCACCTGAATTCGGTCCGCCCGTTTTTTATGATCAACATCGTTGCCAGTGCTTTTAAATTTGTCATACCAGTTTTTGATTTATTTAACACTCTAGACTCTAGAGGATTCGCGGATATTATTTTCTAAACTTGCGTTGAACTGTAATAGCCAATGTTGTTTTGTGAAATCACGAAACACATGGCGCTGTTTTTTTCGTTGATGCCATATCCATAATCATATTTGTAGTAGGAGAGATGTGAAACCAATGAAACAGTCAGACCAATGAAACAAAGCTTCATTTCACTCCTTTTAAAAACGAAAATTAATTATCTTTTAATTTAATGTGTTTAGATTAAGCACTAGACCCAGATAATAAAACATCACACCAAATGTTGCATTGAAATTTTAGATCAAATTGAGTTGTCGTTTTGCTAGATGTTCGTAAACTTGAACATAATTTTGTAGGGGTGTACGCAGAAATTTATTTAGGGAGAGGGCACGAAAATCGCTCTCTGAAAATTTCACAGGACAGTGGCGGTAAAGACCTTCTTCTTTTTGAAGATCAATTTTCTAAGTGCTAAATTAGGGGATGTGCGTGTTACCGTTTCAAAAATAATGGCCGAAACTCAAGTTTAAAATTTTCCCAAGGGGAATGCGAGAATGACTTTTTGCAAATAATAATCGCTGAAAATGACGTTTAACTCTTCCTAAAAAGGAGGTTCGCGTGCATAGGAGCTTCCCCCCTGCGTACGCCACTGTAATTTAAGATAACTTTAAGATAAAGAATAACTGTAAGATAAAGAACAAATCAATGAAGATGACAGTCATTTTTATTATGAAAAGTACGGCAGCTTTACTGCTGACTTGAATCATGGTAATTTGCATATTCCAGGAGATTCCGTCTGTCAATGGGTAATATACAGTTATGTCATGTTTCATGAAATAGCCCACCATTGCTGCAGAACATCTTTATGTAATGTGCTGTTGATTATTGCCGAATTTTATGATTTATCAATTAGCAATTGTTATCCCCCAAGACTTGCCAACATTTTATTTAATAATCATTGCTGTCTTTATTCTCCAAAATCCACTCAAGAACCACGACAAAAAGTGTTTAAGCTAAGCGTAAATTAAGTTTGATTTTTTTTCAAATTTTCAGCATACTGTAAACCATAAATTCTGTACCAAAGTAGCAGATATAACAGGATTTAAAGGTTCTGATAAAATAAAAAAGTACCGACTCAAAGCTATTATTTTTCGGTTTGTGTTTAAAATTGATAGGCGTCTTCCTACTCGTTTTAAAATTTTTGTGTCTATTAAAACTTTTAGTTAGTAGGCTACACATGTAGTGTCATCAGCAAGCAAATGCTTTCCCGCAAGTTTTATTTGTTATAACATTGCGGATGTTCTATTACTCCTATGTATCCAACCATTTGCATTTTTTCTGGTTGGCAATCGTAATATACCTTTGAAATGATAAATGTTTTGTGATTGCCAGTACTTATAGCATATCCAAACGCCATTAAGGCAGAGATATCTCAGCAGAATCACTACTTGGGAAACTCAAGAGTTGTGAGGCAGTCTACTACCACACCGTTGATGCTAGCTTAATCCCAAAAGTGAAGCGATACGATTTTATATCAAATTTTTGCCAAATTTTGGAAATTTGCACAGATTTATTGTATTTTTGTGACGTCATTATCACATATGACGTCATCATTGACTGCCTATGAGGTCAAGTGTATATATCACATTATGCTACGGTTGCAATAAATATTTATCTTGCTTCTAATCTGAAAATGATTCATAAAAAAAGCACATAAAGTATGCAAAATTCTTCGCCTCCAGTTTCGACTGCAGTATGCACGATGGTATGGCCTGTATAAGGACGCCATGTGTAGTTGCTATTTGGGCTTGTTTACTTATTGTACATGGCAAACGAAAATTATAATCGGAAAACGTTGTTTCACGAGAAATTTAGTCATTTTAGCTGAAATGACTGCATCGAAGACCAATGGACCAATCGCCTGTGAAAATCTTTAATACATTTTTTTCGTTGGTCAAATCTCACATTTTTGCATGGTTTTATGAAAAAATGCCGACATTTTAATAAGTAAAAATCTAAAAAGTACTTTTGATTTTTATGATGTACAAATAAGCAATGCAGTAACACAGGTGATACATAAAAACGCGATCTTATGAGAAGTAGATTGTGTAACGTGAACTACGTCACACTTTTTTGGTACTAGGGCACGGATATCTGAAGAGAGCTACAGAAAGCAACCCCTTAGTTGGGCAAACCATGATGTGTGATAAAAATGCACTTGTTTTGTATGTAGTAATAATATTTGCTAGTCATTTATGCATGTTTCATAGGTTCCACTCTTATGGGACCTATAAAACAATTTTTCAAATTTAATTGGTCAAAAACTTCACTTTAAAAACAAAATAATTTCATCAATGCCGGTAGAAGTTGTTGTACGTTAAAATGTGTCGTGCAAGTAGTATGAAAATTGCTTCTATATCAACAACGATAGACACTAAAAACCAAAATTTTTGTTATTGGTCTCACATGTCCCCTAAGTTCATAACATTTCGTAAATACCAAAAAATGTTTGTTTGTAAAAACTTCTTGTTTATAAAAACTAGTAATATATTGAAAACTATTGTTTATCCTGGTCCCTGAATGCAATAAAAGTTTGTAATCAGGCCAAGACTTTGTGCTCATTATTTGAAGATTTTTCTCGTCAACCATTGCATGTATTTGTCAGTTTACGTAACACATGATTTAGAAAGCGAGAGGATGTCTTTATGTTTGCACACGAACAGTCTGATTTTTAAACTCAACAATAACTTAGCCAACTGTTTAAGTTTTTTTTACAATTACTGTGTGGATTTTTGAAATTTTCTGTGTCGGTACCAGCGTTAGGTGGGAGCGGTTTTTGGCTTAAACCAGTGGTTCTCAAACTGTGCGTCGCGACGCCCCGGTGCGTCGTTTCAATTTTCCAAGGGCGTCGCGGGATATTTTGTTTTTGTGCCATTAAGTCTAGGTTTTTTTGCGTCAAAAGAACTCTGATCGTAGATTCCTTTCTTACTTTCTTCTGACATTTTCACAATAGTGTTTTTAATACACTGTTGTAATTGTTGACTTGTTATTCATGAATAAAATTGCAGAAGTTTAACTTAAATGACGAAAAATATATAAAGGATAAAGCATTCAGTTGCATGCTGGACGAAAACAGGAAAGATGAGTTACAAACTTAGAAGAGCGTAATTTTACGATTGAAGATGACTGACCAATCCAAAATCTCGGGAGCATAGGGGCAGTTATTTATGTAGATTATGGGTCACATTTATCTCGCAGTACGGCAAACTAAACTGTAGGATGCTGTCTGGTGCGTCGCAAAGTCTTGCAAGCTTTTTTAAATGCGTCTCATCGCAAAAAGTTTGAGAACCACTGGCTTAAATCAAAAACTTTTAAGATTGAAGTAGCCATGGCGATACGAGGCAAGTTTGTGAAACGCTGTGAATGATTAGCATGCTATTAATGATTAACTTGTCAACATTGGTGGGTTGGTTAGTTTAATGTGTCGGGTAGAATAGACAGTCATCGTTCTCGTAATGAACAGAATTATCACGTAAGTATTAACAGTAAAGGACAAGTTACTTTTTTAAAGCAAGGCGAAACAGCTAAACCGCCGATTGAATATACTTAGAAAGTGAAACCATTGCCGAAAGAAAGTAAATGTCAGCAAAGAAAAGCTTCTAATGGGTACCGCTCTACAATAGCCTTTAACCTTGTTGACGATATTATAAAGATTTTTGAATAAACGGATCTATCTTCCCGAGCTCTACAGTTTTTGCTATCGCTCTGTGGTTTATGTAAAATGCAAAAATGTGTGCCATAACAATAGGCCTCAAAGGATAGTCCGTGTAAATTACTACTATTGAGATTTGAACTCATGCCAGCACTAACAAGTGACGTACACTGGTTTTGAGTTTGTGGCATCCAGTGCCGTCACAACCCACACGAAGTGGTGGGGCACAACCCAAAAGTGAGGGGGCACTAAACTAGAGTGATTTTTGCGTATTAAAACTGACTTTGTACCGCTGCAATTTTGCAATTTTAAAAATTCTGCGTTTTTGTTCAAAAAAAGACTTTACAGGGTATACAATGTTTTAAATTGCATACGATACGCACCTTCATGATCTTAAAATAGATATGATTTATTGTTTGCTGATGATTAGATAAATTTATAATATAATGTAACTTGAGATTTTTACCATATCTGATGACTTAATGGGTTTAATGGTGTAAACATGGAATGTGAAATGGTGTTTGAAACTTAAATCACCAAACTACCGGTATTAAAAAATTTAATGCACTGCTAATATAGGAAACGTTAGTCAAGTACATGACGCATCAAGGTACGTATTATTGTACTGTTGGTAACCACTGAATCAAAATTAAATAATCAAAAACGAACATTGTCGAATACTAAAATAACGAATTTTTTAAGAAAAAATACAGAAGCGCGGAACCAATACTGTCAAACAAACATCGAAAAGTTTAAAACAAAGTAAATCAGCTGAGTTTAACTAAAGTTACTGCAGTCTTGGATTTGAGGTACTGAACTATCGAAAGAGATTTTCTTTTCAATCAGTTTTTAGTTTTTTTGTCAAGTCGCTTTCAAACGCAAGTTGGTAACGCAAGTATCATAACCTAATTTCTGAAAGTTATTTTTAAGTTGATAATAATGTGATTAATGGTCATTTCTATCCGAGCAAATACGATTGTATCGTAACGCTCGACTAAAAATAATCAATTTAAAGATATGATGAGATTGGGAGCTTTAAGAATGTACGTAGTTGTCGTCAATATATCGCAAATAAAGGATTGGTCTTTCGACAGATTTTTCCAGAATATTTTCTACCAGGTGAGCCCTGAAAGTATTTGCGAATGGAGGTGCCATATAGGATTGCCTATTGCTGTACCTTTTTTTGAAGAAAATATTCGTCTTAAAACTTCAAACAGTTATGTTTCACAATGAATTTGGTGAGTTGAAGAATTACGGAGGTTGTTTGTTTATTAGGCAACCTATTTTATAGCCCCAATAGGCCATTACAATGACAAATATTGGTGAACAGAAAACAGATGTTCAAAGTCACCAACATAGTGCTACCGAGAAGAATTGAAACATATTTTATTATATTCAAAAACTTGTTGGTGTCCTGGATAAAGCTATTAGCATTTTGAGCATATGGTTTCACAGAGAACACGACGTATTTTGACATTTTTTTTAGTAAGGGTTTATTTGTTTGAAACAATCAGGCGTTCCGAATTGTTGGGCTTGTGTATCTTGAGTAGAAGGTAAAATTGCTCTGGTTGTGGATCACGTGGAATTGATTTTATCATCTGATCTCATTCAACTTCAGTCACGGATTTTACAAGCATTTTTCTTTTGAAGACATCTCTAGGATCTTGCGTAAGTTTTGCGTAATATTGTTCATCGTAAAGTTGCCTTTCCACTTCTTTGATGTAGTCCTCCTTGTTCATTTCTCCAATTGTTCTGCCCTTATCTGCGGGTTTGATAATGATAGTTTCATTGCATTGTAGTGTGATATCTAATTTTTCATCGTGAGAGAGATTTGTGGTACTTGTTTTCTTTGCTAAATTTATGAGTTCTTTTTGTGGGGTGTTTCCAAAGCAGTTAATACACAAATCAAAAGTTTGATTAACTGTTTATTTAGCTGTTAATACACAAATCTAAAGTTTTATTTGCTTGATTTATCTAATGTTAGTTTCAGTTTGATTTACACTTTATCACAAACCCGTTCACACACACAACTACGTACTTCCTAAAAGCTCCTATCATCATCATATCTTTAAATTGATTAATTTTAGTCGAGCATTGCAAAAACAACCGTATTTGCTCGAATAGACATGACCGTTAATCACATTATTATCAACTTAAAAATAACTTTCAGAAATTATGCTACAATACTGAATCATTGGACAAACAAATCAAGAGAGCTCGGTCAATTCCCAGAGAATCGTTACTTCAATACAAACCTAAGTCCGAAAAAACGAATCCCTTGGTCCCTACCTATCATCCACAGATTAGATGTGTAATTCGGATTGCCAAAAAGCTACAACCTATTCTAAAAAATGATTCTCAACTATAAAATCTTTTTCTTGTTTCCCCTTAATCGCTTACCGACAACCAACCAACCTTAAACTTATACTCACCTTCAACATAAAACCTCAATGTCACCCAGGTACTTTTCTCTACAGTAGGCTAAAGGGGGTTACACAAAGCATTAATATTTTATTTTTTCATTTTTATGAACGTCTGTAAACAAATCGTTTGTGTGAATAACAATTAAACAAACAATAAATAAAAAATAACTAATTTTTTGCAAAATGGCTAATAATTTTTCCAGTACTGTAAAACAAATCAACTCGAACAGAAAGCAAGGGCAAATCAAAAAACAAAAAATTATATCCAAATTTAACTGCATTCAAGATGGACTAAACAAAGACTCTGGCTTTTTATCACATTATTTAAAAAACAATGATTGGCTTCTTGTTGCTTCTTTCTTACACAGTTATTTCTTCACTTAATTCTTCCTCTATTTTTGATAATTAATTTATTTACTTCCTCTATTTTTAATTTTATTTTATCCGCAAGTCTTTACTCACAGATTTTTTCACCGTATTTTGTTTATTCCTTTTCTTCGATTTTTCTTCTTTATTGTCCGTTTTTTGTTATCTCTTATCCATAACTTTTTGTTTTATGATGCCATAGTACATATACTTTAGGTTTTATATATCGCCATAGTTATTTGTATTAGCAAACGGCAGACAGTGACACTGTTTCGACCTATTAGGTCTCTTCAGTGCAGTTGGTGACCGACAAAAAGCTAGAGGCTTTTAATAATGCGCAGCTAAGGCCGTCACACTTGTGGGACCTATACTAGGTCCACTGTAGGGGATGGTCTCTCAGTACTCTGCAAAGCCGTAACCCTTGTAAATGATTAGCGGTTGTCACAGGTGCACTAAGTCTACCAACTGAAAGTAACCAACTGTTCTGAAGCACTGAAGATATCTAGTAGGTCGAAACAGTGTCACTGTCTGCAGTTTGCTAAGTTCATAGCTAGCTTATTGCCATAGTTATTTGTATTAATTTCAGTTTGCCTGAAGAAGTACGTTTTCGCTCACGAAAGCTTGCAATAATAAATATTTAAGTCCACCGCACTGGTCATTTTTGAGTTTTTATCTGCTAGACAATTATTCATTAAGCAATGACGTAATTTATGAGAAAATATCCAGAATTTTTATTTGTGTAAGCAGGATAGACTACCGATAACGAATAAATTAAGCATAAAGTTGAATTACACAATCTTGTCGAAGCCAAAATGATTGTGAAAAGCTGGATTTACAAAACTAATGTTTTTTATCCAATATAATAACTAATGTTTCAGCAATTTCATGAAAATCACAATGTTTTGTATAACTGTAAACTACAATGTGCATTTTACGTTAATTAAAACTCGAAGCCATTTTAAATGGCCACAGTAGAAACTGCATAGGCTGTGCGGTATAAATTACTTCTGAGCTAGCATTTATAAACCAGTATCCCGGTTCCTGTAATTCCCAGGATTTAGTGCATTTTGGTGTTTTCCATATCTCGGTCTTACCTACAAAATTTCCAGCGTTTCCCGGATGTCATCAGCAACACATTAATTACCAAGCCAAAAAACATTGCTTAAAATTTCGTTTTAGCCTTCTCGCTCATATGCGCCAAGCGAGTAGGCTGAATGTCATGTTAAACTTTGTAAGGACATAACAAATTTTACATCAAGCGTCATTACTTTCAGAAACTGGTTAAAATTGATTACCTCAGTCGTATCGTCTGACTGCACACGCACTATAATTAGAAGTTCACGGTTTAGGACAAATCTGTCAATGCTCTGAATTTTCTTTAGAATGATTATCACCGGCACAAGACTTTGTTTTTTGTGTGGTAAGGTTGACGGCATATTCTCGAGATACAGATGAAGGGGTTTTTTAGAGATCAACTTTTCCAATGTGGCTGTTCTGGCCATTTTTTAAATTTGAAGGGGAAGGCTTGAAGGGCTGTTAATATTCTCGGAGTGCTGAAATCAGTCTAGAGGACTGCATCTCCTTAGCTTCCCCTATTTTTAAGCCTATGGCTATCATAACAAAAGTGAATAAATCAATTTTTAATGCATTTTCGCGCTGATAATTTTCCATGTTTTGCTTCTAGTTTTCCGAGAAATCTGTAATGTAAATCTGTATTTCCGGGAAATCTTGTAATGTAAAAAATTCCAGTTTTTTTCCGGGAAATCTGAATTTTGTTAGATTTTATCTGGTTTTCACATCCGGTAGATCAGAATTTTACTCTGGCCTCTAGGACATTTTGGTTTTGTTTTGCCTTGGCCTTCCATTATAGCAATGATGATGGATGCTATTGTTTTCAAACATTAGTTCGCTGTTCAACAAGAAACTTACATATCTCTTCTGATTACGCAGTATATTAAGAAACCTCGATTAGAAAGGGTGACTGGATATTGTTTGGTAAACAGTAGGACATTTGATGATTATGGCTCTAAGTTTTTCTCTTATCTTCTCTGAATTTAGAAAAGTGGTACGATCAGATTCAGGGACATCATACAGCTACAAGCGTGTCTTTTGACATGAAATGTTTCTCTTGTCTAACAATAACTTTATTTCTAGCAGTCTTTTAATTGAATAAAGCGTGTTCAACTGTTTTTGGTAGATCCAAAAATCAATCAAAAAATTAAATTTACCGACTCCAAAACGGGAAAAAAAATCTGAAAAAGTTTAAAATCCTACGTTAAGATATTAAATATGGCATTTGACATATATACGAAAGTTCCAATACACCAGAATGTCAGCGGCGGTCATCCCTAACTTAACAGAATAAAACTACACCGAAAATCAAAGGAATTGCTCTAGAAAAGTCAGATATTTAATGACCTCAAGCAGTGCATTTGTAAGCGTCATAAGATGAGAATACATACCCCAAGAACTACTAGTATAAAGACAGGGTCGGTTTTCTGTGATTGAATGCCCAGAGGCTAAGATTTTAGTGTTTTTAGGTGAATTTAAATCAACGAGTTTTTAGAAAAAAAGTTCTTCACCCAAGTGGTGGGGCTATAAAACCCAGGCCCATTGCCACTCCTCAAATACAACCCTGCATAGAGATAATAATAAGCGTGACTCAAGTTATTTTGTGCGAACTGATGCTCACAATGCTTATGGTTAGCTAGCACCCCCCTCTACACAAAAATCTTGATTGCGCACCGAATGGCTTTTGTCTCTTTTAACAAGTAGTCCTGATTTTTCGAAGTAGCCAAAACATTGTTTTGCCATTAGGCTTTATGTTTTTTAATGCTTTTAATTTGAGACTTTTAACGCATTGCTTTGTTACAGGTATAGCTGCAATCAATTAGTTTTACCTTTGTTGCATGATTTCAAATTGATTTTAAATAACATTTTTAGCATAATTTAATGGAGTGTTTTGAAAAAGACGAGAATGCAAAAAAAGAAGATAGACTTATGGAAGAGTTGAAATCAAATTGTAATAAAAATAATGGTAAAGAAATTGATCCCATCATTTCTGCCGACATTTTTCATAAACTGGGAGTACTCTATCTTCAACGCAGTGAAAACACACATTCAATTGAAAATATGCTTTGCTTAATCCGAAGTGCCACCCTGCTAAATGCAGCTCTGCTAAGAACCGACAATGACACTAAGGCAATAAAAAATGATTTGAAACAACTCTTTCAACATTTGCTTAAAGTAGCTCATGCACAAGATAAAAATGTCAATTTATTTAAAAAAACCTATAAAGTTAAACGCTCGGTGGAAAAGATGCGGAATTATGTTAGAGAAAAACTGTCTGAAATTTCCAAAATTAAGAAAACCAAATCTGAAAGGGAAATGAATAAACAAGAAAAAGAAAAAACAAAAGCAATAGAAAGTCTTCAAAACAGAATCACTTCTGACTACAAAGAGATTATGGCAAACTTGGCTGAAGATTGTGAACAAATCATGGGTAACTCTCCTTGCAATTTTGCTATCATAGGGATGGGGTCACTGGCTAGAAAGGAAATCACTCCATTTTCAGATTTTGAGCATGTAATAGTATTGGGCACCAATGGTGGCAGTCATAACGAAATAAATTTTAATTATTTCAGATGGTACTCGGTTATTTTTCAGGTTATTTTGATAAACTTGGGTGAAACCATAATTCCTTGTGTGCTAAATCAATCAAATTCAAAATTTGGACCATGGTTTTATGATGACGTCACCAAAAGTGGCATTTGTTTTGATGCCATGTTGCCTTGGGCTTCAAAGCTGCCTTTAGGTCGGCCAAAAACTAAAGATAAGCCGTGGAGAACCGAATTAATCAAATCTGTTCAAGACATGCTAAAATATTTAAACGAGGATGAGATTCTTAAAAACGGTTATCGTTTGGGAGATATTCTCACAAAAACTTGTTATGTATACGGCGATCAACGTTTATACAAGGAGTTTGAATCTGGTGTAAATGCCGTTCTAAACAAACAAAATGAAAATATAAATGCTGAAGTTTTAAGTCAAATTAAAGACGATCTTGAAAACTTTGCAATAAGATCGGTGCTTTCAAAAATTACCGATGAAGGCAAATACAATGTTAAAAAAGATATCTATCGAGTCACCACGCTGTTTATAGCAGCTTTAGGGAGACTAAACCAAATGTCAATACCTTCATGTTTTGAAGTCATACGGCAACTTGAAATAAAAAAAGTTTTGAATACAAATGCAAAAAACAAGTTGGCATACGCAATTGCATTAGCCTGCGAAATTAGGTTGAGATGGTACATGAAGCAAAATAGGCAGAATGATGAAATAAGTGATAAATTTGCAACAAATAAGCTTTTAGAACTTGTAGGAGAAATAAGTATCGTCGACTACTTTCAAATTGCATATGCGTTACAATGCGACCTTTCTAAAAAATTTAATCTAAAAAAAGGACACTTCTATTCTCACCCAGACATACTTAACATCAACATTTATGCCATTTTTCGAACAAGCAAAGAAACGGCAAATATTCTTGATGCATTTGTTGCCAGCCCGGAAGAAGAACGCTTACTCGATTTTGATACTTGTTTGAGTATGTTACATATTACACACTCAAATTTTAAAAACAAGCAATTAGCAAATTTTGCAACAAAAACTAGCACTGACTTTGAAAATGCTCTAAGTGACAAATTTTTTCAAACTGGTTTATGTTTACTTAACATGAACAAACTTGACGACTCCAAAGACTGTTTAGATAAAGCGCTAAAATATAAAATAAAAGTTTCACTTGATATTGACAAAGATGAAAGTGTTGCTAATACTTGGCATTTAATTGGTCGATGTTTACGTGAAATGAATAAAGTCATCGAGGCGAAAGAGTATTTTGAAAAATCGTTAAAAATTAAAACACGAATATCACTTGATATTGACAAGGATGAAAACGTGGCTACGACTTTACATTCAATCGGCCTGTGTTTGCTTAAAATGAATAAACTAACTGAAGCAAAAGAGTATTTTGAAAAAGCGCTAAAAATTGACCAACAAATATCTCCTGATGTTGACAAAGATGAAAATATAGCTGCTACTTTGCATTCGATCGGTCAATGGTTATTTGAAATGAATAAATTGCCTGAGGCAAAAGAGTACTTTGACAAAGCACTTAAAATAGACCAACAAATATCACGTGATGTTGACAAGGATGAAAATGTGGCTAATACTTTGCATTCAATCGGTCGGTGGTTGTTTGAAATGAACCAACTTACCGAAGCAAAAATTTATTTTGAAGACGCATTAAGAATTCAAAAACATATATCAGTTGATGTTGACAAAGATAAAAATGTAGCTGTTACTTTGCATGAAATCGGTCAATGTTTGTATGAAATGAATAAACTGCCTGAAGCAAAAGAATATTTTGAAAAAACATTAAAAATTGAAAAACAAACATCACTAGACGTTGACAAGGATAAAAATGTGGCTGTTACTTTACATTCAATCGGTCGATGTTTACGTGAAATGAATAAACTTGCTGAAGCAATAAAGTACTTTGAAAAAGCGCTAAAAATTGAAGAACAATTATCACTTAATGTTAACAAGGATGAAAATGTGGCTACTACTTTGCATAGAATCGGTCCATGTTTATTTAAATTGAATAAACTCACTGAGGCAAAAGAATATTTCAAAAAAGAGCTAAAAATTGAAGAACAGATATCACTTGATGTTAACAAGGATGAAAATGTGGCTACTACTTTGCATAGAATCGGTCGATGTTTATTTAAATTGAATAAACTCACTGAGGCAAAAGAATATTTCAAAAAAGAGCTAAAAATTGAAGAACAGATATCACTTGATGTTAACAAGGATGAAAATGTGGCTACTACTTTACACTCAATTGGTCTATGTTTACTGAAAATGAATAAATTTACTGAGGCAAAGAAATATTTCGAAAACGCATTAAAAATTGAAAAACAGATGTCACTTGATGGTGACAAAAACGGAAATGTTGCTATTAATTTGTATAAAATTGGCCAATGTTTACTACAAATGAATCAAATCACTGTAGCACAAGAACATTTCGAGAAAGCTCTGAAAATTAAGAAGCAAATGACATGTGATGGTAATACAAATGAATTGGAGGCTCTTATCTTGTATGAAATCGGCCTATGTTCACTTAAAATGAATAAAATTACTGAAGCAGAAGAGCATTTTAAAAGCGCCCTTAAAATTAAAAAACAACTGTCACTTGATGTTGATAAGGATACATTCGTGGCTGCCGCCCTACATTCAATTGGCCGATGTTTATTTAACAGAAATGAACTAGTGGTTGCAAAAGAGTATTTCAAAAAAGCGTTAGCAATTGAAAAGCAATTACCACTTGATGTTGACAAGGAAAAAACTATGGCTCTTACGTTGCATAGAATTGGTTTATGTTTACGAAAAAAACGTAAGTTTGTTAGGGCAAAAGAATATTTTGAAAACGCGTTGGAAATTGAAAAACGATTATCAACTGATGCTAATAACAATAAACTTGATTGTCTTACTTTGTATGAAATTGGTCAGTGTTTACTGAAAATGAATAAGTACACAGAGGCAAAAGAGTATTTTGAAAACGCGCTAAGAATTGAAAAGCAACTGTCACTTGATGTTGACAAGGATAAATTTGTCGCTATTACTTTGCATAATATCGGTTTATGTTTACTTAAACTAAAAAAAGCCTCTGAGGCAAAAGTGTGTTTCAAAAATGTGCTAAAAATCCAAATTCAAACGTCATCGGATGTTAACAAGGATAAATATGTGGCTTTTACTTTACATGAAATCGGTCTGTGTTTATTCAGGATGAATAAACTTGCTGAAGCAAAGGAGCATTTTGAAAAAGCGTTAGAAGTTGAAAAACAGATATCACCTGATGTTGACAAAAATAAACCGGTGGCACTTGCTTTGCATAAAATTGGTTTATGTTTACTTAAAATGAATAAACTTACTGATGCAAAAGAATATTTTAAAAAAAGCCTAAAAATTCGAAAAGAAATATCGCTTAACGTCAACAAGAGTGAAAATGTTGCTATTACTCTGCAATTGCACGAAATTGCTCGATGTTTACTTAAAATGAATAAACTTACGGAAGCAAAACAATACTTTGAAAAAGCGTTAAAAATTGAAAAAAAAATATCACCTGAAGCAGACAAGGATAAAAATGTTGCTTTTACTTTAAATGAAATCGGTCAATGTTTCATCAAAATACGTCACTTCACAGACGCAAAAAAAAAATTCGAAATTGCTCTAGAAATTGAAGAACAAATATCCGTTGATGTTGACTACGATAAAAGCGTGGCTAATACTCTGCAAAAAATTGGAATATGTTTCCGTGAAATAAACAAACTTAGTGAAGCAAAAGAATGCTTGAAAAAAACGTTGGCAATTCAAAAGCGACTCTCACATGATATTGACAAGGATGAAAATATTGCTATTGTTTTGCATGAAATAGGCCTTTGCTTATTTAAAATGAACAAACTTAGCAAGGCCAAAGAATATTTTGAAAAAGCGCATAAAATTCAAAGTCAAATATCACTAGACGCTGACAAAGACAAATTTGTGGCTCTTACTTTGTTTTCAATCGGTCGATATTTACTCAAGATGAATGAATTTATTATGGCAAAGGAATATTTTGAAAAAGTATTGCAAATTCAAAATCAAACTGCGCTGAATGTTGACAAGGATAAACTTGTGGCTCTTACTTTGCAGGAAATAGGTCTATGTTTCTTTCAACTGCACAAACTCACAGAGGCTAAAAAATATTTTAAAAAAGCTCTAAAAATTGAAAAGGAAATATCTCTTGATGTTAACAGGGATGAAAATGTGGCTATTACTTTGCACTCCTTTGGTCGATGTTTGCTTGAGGCAAACGAATTTTCTGAGGCAAAAGAGTGTTTCGAAAAAACGTTAGAAATTCGAAAAGAAATATCGATTGATATTGCCAAGGATGAAAGTGTGGCTAATGCTTTGCATGATATTGGTCTATGTTTACGGAAAATGAATAAAATCTCTGAATCAAAAAAAAATTTTGAAAACGCGCTAAGCATTCATGAACACATATCAGCTGATATTGACAAAAATAGTAGTGCAGCTATTATTTTGCGAGAAATCGGTCAATGTTTGATAAAGCTGAATAAACCAAATGAGGCAAAAGAATATTTCGAAAAAGCTTGTAATATTGAGAAACAACTATCACTTGATGTTGAGGAAGATAAAAATCCAGGTTCTACTTTACATAAAATCGGCCTTTATTAATTGTAAAATGAATAAACTTACTGAAGCCAGAGCGTATTTTAAAACGCACTGCAGATTGACAAAACATTATCAGTGGAGGTTGACAAAAACAAATTTGTTGCTCTTGCTTTGCAAAAATCGTTTTGCTTTTCTTTTATTAAATTAACTTATAGACTCATCACCATGTTTCGAAAACGTTCTAAACATAAAAAAACAATATTACTTGATGTTCTCAAGCACAAAGTTGTTGGTGTTGCTTTGCACAAGATCCATGTACAGTAGGTTTTCTTAAAGCGAATAAACTTACCGGCTGAGGCAAAAAATTATTTCAAAAAAGCGCTAGACATTCATTAAACAATCATCAAATGATGTTGATTAGAATGAAAACGTGTCTATTACTTTGCATGCAATCGGTTTATGTTTACTCAAAAAAAATATATTGAGACATTTTCCATAAGCGTTCTAAATATTATAAAATCTATACATCATTCCGTGACCATAAGAATAAACTTGGCTCCTGCGCTGCATTCGATTGGTATATGCTTACGTAAAATATTTTAAAAATCATCGAAACGTTAAATTTGAAGAATAAATTGTCGAAAGAACGAATTGATCTGGTTGAAATAAAATATTCAATAGTTTTTTCAGCTTGCCAGATATTTAAAGTTCATTTGCAAATTACTCAACTTGTCTTGAAAGACACCATGTATAATATGTCCATGTTTTATTCCAATCTAGCAGACTATATGGGAAAGTACAAAATGGATATATTGTGCTCTTAGAAAAGACATTTTATGGTTGTTTTTCCAGCGTATTTTTACTGCTTTTGATGGAATTGCGTTATGCAAGTAGCATTCCAAGGCTAACCGACCCGCGGGCCACATGTGGCCTGTGAAGCTATTTACAACAGTTACTAGCAACAAACGGTATTAAACTGAAAAACAATTAACTTTTCATCAATAGGAAAATGTAGTTAATTTTGTAAACTGAAATTTTAATTTGCGGGTTTTTTTCCAAGTATTCCAGCATTATGCCAACAATATTTCTGTACGCAATATTTTGATTTGACTGTACTTTAAAGCATAAATTCTTGTAATTGCTATGTTATAAAACTCATCCCGGTTTTTTTCGGACTGAAATGAAACGTGTTGTAATAATGAAAATTTTTCGTTTGTATGTATTGTGGCAAAATGCAGACAATAGATAATAGTTTTGCAGTTTTAAGTAATCATTATCTTTTATTTATTTTAACCTAACTTGAACGCGTTTCTAGAAAAAGTTTAACTTAGACTGACGAGATGCAAAAGCGTAGAATTTATTTTTCCGGTATCGTAGCCAAGGAGGGAACTGGGACACACTACGCTATTTTTCGAGTATCCTTAATCCAGAAAATTAAACTCAAGCAAATTTTTGACTAACCGACTATACCAGAGGTGCCCAAAGTTTTCATTGTTACGGTGAAGTGTCGACAGACCGCATTACGGCTATTTTTTGGATTTCAACTGGTCCAACTCAGTGTTTATTTGCTGTTGCCAGGGTGGTGATCTTTTCTTTCTTTTTTTTGAAGGCAATTGTTTTGAAAGTATATGCGACCGTTTGCCAAAATTAAGTCCTTTTTTGTTGGGGATCGACATTCTGAACTTGAATTTTGCTGCAGACAATTTTTACGAGACTAATCGCGGGCCGCAATACCTTATTGCGCGGGCCGCATCTTGGGTATTCCTGAACTATATCGAGTTGCAGCTGGGATAAGAACACTGCCTTTGCATAGCCAAGAAAAGCTACTCTTACTATAAGACCAATAACGTTTTGAACCCCATATTGCGGTATTTTTAAGTAACCTATTAAAACACTTTCCTGACGTTTGTCATTTTCTTACAACGTCTGCAAACCTTTAAATATTTTCTCCGTGTTATACTTGTTTGAATTTAAATAGATCTATAAATGGTAATTACACCGTTCACTCAACTATGATGCAAAATTTATCTGGAAATCTAAAAGAGGTCGATTAAAGAGGCCTATTCTGATTTTGGTTGGTGTTTTTATTTTAAATTAGCAAAACTTCAGGCAATATTAAATGTCCTACATCCTTTTTGTAACTAAACATCTGGCCGATATAGCTTGAAACTAACGACATCTCCAATTTATTATTGGCCTGGCACCAAAAGGTCGAATGCGGTATTGTAAACACTAGCTCAATTGTATTTCTAAAAGCTGACGTCGCGCGCGTATCCAACAGGCAAAAAAAATAAAAAACAAACAACAATGCATCGGTTGAGCAAGCTCGCAGCAACCCGTTGGTAATTTCAAAGCGGGTATGAACATGAACTCAAAACTGTTTTATTACGATGAACAAAACTTTCCTGTGGCCTGTGGTAAACAATCCTTATTGACTTATATTATTGAATATGATAGCAAATCTATGTATCGATTCCGTTATATGCAGCTTGATTTTACAAAATTCGTTTTAAAGGTAAAATTGAAACCACACCACAACACAAGAGTAATAAATTCAAAATTTATTTTCTTACTTAAATTATACATGTTGACATTTTGTATGCTTAGAACTTAATTTCGAGTTGCGTCAGGCCCAAAACCAAACGCACGCTTAGGGTTTCATTCAACAAATCATATGAAATTAATAAGATGTATATATATTTGACTGATATTTGACGATTTGTTTACTTTGTTTTATTTATTTTGGTATAGCAGTTTGGTGTACTTGTTATTTGCAATAGTGTCTTCTTGCAGTATTTTGGTTCGTACTTACAGTTCTTGAAAAACTTTTTTCAAAGCACGTAGCGTCATGTAGTCTTTACTACTTTTCTGTTTCGATTTTCGATTGGGATCAAGGAGCAGAAAGATCTAAACTACTTTTCTTCTTTTGCTCTTTGAGGGTGACGTAAATGATGCTCTTGCCTTTGATATCCTCTTTTTGGAGAATATAACTTAAACTGACTTATCTTTTCATTTATTCTTTTTGAAATGTAATCGTTTTATTTGCTGCATTTAGAGGGCAAGTCAGGAGTAGAGAGCCAAGGTTTTGCATCCACTGATATCAGCGGTCTTACGAACTTACAGTCCCTAGTCAGTGCGTTACGCCTCACGCACAACAGTCCAACTGTAATAGCTGGCTTGTAAACATTGGCCACGAAAGAGCTCCTTATGAAAAATTGCCGCCAAGTTCTAAATTTTTGAATCAATCACTGATGTGTACAATGGTTTTTAAACGTTAATCTGATTAATGCTTTCCTTCAAGGTGGAGCTCCACCCTTCTTACCTTTCATTCAAAAACAAAAGCTAACTATTAATAACCACAAGCCCAGCTGTCAGTTTAAAATAAGGAGCAAATAGAGCCTTCTTTTGATGCTCCTTTCTTCGGCATTTTTTGATTACTTTGTCTTTTGACAAGCTGTTATTTTATGTGTGTTTTCGTAGACGACACCCATTGATATTGAATATGATATTGCGTAATGGTGCAGTATTTTTAAACGAAAAATAAAAAATAAATATTTGTGGTATTAAGGAATAAATGTTATTATTGCTTACTCAACTTGGAGTGAAATATCATTATAACACTAATTTTTTAAGTCCAATATTCAGAATTTTTCTTCTATTTAACCGTTGTTTTTGTCAATTCCTGGCTTCCCCACCGTTCGTATTGATCAGTTTTTCCTTGTTTTAAAGAACCACGTCTTAGAAAATGCCTTATTTTCAATGAATCCTTATTTTTAGCAATGTGTAACATTTTTGAATGTGTCTTTTTGAAATCTTCTAATTTCAGATTTAAATTAGGATTTAGCCGTTCTTTAGCTAGGTGCCTAAAAATTTTTGAGACACTGTTTTGAGACTTTTGCGACAAGTGTTTTCGACACGATATGCACCAATAAAAGTTCATATTTATTGAAATTCTAAACGACTTCTCAAATATAGTAGAAAAATATTTTTAAAATTCAGGAAAGTTTTTACTTTGTTTTCGATTTGATAATAGTCCTTTTGAGAGTAACCTACACGTACTTGTTCAAAAAAATACTAAATTTTATTGACATCTATACTGTAAAGTGCAATTCTTTGTGTGAGTGGGTGTTTTAACTCCTACGAAAATACTGAATATGCAAGCATAAAATTTGGAACGATTTACCACCTTCCGTGATAACAGTCACAAGGGGACTAGTGACATCATGATGGCGTCACAGCAATAATTTTTTTAATTCGCATTTTTAACGGAGGAAAGAAATTTCTGCTCAAACAAAAGCCACCGCCCGACTCACCAACTTCCTGAGAATTTCATCCTTTAAGGAAGTAAAATGAAGTCAAAACCAACAATTAATTGTAAATTTGTTTTCTTTATTTTCTCGAAAAACCCTGACCATAGAAACACGATTTAAAGCTTCTTCGGAAAACATTAACCAGCTGCTTTCGATAAAAAGTTACAAGAATTTGAGCTCAATTGACTATGCAACCAACGATTCCTTTTTTTTAGGAGTTTAAACATACAATTTTCCTTTTTCCTCGAATATTTTAAACTAGATCTAAGATGTCGAATGCTGTCTGGTGCGATTAAAGTAAATACATCAGCAGGCAACAGCTGCGGTTGAAGTTGCTACACATTGTCATTTCAAAACCAAACAATCGATGTCTGCCTGATAAAGAAGAGTAATCATAACGGTTTTAACATACCGGGAAGTAGAAAACCTTGTTTTCTCAGTAATGCATTGGCAAGTTAAAATACTTTTGTACAGTCGTGTCGCAATCCTAACGAATCTAAACCTCCACGAGACATAAGGTTATTATTCAAGTGCAGCAAAGTTGAACAAATTTCCGATTTTTCACATGAAATTTTGCAGAAATCACAAAAATTGTCCGCAGCTTCAGCACGGAAATCTGTTCGACGGATAAAACGGTACTCTTTAACCATAACTCATTTCTGGGCTGTGCCTGGCACGTGAATTCATTTATTGTAATAACTCATTTATTGTAATAATTCAGAGATAAGCGCTTGACTTAGGGCTAGTTTGCTCTTTTCTTAGCTGTGGTTATGCCAGGATCAAGCAACATATACTCAGTAAGAGGTTTAAGGTCAAGCAAAGAGGCCTAAAATTACAAAAAGTCGTGAGTAGTATATCAAATATTAAATAGTTTATGTCTAAAAATACAAAACAATCATTTTAACACCTTTTTACAACTTTAAATTTTTAAATCTTAACTTTTGTTCTACCGGTGAGCAGTAATTACCACACAAATTTCTTCGATGATGCCTTCATTTGAGCTAATATTTTGTCGGCTTGAACGGCCAACATCATCAGACAAACTAGCAATTTATTTGATGCAGCAACATATCAATAAAGTTTCGAAATGACTGGCCGCACAAGATTTACAAGTTTGGATTGTCCAATAATCTTTGATGTAAGAAGCAGAAAAGCAACTTTCTTCAAAATGCTTTTCGAATAGTCTTTCTCATCAAAATCTTAAAGACTGAAAAAAGCTAACCAGTGACAACAACACGCCAACTATTAAAAAGTGTCCGTTTGTTTCCTATCCGCCCTCTGATCAACACTCCATAGTTCCTACAAAACAGAAACAACACATAAGTTGGAAAATTTTTAATGCATATCAGCGCATTCAGCTGACTGAG
Organism: Trididemnum clinides; assembly: GCA_963675345.1. NCBI lineage: Eukaryota > Metazoa > Chordata > Ascidiacea > Aplousobranchia > Didemnidae > Trididemnum > Trididemnum clinides. Next base: position 16,077,175 of record OY776294.1, read on the forward strand.
GCTTAACCAAAAACTTTGGAGACCACTTAGAGGCAGAGGACTCTGAAATTTAGCCAGTAATGCTCACGCCTAAAACTGGCCCTGTTCTGCCAAACGAAGGTGGAGACATTCCGTTATTTGACTTGTGAAAGAATATTACAAGAGAACTCTGGTCGGTTTTTTTTCACTCTATTCCTTTCGAGGTGAGTGCTATGCACGAAATTTGTAAAAAATAAATTTAAAAAATTTTAATTTGAAGGCGCAAAATTGTAAAAAACTCTTAAATTTATTATTATTTAGGAGTCCATGGCTAAGCGTATACCTGTCTATTTTACGATTTGCAAGCAGTTACTGTTCAGCAACGAGGTGACAATTAGATTAGATGGAAGTTGATTGGTGTGTCATTGGCCCGAACAAACAACAATACGGCACATCAGATACTTATTTATTCCGAGCATGAAAGATCATACACAGCAATTGATGACAATGAATACCTGAGGACTTTTTTACTTGACCATTACAGAATCAATTTACCACATAAGAATGCTTCATTATTACAGAATCTTTTTGCTCCAGGAAAATGTGGTATGTTGTATCACCATACTGAAATAGCTCTCTCCCGGTTGGGATCACGCATTTTTCTGCGATCAACTCTAACGAAATTACGTTACAAACAATGCAGTCATATATGCACATTTTCCGCGCTGTTCCTGTGATTCATAAAAACAAACCTAAGTTTTGGTTAGCGAACACAGCAACTGAAGTATCATCACTTCTACGTAAAAACATCACACGAAAAAAATTTCATTTTATTGCCCCGACTCGATCATTGAGCTCTCTCCTGTCAAATCGACTAACTACGTAAAAACATTACACGGTGGCCTGGGCATTCGACGTCCACGGTCACTTCATTCTCATCGGTACTGCTCCAATTCCCACTCTCTAGCACATTAATCCGCCACAGCTTCTTATTTCGAAGTCCACAAACAGTTGGCGTATAATAGCCTTATTTTCACTGAAAACTGTTTGTCTCGCCAATAGAACAAAAGGTATGGATCCACTTATTTAACGAATGAGATAAACGGAAAAAAATTTTAAACTAACCAAACTTTTACGCAGTTAACACTTTGACTGCCAAGCTATTTCTCGCAATGTTTCCCCTGAGGCCGTGGTGAAATTCGCGTAAATTTGGTGGCTTGCATAAGTGCAAGCCGCGGCTCCTGCATGAAATTGTGGCTTGCAAAGGTGCAAGCCATGGCCCCGTGAGGATGAAGTGTAGAATTTTTTTACGCTAGAGTCCATGGCTTGCATTATTGCAAGCCACTTTTTTTCTACATTTTTTAATATATTTCTTCTTTCCGACAAATTATAGGTCTATCCTACTCATCTTTTTATTCTTCTTCCATATCTTCCATTTTGCATCTGAAATTCTAACTAAGAAAGCAGTGAAAAAGTATCCATATGTCCACGAAAACAATTCAAAGACTGATTTTCTTGGTTGTCCCTTGCAAAATCATTACAAAAATTCGTTTGCGGTAACCATAAAGAGTTTCACGTGCTGCAAGTCACGTGTCGAAGTGGCAAAGGCTAGAGAGACAGTATAGTGAGCGGTAAGGTGTGCTTGATTTTATCTTGTTTGATCTCTTGGTGTGTTGTATAGATGTTAGTACTGCATGCTGATCTGTCCTTTTTTAGGTTTATATAGGCCCAGGAGCAGAAAATGACTAAACGTAAATTAACACAATATGAGATAGAGAATTTGTTGAACGAAAGCGATTCTGAGTTCGATTCAGATGATTCTCTCGCAGACTATGACTGGCTACCTGGAAATGCCCCTGGTGATGAAAGTTCTTCCGATGATGAGAGTTCTGAAAGTGATGACAGGATATTGTCTACTGCCCTTCAACCCCAGGTTCTAGACGAGGAAGAAGACGAGGCAGATGAGGCTGTGCAAGGTTCCGGTGATGACTGCTGGGGCGATTTTGCTGGACGACAGCAGTCTTTTCCCTTTTGTGGTCAAAAAGGTGTGCAGAGAAATGTTTCTCGTGAAAGCTCCCCGATGGACATATATCAACTTTTGATCAATGATGAAGTGATAAACCATATAGTCCTGGAAACCAACAGATATGCTAACCAAACAATAACTTCCAAGCCGCCTACAAAAAATTCGAGACTGTATAAATGGACTGACACTAACCCTGAGGAAGTTAAAAAATTTCTTGGTTTGGTACAATGGATGGGCCTAGTAAGACTTGGGACACTTGAAAGCTATTGGGCAAAGCATGGAATCTACAAACAATGCATCCCTCGTCTTATTATGCCTCGAAATCGGTTTCAGGCATTGCTTAGCATGATCCATTTTTCAAACAATGAAGAAATCCAACAAGGAGACCGTCTTGCAAAGATCCAACCTTTGGTCGAGCTTTTGCAAAAGAATTTCCAGCATTTTTTTACACCAGACGAGGATATTGTCATTGATGAGACTCTTATTCCCTGGAGAGGAAGGTTGATTTTCCGGCAATACATCCCGAACAAAGCACACCGCTACAGGGTTAAATTATTCAAGTTGTGCTCAGTTGATGGCTACACGTGGGCTATGAAGATCTACTCAGGCAAATCAAGAACAGGAGAAAGAGAATTAGGATTAGCCAAAAATGTCTGCCTGGAACTTTTACAAGGTCTCCTGAACCAAGGAAGAACGCTCTACGTAGATAATTTCTACAGTAGCTACGAACTAGCACTTTGCTTGTTAGAGAAGCAAACCCACGTTGTTGGAACATTAAGAGCCAAGAAGAAAGGGATATCAAAAGAGGTTCTGGATGCCAAACTCAAAAGAGGGGAGGCTATTTCCCGAGAAGATGAAAACGGCGTGGTAGTGCTCAAGTGGAGAGACACTCGTGACGTGAGGATGCTAACAACAAAACATGCTCCAACAATGGTACCGATAAATCTGCCACAGAGCCAGACATCACCAGGACCACAAGCGAACCCCATGACCAACCAACCTTCAACCAGCGCCACCCCGGATCAGCCTCAATCATCTAACAGAAGACGTCGATCTCAAAAGACTACGGAAAAACCACTGCCAATCATCGCTTACAACAAAGCCAAAGCAGGAATCGACTTATCCGATCAGATGGCTTCGTATGTAACGACGATGCGGAAAGGTGTCAAGTGGTATAGAAAGTTAGGGATTGAACTGATACTGGGAGTAGCTGTGGTTAACGCATGGGTGATGTACAAGCGCCTTACGCTGAACAAGATCCAAATACGCTCTTTTCGGGAGGTGTTGGCTGCCAAGCTCCTTCAGATTGACATTGCGAGTCAAACACAACGACGATCTTCAGATAACACTCATCTGCTTCTGAAAAGAGTAGATGAGAGCGGCAAGAAAATACGAAGACACTGCAATGTGTGCTACGCTAAATACAGCAAAGAAGGGGGTAGAAAAGAAGCAAGGAGACTAGCAAAAATGGTACACACATATTGTGACAAATGCCCTGACCAGCCGCAGATGTGTCAAGACTGCTTTAATTCGCATCAGAAATGATTCGCTTGAATAAGCATTGCCTAATGTGACGTTTTTCGTTGTTTTGTTCAATTTAACAGTTTTCTTCTTCAGACTACTGTAAATTATCCATTTTCGTTGATTTGCCCAAACCAAACATAACAAGTTTATCGTAAGAGGCTGCGCTTTCAAACCGCCACTAGAAAAGCCCATATCTGGCTTGCATTTCTGTAAGGCAGATGCTGATAGTGGAACTATGGTGGCTTGCATATTTGCAAGCCATGGGGTCCAGTGAAACAGTAGTGGCTTACATATTTGCAAGCCGTGGCAGTCAAAGTGTTAATACAAAATACCAACTGAAACAAGTGAATTGAACTACACTGATACAACTGAACGCGATTCATATAAAGTCAACTAATTTAGCTAATCCGTAAAACGTAAGCAAAATCAGAAAACTTAATGTGTGCTTCATTGCGTGGACAGCGCGCAAATTAAAGTAATCAAATCAGTTTCACAAATAAGCGTGCGCTATTGCGTAAAGTGATTGTAAATCAACTTCAAAAAGCACTGGAACATAAAGGCTGAGTTTGAAACCGCTACAGTGCTGTATTGGACGAAAAACAAAATTATTTTTGTTATTATCAAAAACAAGAAGAAAGTATGCGTGAACGAAATGAGTTGTTTGATTGCTTTAGAAAAGTAGATCTCCAAAAAAGTCTTCCAGTGTACACAGAAAAGGCAAAAACAAAGAAAATTGCTCTGGTTATGATTCCGAAAAGGTATCCATCTTTCTGGTGTTTAAAACAAGCTGCTTCTAATGTACTGTTACCCTGCAGTGGTCGTAAAGCTAGTATTACTATTTCGCTATTATAAAAATACAAAACCAACTTAATGTTAAAAAGTTTGAGGGCTTCTCACTTTCAGGAAGTGCTTCAAGTTAAAACTTTTTCCACGTTAAGCGACAACAAAGGCGATTTGAGAGCCGCTTTTTTAAGTTCTTGATTAAAAACAGGTGGATCTGTAATTCTTGAAGAATGTGACCAAGATGCTGAAGATTGGAGACCTTTTAATTGAAATATAAAACTTGTTGATGGAGGAATAGGTAAGCCGAAGATAAACTTTTTCATGGGAGGAGGCCATGCCCTACCAGTAATAGCAAATTCTGAAACTCTGAGTTTGGATTACAAAACCGATACCGCTGCAGTAAATTTGTGGCTTTATGATTGCTGTTGGTGACTTCTTTATTTTAGATGCCGTGGTAATCGTTCCTGACTTGGAAAAAAGCTCTGCAGTTCGACGCTTTACAAAAGCACCGTTGTTGTTTGATAGGAAGGGCATCTAAAATTAAAAGTGCTGCGTAACTCTATCAAAAATTCTGGTTCGAAAGCAAATGCGTACCTTTTGGTAGCAGACATACAGTAGATTCCGCTTAATCGGGTCACATCGGGATAAGCACCATTTGGCCAGATTAAGAGGCTGACCCAATTATTCGAAGTCTTGCTGTATCTGTGCCAGGGTTGTCCTTGGTACACCAGTTATCTCAGCTAGCTGGCGATGACTAATGTTTGGAGGTTGCTCTTTAATTTTTCTTAGGACAACAACCCTTTCAGCAATTGTTAATTCTTTTTGTGGCATCTCTCTTGGGACTTCACAAAATTTGCAACAAAACACAACAATTACCATGTCCAAGGGCACGAACTGACAAAATAATTTGCGCCTGTATTTTTCAATTGTTACATAATATAGTTGACTTTGTGATATTGAGTTCTATTACATTACAAAGGCGGTTTTGCAATTAAACCAGTGTATGTCTGACTACAGTTGTGGCCCGATTAAGCGGAATTGTGACCCGATTATGCGGATTTAACGTAGTGCGTTATCTTTGATTGGATTTTGTTCTCAACAATTTGGCCCAATTAAACGGCTGACCAGATTAACCGGCGGCCCAATTAAGCGGAATCTACGGTATAAGTGAATCGGCACGTCTTAGCCTTAGTCTCAATACTGAAAGAAGGACGTAAAAGCAACTTCATTACCCTTGTCAGCTTTGCATGACAACAAGAGTGTCGCTAACCACAGAGTAATTGCTCAGATTTTCATCACTTCACTTTACCCTAAAGAGGGTACATCCCAGGAATTGCGTTGTAGGGATCCTACGGTCAAATGGATCCCTCAAGAAATTAGATGAAAAAAATATATATAATGTGAGCAAATAACATGGCTGAAAACGATGCCAGAAGACCAGCATATGATAGTTTATCTAACCAATACAATCAACAAACAAGATCTGTGCTAAAAAAACATTGCTGAATTGCAGAGCTCCACTTAATTAGGACCAGTGGAAAACATATCTCAAAAAAAAGTGAATTTTGGATTGCACGCACAATCAGCACTGATTTTGGAGAGGAATAAATCAGAACATTTTCTCAGTATTCACTGTGTAGGGCATGCGAGGTTCTTCGGACCCCAGGTTTTCTTGAGAGCCCAATTACGTCATTCAGATCAAGGAAGTGATATAACGCAACGTTATATATTTTCAATTTCATAAACAAACACGTACTCTTTAACACCAACGACAACAGTTCACATACTGGCGCGATGGTATAGTGGTTAGAGCGTCTGCTTCGCAGTCGGTAGACCTGGGGTTTATTCCCTAAGTCGAGTCATATCAGAAGACTTAAAAAAAATGGTATAAACAGCTTTCCTGCTTGGCGCTCAGCATAAAAATGGACATAGTGTGGAGAACAAGCCGGCAAGTTTGCTTGTTGTGTCCTTGGGCAAGGCACTTAACGGGACGCCTCCACCATTATGTGGCAGACAGGTGGCCTATCCGTACTTCACCGGGTTACAATTGTGAAGTTGTTAATCCAGAATGTCGTAAGAGGCGACTCTTGGGTACCCACCAGCGGCAGTCTGCCTTGTTGGTGATGGGGCTACCAGTCACTCATGACTGGTACAAAACGGCATGCCACCTTTCTCCTAGCCTGATTTCAATTACCGTATATGCTCGTTTTACCGCCCGGTCTTGATTAAGGGCCCGTTTGAATAACCGCCCGTGTGAACAGAACTTAAAAATAAATAAAGGCCCGTGCTTGAATACCCGCCCGATGTAAAAGCTGATTTTTCACTGGTAGAGAACAATAGGAAATAAGAAGCAGCTCAAATTTTGATTTGTTATTTCTGGTTAATAATTTAAACTAATTCATTTTATTTAGCTCTTCTGGTAATGATAACGTTTATTCAAGTTGATACAAGTTCTTACCGAGCATGCAAAAAACTTCAATATCCGTCAACGTTTCGAACAGCTATACAACTGTTCTTCATCAGGACTACTAATAAACGAAAGCACGAGCGAGGCAATATAAATAGTGTTATATTGCCTCGCTCGTGCTTTCGTTTATTAGTAGTCCTGATGAAGAACAGCTGTATAGCTGTTCGAAACGTTGACGGATATTGAAGTTTTTTGCATGCTCGGTAAGAACTTGTATCAACTTGAATAAACGTTATCATTACCAGAAGAGCTAAATAAAATGAATTTATCAAAAACACCTGGCAGCCAGAATAACAGTAAATTTAAACTAATATGAGGGAATTACTCTTTAGACGTAAATAATTTGCGTTTGACGTGAATAAATTGACATGGAAAAAGGATTAATGTCATGAAATATTTGTCTTCAACGATAATTTTTGTGCACAATTTTATCTTGAAAATAACAAGCGCCCGTGCTTGAATAAGGGCCCGGTAGTGAGTTTGGTTGAAAAAAATAAGGGCCCGGGCTACAAAACGAGCAAATACGGTAGGTTGACGGCATAAACCTGAATTGCCGTTCGTGCTGTACCTCCACCCTGAGGAAGAGTAATCACAACAACAACAACAGTTCACATAAAATATAGTAAGTTACAAATAATTTCCATTAACGCGTATCATCTCATGCTCGGTTTGCATGTCTTTCGTCAGACTGGGCCACCACAACAAGTAGACTGCTTGGCCCCACCATCTGTCTGCCACGCAAAGACAGACGCATCCCGTTAAGCGCCTTGCCCAAAGACACAACAAGCAAGCTTGCCGGCTTGTTCTCCACACTATCCCTTATGTGGTGAGCGCCAAGCAGGGAAGCTGTGAATACTATTTTTTTAAAGTCTTCTGGTATGACTCGACAAGGGAAATTGACCCCAGGTCTACCGACTGCGAAGCGGACGCTCTAACCACTACACCATCGTACCGGTTGTACAAATAAATAAGAACAATGAATGGACAAAGGGCAGGCTTTTTCATTCATAATGCTGAAATCATGAGTGACTAAACCATATTTTTAGATTTCCTGCCGCTCACATGCGTTCTGCAGCAAACAAGTTTTGGATTAGAAAATACAGAACGCGGCTGGTAAGGATTCACCTCTCGACGGGGATAAATCTGCTGATATAGGTGCCACAGGCCGATGGCCATGACCTTCCTCACAGTATTGTCTATCCAACTGATTAAAATCAAACAGTAAAATTCAAATGGGTATACTGACAGCAATAACGATAAAAACTTTAAATAGACAAGCGCGAGAAAATTGACTAAACTTTTATCCTCCAAATGAAAAACGATTGAACCAACAAATCAAATTTAAAAATTAAATCCAAAAGTCACTTCTTTTTTTCTTTATATAGATAACTAGTAAAAGCCTGAAGCCACGCGTTTTGTTTGCTTAGGTCAGAGTGTAAAAAATAGATAACTGATAATAAAGTGAAGCGCGACAAACGAAACGTGCAATAAGGCTGCGGTTCGCAGGGCGGAAGTTCAAGTCCCGGCGAACTCAGTCAAATAATTCTTGTTAAAATAGGCGTAGGTGCAATAATACGTGGCAAATTAACCTTGGTAAAAAATTGTTGTCTCATATGTATATTTAGCACATTTTGAGTAATTACAGTTCAAAAAAGAAAGTCTTTTGGGATCCTAAGACTCCAGGTGCCCAACAATGCTCTCGTGTAGAACGACTTAGCTTTTTATTGATGCCATTGGCATTTGCATTGGCAAAGGATTACCTGCAAGAATACTCCTGAAGACCACAAGAAAGAAAATATTACCTCTGGGGTCCAAAAGACCTCACGCGCTTCCTTGAGGATAAAACTGTGAGGCTTTTAATGTTAAGCCGAGCCCCTCACCACATTAAAATGAATACTTATTCCATTTAGCGATCTACTAAAAACAGAAAGTGTAAAAGCATGCAAAGTGATCTCGCTGATGTTGAACTCTCATCATGCGTGGGATGGAGAGGCGTCGTAAAACAACTATCTAGGTTTACAGTTCAACCCTGATAAAGATGAGGCAAGGCTGAAGTTGCACTCAATTTCGATCGATTGTGACAAGCTTCTTACTGCACACTGGTAGCCCAATCACCAAAGCGAGTGACGAGAAGTACCGGCACGATGGCGTAGTGGTTAGAGCGTCTGCTTTGCAGTCGGTAGACCTGGATTCATTCCCAGTCTAGTCATACCAAAAGACTTTAAAAAATAGTACAAACAGCTTCCCTGCTTGGCGGAGAAAAAGCCAGCAAGCTTTATGTGGCCTCCCCATACTTCATCAGGTTACAATTGTGAAGTTGCTAACCCAGAATGTCGTAAGAGGCGACTCTTGGGTACCCAACAGTGGCAGTCCGCCTTGTAGGTGGGGCTACCACCTCTCTTCTAGCTTAATTTTAATTAGGTTGACGGCATGAACCGGAGTTGCCGTGTCTCCATCCCGAGGAAGAGGAGGGGTAATCACAACAACAATAGTACCCAAAAGTCGCTTCTCGTGCAATGCTGGGTGAGCAGCTTTACTCTTCCTACCCGCGAACCTTACGACCTTCGTTCGCATCACTAGCCACGCAATACAGCGCAAGCCATAGTTCGAACCCGAAACGCAGTCTTTAAAGGAACCACCGCATGCAATGTAACGCTATAAGCGCTTAACTCGCAGTCTTTTGATGAAAAGTCTCGCATTCAGTCCATCACATTACTTTGAAACGTTGCTCCGTCATCGAACCTGGAACGCCACACGACAACAAATAAAACCCCAAATTCAAACTCTATTTTCGACTCGATAAATTCTCAGCAGATAATACGATGCAGTGCAACATGAGACAAGACATGCACGTCACGTTTGGATTTTTACGAGTCAAAGCAGAAGCGTCGTAAAAATTACAAACAGTAGTCTCTCGTTTGAACAGTTTATACGACACCTGGTAAACACTACATCACGTAAAAAGTTTTCAACACAAATGCTACATGAAAATTGAATTATAATAGGTAAAGCCGGTGATTAAACTTAGCACGGAGACGCGTACTTATCGATCTGCTGGATGATTTTCGAGTTCACCTGAAAAACGCGCTTTTTACCTGTTTTAGTGACTTCCAACTTGTGGTGCGCCGGCCCCCTTCGTGGTCTGTGAGGTGGTTTCAGAGGGTCCAACAAAAAAGTGAATTTTGATGAAGCTTAGAACAATGGAATTACTTCATGGTTTGTTCAACTTTGGATGATATTTGATTACGCTTTGTGTAAACAAACTGTAGGTCACAACCCCGCGCGAAATTACCAGTTATTTCAAAAAACTCATCCAAAAAAAGATCTGATCATTCCATAAACAAAACTTGTAACTTCGGCCCTTCAATGTATTGATTTCCAAAAAAGAAAGATCGCTTTCGACTTCACAACATTAGGGGTCAGCAGGAAAAACAATTTCTTCAAAGGAGTCCGTGACACTACAAAAAGGTAAAGAACCACTTACCTATTTCAACACGTGGTTGGATTGCTCGTAGCAAAAGTGCAATGTTTCAGAAATACAGGCATTTTCAAAGCAACTCCACAAAAATCACTGTAGTGTAGTTCTTTTCATAAAGCAAGGGCTAACACATAGGGTCAACTGCAACCTTCAATTCGTTTCGGACATCATTTCGATAGTCCCGTGCAAGAACATAAGCAATTGATAGCTAAGGGCCGCTTCGTGCAAAAGGCAAAAACTAAAGTTTTTGAAAGGAAGTATGAAAAGTTACCCATTCACATTAAAATCGTCAAGAGTGAAAGGACGTTAAGCGTTTTGCATACTTTCTGGTTTTGAAACAAAGTGTTAAACAATTTCAATTGTCCTTGACGCTTAGCACTTTGGCAAGCATAAACTAGCATTGTAAGAGATGATGCGATCTGATTGAGCCAGGGAGTAACTCAACCTTTACGCTGCTAAATTAATTTCTAGTGATAAACAAAAATATCTTTTTTAAAAAAGTCCAACTTGTAGGCTAGCAGGCTGCGTTTCAACCGCAAAACAACCGGTTTGCAAATAAAAGTTGCACGAGCGAACACCAACCACTTATCAAGCTGAGCGAACAAATCACTTATCAAGCTCGCGCTTGCAAAACAACGCTCAATTTTTGTTTGTACAGCGAACCTAATTTAAGCATATCGTCGGATTAGGTTCACCTAGTGATTAAACAAAGCCATTCGGTTTTAACGACGGCCTTGCTTAATCACAAAGCCATCGTTGAAAGCGTATAGTAACTTTTCCCGCGAAAATTCAAAAAACTTTCTTTGTAATTAATCGAAGGCGCCAACCAATAAAACATTAGCAATCCACAGTAAACGGTAATGAGCTGCTTCAAAGCAAATAAGTACCCATTTTTTAAACTTTACGAACGTGCTCTGCAAGGTATGTTTGCATACTTTCGTGCAATAATTTTACATTTTTCGAAAACATTAAGCTCATTTTAGCAGTGCCAAGTTGCAAAGTGTTCAAGAGACACAGGTCTTCAACTTCTTAATCTGTGATTACAAAATTACATAAAACATAGACATTTTGGAGTATGTAGCAACTTGCTGCAGTGTAAAGGAAATTATGGCGAACTTCGAAACGAATGGCGGTAGTTCAACAATCCATTGAAACCCTTTCGGTATTCGACAGAAAAGTGATCAAAATTTCAAAGCGATGTGTTGTGCCCGAAGAAAGTTTGGTTCGAAAGCGAGGGGACAGAGACAGACCTGTAAATCACGTCTTAGTCAAACAAACCAAGAAAAAATGGAACAAAAAATCAGACTACAGTAGATTCCGCTTAATTGGGCCGCCGGTTAATCGGGTCAGCCGTTTAATCGGCCCAAATTGTGAAGAACGAAATCCAATCAAAGAAAATGCACTACTTTATATCCGCATAATCGGGCCACTATTCCGCTTAATCGGGCCACAACTGTAGCCAGACATACACCTGTGTACTGTAATTGCAAAGTCGCATTTGTAATGTAATGGAACTCAATATCACAAAGACAACTTTATTATGTAACAATTGACCACATGATAGACAATACAGGCGCAACTTATTATGTCATTTCATGCACTTGGACATCGTAATTATTGTGTTTTATTGCAAATTTTGTGAAGACTTTAGCAAGAAATGCCACGATAAGATCTAACAATTGCTGAAAAGATTGTTCTTCTAAGAAGAAGTAAAGAACAACCTCCAAACACTAGCCATCGCCAGCTGGCTGAGATAACTGGCATACCAAGAACAACCCTGGCACGGATACCGCAAGACAGAGACAAACTTGAAGTTGAGTGGAGCTCACACAAAGAAGCAGAACAAGGGAATTCGCATAGTAAAAGAAAGAGAAAAGGCAAAGATCCAGACATTGAAGAAGCTCTTGGTAAGTGGTTCTCTGTTGTAACTAGACGTGGTGTGAGCGTCAGTGGCCCGATGTTAAAAAGCAAGTCTGAAGAATTTGCAAAGAAGTTAGGTCATATTGACTTTAAAGCCACGGATGGATGGCTATCTCGGTGGAAAACTAGATCTGGCATAAAGTTCAAGAAAGCTCACGGCGAAAAGGCAAGTGCTGATTTTGCTAGTGCAGAGCAATGGAAATTAAGGTTGCCATCTTTGCTTCAAAAATTCAGACCAGAAGATATTTATAATGCGGATGAAACAGGCCTATTTTACCGTGTTATACCTAATGGGTCTCTGGTTTACAAATACGAAGCACTTTCTGGTTCCAAGAAAGCAATGGATCGTGTGACCGTGTTGTGCTGTTCGAACATGTTGGGAACTGATAAGCGTAAGCTTTTAGTCATCGGGAAAAGTGTTGAACCTCGGTGTTTCAAAGGGCTAAGGATAGATAGTTTACCGGTGCAGTACCATGCTAATAAAAATGCTTGGATGACATCTGTACTTTTTGAGAAATGGCTGATGGACTAGGACAGAGAACTGAAACTGAAGTCAAGAAACATCTTGCTCATTCTTGACAACTGTGCTGCGCACCCTAATTTAGATTGTCTAACAAACATTCAGTTGCAGTTCCTGCCACCTAACACTACGGCTTTAGCCCAGCCTATGGATATGGGAATTATAAAGAGTTTAAAATCAATGTATCGAGGGAAACTGGTTCGCCACATTCTCGCAGAAATTGAAGACAACATGCTGACATCATCCGCAACAGCACAAGAAATAAGTTCTGCAGTAATCTTCTCCAAGCAGTGCAGTTTATTGCAGACAGCTGTAGAGCAGTGAGCCCTAAGACCATTCAGAATAGCTTCCGTCACGGTGGTTTTGAGCAGCCTGAATTGGAGCTTGATGCTCATGATAATGAAGACCAAGGTGTTTCAGAAGTTCAGTGTGTTGAAAACTGTGAGCAATTTGACTCAATTGACGACACTGTTTCATGTTACAACGAAAATGATCATTGTGAAGACGACATTTTGGAGCAGATTGCAGAAGAAAGGCAAAACACTATGCACATTGCAGAAGATGAGGATGATATGCCTAAACTTAGGCATGTGACTAATCGAGAAGCAAAGAAGTACATTGATGAATTGAGGATTTATTTTATGCAAGACAGCAATGAAGGCAGTCCTATTACTGCTCTCACTGCATGCTCAGATTTCGTTGAGATGCAAGCGGTTAAAAAATCTCGATAGAGCACACTTGACAAATATTTTCATTAATACAATAAGAACCTGTGCACATTGCTTGAATAAGCGTTTGCTTGTTTGTTTATTGCCGTTAATACAATGACGTTATATTAACTTCGGATAATCGGACCAGCCGCTAAATTGGGCCAAAAGGCGCTTGTCCCGATGTGACCCAATTAAGCGGAATCTACTGTACTTTTAATAAAGTGCTTTATAAGCAACCGCAATTCGATAAACCTTTATACACAGTGAAGAATATCACATACCATATTAATTAGTCAGGAGAACAGAAATAGCTTTTGATCTGCAAAAAAATTTTAATTGTTTATAATCTGACATAACCGCGCACTGAAGGAACAGCTTGAACACGATGTAGAAAATGAAGCAGTTGGCTCAATCAGCAAAAGTTTAGAAAGTATCAGGACAGCTTTAGCTTCTTAGCAAGTTCTTTGTTCTTTCTTTCCACGGCTGCCCGCTCTTCTGCAGTTAGAGGCTTAAAAAAATTGGAATCCGGCGCAATAGAAATATCCGAATACCTCTTTTTGTAAATCTAAACCGCAAAATATGATAATAATATAACACAAACCCTTTTGTTTTTATTACTCACTCTTTTAGGAATGGTGGAACGACAAAAAACCGTAAAGTTGAGTCACACCAGAAGACTTTAAAAAATAGTATTCACAGCTTCCCTGTTTGGCGCTAAACATAAAAAGAAAGAGAATAGTGTGGAGAACAAGCCGGCAAGCTTGCTTGTTGTGTCCTTGGGCAAGGCACCTAACGAGATGCTTCCATCTTTATGCAACAGACAGGTGGCCTACCCTTACTTCACCGGGTTACAATCGTAAAGCTCCTCACCCAGCATGTCGTAAGAGGCGACTCTGGGATACCCACCAATGGCAATCCGCCCTGTTGGTGGTCGGGCTACCAATCATTCACTGCACTAGTCATAAATGCATACAGGCAGCTCAATTGCTAATAACGTAAGTGGCCAAGCAATCGTCGCCTCCTATTTCATGCAGGTGCGTAACCTCATTTAACTGGCTGACTGATGAAAGAAAAGTAATTAAATATTCGTTAAGCCGAATCAAGATGAAGGCAATTATTACAATTGCAAGGCTTTTAATAATCAATTCTTCACATATACGTTTTCATATCATAAAATTAAGATGTCATAACTTTTTGCAAGGGTCAGTTTTTTCTTGGAAAAAACTGAATTACAACGCCTGACACAAACGGCAAAGAATAGATAGTGCAACCACCTTTAATCACAAAAACCAAACTTACTTGTATGGCATCGCACAATTGCTTTCGTCTCACTTTTTGAATACTGTAAATAGTAGCTTCAGGAAGAAACACGGTGAAAAGTAATTGATCATTTTCAACAAAACTTTTCCTGGGTAAATTGTTACAATATATCAACGATTGAATCCATTAGGGCTCTGTTATAATGGCTAATGCAGTATGTCAGAGAGTTGCAATTTGGCAATAAGTGCGTTGTCATTCCCTTGCGAAAGCTGATTTAAGTTATACTGTTAGATTGAAAAAAGCTATCATCAGACAAACTAATAATCATCTCTGTTGTATTTACTCTCCCTCTTCTTCTGGATGGAGGCACCGAGTAAAACGGTAACACAGATTCACACCGCAAACCTAATCAAAATCAAATTAAATTTGCGGAGTGAATTTGTGTTAGGTTTGCGGTGTGAATCTGTGTTTCCGCTAACGGTAACGTTTTTAACCAGCTAAAACAATAAACGTAATCAATGCCCATTATAAAACCGTTTCGTAAATTCCCAAGACCATCCATAACGCCTTTCTAGACAACAAATCTTAAAGAGAACCGAAGCGTTTCCGGCCATTATTTGAAACCCGTGTGGTGGTGGTGTGGCGGTAATTGTCCTTCACTTCCAAATGAAAGTTCGTGAGGTCGAAACTAAATAAAATTGCCTTAGGTATTCGTCAAAAAGAGCATCCGGAATTCAAAGTGTTGCATTGCCTTGGCAAAAACTCCGGTTGGAAGCGAGTGTGTTGCAGTAGACATACAATTGAACAAGCACGTGTATGCTAGCGATAAGGTAGCAAAAAACAATAACATAACAACAACAACAACAGTAACATAACGTAGAAAAAAGGAACGCAAAATCAAGTGCACACATCAACGTGGCTACCAATTTTTAAACAGAAGAATATAACTCTATGCCTTCCACAGACAACATACTTAACATTTGATTGTATGAACGTTCGTAAGTATTTGCTGACATTGTATAGCTGCGTGTCATCGTGGAAATAAGAAGCTTCAAACTTTTCTTTTCGTGGTTTTGAAAGTGGCTCTTCCAAAATTTTACAATATGTCTCCATTCTAAACAAAAGAACCAAGATTTAAACACAAAGCAGATATTAATGGACACTGTAAGGAAAGTTAGTTATCAAGTGGTACAAGGCAAAATATTAAGATCCCTAAGCTTTCAACCGTGGTTACAGCGCCTTCCCCGTAATCGGTAAATTCGAGTTCAATTCCCTTGCTGAGTCATAGCAAAGACTAAAAAAAATAAAGTTAACAGATCTCCTGTATGACGCTCGGCGATAGGAGTAATGGGGAAGATGAAAAATGACACTGAGTTGGCTATTTATTTTATTTATGCGTATGAGCTCATGCTCAGTTTGCATGTCTTTCGCCATACCGGGCCACCACGACAGGTAAACTGCTTGGCCCCGCCACCGGTCTGCCACACGAAGATGGAGGCATTCCGTTAAGTACCTTGCCCACGGACACAACAAGCAAGCTTGCCGGCTTGTTCTCCACACTATCCCTATGTGCTGAGCGCCAAGCAGGAAAACTGCGAATATCATTTTTTGAAGTCTTTTGGTACAACTCGACTTGGAGAATGAACCCAAGGTCTACCGACTGCGAAGCGGACGCTCTAACCACTACGTATTCGCGCCGGTTACTGAGTTAGCTCAATCATGATTAAAAGAGTGCAATTAGACTCAATCGCCTGAGCACACAACGTAACCCCTTGCTGGCGCCGTAACAACAACTGCCCCTGGATTTTTCTGACATCGATTTCATTGACAATTGATGACTGTTGATTAACATCTTATTTTTCGCTCTTTACAATTTCACAGAACCCGTAATCAAACCTGCTTCAGAGTTATCAGTGCAGCGCCTTTCTGCTATCGACATTGCAACCAAACGGCGAAAATTGCTGAGCCTTTTGTAAAAACAAAACACTGCTGAACTCGAATACTCTTTAAACTGGTGTTTCTAATCCAACCAAGCATGGAATTAGCGACCTTAGACAAGACAAATCTAGAAATATTTTATATTTGTCTTGTCCAAGGTTGTCATAAAATAGAATATACGAAAAAATTAAATATAAAAAAAACTAAATATACCAAAATATAAAACACAAGGAATAATTACGCTATTGTAAGCCCGACTTACCTCCATGAATCTACTTTTAAGTTGTATATATTCATAAGGTGTTGATCACAATTTCCGTCAGTAATGTATTCCACTAAAGCTGCCGCTCTGGTGTTGTAGTGTTCAATTGGTATTCCCCTTTTTCTCTTACGCCTCTTTTTTGGAGTCTCTATAGTGCATGAACTTTGAGAATTAGAACTGTTAAGTGCATTGTTCGAACCACTGGTGGTTGAAGGAGTAGCGGTAAAATCACTTGCATTAGGAGGGCTTTGATTTGAGGCAAGAGTAGAAATTGAATCACTTCTGTCCAAGAGGATTTGGTTTGAAGTATTGGTGTCTGAAGGAATACGAGTTGTATCCGTTGCATCAAGGAAAACTGGTTTTGACACACTGGCCGATGAAGAAGCGGTAGTTAAATCACTTGTATCAGAGGGAATATGGCTTGAAGTGCGAAAGGAGGAAGGATTGGAAGCTAAATCAACAGTGTTGGGAGGAATCTGGTATGAAGCATTGGAGACTGAAGGAGGCAAGGTTAGATCTCTGACTTCTTGATTTTTATTTTCTTCGGATTGGGTTGTAGAATTTAATTGTTCGTCACAGTTCTGCATTCCAGCAGGCACAGCTTCATTCTCAGGTGTAAGCGGTCTATTGCTGTCCGTAAGGTCGCTTTTCAAGCACAGCGAACGACCGTTTGTTCGGAAAAAATCCAGCTCTTCTCGAGCATTTTTAAACTCTTTACTCGACCGATAAAGCATGTACATATCAGCAAGTTCAACCGCACTGTTGAAACTGGACGTGTTGTCAACATAGCCAACCTGACAAAGGAAGTAACATTACAAGTCTGTAGTTCTAACCATGAATCAGCACCGCAGTGCGCTGGATTTATGACCTACTGGTTCGAAAAAAACAGCCTTTAAAAACGGTCGTTATGACAATTGGTTTGCATATTAAGCAAACTGTCTCATTTGCACTGAAAAATTTCGCTACAGTGACTTGATTCAAGCTGTTCTACATGCTATCTTAAAGATTTTTTGTTTTTGACTAAGCAAACATAGGCATATAATTTACATAACATCATATTTCTTAAAAATACAAAAAATGGCTCAGCGCATAATCGAAGAACATTCATACTTTCATCACGCAAGTGGCTTTGTTTTGATAGGGTTAAACACATTTTAAGTCTAGGTCTGATTTTCTTTTTGCCCAAATGCGAGTTTTTTTGACCAACATATATACTATTCGATTTAATTAATATCTTGCTGAGCTCTACTGCTACAAGAAAACTTCAACTATACATAATACTTTTTGTAATCACGAATTAGTCTATGACAGAACATTCATCCACTCGGACAAATCTACTTTTTATCAGCAAAAACAATGTAAAATAATGAAGTAAAAGAATCTACATGGGCACCAAGCCATCAATCTGTAAGGTTTATTTATAGGGTCCAAAGAATTTAACAATAGGCCTACTGTACTGTAACTAAGAAAAAACAACATAGTAACCAAGAAAGTAACTAAGCATAGTAACTTAAGAAAAAACATGTAGTTGTTGAAAGTTGGACGGCATGAAGCTTTGATTTTCTGGTAAACAAAAACAAACAATTGTGGCTTCAAATCTTTTGACAGCTACACTGATGTGCTCTTAGAAAAAAGTACTAGTTTCAACTTTTTGTATTTGGCACTTTCTAAAACGGTAATAACTTATTGAAAGTAATCCAAAGCAACTGTAGCACATTATTGAAACTAATCAACTCCAAAGCAATTGCAGCAGATTACTGAAACTACACAACTCCAAAGCAATTGCAGCAGATTATTGAAACTAGAAACTCCTAAGCAATTGCAGCAGATTATTGAAACTAGTCAACTCCAAGGCAATACCAGAAGATTATTAAAACTAAGGAACTCCAAAGCAAGTTATGGTTTTTATGCTTAGCGATTGAGACTGTTATGAAAGTTTGGAAGATAAAATCGCAGTACGAAAGCATCGAAATAAGACTCTGCTAATCCAAACAAAAATGACCGCGTAAGGTGGTTACATTAACCGATTTCATGCCATCGCTTGGCGATGTCAACAAAAATTGGAGAACTATGTACTACTAAAAGCAGTACTTGATACCTTTGCCTGTTTTTTTTGTTTTCTTGTCAAGACAAGACATTCTAAACAACTTAATGATTGACTATTGACTTCAGAAGAACACAACATTTAATAAAATCAAAAGAAAAGAAAGATTTAATAAACACTGGTTTTAAGAAG
This sequence comes from Trididemnum clinides, assembly GCA_963675345.1. NCBI lineage: Eukaryota > Metazoa > Chordata > Ascidiacea > Aplousobranchia > Didemnidae > Trididemnum > Trididemnum clinides. The sequence continues at coordinate 16,096,257 of OY776294.1, forward strand.
TTTTGAAATGGCATTTGATTTAACATTAGTGACATTTATCGCAAGTTGGTACAATTGCCACATGCAGCATTAGCTGTTTGCTCAATCACAATTGACACATTGATCATGATATCTGCGGTCAATGACTTGGCAGTAAAGTGTATTACAGTTTAGCGGCATAATGATCTAGTTATTAAACCAATGAAAAGCATTACTAAAGTATTGGAGGCCATGTTGGTTGTTGTTACCTGACCCTTTCCGAGGGATGGCGGCATGGCAGAAGACCATGGAGCCCCAGAAGCAAGGTAACTCCCAAGGACCTGGATCAGGTTGTAGAGAAACAAAGAGTTACCAAAGAGTGAGCGGTGCAAAGAGTCAGTAGATGGATAGTGCAGAATGAGATGAGGTGTGTCCTAAAATGGATGTCCGCAGGCACTGCAAAAAGGATTCTCAATTCTGCCAATCCTAGAGAGATAAGAGCTTAACAGTAGGCGATGTCTATTGCAACGAGCATGATGAGGGTGAAGCATAAGTGAGAAGGGGCCAAAGAAAAGCTTTATACAAAAGAGATAGGGGCTCATTAGAGGGGTCCCCATGAGAAAGCAGAGATACAACATAAGACCTTGAGACAAGGAAAAAACTCGGCATTCAGCAAAGATACATGTTTAGAAAAGGAAAGAGTGCAGTCAAAGATGACAAGAAAAGTGGGAGTGAAATTGAAATGGAGGCGAGAGTTGAATAAGAGGAGGTTGAGCTGGAGGTTAGCTTAGTGGGGATCCACCACGAAGGAGACCCCACATTTTCTTGGATTGAGAGGAAGACACCAGTACTCAGACCAGCATTACAATCGAAACAGATCTCCTTGTGTGGCCTCCACCGCAGTAGTGACTGAGAGGGAGAAGGACAAAATGGCTTTGAGACACAGGAGGTGAGAGAGATAAGCTGGAAAGCAGGAGAGTCAAGACGCTCTCCCATCTTATGGATGGGAATAATGAAAGATGTCTTGCAGATGGAAGGAAGGAATGCAAACACAAGGAAAGATTGAAAATATATAGGAGAAAATCCATGCCAGAGCGAGGAAAGTGCTTTAGCATGGAATACGCAACTTTGTCTGAGCCAGTGGCAGTGGACGAGAAGAGGTTAGAGGCAGCCGCAAAAAATTCAGTGGGGGAAAAGGGAGAGCAAAAGGACGAGTGAGACCCCTCAGGGCACATGGCTCAGAAACGTAGTCTCTGGCTCTGCTATGCAAGGCCTTAGGCTGGAAGACAGAAAAGTGGGATCTTAGTTAATCGGCAAACTATTGCACAACTATCTGAGTTGGGCATCCGTGCTGTCCAATGGATGAACTTGATATGGGATACAGACTACTCAAAGAGCATGTCAGCGCTCAATGTCTACATTCTTAGGGTCAGCACAAGACCTATTGGAATGAGTTTGACCAGAACATCCTGGGTCAAACTCAATCGCCTGCATACTGGCGTTGGGTGTTTCGGTTCATCCATGCACAAATGGGGTCTCGCTTCTTCAGCAAAATGCAAGTGTGGTGCTAGTGAACAAACGGCAGACCACATTATTTTAACATGTCCCATACATCGGGCACCTCAAGAAATAATGGGTGTGACAGCTTTGGATGACGAAACAAGGTGCTGGCTCAATTCCATCACCGCCAGCATCTGATCTAGGCAACACAGCAGATTGGGGTGGTAAAAGGATAAACCCTCGATCCCCATTCTTTTCTTGTGTCTGATCTGGATCATGGATACTCTGCCATACAACGAAGAAAAAGAGGCAAAGACCGAAGCCCATTTCCTGGGGGAGGAACAGTTAGGGAAGTTAAAAGAGGAAGATTAGGAAGAAGAGCCAGCAACAGAATGAAGGTGAAGGTACATGGATTTAGGGTTAGATTAGGGCAAGAGAGAGGCACAAGTTGCCTAACATGCCTCAGCCTTGGTGATGACAGACGAAGCAAGTAGGGCAGCAGAGATGTAATCCTGACAATTTTCTGATGACGTAAGCCTGACGAGCTGCAGCAAAAGCCTTTAGTTTTTCACTAACTGCTTCTTCCACTTCAGCAAACCACCAGCCTTCAGGATGGCATTTAATGCGGCCAAAAGGAAAGGAAGATTTGGCTGCATTCAGTGTCAGATAAGTAAAGAGAGCAGCAGCAGAGGAAAAAGAAAGAGAGGAGTATTCCTCTGCAGAAGGACAGTGAGAGTCAAAGTTAAAAGCAAAATCATCCCAGCGAGCTTTCTGAAAATTGAAGAGGGACGTTTGTTGGGGCTAAATACCAGAGAAAGAGGGATGGTTATTGGAATTAGTAGGTGATCAGAACCCAGGTCCTGAAGCCTCTCCCAAAAGCAGGATAGGGAGAGAGAGGAGGGAGCAAAGGAGATGACCCAATTTATCACTTCTTCACCATGGGGGTCGGTAGTACCTTTTGAGTCCCAGGAAGGGTGATGGCAATTGAAGTTTCACAAAATAAAGAGATTTTTGGAGAGAAAAAAGGTGTTGGTTCTGCTATCTATCGGAGCATAAACATTAAAAAAAGAGAGTGAGAAAGAGTTGTTTAAAAGAGATGTTGACCTCTACGTAATCAAAGTAGGGGTCAAGTGAAGAAAGAGAAGAGGTAGAAAGTTCTGAGAAGGAGAAGCCTTACCTGACAAAAATGATGAAGCTGCCACTAGAGTGCATGTCATCAGGAGAAAGAATACCAACCGGGAGTGGGTGCGAACAGATAAGTCTCGTCTCTAAATGACAAAGGTATCTTTGCTGTAGCTCGGAAAGGTAGCCTCTGGCTCTGCTATGCATGACCTTTGACTGAGAGACAGAAAAGTGGGATCTCAAGTAAGCAGCAAAGACTGAAGCCGACTACCTGGGAGAGGAACAGTTAGGGAAGTTAGAACAAGAGGAAGATTAGGAAGAAGAGCCAGTCACAGAATGAAGGAGAAAGTACACAGATTTAGAATCAGATTTGAGCGATAGAGAAGAGCAAGTTGCCTGCCATGCCTCAGCCTTGGCTTTGGCAATGATAGAAAAAGCAAGCGAAGATGTAAGCCTGACAATCTTCATCACTTCTTTGAGCTGCAGCAAAAGCCTTATGTCTTTCGCTAACCGCTTCTTCCACTTCAGCAAACCACCAGGCTTTAGGATGGCATTTGATGCAGCTGAAAGGAATGAAAAATTTAGCCCCATGCAGTGTCAGAGAAATGAAGAGGGCAGTAGCAGAGGAAAGAGAAGAGTATTCCTCTGCAGAAGGACAGTGAGAGCCAAAGCAAAAAACAAAGTCATCTCAGCAAGCCTTCAGAAAATTGAAGGAAGGGGGACGTTTGTTGGGGCTAAAGACCAGAGAAAGAGGGATGGTTGTCAGAATTGGTAGATCATCAGAGCCTAGATCCTAAAGCACCTCCCAGGAGCAAGAAAGAGGGCAAAAGAAGGGAGCAAAGGAGATGTCAGGGGAGGAGCGATGGAGAAGAGTAGGTATATAAAGATCATTGAGGGGAAGGAGGTCAGAAGAGATGACCCAATTGAATACCTCCTCCCCATGAGGGTCGCAAGTATTTTTCGAGTCCTATAGGGGGTGATGACAATTGAAGTCCCCCAGAATGAAAAGATTTCTGGAGAAGAGTAAGATGGAGGGAGAAAAGGAGTCAGTTCTGATATCTGTCGGAGAAGAGTGAAAAAGGGGAGCATAAACATTAAGGAAAGAGAGTGAGGAAGAGTTGGAGAGATGTTGACCCCTACATAATCAGAGTAAGGGTCAAGCAAAGAAAGAGAGGAGGTAGATAGTTCAGGAAAGGATAAGCCCTGCCAAACAAAAATGATGAAGCTGCCGCTAGCGTGTGTGGCTGTGTGCATCAGTAGAAAAAAAATACCTGAGTGGAAGTGGGTGTGATCAGATTGCAGAGCAGAGAATCCAGGGATCAGGAAAGAGAAAGATGAATTAAGGTTAGATTTCTGGATACAAATAAGGTCAATGGGATGAGACAAGATAAACTGTAGTAGTTAGTGCTGCTGGCTTGGAGACCGCCAGCATACTATTGAAGAATCCAGAGGGAGTCAGAGGGTGAAGAGGACGCAGGAGGTGTAGAGAAACAGCCTGGAGCATGAGGCGATGGCAAAGGTGCAGAAAAAGAAGATACGAAATGGGTAGAAGGGGAATAAAATTTTTGAAGGCAAGGGTTGGGTGGCAGTGCTGCATTACCAGAGGGGGTGAGATTGAATAGCGGAGGTATACAAGCTGGAGGAGTCCAAGGACGTCACAGTGTTGGTAGGTGTGGGATCTCCAAAAGCAGGGATGCAGCTCCAAGAGTGAAAGCTGCCTAGAGTTCTAAATCTAGGAGAGTTGTGTGCACTTTAAATGGACCCATTTGGAGCTTGTGCAGCATTGCACTGACCTACCCCGCCAGGTCACATTTCCAGAGCACACTGAATGGGGCCAGGGTTAGGTTAAGCGTTGCTGCTCATCAAGAAAATAAGAAGAATGAGAAGAAAAAAAGGAGCACGAGAAGAGAGAAGACAGGTGAACGATTTTAAAGAGGCTGCGTGGTGCCCATCTGCACTTGTTCAGGGGGCAGCATGGCAAAAAATGGTTTCAGTGAGTGGAGTGCCCTGGGTAAATGGGACCCTCAAAAAGATCAACAGCCATTTTAAAACAACCTAATTGGGGCTGGGGACCACACCAACACATTGAGGCGGCTGTTGATTGGTGCAGGGACATGTTGGTCGTGATACCAGGGTGGTTGCAACAGCAGTTCCACTGCATATTAGACACAATAGGCAGTACTAACCTTGCTTTGTCCATGATTTTCTTTCATTTGCCTTAAATGCTCTTTACCCTGTTCAACTAAGACTTTACACTCCTTAGATGAGTAACGCCTGATGTTTTTGGAAGTTACACTGCACCGATAAGGACGTTCTTTTTCTTCAAATCTGAAAAAAGTTTGAAAAAATATTTGAGGGTAAAATGGAAAACTGTAAAATTCTGCATTTACGCTATAATTACAGTGTAACCAAAGCCTTCTGTAAGCAACTATTTATGGAAGCTCACTGAAGTTAAGCGCAAGGACAAATGTATTTTAACGAAAAAAGAATATTCACGTGGTCAAGACGTAAGGTATTTGTAAAAAAAAGATTTTACTATATACTTCAATTTGCTGCTATTTCACAGTTGTTAATGCAGTGACTGTCTACCACTATCACGCGTTTTTTCAGCAGATTATGATTTGCTATGGAGCCTTTTCACAATGAACGCGTTTCCTAAAGAATACAATTAGAACCGGTATAAACATCAACCTACGCTCTGTGCCAAAATATTTTGGAACTGGTAGGCAACAAAGCTTAACAGTATGATGAGAAAACAAACTTCAATAGCACAAGATATTAGGTTGACAACTTAAAACATTCATAGCAAAAGGCATCAAGTGGTTAGTAACATACTGTGCAATTGCTGACTTATGTTGAGAGACATATTTTTATCCTCAGGCCCTTTTGTTAGTTATCCTTACAACAACTTCGCAGGCTTGCAAGTTGCCAACGCAGTTAGTACAGCGCTTTCCTACCGCAAGTGATGGAAGCAACCGAAGGATATTGCCATAACATGCAGTGACGATTAATCATTGCCAACATAAAACAGTATCTAATCCGCTCAACCAAGTTGTCAGGATACTGTACAGCTATTGGATGATCTATAGGTTGTGCTGAGCAATCTCCACTAGATAATAAGCAAATTTTTTTAAAGAGATGCTGAAAATTGAATGAAAAACCTTTTTGAAGAAACATTTAAAATGCTCAATATCAGCATCCTCTTGTCAAAAATCAATTATGTAAGTTCCCATTACTTAATGCGTTAAGACAAAGGTGTGCAAAACTTTTTGAAGACAGTCCAATTTCACTCCAAGTATACGATACAATAGGCCAAGGCGTTTGTTTTATTGATATCAAATTTAAAATAACGCAGTTTTCCAGCTGCAAACATTTTTCTAGAGATCGATCTCACGAAGGCGAAGTTTTTAAATAAAACCTTTTGTAGCGTCATATCTCAAATGGCGAGGCTTTTTCAATTGAAGACCTGCTTTTCTTTTGAGGGATTAATTGGTGGATGTAAACCACAAACCACATCCTTCTATGAGCTGCACAATTCATACAATCGTAGGCCTCAATTTGCACGCCCCAATTTAAAAATATTCAATACAAAATCGACTCTCCTAAACTATAGCATATATAATTATAATGAAAGCCCCTACTTGTTATAGGAAATAAAGTAAGCAGAGACTTTGTTGCTGTGAACAGATTTTATGTAACAAGGCCAGAAGCAACATTTTCGATATTTAATCCACGCCAAGTCACCGGCTTTCCACTGTTTTTGTTTGTCACTAGTTTTCAAAATCCCCTGCATAACATAATTAATTTTAAGAATGCAAGCTTCCAGTTACAACAGAAGATCTTCTTAAAAGAAATGACTGCAAACTTAGTTTCCTTAAGAGCAATATTTTCACAAATCTGTTAACTTTAGCATATGCTTGCAGCGCAAAAAAGCTTGAGATATCTTTTTAACTTTTCTTATGACATCCGAGTAGGAACAAACCCCTTAAATTTGCACAGAAATACAAAGATATTATCAGGCAAAATTAGAAGATTTGTAGTAAGATGCTCTATGAAAAATTTCCTTTTTTGAAGACTTGATCAGCCTAATGGTCTGGCTGATCAAGCCTGAAAACAGAAATGTTTAGAAAATGCCAGGTTGCCCAAAAGTTACAAGAAATGCAACCTACTTCGTCTCACTGAGCAATGCTACCAACAGTGCAAAAAAAATAAACATACGACGGGTAAGTCATCATCTTCTTCATCTGGACTAAGCACGGTATTCGACTGAATATGTCCTTCAACAATTGAGTTTGACAGATTCAAATCTGAAGCAAAACACAAATAATCAAAAAAGCATACTAAAGAAATAAACTACAAAGTTTACATTAAGCCAGTAACATAAAACTGAAAGTTCCAACAGGAAAATGCATGCTAAGAAATACATGCGCAAAACTGACAACAAAACAAGGAAATATGTGCATGACATTCTTCATTTATTTTTTCATTTCGAAACATCTTTTTGTGAATAAAAATAACGTTAAATAAATGGGCATTTATTTGCATCTATTACTTTTCCACCTTTCTGTGCGTATTGTGAATCAGACTCATGTTAAAAAGCTTAGTAAGAACTAAAATTAAACTTACTCAAAACAAAATCATCATCATCAATAGTAGGGAGCTTAGAAACTCTTTTAGGTCTTCCATTCAAATGACGCCTTCCATCTGTCAAATTTCCCATAACTCAAAAACATCAACAGATCAAATGCACATAACTCATAAAGACTTTTCAATAAGAACAAGATGATTTATAGACACTAAGTAACCTTTGATGCACGAATTTTAAGAATATTTATAAAAAAAAATAAATGATGAAAAACTATTTAGGAAACAGAGGAAAAAGAAAGCTAATGAGAAAGGTGGTCAGAAATCGAAAAATACAATGATTTTGTCATAGAGAAAACTTGTCACACAGTAATATTGTCAAATAATCTCTTCATAAATGAACTATTTTCGAAGGAAAATTGGTTTATAGCAGGGCTGCAAAAATTTTTTTGGAATTTAGTAGCGGTTGGAAATTGTTGGTCGCACACACATGTATAAACCAGTGTTGCCAGATGGTTGCTGGTGTTTTCCCCAACAAAGTCAAAGTAAATAAATTTCCCCAAAGAAGGATCATGGGTGAAATTATCTGGACCATGAGGCAAAAGTTCCGTTGCCACAGTGATCAACAAGAGTACACCATTTTTTTTGGAGATCAACCTCAAGGACAAGCCCAAATTTACCTAAAACGAGAGGCAGGTCATGCCAAGCAGCAGCGATTAACCTGCCATGACCTTTATGTTTTTTGGAGATCAAGAAGCACCGGCTGACTTTGGTCTTGATATCATTGGAAAATTTCATCAGGTAAACATAAACTTTTCTGGTCGTGCATGGAAACCTTTTGATCTTGCATGTAAACTTTTTGATCATGCTCATAAACTTTTTTTGCATGTGTAAGCTTTTTGGTCGAGCAGCACAACTGCATGACCATGTTTTTGAACCCATGGTATATTTTATTCAAGTTTACCGGACAACACTAAAATAGCAAAATGCAGATTTATGCAGTCTGCGGAAATACAAAAAACACCATCTCAATTGGTAAAATTGAATAATCTATCTTCATATTAGCATAGTTATTATATAATGAGATTCAAATAGCCAAACACAATCTAATTAGATCATTAAATTTTTGCTATTGAAGTTATTTTATCACCTTCCATAGACCTTGATACTTCAGTTGGTAGTTTTTCCATATTTTCATAATTCAGTTATGAGATTCTGTAAATCTGCTTTTCTGCATTTTACTTTTTTAGCAACCTAAAAACTAGAAACAAAAATGCAAATTTATTTTTAGTGACCTAAGTCTACAAATGTGTACTAGAAAACTTTATGAGAATTCATGCCGTTTCTAAAGCAACCCTTGAATTTCTTTTTTAGTGAACAGTTTTTTTTTTTTTTTTCTTTTTAGTGCCTTGCCAAAGGACACCAGAAGCAAGCTTCCCAGCTTGTTCTCCACACTGTCCCTATGTGCTGAGCGCCAAGCAGAGAAGCTGTGAATACCATTTTTTAAAGTTCTTTGGTATGACTTGACTTGGGGAATCAACCCCTGGTCTACTGACTGCGAAGCAGATGCTCTAACCACCACGTCATTCTGCCAGTTTTACTTTGCCATTGAACACTCCTTACTTGGTCAAAATAGGTAATTAAAAGTTTTAGCAGAACATGTGACTAGCTTTTATTAATATAACTTCACTACTAAAATAGCCAGATTGAGGCACAAACGCACACAATTAAATTACTTTTTGTCTACTTGTGAAAAATGACAAGTCTGCATTTTTGTGCAAAATCTGGATTTCTTTTAAAGTTCAACATTTATTGAAAATTTTTTACTAGCCATAATGTTTGAGATAACTTTAATGTTAATTCTAATTAATCCTAACCTTTAATTCTCAACCTAAAACACTGATCTGCCATTTCACGTATTTAGCAATACAACTGGTTTTTTAGATGACTTATTTTTTCATCATGCCTCAGTAGCAAGATCACCACAATAATTGCTCCACGTTCTATCATTTATTTTATGGAAAAAAATTTTAAATAAATTCTAGTTAACCAATAAGCATTTCAATGTTTAATTAATTTAATTTAATCTAAGTCATCATCAGTTGAAGATGTGGTTGAGATGTCTGCTGCTACTTCTGATGATGCTGAGCTGAAGACATCAGTGTTCCCTGTAAGATTTTAGTAAGTGCGTAACTGCCGGCACAAGTGCGAAATTGCTAGCAAATGTACGAAAACCGCCGGACAAATTTGAAGGGAAAGGAAAGTCAAGACTGTGACAATGCGCTTCCGTGGCGTAACAATTAGCGTGACTATGTCAGCCCCAAAATGTTCACCAACAGGTAGCCCATCGGTTGTTATAATACGGCGGCAAAATACCTGGCTATTTTTCTTCAGTAAGTTAATTGTGGTTAAATTTGGTCTCAAACTTTACAGCCTTTGTAACAGTGATTCGTAAGCACTTTGGAATGACAGATGAAAAATGGGCGTAAATAAAATTAACCCTTTGCCGACGCCCGACATGATCATGAGAACTAGAACTTTTATTAAGTAATGTGATGTTAGGTAGGTTATTGCGACTATGACACAACAAAAATTACTTGCAAACTTTAACTGTTGCTTGATTACGGTAAATAATTCGACAACTTACATTTCTTTATCGTAATCAATTAAACAACAGGTTTTTGCAATTGCAAGCAAACTTTCAATCTCAGTTCGGAAAGTATTTGAAGGGAATTCAAAACTAAATTGGTTAGAAGTTGTATTCTTTTTTGTTTTTAGTGTTTATAAATGGCAAGCAAAAAAAGGTTATTTATTTGTAACGTACAAAAACTGAACCAATCCCTCAATAATGGTGTTTTTTGTGCTTTACTGAAAGCGAGAACTATGTGCTTTTTTATCTTAACAAGCACGATTGAAAGTTAGCATTGAAACGTAAAGAAAACATAAGATTTTAAGCAAGTTTAGTTTCAAACTTCCCTCGAAAAATGATGTCTTGAGTTAAAACTGAAGTTTGAGAGCTGCTTGCTATTACTGCTCTTTAGCTACGACTGAAATCGGCTGGGAAAAAGTAAACAAAAAAATTGATTGTACTTCAGGTTAATTGCTGGAGAGATAATTGTTATACAAAAAAGTGAGGCAAAGGTGTGTGCGATATTTAAGTCACCGTCATTAGCTGTTGCGTCACAGCCGTGCGATGTTTGGGTGAGACGTTGCAGTGCTCTGAAAAAGCATCTGTCCCAACTTGGATTTCTTTTCACTGTCTCCCATGCATTTAACAGTTGGTTAAGATTTTCCTAACAAAATTGCAAAAATTTTAACAAAATGAAAAAGTTACCAAAAACCGCCGGAATTTTTTTACGCACTGTTGAATTTTAACTGCAAACCCGCCGGACATAATTTCGCAAACTCACACTTTTTTTGCGTTTAAAGGGAACACTGGAAGACATTAAAGGTTGTGACACTAGCTCAGCAGACTGTACTGCAGGCACCAACTTTTTGTGATGGTGGAACATGGTGATGGGGAGCTGTAAGCATTCTCTTTTCATCTCCTTCAGAATCTGCATAAAAAGAGATATGTTGTCTTCAAATTTGTTTTTGGCAATGATCGATCTCTCTAGAGAGGAATCATATTGAGAAATCAGTGATTCAAGATGTTTCAGGCCCTCTGAATTTCTTTCAATTTTTCCATACTTGTGGTAATACAGTTTCCTCTTCATTTTCCTCCTCAATCAACAAATCATCTATCTCTTCATTAGTCAATTTTTCTCTTTCTCCCACTAACTCTTTGCCACTTTCTTCAAGGAATGCATTAGTGGCTTTCGAATGGGTTAAAATTTATTTTTTTGTATTCATTTTTTTTCAATTGAAATTCATGAATAGTCAAAACCGCAGATAAAAAACCTGCAAATAATGAGGGATAACTGTACCATTTTTTACACTGGTGTCCTAATGACTTGTATAACATTACATTAGTCCTTTTAATAGCACAGTACATAGGTACATTTGTTGATCATCTGCATTTGTTGGGAGTACAAGTGGCCACTCTAGTAAGAGATTTATGTGATAATATGGGTCTCTTACCAATTTTATCTTTAACATATTTAAAGTCAGGAAGCATGGAACTATCAGGTCATCGTACCAAAATGCTTCCTTACTTCAACATTTTGAAGTATCAACAGACTTCAGTTTTAATTTTAGTTTAGAGCCGGTCAGTAACTCCTACATTCTGCTTTATCCTTTGACCAGATTCTTACATGATTGAGCAAGTATTAAAACAACCAATCCCTATGGGAACTTTTCAAAATGATTGAAGAAGAAAACTAATTTGTAAGACAATACATTCTTGAAATGCCTTGTCTTAATCAGTGGTGTAGCTAGGAAAATATTGGGTGGGAGAACTTTTTGAAAATCTAGATACTCTGGAAAAGGTTGGCTCAAATTATGTTATCTATGCTAATCAATGTTTACATATTTTTAAAAAAAATTAGCTGTCCTTTTCTGACTGCAATTTTATGCTAAATATCTTATCAGCTACATCAACTGTAGCCTAATGAAGTCAATAGTATCCAAAATTTAGGAAAAATCATTCCTAATTTCATACTTCAGCAGTTAAGTCCAACATGTTTACTAACAAATAACTCAATATGAAGGAATAGTAAACAAAATTTATAGAATACCTTGTATCCTCTGGCTAGGTAAGTGATGCATTAAGATTAAGGTTTGGGTTACTTATTTGCAAGATTATTTATACCTGTATAACTTTAAATGCAATACAATGTTACAAGAGACTTCCCAATAAGCAAATTAACTTTATGACTTATCTATTTGCTACATTACTCATATCTATAAGCCATAGGCCTAACCTACTTATATGCAGCTTATATGCTTTCCTATTGGCAACAAATGTTACCAATATCTCTCATGGTTTTGGCTGAGGGGAGAGGATAAAAGGTGCCATTGCTCTGTGCTTGGTCTCAATTGATATGCATAAATGATCTGTTATTCTGCCATTGCTTTTTAGATAGTGCTCAATTGATGCTATTGTTCAGTAACTTTGTTTTGGAGAACCATCAACAATTTGTTGGTATTCATACCTTCTTTTTGTGTGGGTCCTTAATCAGCTGTAAAAAACAAATTTTCTTTCTATCTAGAAACTATTATTTATTCTGGGCACATTTTTGGGAAAGTCAAAAGTGCTTTAAATGCCAATTTATTATTACCTTGAGCACTTTTTAAGGTTTTCATCTGGCGACCCTGTTCATTTGGCTACTCCCAAAGAGAAAGAGTAATGATGTTGCATGACAGTCACTAGGCATCAACTACCAGTAGTTTATCAGCAACTACATCTGGAGACAATAGACTAGATGCAACAAATTGTGGAGTAACTTTAAAACTTTGCAGAGATTCAGAGATATTGGGTAAAATGTAGCAGATATTATATCTTGGGTAAAACCGGCACACAATGTGTCAAGTTTTTACCACATATTAACCACACTATCCTGTCTTTCAAGAGTAAGAGTACCTTTATTCTCTTTCTATAGAAAGAGCTTTAATTCCAGCAAAAATCCATTTTCACTTTTTGTTTTTGAGTATTGGAGTTACTACAATAGCCAGTACATCAAAAGTGACCACCAGTATCCAGCAATGCACTTTACAACTTTTTTTGCAGGCCAGTCACAGGATTTGTGTTGCCACCGATGATGACCAATTCACCAATCAAGGGCATTTAATAGCATACTACTCTCTAAAGGTGAAATTTCAATGATACCAAAATAGCCACTTCGTTATAACTATTACATGTATTGAAATATATGAACTGGCTATCTTCTTGCAAGCTGAAGAGGATAGCTAGTTCATATCACTCTCAGTCTGTCACAGGCCCTTTTTGCTGTTTTCATGAATGCACAAGATTGGCAGATGTACACCACATACACTTTTCTTCTTTTTCTTACTGCTATCAACCGTTTAACACTAAGCAACAATGCAAAATTTTGTTGTTTTGATCATTGGCAAACGTCCAACATGCTATTTTACAAATTTCAGAATGAGCAAAATTTTGGGGAATAAACCAGTGAATTCTTTTCAGTTTTACAGGACTTTTTGAAGACGTGGTTGAGCAGGTGAGCACAAAATTAATTTTAGGCATAGTTTAGGGCTTAGCTATCTTACCAAGAAATCACACACCTCTTATTTCATTAAGAAATTATAATCTGCTGACTCACGTTCAATGGAGCTTACACAGTGCTTTAAGTTAACTATGCAGGGTGACTAATCATAAAATAATTTCTAAGAAATTTGCGTAAAACTATTCTGCTTGCTTGTCAAAGATCATGCTGTTTGGAGATTTCCTTACCTGTTTACTGCCTCAGATTAGCAGTGCATATGAAGTACAGCCTAAATGTGCAAGATGGCTAACGACCAGATGAGTAAGTGCAAGACTAAAATTAATCGCAGGTGTATTAATCTGCTAATGGCAACTGGAAGTCCAGGTAATCCTGTACTTTAGCACAGTAAATTATTTAAGCTGAAAGGGCAGTGTACACTGTAGGGCCAGGCCCGGTATGTAAATGTATAGGGCAGTGTACACAGGAAGGGAGTGTACAGGGTGGGTTCCAGTGTACACTGCCCCGTACATTTACATACCGGGCCTGGCCCTACAGTGTACACTGCCCTTTCAGCTTAAATAATTTACCGCGCTATAGTAAAGGATTACCGAAGTCCATTACTATATGGGTATACCTTAACTTTACTAGTACTGGTACTGTAGTAGAGCCAACTACCTAACGATAGCACCATACTACATATACTAAACATTTTAGTGATAGTGCAATTAATCTTTCCTTTCACTCGTAACAACTATTTTGTTTAAAAATGGCGATGCCTCAAAAGCATTCTTAATTTCCCTCATCTGCACCACCATCTCACATGCCAGCCACTTTCAGATCTCTCACACAAAATTAAAGGTGACATGTGAAATGCTGGTGTGGATTGAGGAAAGTTGAGAATCCTGGTGAGGCATCACCATGTTCAGAAAATTTGAATTTTTAGCACGCTATAAAAATGCGTGATTAACAAATATCTTCCCACTAAAAAACAAATCTGATCAGAATGATTTCTGCTCATTATTTGGTTCTTTGCTCCGCAAGGCAGGCCATTGACAGGATGGCTGCCGGAGTTACTTCTCTTTTTAAAGATAAATTTTAGTGCAAACAAATAGTCTACACAAGCTTTGAGTCAGAATAGATGTCGGACGTTGCAAAGTAAATATGGCTCTACGGGTATACGTTAATAAAGATAATACAAATACGACTGTGAAGAGACCCGCTCAATAGCACGTCTTATAATCTTTGCGATGCTTAGTGATATACAATAGCACTATAGAAGATCTCTCAACATTCAATGTTCATGCAAATCGTTGTGTGAAAATCTGGAAAGTTGCTGCTTTAGCTTGATATGAGGAAAATAGCACCAGCTCGCTGCAAGCAATGACTACAAGCCTAGTTTTTGCATACCGGTGGTCATTGCTTCAAGGCTTACAAACAATCAAAGAGTGCCGTGTTCAGCTGGTAAACCTAAGTTTAATTTCGTTGTCCAGTCAAAGGCATACCAAAAAACTTCAAAACGATCTTCACAGATCTCCTGCTTCGCACTCAGCTATAAGACTGATGTAGAAAATAAAAGGAGAAGCAGAATTTACTTCATCATGATTTTAAATTAGAGTGCTGGCATTAAAAATACGTCAGTTCGAAAGAGCCGATACAGTAATCCTCATCACTCGCGGTGAATGTGTTCCTGGACCACCTGCGAAAGATGAAAATCCGCGAAATAGCGAAAAAATTTTATTTTGTTATTTAAGTGTAATTTAAACGTTTGTAAACCCTCGCTATACTGATATTAAAAACCAACCTACATACAATTAAGCTTTTATCAAAGCATTCGAACTTTTTTCTTCCTCTTGGGCTCACTAGAGGAATCTCTCGCAGGGGCAGGGCACTTAGGCGGCATTGTAAGAGCTTAACGAAAAGTTAATTGTAAACACAACACTAAGATACGCGAAACACAGTAAATAGCGTGAACGAGAATGGCGTGATGATGCGCAGTCAATCAGCGATATGGCATTATTTTTGAATTATATTTTTTGATAAATATTTTTGAAAAATCTGCCATGCACGGAAGCAACAACACTTGAACCGCGAAGTGGCGAGGGAACACTGTAATCTGTATCATATTTTGTTTCCCAAGAACACCTTGGATGCGGTGGTGGGTTCAAAAGGGAAGGGATACATACACCTCAAGATTTGACTTTAGATTGAAAAAGCAAAACTATAAACTTCAAAAGAGTTGATCTTTAAAAAAAGGTTCTCATTTTCAATTCAAATTAAAAAACAACAATGTAGAGCTGGAAAATGTTGATCTCTAAAGAGAAAGCCTTCGACTACAAAGTTGCCCAACAACTCTGCTTACAGCGATTTATTTCAATATGCAAAATGATTTAGCCCCACCCAAAATTTCTATATCCGCTCCTGCTTAAACGTTTTTTTTCTGATCATTTTTCTCGTCAAACGATGATCTTGTCACGAAAACAATTGTTTTCGGAGGAAAATTATCAGGCCCTCTAGAATCTTGTCCTATTTCAATAATCTTGCCCCGCCTTTTTTGTGACGAGATTACTTGTGAGTTGAGACCAATTACTTTAGTCAAAATATTAGCTTTGTAGCGCACCGATTAAACCAGACCAAGGCTTTTTTTAAAGATCACTTATAATTTCGTCAAAAATGGACTTTCTATAGTACGCTAATTTTAATTGAAAGATCTTTTTACTGAGGTTGGGCGACATACAAACGCAAAATCAAATATATTTTTGCTTCTTTGTTAACCACTTAAGAAATTATCCCGAGTTATTACGGGATAGCCTATAGGGTCTTCAAAAAATTATCCCGAGTTATTACGGGCTGCCGATTTTTTATTTGCATTTGTAAATTTTGAACGTGTCTATTCGTGGCAAAAAGTATTATCGCAAGTTGTTTTTCCATCTCGTGGAGATTACTGTCTGGAACTCGTACTTGTTATTTCAAAGCATGGGCAACACAATGAAGCACTTGAAATTCAGAATGCAATTGATCGAACTTCTCGTTGCCAATCACAAGGAAGCCTCACCAGCAACCCATGGGCGCCCAGGAACATCCCTTCCTCCAATGAAGCTCACTGCACGCCATTTCCCAGCTTGCATCCCAGCCACCGAAAAGAAGGCTAATCCCACCAGAGTGTGCACTGTTTGCAGTAGGAGGACAGACGGAAGAGGGAAAAAAATCCGTCGAGAGTCTAGATATTATTGCCCTGATTGTGGTGTGGGCCTATGCGTGGCACCATGCTTCCGTGATTACCACACAAAAGTGAACTTGCCGTAAAAATGATTTTTTTCATGCATTTTCAGAAGTCATGCATATACTGAAATGGTTAGTGATGGTTACAATAAAAAATTTTTGTCTACAATTTGTTTTATTACCTTTTTTCAACATGAACGAGTTAACTCGGGATAATTTTTTAGGATTTTTTCAAAAATTTTTTTTGGAAAAAATAATAAAAAATTTGCTTCCAAACATTGTGCCTTCATTTTAGCTACTAATACAAATTTCATAACAAGAAAAAAAAATGGATTTTTTTCGACCGGTTTTTTGAAAAATAAAAGTTTCTTAAGTGGTTAAAGAAATAGGAAAGTTAGGGTGTGGCACAATACCTTTCACATACAAACACTAGCGTACCTAGGGGTGAGGCCGCTGTGCCATGGCCTCCCTCTTAGACCCTAAAAATGAAAAAATGTAAAGCAAAACCAAGCAGTTTAAGCAAAAGGAAAACTGGTTTTTCGCAAGTATTCGGGGTTTGCCCTGGATTTCGATTTTCTTGCAAAAAATCACTCGTTGCTCAGACCACTTGCTGGTATAAATCTGGACTGGACTATCTGGTTAAAATAAATCAGTTATCAAAATTTGTTATGCTCTTGAAAGTGAATAAGAGTTGCAGCGGGCAGACAAAACCTCGTAGAGGGAAGACATAGAGCCACACAAACCACTATCTTAAAAGCGATATTTGATCAATTATCTTTGTTATTTATGTGAAATATCAGCTTTCTGCAGTGCGATTAGTGGCAGTCACGTTTTCGAAGAAAATCGTACAACTTGTAAGAGAATAGAGAGCTACCGGTACCACTGGGCACTATACGTGAGCATTTCTCAAACAAACAAAAGAAAAGCTCTGATTTGAAAGTATATTTTGGTTGTATTTTTAGCTGAAATGGAGTAACTCTAAAAAATGCGAGACAACTTGGGTTGTATTCGATTACTGAAACATTGCTGCGAATTTTCGCAACGTTGCCAGTTGCAACGGCAACGGGCGAACGGCCATTTAGCGTCCTAAAGCTGATCAAAACGTACTTACGTACAACATGCAAGAAAATCGGCCCAATGCATTGGCTGTTTTGTATCGATATTAAACTTGATTATAGTCAAGTGATTGACCATTTTTCGAAAGGGAACCGTCGCCTCAATTTAAAATAAACTGACTTTGTTTTATGCTTGATTTTTATTTTACGATTTCATTCTTCTAATAAGCCTCGTGAAAGCATTATACTAAAACTTGCTTGCGAAATGCACGAAAATGCGTATTTTTAGGTGTAATTTTGCAAAATTTTCTCGTTGATTTGTGACGTCATACGATTGTGACGAAACTTTGCTCCACCCCTCTCGGAAACTTTCTGCGTACGCCACTGCATACAAATCCTGCAAGTTATGCGTGCAAGACCAGAGTAGCAGAGTTGTGCCGCGTCAAGTTTAAAAAAATATTTATTTTGTTTACATCAGCAATTCATAATCTTTTTTCGACTTCAACAATTTAATTTAATTCAAAGGATATTATTCGGCTCTGCCAGCGTCGTCCGCAGAGTCCCCAACAGCAATGCAGGGGTTGACAATATCGGTTCATCCAGCTGCACCGGCTTCACGCAAGCACTAATGAAAAGTTAACATTTTTTTGACAAAGTCAATTCTCGTTGCAAAAACAAATGTCCCGGTTTTCGGAAAGAAATCGAGTAACCAAAACATTATGAGGGGTTGACAACAATAACATTGTCTCAAGAGCAATACTTCCAAACATTACAGGCCACCAGATTGCGCTTTCCGACGAAGAATTTTTTTAAAGAGCGTTTGCAGCGAAGTCACGAAAAGACAGCAGCAGTGAGAAGCTGTTAAACGACTTTCTGAAAGAGGAATGCGAGCCCCAAAGCACAGCGATAGCTGCGTTGCTCTGGAATACGACGTTAAGTAAGCTATTTGTAAAATACAACACCGCCACAACTTTCAATGCAGCAGTGGAACGCCTGTTTTCACTAAAAAACAAAGTGCTGAAGCTCAAACGATCTGAGTTCAGCGATCAGTGGCGGATTTTAAGGCGAGGCAAGTGAAGTGCTTCCCTCAGGCCCCGCCCTTTGTGATCCCCGTTTAAGGTTTTACAAATTGTCATGAAATTGTATGAATCCTTAGAAAAAAACAAAAACAACATCCTAACTATCTTTTATATCACCTTGAAACTTTTAAGCTTGAAATTAAAGGCACTAAACACGGGACATAATTTTGAAAACACCACATTTAGCACAAAATCAAAAACACTGAAAATGTTGAATAGGAGCCTGTGTATTGGAATTTCCCTGACGTCATAACAAAAAGAATGTCAAGAAATCATTCAATTTTAGCCAATGGAGAACTGGCTGATACCGTGACTCTTGGACAGTGAAAAGACCTTTATGAACTCTTGCCTCTAAATTTCGAAATTTACCACTGTCGGCGATAAAGATTTTGAGATGCCCATTTTTTTATGTAACTATGTTTTAGTAAACATTTGTTTCTTGCGCTGTCTTTGCGACTACTGCTGCTTTTGTTAGAGTTATCTACATGTATGCTTGTATTTTTTCAACTGGACATTTTGAGTGAGATTTGCACTTTTGATCGCCGCTTTTAAAGCATTAGTGGTTAGTGGCCGCTAGTTTTTGCAAAGGATTAGCGTTAGCGTTAATCGCGCTAAAGTTGAGTGTTCAGCGGATAGCGGTAGCGCCGATAAATTTTTTGCTGACTAGCGATAGCGCAGTTAGTTGGTCACTAGCGGGTGCCGGCCATTGCCAATTTGTATGATGTTAAAACTCTCGCGTATGCTTGTTACTTTTGGCATGAAGGTACCTAGGTGAAAAGGAAACTAAACCGAAGTCATGCACTTACATTTAAGTCATTGCGATAGGTTAGGTTACGATTTAGAGTAAATTTTAATCCATTGACCAGATTTTTAAGCGGATGATGAGGATAATTGTTATGATTCCCGCAGGATTTCACATAAAAAACCAGCTACCGTATTTCTTCTATTTTGATTAATACGTCGTGGAGGTTGACGTTAGTCAGGCTTGAGACAAAAGTATTCTACCTTACCATTGCATTACAAAAAAAGCAAGTTTTTTGTCCTACTGGTATGTTTGGTTTTGAAATAACAGTGTATAACAACTTCAAGCGCAACTGCTGCCTGTTGCTGTATTCACTTCAGTGGTATCAGATAGGACTTTCACATCATAGAGCTACTTTCAAGCATTGACAAAAAGCATGCTTAGAATGCTGAAAGTGCTTGGGAAAAAATCTGTTCATTGTTGCATTGTTACTTAGCTTAAATTGTGGTAGAAGTTTTTTTATTGCAGCGATCTCATCAGCATCTTATGAAAAAGATTTTAGTCGCGTTTTTTGTAACAGTAGGATACTTTTTGAGAAGATATACAGAGAACAAATTTTGCTATTATGTGTTAACTGTGACGCCATTTCACACCTTAAAATTAAAAAAAAGATTTGCTACTTGGGGGCAGGCTTTTGTTTGAGAAAAACTTATTTTTTTCTATCAAGCCATCCAAATTACAATAATTATTTTTGATCATGACGTCACCAACCCCTTTATGACAGTTATTCCGGAAGGGTGATTGTTTCAAGTTTGATGGTTTCACGCCCATCGGCTTTGAAGGAGTTAAAGCCTAAGTGCGCACATACGTCCAAACAGAACTCTCCTTTATGGTTTAGATTTGATGTCATGATGACGTTATTTAATCCCTAATGACGCTCTCCGGGGCGATCATCAATCGATCACGTCTAGTAGTTTCCGAGTAAACAGACAAAAAAGTCTTTTCTTTTTCTACAGATATCTTCAAAAGCACTAATTTTTTTAAGTTTATGGTTTTTTATTGGTCATCGTTTGCCAGCAATCGGGGCTGAATAAAGACAATTGCTTTAAGGGGCAAAGTTACTTGACCTTAAGAAGGGCTGTTTTAAGACCTAGGCCTAAGCTTACAAATCAGCTTGTCACTTACCGGAAAAAAATGGCCAGTAGCTGTTAGTTTTTACGCTGTTGAGCGCATGAGGCAGAAAATGCCTTCTACCGGCTGCAGGCAACACTGGTTTATTTCCGAAAGAAGCCCTATTATGGCTTACATAGCCAATACATACATGTCATAGTCAATACATACAAGCATAGATAAATCCTACGATCTGCCGCGACATACACTGGCTCAACTAGTTCAATTCCAAGCCCTGACTACATCAAAACGCTTGCGTAATTCATTCATGTGATGCTTGGGCGGCCAAGCGTTTTTTTCCAGTTGAGGCAAAAAAGAATTTAACAAGCGAGTCTACCGCGTTGCTAACCCAGCATGTCAAACGATTCTTGGGTGCCCACCAGTGGCAGTCCGTCTTGTTGGTGGTGGGGCTACCAGTCACTCAAGACTGGTTCGAAATGGGCTGCCATCTATCCCCTAGCCTAATTTAAATTAGGTTGACGGCATGAACCTGAATTGCCGTTCATGCCGTACCTCCATCCCGAGAAAGAGGGGGGCAATCACAAACAAGCGAGTCTTCGGCGGAGCATTCTACTTCTTAAGCCACCAAAGCAGATAAAACCTCTTAAAAAGAAGCAGTGGCTTGATGGTAAAATCTTTCCAATGCAGTAAATGAATTTTATTCCTTCGCGAAACACCTTCAACTCTTCTCAAAAATCTCATTTTTAACACACGAGCTATTGAAGCAGCTGTAAAAATTTCCAGGGTTGAATACTGTGTATACAAAATATCCATATAAATTTTAGCTTCGTTGCACTTTTTTGGTTTGTAATGATTACGTGGTTAATTCGCTACAGAAAAAAAAGATGGCAACACAATAAAGTCTAACAAAAAATAGGTGCGCTCAAACAAGATAATTGAATTAAGATGTTGGAGAGATAATTAATTTAACAGCAGTTTCACACAAACGCAAGCTTAACTGCTTCATGGAAGTTTTGAGTCCTTACAAATATCTTTATAATTCCCAAAGGCAAAACCGTATTTAGGAAGTGAAACTAGAGGTGGGATCCTTTTAAAAAGTGTCGGATTTCTTCTGTTTCAAAAAAAAATTGTATCTTTCACGCATTCGATAATCTGGTTTCAGAGAAATTTCCATCATGTCCAACCCCCAAATAAATACAAAGATGTTATAACGTTTTTCAAGTCCTTGGATCGACTCCTAAATATGGCATTGCTTTTCGGAAGAGATTATTGGGGCGTAGTAACATTTGTTCAGATTTCGGGGCACTTCACTCCAGGGCACGATGAGCACAAGAGGCCCAGGCCCTCGGGTTTGGGGACTTTTACAAAGAGCAGGCCTCCAATAAAAGGCGACACAATTTAGTCTCTTGCTCTTTTTGTCCACTTTCTAACACCAGGCCGCTGCCCGGGCACCTTTTACAAACATGGAATCGAACGCAGGACTATTAACAAAAATTATAAGAGGGAAGGCATGAATACTGCAATTAAATTGTGCGAAATAGATTTGTACTAGAAGGCTAACTTCAAAACGATCAAGTTTGTAGTAATATGATGTCAACGTTGTCGTGAGTGCCCTGGAAGAGCATTTCTCCTTGAAAAGTAACAATCTTCTTTTTCTTTGCGGCCCGGAGAGTCCCAACTAATGCCTCAAAAATGTTGGCGCAACGATCATCTTTGAATAAAACTCCAAACTTTACAACGTAGCGTCCTTCAGCATCTGTAAAAAAGGACTTTTAAAAAGCTAGTTTTGGCTTGCAAACTGAATAACCGTACGCTCGAATAATTTGTTGAAAGTACGCTTACGACAGCTGAAATGCGCTGAAGTTATGTAGCCGTAAGTACGCTTACAACAGCTTACCTACGCTGCAGTATTTTGATGAAAATATGTTCAGTGAAGCTTTCGTAAGCTGGGGTATTTTGCCCACTATAGCAAGCTGTGGTACGTGCATTGAAGCAACGAAAATGAAGCAAAGAAAACATTCTGAAAACGTAGAAGTACGCTTACAGAAAGTGAAGCAAGAGGTCTGGCATCAGTAAAATTCCCTTCGTACAAGAATTGGACGCTCTGTAACAACTCTGTTTTTCAAAAAGTGGCAGACAGCAGATGTGATATGCAAGTGTGATGCTAGTGTACAAACTGGCAACTATAGATATATCCAGAGAGCTCCACAGGGCTATAATCTCCCAGATTTCTTGGACTGATCAAGGTAATACGTTATTTTCAAACAAAATCCCAACAAAACGTTGACCTCTTAAAAAAGGTCATCAACCAAAATTGAAGGACTAAAAGGATGAAGAAGTACATCGAAAATTTCAGTAGAACTTTTGCTCAAAATAAGTTTTTACACCAACCACGCTAATGCCTTCCACAAAACAACGTATTTCGCTCCTGCGGTGGTTTCTCACGACCCGGGACGACTAGCCTACAAAATTCGAATGACAAAGCAATAAAGTCGCTTTTAGAAGTAGGTCAAAACTTACAAATCCGCAAAACAACTTTTTCAATCAGAAGATTTAAGTGCGGAAGTAAAAACTACCATAGCCGTTAAAGAAAATCTACCTGGTACCCTTGAAATCCAAATTGTTGCTATCACTGAGAATATCTTGC
The DNA here is from genome assembly GCA_963675345.1 of Trididemnum clinides. NCBI lineage: Eukaryota > Metazoa > Chordata > Ascidiacea > Aplousobranchia > Didemnidae > Trididemnum > Trididemnum clinides. Next base: position 16,119,398 of record OY776294.1, read on the forward strand.
CAAAGACTTTTTGGTTTTAAATACACATAACGATTTGGGAAAGAATTTCCGGTAGGTCATTTCACTGCAACCTTTTTCATGATAATGCATGCAGGGCTTAATGCGGCTGTGTCTGGGTATCGATCCCAATGTTCTCTCAGATATTTGCATCTTGCTGAAAGCTGAAGATCTTTTTGGGAAGAACATTTTCTTTCGCCTTGGTTGCCCTCTCTACACAAGCACACTCACTGCTGAAGCATCTGATGTCTGTTTTGTGGAAAACGTTTTTTCACCAATCACGTAATCAGATGTAATTTTGGTGGGGGCTAATCTTACTAGCTATTTCAGGCAGTCTTAAGGACCTTTGACCAATCCATGATTGTTTTTAAGAAAGTTTTTTGGAATGGAATTACAATGAAAAACGAAAGATCTAAATACCGGTCGAGAGGTTTACATGAACGCGGAAATTTTCAAAACCCTATTCAAAAATGGTTTACATTTACGGGAAGAGCAACAATCTATTTCTCTTAGACAAAGAGGCCACTAATTTTGTATGTACACCTTACTAGACCTACCTTGTGTTCCTAGCCGCTGGATTTCTTGTTTTAGAAGTTCAACTTCATGTCCAACATCCATATTGTTGACAGGAAAGCAAGTCACACAATCTATTAACTAGTGAAAAAACAGAAGTGCTGAACAAGTAATACAAAGTTGACAATGCACGTTTGTTTACTTCCAATTTCAGAAAAATGTAATTTTCCATGCATAGCAAATTATAGGTTTTTCGCTTTCCAAACTCGCTGGGTCATCTACAGTGGCACTAAGATTTGGATAGCTGTGCGTATCTGATTCACGGATTACATTTCAGTTGAATTTCTTGGAAATAAACTATTTGTGATTTATTGACTGCCTGTCGGAACTCGCCAGGCAAAGGAAATCAATATAAGCTTAAAGTCGCTTTCTCAAAGAAAAAACATCGCATTATTGGCGCAAAAAAGCGCTCAATTTTCAAAAATTGTCTTTAGGTCAATGTAGGCAGTTCTGAAAAATCATTTCGACCTTTGAAGGTGGATTAAATCCCAACTTCCTTTATCTAATTCGGGTTTTGGGTTCCAGTGCAAACCTTTCTAGAGAGTTATATTTCTTATTGCTGTTGGCTTACAGTAATTTGCAGAACACAAAAAATGTTTTTTCCCCTTGACGCATAATGACAGCATTGACATTCAAAACCACTGAACTGCTGAATGCTATCTTAATGAAAAGGCCAGGAAGCAACCAATAACTCGAAATTTCACAAAACAAGATGCTCCCTCGTCAAGAAACGACCATAAATACAGTAGTTCATTTACTGCTCTTTTTCTCATGCTGTTTGAACGAAAATATACTTTCTCGTTACCACTTCTTTCAGAATATCTTAAAACATTTGAAACCATCAAAATGCAAAACTGTCCAACATCGTTTGAAAAATACAGTTCTGTAAAAAAATGACGATTTCCTAGGCAATCTAATCCTCAACTCTACCTTTGGTAACCTATTTTTACGCCATGTAAGTCTTTTCCTTGCTCTGCTTGACCTAAAACAACTTTGCAATACTAACCGGCAACTTAGCAGTTGTTTGCGAGCTCACGCTATTAATTGCCATATATGTCGAATACGTAATGTCCCGCCTGACTGATTTTACTTCCTTTTTACCAGCATCGTTGCGTTTTACGCCAGACAAAAAGAAACGAAGCGCAGGCAAAAATAATAGGCCTCGACGTCATTCAAAAAGCGCAAAGCTCGACACCAGCCACCAGAAGCGCAACTATCAGGGATGTTTAGACGGCCTATCATCCTCCTTTGATTTGACAAATGGATTGCGAAAGTGTTGATATTCAAAAAAGGAAAAAATCTTCACCTTTAATCAGGTTTGAATTTTGCTCGTTGCCCGCTCCCTTCAGTTATTTCTACTTACGCCAATCAGGGATTCCGTTACGTTACGTAGGCAAGATTTTAGAAAAAGCACTTTGATTTGTGATCGAGTATCGGTGGTGGCTTTTACAAGACCTTTGTTTTTGGAAATCACCTTTTTGATAGGTTGAAAAAACCTAGTTTGACTCCAAATTAAATTGCAGAGCTTTCTTTTTTTGGAGTTACCATTAAACCAAAGGGGCACTTCGCCCCCACCTGACCTAGAGGCAGAGAGCAGCCGCCCCCCGTTCCGGCACCACTGTCGCCAATGTTTGCCACACTTGTTAATCGCTTTCCGAGAAAAGAAGCAATAGAAAAAAATCATCAGATAATGATGGATTGCCTCAAAATTTTAAACAATAACTTTTACCAACCACAAGTTAAAAAAGATTGAATTCGAGGAGACCTATTTTAAAGTCAGATTTCTAGAGTGACGCTCCTAAAAGTAGTGTAACAGTGTGGTGCAATAAATTGAGTGTAAGACCTGTCATCGAAAGACTGCGAAGTGAGCGCTGAAAGCGCTGCGTTGCCTACGACATGGCAGAGCGGAATCGGAATTTACGGCATAGAGTTTCAAACTATGACTTGAGCTGATTGCCACGGCATGTGTGAGGGAGTGCCGACTCTAAGACGGTAAGTTCACTTCCCAGTTTCTCAAAATCTCCGTTCATCTTGTCCTCGATAAGCTGGATAAGTTGTCATCATCATTAATCACCTCTCAACTAGGGGGATGTCGAGTCCTGAAATGTAACCGTGCTCTCGGTAATGCGTAAACCACGCCATACAGATATCTCAACGATATTTGATTGCTGCAATTTTCACTAATTGCCTATCTCTTGTTTAACCCTTAAGTCACTTTTCTCATTTCTTACTGCAGTTGAGTGTTGAATGTAGTTTATTATAGACGTTCATCTTAGTTGAGAAATTACTATTAAAGCGATTAGTTTACTAGTATTATTTTGATATAAGTGATTGCTTTTCTTGTGTCATTGTTTAAAGTGAATAAAAGTCATTATTTGGTCAAATACAACAGGGGAATAAAGAGTGTCACTCGAAAACCTGAACCTTCAAAAAAATGACAGATCTTTAATGACGTATAGGGTCGTTTGAGTGCCATCCCTACAATAGCGTCACCTGGGATGAATCGTTTACCTTGCACAGCCACTTGGTTTTCCCCCAAATTTTTCGCCGCCAATTAATTTCTTACCGAGGTCTTAGATCCTCGGGGGTGGCCCCCTACACCTTTACCTAAATCTAGGTTAGGTGCCTGAAGATAAGGTTTGGCTAAGTGCTGTTGTCGCGTGTTCTCTAAAGCAGGGATCCTCAAATACTTTTTGGAGCCCCCAAAAATATAGTTCTAAAGTCATGCGGCTCAAACTTTACTGAGCATAATTTCACAAAAAATCTTTTTAATAAAATAGCAAGGTTATTTAAAGAACGGCAATTTTAATTTTGATTTTAAAGACTAATGATGACGGTAACAATTTTCTTAGTATGATATTGTGCAAAAGTTGGAACATAACGGTAAATTTATGAGCCTCAAATTTACTCTGTCCTATGAGATTCATGGGCTCCGTATTTAGAATCCAAAAAAACAAGTCGAGGTTGAATTTTGGAGAAAGCTACACTTCCATTGAAATTAGGCTCTGCTCGCTGCAAACTCGCCGCAATGTTTAACCATGTTACCCAAGAAACGAACGTAACAGTAAAAGTGTGACATGAGAAACGCACATTACGGAAAACATTGTGTGACTACAAAACAACACTTTGCTTGTACAAGCAATACTGTACTATTGTAAAGAAACCGCATGAATATTACATACAGTACTTGCATGCACCAGCATACGTGACAAAAAATGAATGTGACAAAAATGTCGTTATATGAAAATTGCAGTAAGTTTAAATTTTTTCGCGACCCATTATGCTAGGTCTGGCGACCGAACTTTTTGGTCGCCACTCAGTATCTGCGGACCCCTTCTCTAAACTGAGACAGATCAACAGAATACTTTGGCAATTGGCTGATATCAGGCGGATTGTACGTAAGTAGTTCTCAGATCAGTAATAATACCATAAGAGTCGGTGGCGCTAGGGACTTAAAAAATGCCGCCCAAAAGTTTAAAAAAAGCTTCGGCAACCACTAATTAAAGAAGTCGGAAATACACATTTTTAGAGGCAAGTGACAAAAGTGCCACCTTACAAAATGGTGCTGCCAGCAGCCGATTGCACCTTAAGCAACACAGCGACCTCAGTTTCGACTGAGACACGTCCATGGCCAAATGGCCTTACCCTGATGGCGGCGTGCAAATGTTCTATCTGAAAAAGGGTTGATGAATGTTTCCACATGCAAGGGAGGACCTTTTTTCTTTTTTTCAGAATTAAATTTTTAAGTGCACATTCATGCCGAAATATTTTTAACAATTGGTTTCATGAACTCAAGGCTGAATGCCACCACTGTCTTACCTCCTCCAGAACTTTTTTGTCTTCTTATCGCTCACCGATTGCTGAGCACTGATTTGAAAATAACAACTTTATCAAGGTCAGAGTTGCCAACCTGAAATTTGCAGAATTTCCAACAAAGACGCAAAAAATTTTTAAAAAAGCAATTTTTGTGCAAAAATCTTCCAGATTCTAACACGTAGGACAAAAATATATATCAAGTTGATCTCCAACCAATAGCAACCAAAAACAAGGATAAATTTTAAAGACTTTAATAGGACCCGATTGAGAATCGAACCCATACCAACCTACTCGAAGGGGCAAACTATTACACTACTGCAATATTAAGTCGTACCCACGCTTAGCAATACTCACCAACACATACCAACGTTAAATGCACCACTAATCACAAGGGTAAGTTTTTACTAACTTAAAAACTAAAAAATTGGCTTTATCGACACAACAAAATTTCGACTGAATAAATTAATGTTAGATGTTTGGGTAGCTTTAATTTTTGACATTATTTAAAAACGTAAATCAAAACAAACATGTCACTTCACCCTCTCAACAGTTGATTCCAATGTAGAAAATTAAAATGCCATCTGTCGGTGAGCTTGTACACTGTACCTGCATAAATAAACTATTCGGTGCCAGTGTAGTATGTGATCTACATTAGCTTGTGATCTACATTAGCTTGTGATCTACATTAGCTTGTGATCTACCTCGAGCGATACTACAAACGCCAATTATCACCGACCTAAGAAATTGTTTTTATTTTCTTTTACTCCTTAAATGTTTAACTCATCCCCCTAATTATACAGACACTCCCCGACTTACGAACGAGCTACGTTCCGCACGGTCGTTCGTATCTTGAATTTGTCCGTAAGTTATTATATCCTCTGTACAACGCAGTAAAATACTGTTATTCGGTGTACAGTACAATACAAATGCCTGCCAAACATTCCTTAATCACATAAGTAGCACAATAAAGTTGTTTTCTTATTCTAAATTAATATTCTAAACTTTGGGTAGTAGCCAAAAGTCATATTTTGCACCAAATACCAAATCGAATTTGCAGAGTATTTTGTTTGTATTTCCGGATGTTCGTAAGTCGGGAAGTGCATGTAATTGCACTTGTATGATAAAATTCTAATCGTAGATAACAAGCTAGTCTAGATGTAAGTTTCTGTAGATCACACACTATATCACCACCAACCATTTATTCTTTCTTGATTCACGTTAAATAAGGAAAAGATAATCAAAACGAGAATCGCAGATGCTTATTTGCTACACCGCAAAAGTTTTTTCCACAGATGTATCGTGTTGCGCAGCATCCTAATTGCCGCAACTATTCGATTGCAGCACAGTCGCACATTATTTCGTCTGACTTTGATTGCTGGACCACAATCATCTAATTGTGACAAGGAGTAGCAATCTGTACTACCGTACCAAAAATTGGCAAACATTGCAAGTTAATACAAAAACGTTAAGTAAGTATTATCACAGTTACTGGTTTTTCTCACCAATACGAAAGAAAGATTTCGACTGACAGTGTTATTTTCAAAGAGATGACTTTATTACCCTAAAAGAAATTGACAAAACGATAAAAAATTTGACCTTTTATTGATCTGTGAAATTAAGGATATGAAGCTCACGCCTTGTATCCAAAACTCTTACAAAAACCGCACCGCTCGACCTTGCTACCAAAAAATTGACTTTATTGAAAAAACTTGCGCCGGTAACCACCATAGGCAACTATAGCTAGTTTCTTTGCGGGCGTCTAGAAGCACGGCTATTACTGCTACTCCACTACTTACAGTAAAATGTTAAACTGGTCTACGACGCCTGAAGGTCTGGTTTTGTTGTCAGTGGCGCTGCGAATTGAGAAACGTTATAAAAGAAGGCAGAAGCTTCGACAAGTACGCTAGGCCATCAGTTTGTGCTCAGAAACCGATGTGTTGCAGCTCCACCTGGGACCTATTTTCAGAAAAAATGGGAGACACGTATCCCTCAACTTTAAGACATTTTGTGTTCATTTTATTTGGTTCGTTGTGTTCGGTCACTGCAATGGTTCTCAAACAATCCGTCGCGACGCCCTGTGGGGTTGTTTAGAAGGTTAATTTTAGAAGGGTGTCGCCTAAGAATTTGGTTTTGTACCAACATGATTTTTTCTACTTTCTACCATTCCACAAATTTGCTTGTACATAGAATCCCTACTTATTTTACTCTAACATATAATCTATATTCAAATGCATTACAAATACGTAGTAAATGCAACGTTGTAATACAGTAATTTACTTGTCGCTTAACACTTTACAAATTACACTGACGCGAAACAAAAGAAGGTTGGGGGAGTCAGTAAAGTTATGAAAACATGAAGCTGGTGTGCCAACCTAGCAAGAATAAAGCAAAACTTGCGATTGAATGACCGGCCTTAAACAAAATTCCGCAAGCATATCTAGATTTGTAGATATTTCATGTCACATTCAAAAGCAAGATTGCGAGCAAAAACTTCAGTTGTTTGTTTGCCGCGTCGCGATTGCAGCGAAATTTCTCGAATGTGTCGCATCGAAAAACGCAACACCATCTGACGTCACAAGTATGAAAGGTTTTTCTTGTTTTTTTAAATCGCGGCCTATAGAAATATACAGTGCAATTCCACCATAGATGATTGCACTCACCAAGTGAGTCTTTCTTGTAGCACGGTTAGACAATCATACATGTCTTGAAAATATTTTTGTCGCTGTTTAAGCATCAATAGAATGCTAAGAAGATTAGTAAAATGTTTTTTGTGCTGTAAATTATACTAACTTGTATTTATCAACGAAAAAAGTCGGAAAAAAAGTTGCTACTTGATACCTATTTTGAAATTGTAAGTACTTTTACGCTTGGCAGCTAAACAAAGATTTAGATTAGCAGGTTACAGATGTGATTTAAAATGAACATTAAGACTGTAAACGATCTACGTCAGGGTAGAGTCACCTCAGCCATTTCACCCAAGCCATCTGCCAGTCATGTCACTGGAGGCATCATGTACTCATTTCAGCGGTCAAATATCAATATGAATGTTAAAGTCGTCAATAACTGAACCCCTGTAAACAAGTAATGAAGGCAAAGAATAAAAGCCGAAACCAAAAATTCTCAATAAAGTGTTGGGACATCCGCATTCCAGGAACCTTCTGCCTCTGATTACGAACGTTTTTTATGGACAAACCCATCATACATGCATTGCTCAATACATAAATTACATCATTTTCCGATCTTCACCCAAAACGCAACGACAAATGCTCTTGGTTTAGGTTGATCACCAAAAAAAGAATTTATTTCAAACGAGGGATAACCTGAAGAATTATCACCCCACGCCATTCTGGGGTGACGATTCTTCAGGTGGGTATTAACTCGTTCAATTTTCTTACAATTTTGGGATGATTCGTCAGGTGGAAAAGTTTGGAATGACGATTCTTCAGGTGATCTAAACGAGAAAATTACTAAGCTCGATCATAAAAATCCCAACATTTTTCGCAACTCTTTAGAAAATCAAAATTCTTTAGATCCAGAAATAAACTTTTTACCGCTCAACAATAGAAAATAGATTCCAGAAAGTAAAGCGTTTTTTTGTATCTCTGATTTAGAACTAGCAAAGAAAAAATGATGAATGCAAACAAGTTATTGATGATTTCTGTCGCAAAATTATGGAACAATATCATAAATTCAGCAATATTTAAAAAGCAATGGCCGGACAATACCTGGTGATTGATGACAGGCGCAAAGCAAAGGGACTTTTCTCCCCCCCCCCCCCCAAGTAAAAGCATACCCAGGAGACAAAACGCAATGTCCATACTTCATGAATATCTTCAATTCGGTCCCCAATATCGAGCTATTTTGGGGTGAAAACGTTTGCACTGAACTGCTGAGACAAGAAATTAAAAATGGTTTTTGTTGTTTCTACTTAATTAAACTTTGGATTCTGTTGATTTCATTGTTATTGAAGTAGCCAATGGGTTAATTGCAGTCCAAGCTATTTCATTCAACCTAAGGCAGGGAATTTTGCTAAAAACCTATAAAATCACAATCTGGCCAAGACGCCGGTAACATAATTTTGGCCAAACTTTCTTGTTTGGAGAATTTGATCATGGGTGCCCAAAGTTTTTGCGGTTCGAACCACATTTCAATAATGTGGAATCCTGACGGACCGCAAAAGAGCTATTTTTTGCGGGTTCAACTGAGCTAAAGTTAGGGTTACCATGTCTAAAAAGGTAAAACAAGCTCGAATTTTGTTGCAGACGGTTGTCATGAGACTAAGCGCAGGCCGTACTCTCAGCAGATTCAGATGATAAAAATCATCCCCAATTCCCAATACTTTTCTGGTCTCACAACTGCCTTTACTATTGCTAAACCACTGGTGGAGAAAAAAGCATTTTAAAATTTATGGTCTTGAATATTACCAGAATTTTTTTCATACTTCAGTTCTAAGTTTTTGAAACCATTTGTTATTTTTTCGCAATATGCTAAAAAGCGCAGGTCTGTGGAAACTGTTCCACGCGGAATTAAGGATCATCGTTAGGGTAGGGATTTTGGTTACTCCGCAGAGTTTCCACTACTGGTAGCATCCTATTCTATATTTTACCAACTCACTCAAAAATCACTTCATATAATCAGGATACAGCACAATGTATGGAGTGATGAACAGGCTATATGCTATTTGTTGACACGTTTTTCTGACAACTGCTGAGGTCAAGCAGCATCTTGACAAGACAACCTAATTGTTTATTTGTGCTTTTTGGCTTTCGCCCAGGTCGAAAATTAATTTATTTTTTGCGTATTCTAGTGTCACCTACAATTGCTAAGATTAGCAAATCTATGTAGATTTTTCTTGGGAGTAGAACAGCCACTTTTACTTCAAAAAATGCAGACTATTAAAAAATGATCTGCAGTTTCCAACCCAATTTGCTTCTGATAACATCAACATGAATTCACAAAAATATCATTCGGACACAGGTAGGTTGATCTAAAAAATTTTACCTTTCAAATTTTTTCCACTGTAGCTAACAAAAGGAGTTTGTTCCAGCAAATGCATAGCCTCAGCACAGACCAAATGCAGTAAGTTTCTATATTCACTAATTTTTAATATGTTTTTCGCGAAAATATTTTTTCAGGTAAGTAATGGAACCTGAGGCAACTATTGCTATAACCCTGCCGCTGAGGGGAAAACGAAAAAAGTTGACAGAACAACGTCGAGCTTTAAAAAAATTTTTAGTTTTTAGCAAAAAAATAACCGCTATTCACAAAGTAAAAATAACCCAATCATGCGCATATGACTTTTCGCAAGCAACGCAAAGTTTCGATGCACATGCTTGTGTCCAATCAGTCCATTGTGTTTTATTGCCTACTAATGCGCAATTTTCAAACATGTTTTAGAAAAATCTTTTTTGCTGCGCTTCTGAAATCTAGTTGAACGTGAAGGCGGGAAAAGTGCGACTTGGCGCTGTACCAAAATCAGATATTAAACGAAAAAAAGTAACTTAATCGAGCAAGAGCCAGTTTGCAGAAGTGCAGCAATGGAGAACGCAGATGCAGAACATCATGTTGAAGCAATTCCTTGTCGTTTGTTTGTTGGAGGATTTGATGAAGACACAACCGAAGTTGAATTGCTCGAAACCTTTCAGGTAAATTTTTATTGCAAAAGGACATTTTTTGAGCGGTAGTTTAAGGTTACAAAGTTGGGGTTGGGTTTTGGATTAGACTTAGGGTTAAAGTTAGACAGTTGCTATTTTGTCGTCAACTTTTGCCCTTGGAGACTATGATGGCCATGAGGCATTTGTGATTGGTCAAAAAAAGATTTACACTCCCACTGTACGCTGCTTTTGTCTCAGTGCTCTGCCAGCAAAGATTTCAATTGGTGTAGCAATTATGGGTATATGAACGCACATCAATGGTTGCGGCATAGTAGTCTCCAGGGTAAAATGCCGTCGACGACAAAATAGCCACTTAGTATTAGAGCTAGTTGACATCGTGATGTGCATTGCGGACATTTATTCTTTAGTAGACCTTTTTGAGAGGTGCGAAAAAAGTTATACATTTTTATCTCATAGTCAGAGAAAAACCTTTGAAAACTGACATGGTACAACCTTTTCAAACCAGCTTTGGAGTTACCAGCACTACTGGCACAGGCATTTCTTCCGCTGGCAGAGCAACTAAATAGGGGAATAACAGTAAAGTGCCGTTGCCAAAAATACAACACAGAATCTGCGCTGACTATAAACTACGTCATGGTTGCAAGAGGTGCTAGATTAGTGGTTCTCACACACTTAACTGGTTGACCTTTTTTCCTTGTTTAAATTATAGAACCCTCAATATTGTCCATTTGCTCCTGTTACTATACATGTTGATATGACTATTACAGTATTATTGGAAAGTAACTTGTAAAGGGGACTCTAAAAGTTAGTCTGTAACTTTAGTGCTTAACACTGCTGCTGACGAACTTCACAAAAATACCAAAATTTATACCAAAACGGGAATTTATGGAAATACGAAAAGCAATCAACTAAGGAAGTACGAAAAACTTTTAAATACGCAAATTTGCGAAAGTCGATAAAAACTAAAGACATAGCTACCTACTGTGGTAAAATTAGATGATTGACTGGAGTTAAATTAGTATTTTCCGTAACTTCCGTATTTTTTCGACTTTCGTGATTTTAATGGTATTTTTTCTTATTTTCTCAAGAATTTTTGTATCTTGGTGTGACCCTCTGAAACAGCATAAGTCTTGTTGTTTAATATTGGTTGGTGTTTCAAAAATAAGATTTTATCAACTTTTGTAACAACATCGTGGGTAAGGGAAGTTACGATTCCCACTGGGAATTTCTAATTGTGCTTTTACCCCATGCTAGGTTTGATCCAAACCTAAAAGTAAAACTAATATCTCAACTCACTCGCCTGCTCAAAGATCTAGGAGCAATTTAAAAGTTGTTATTTTGCGGTAGTTCTGATTAGGACATATGCTTATTATACGAAGTTAGAGTAAGGGCTAAGGTTAAAGTCAGGGTTGGTTACATCACTAGGCAATCGCGGACATGTACTACTTTGTGGGACCCGTTTTTTGTTTATGATTTTTTGATACCGTTAACTGTGGTTTCATTAGGAGGGACATTGTGCTAGACTTCTTTTTTGTTGACACTTGAAGGGAATGTAAGGAGATCTAAAACTCAGCAAAATGATCCAATAAGTACATAAAGGGTTTCCACCACGAGTTGAACTCCAAGGAAAAAGTTTTAACAGGGGCTATTTTGCCTTCAACGGTATTGTACCCCCCAGTGTACACTCCCCTCGCACATTCACATCCGGGCGTTTTCCTCCAGTATACACCACTTTGTCCAAGTACCCTATTAGCGAAAATTAAATTCATAATCATGGTGTTTGAGAGCAGCTGCGCTATCCACTACACCGCAGCATCACTACCAAAATAATTGCAAATACAGTCAAACCTCGGTTTTCAAGCACAATTCGTTTTGGAAGGCTGTTCGAAAACCGATTTGTTCGAAAGCCGAATCATATTTTCCCATTACAAATAATAAAAAAGAGATTAATTTGTTCTATACACCCAAAGAATGACTTATTTACCTGGTTACACTATACCAGGGGTGGGCAATTGTTTTGGCCTGCGGGCCACATCGCGGTCATGGAAGCTAGCTGAAGGCCGCACTTATTAAGAAAGGCATTGCGAGAGCCGCACTGAGGATTGAAGAGCCGGTCGAGGGCCGCATTGACCAAGTATAAGTGGCCGAGGGTCAGTGCTCAGGATTTGGCAATAGCCTGCGTCAGCTTCATGTTATACGAGACCTCCTTACATTGATCTTATACCGCGCGTGGGCATGGTGGCCTCAAAGAAAAAAGCCATCACCCTCTAATTGGACGGAAAATGCGTCTGTACAAACTATCAAAGGCTCTTTTCAAAATGACATGTAATACCTTGTTCTTGCCTCTGTAATACGGCAATTGTTTCTACACTTATCATCGTAAATCAGCTTTACTATAGTTTCAAAAGTGTTCGCGGGCCGCACAAAATGCTCTCGGAGGCCGCACTTTGCCCACCCCTGCACTATACCCTGTACATTATAGTATAAAACCATTTTTTCAAAGAGTAAATAAAACACAAAAGTTTAAATAAAACGAAAAATATAACGAGTAATTTTATTGTAAATTTATATAATACAGTACTGTATTGTACATGTTTACACCTTTTTTGATGGGAAGAAAGGGATGAGCTATTCTTGAATGGGAAATCCCCTTCCATAAAAACTTCTCGTAACTCTAAGGGTGTTTGCTCTATTCTCTGTCTCTTTGCTTCAGGTAAATCTTTCTCTTGAGTTGTTTGAAAACCGAACTTTTGTTCGGGGATCGAGTGATTTTCATTTCGAATTTTCCGTTCGAAAACCGAGGTTTGACTGTGCAGTTTAAACACAGATAAACGGTGACAGCAAAATAGCCGCTTCCGAAAGTTTGTTGTACTGGTGTCTATTATGTGAAATGTAGACTTAAGTTAGGTGTTGCATTCACCGCAAAACAAAGCTATCAGTTTCAATTGCGTTCGTGTTTTGAAATTTTCTCGTACGCTACTAAGTCTCGGTAGGTAGGACCCAGCAAAAATTTCGCAGCTTGTTTTGTTAAATTGTCCGAAGTTGTGGTTCGCTAAAACATGGAGTAAAGTAAATATATCTTTGCCACGTTAAGCTGTCTGTTTTGTTCAACCAAAAAATTTCATTATTTCGAAGAAATACACGCCGTAGCGTGAGGAACCTGCGATCGGGGTTGATTGATGCTGGGTAGCACAACATGTGTGATTGGCCGTAAATGCATATTTATGACAGCAGGTATCGTCGCTTTTTCGATTATGTCGGCGGGTCTTCACCTCTGACAATAGGTGCTGCTTGGTAATTCAGAAGTTCAGGGCAGATGGAAGGATATTTCGTGCCTGTCACCAAATTTTTAGAAATTAGTCAATCCACAATGTATATTGTAGGCATTGCTGGTTCCAGACAAAACTAACCTTCACCTTATTTAGAAGCCATTCCAGCCACCGTTCTATTGGGCAATGGCACCCAGTATTTTCGCAAGGCGCGTGTGTACGCACTTTTAAGTTAGCCAACTGGTGTTTAGGCGTTGTTAGTTGACTGTCTACTTCAATTAATGTTGTGATTAATTGCGAGCCTCTCGAATTGAGGCGTCGATTTTACAAAGAAAAGATGTGCGGTGACACCTATAGCGGCATTGTTGTGAAGCGACAATAAACAAACACGAGCAACACTACGACTTTAGAGGGCCGACTGTAAACATTACAATGTGGAGCATGAATTAGGTCTTGGATTTTGCGCATTGAACTCTGCATCGCGAGGGTTGGAGCTCAACAGGAAAACAGGCTTAACATAAATTTTTTATGCTAAATGGTTCGAAGCGAGCGCGTATACGTATTGTAGTCTCGGCAAAAACAGCCCCAGCTTAAGGCATCGGGAAAATATAAATGCCCCAAGCTAAGCGCGCACGTGGCTTTCCAGCGATTTAGAAAAACAAGATTTTATAAGTGTAAGCCAGAGCTGCATGACCCTTTGCAGCTCTTGGTCCCTATTATTGGAAGGAATCGCTATCCACTGTTGGAAATAAGAGGTTCTCCACAATTCGTTGTTCTCCGATAAAAGGGATTTTAGCTGATTACTTTTTAAGGTCAACTTTAAATAAGGGAAATTGATACTAAAGATTTATTTTGAGGTCGCTGGCTGGTCAAAAAAGGCAATATGCTGCAATCTGCAAATTGCAAAGTGCAGCAGCAAAATGATACTTTGGGTGCCTGAACTTTCATGTAATAGTTAATAATTACCTACTGCTAGATAGTTTGTTTTGCCGATAAAACACGAAAATGCAATGCAAAAGCACAACACCAGAGATTCACGCGATATAGATTGAAAAGAAGCGAAGAACCAAGTACCTGTCTTTCTAATTGGGCCGCTTTCTAAAACCAGTTCAAGTGCACAAATGGCACTAGACTAAAAAGGAAACGGCAAACTAAGATCAAGTGGTTCGTGTAGTAAATCACTTAATGAAAAACAAAACTATAAAGCGGCATATTTTTTTTATCGATTATCTTCTAGCAATCTGTTTTGACTTGTTTCTTGAAGCACATCAAAGTCAATTGTTTCAGATGTTTATCAAGCTCAGAAACTTAATTGTGCCACAAACGTTGTTACGTCATAGTCGTAACTTTTGAAGAGAAAAACTAGGAATTAACTCGTATGCGCTGGTGGAAATGACACCAAAATTGAGACCGCGAACTAAAAATCTAGGTTGAATAAATTTTACACGTTACTGAACGATACTACAGGGTGCTACACGAATGAAATGCGTATGCTAGAGCATTCAACTTACAGACCTTTATGGGGAGTCCGAGTGCGACTCAATTGCACCAGTCCAAATTCAAACCCGCACCTGGTGATGGGGAGAGGCAATGCCCCCTAACGTTTTGCACTACCAAAATTTTTTGACCTAGTTTCCAGTACTTTTTTACAATAAAAACTGATAGCAATGTTTAAAAATTAAGCAATATTTATTTTATGTTTTAACTTAACATTCAACAAAGCGCGTAAAAATAGTAATGCAAGAGGCTAGCGATGCACTTAGCAAACTGCAGACAGTGACTCTTTTTTGACCTACCAAGTCTTTTCAGTGCAGTTGGTGACGGACAAGAAGCTAGAGGCTTTTTATAAAGCATAGCTTAGATCGTCACACTTGTGGGCCCTAAACTAGGTCTACCGTGGTGGATGGTCTGCCAGTACTCTGCGAAGCCACTCATTCACGGGTGATACGGCTTCGCAGAGTACTGACAGACCATCCACTACAGTGGACCTAGTAAAGGTCCCGCAAGTGTGGCGGTCTAAGCTATGCTTTGTTAAAAGCCTCTAGCTTCTTGTCGGTCACCAACTGCACTGAAGAGACTTGATAGGTCCAAATAGTGTTAATGTTTGCAGTTCGCGTATAAATAGTTCTTGAATTAGTCCAGTTTTGGAGAAAGTTAACATTTGTGTCACTTCGAATTGCAGAGTTACAACTTAACGATATTGTTTTACTTATTTCAAAACTAACAAAATTTTAACAATATGGAGCTAAAATTTGAGATATGCTGAAAGTACAATATGATGGTAGAGCTTTATTGAAATTCCCTGTTATAATGTAGTTAGGTGTTTTCTCAGGATGATCTGGCGAATAAAATCATTTAATTGCGTCATTGCTCGATAGAGTTGTATTTTTTGGAAACCTTATAAGAAAAACAAGGAGTTTACCTACGGTAATGAAGAGCGACTCTTAAACTATGCTTCCAAAGTCGCAAATTTTTTGATCTTGACGAGTAAATCGTTTAATCCAGTGTAAACACGTCTCCCTTGATGCTGGGTGCTACCTAAGGGCAAGTCCGTCACAAAAATTGATCCATTAACCTGTGATGCGTTAACATATTTAACACAGCAATCGACGGTGTTGAGAAAGGGATTCGCGAAGCACGCGTTGAAAACTACTGGATTAAAGAATTATCCTAGTGCAAGTGATAATATCAGCCCTTTGCTTATTATGGCTAGTGTTCAGCAAGTATCATTTCATTCTGCAGTCAAGTAAATTAAACTTGTACTTGTCTGTAAAAACTGCTAGTGCTAGTCCGAAAGTCGCAGTCTAATGTTTTGGGTGCATATGCCCCTGGTAATAGATGACATATTAATTAGGTGTAAAGCTGGAAACCTCAAAAATTCTGTCATGAGATTTTCATGGTGAACGCATTTTGAATTTAGGCAAGGCATTTTCAAGAAAGGTAGACGTTATCTTCAACGAACGCTGGTGCATTTTTTTGCTCTTTGGAAATAATCAGAAAAATGATTGCGGGTTTTTGTTGTTTGAAATCACTTATAAAATCAATACGGCTGAATCGCCTTCGCACCGGCAGTGAACGTTTCAGCTTCAACGCGGAGGGGGTAGTACTTTTTGCGTCCTGTGAGTGTAACACGAAGGATCGAACCGTCGACCTCACCATCTTAGATGCCCCACATGTCGATCTACAAATAAGTCGCAGGATCCGTGCATTGTTGATGGCTGTTCACACCTGAGCCAACTTACAGTTCGGAGCACACGGAATCGTTCTAAAGATTAGAGCCTTGGCTCTGGAGCTTGGTGGAGATTATCAAGCGCTCAAGATCATACAAATGTATAATGAACTATAAAATAAGTTGTCATCAAACTTCAAAACAAGTTATCACACAAACTTGATTTTTTAGTTCTTAAAAACTTTTGCGGTTTAGCTTTATAAATGTCTTGTAACCAGATCTTTGGACCTATCCTCATTGTCAACATCGTTCGGGGAAGTGACCATAAAGCGTACGGTTTTGTAACGTTCCAGCATGAAGAATCGGCTCGTGTGGCATTGTCTCAGCAGGTTTGTCAATTATCTGTTGGGTTCGGTAATTGGATACAAGTTTAAATTTCAGCGCACGCTAGGGTTGCCATACGTCATGATTTCTCTGATAAATCAGGGATCTTTGTGTTAGTGTGAGCGTCAAGGATTATGTGAACAGAGTGCTTAGAAGTCAAAGATTTCTCTATTATGTGAGGCTGATCTCAGAAAAAGGTCTTAATCTATAGTTCAAGACCAACATGGAAGAAGCGAATTGACCTCAAAAAAAAGTATCTCGTTCGCTTTGACACCTAAATAAGTTATTGAGTGCAAGTGTGTAAAAGTGCGAAGGTGACCGATATAAATGTGTCAAGAGATTTTGTCTCTTCAGACGTGATCGCCTTACCCTACAGTGGCGTTGTTCGGGCAAACGGTAAGTAAAACGCGAAATGAAATTTTGATTTGTGACCATAGATTTCACGACAGAAACTGACTGATAATTGGTTGGCCTATTTCACGATTTGGTTTTTACTTGAAAATACTTTTTTTCTTTAAACCGGATGATTGAAGTGTTGTGACATCAGCAACGCTTGGAATTAGAAATAGCTGTGATGGGCGACCTCAAGTGTGGCTACAATATAAGCAAAGAATGCATCTAGCGACGGCATTGTAGCATAGTATCACTCATTATTTTAATTGCCTAGCAGTTGGTTAATTTCATTTGACTTCGTAGCTGCCAAATAGCGTTTAGGATTTTAGAAGTTTGCTGTCGGCTGTATATTTGGTGGACTGTTTCACAACCTCTTATCATCTGTATCTAAGAGCGGTGTCGCGTGGCTGAAATAAAAATTGGAAACGCAGCATCCAAAAGTAAGAATTTTCCAAGCATCCATTTGCCTTCGAGTCGCGCTATGTCTGCATGGTTATGCCTTTGGAAAAGACACTATGCGATGAGTTTGCTCAGCTTGGAGGTCGTATATATATATGGAAAGCGATTTAAGCGAAACGTTGAAACTTAGAAATTCCAAGCGATTGTCTTGCTCCTGGTGTCTCTGTCGCTGCCCTACGAGCCATTAAATGAAAATGATAAAAAACCAATTGTACTGGTTTGACAAATCGTTTATTGGGCAATGCACACACAAAACAAGCTGCTCAATGGTTCAGTGGTGCTTTCTGACAGTTAAAACTTCCAGTAATGACGTCGCTGCTACGTCATTAGTCAATTTGTCCGCGAGGTTTCAAAAAAGCACGTTTTTAGGTGACGTTTTTCATTCGCGGAAAGCAACTTCGACTGTCACCAGCCTATTTACGAAACAAATCACGCCCCACATACAGATATATCGCCATATACTAGAATAACGTTTTAGGGCGTTGCTTAGCAACCCGCTGCTCGTGTAAATATACTGTTTGACAATGTAGTTCTTGTTTGCGTTTGTGTTACGATTTTAAAAGTTTATCGTGGAAATAAAAAAGTGCATTTTTACAGCCTTGTGGGTCCGGGTGGAGCCGGTGTCTGTGCTTCAGGAGCGTTTCCGTCCATTTCGGAAAAGTTGACTTGCTCCGAATATTTATTTGACTTGACGGGAGCGATTTCTCTTTGCTCGAGCTGAATGTGAACCGTAACTTGATACACTACGGCCCCAATTACTGCCCCCAACAAAGGGGCAACAATAGGGACCCACCACCAGCTTTTTCCAGCCCTGCAACAGAAATTTATTGTTTTTATTGCTGAATAACAAATTTTGAATTCGCAACGGATTGCACGTCGAGGACCTTATTAATAAGCAAAAGGCTAGAAACCGGCCAGTATCACAGAGGCTGAGCGCTCACACGTAAACCGACGGCTTTTAACAAACATCTGGAGCCTTTATAGGAGGGTAAACTAGTTTGTGGTTTATTTAAGAGCGAGGTTTTGAAGCAGTTGATAAATATTGAAAATGATGTCGGCTGACTGTCCAAGGCTTTTCAATTAAGTAATTTTATAATTTCAATGAGATTAACCTGCTAGCCCTGTTCTCTTTACATGGTTTTGGTAAGGCATTCCAATCTGGAAATGGATGACATTAACGGAAGAAGTATAAATCGGTCGTTTCGTAATTGCTGAACGTTTGTTAATATTATCGAGAGGAAAGAAATAAAAAGGGAAAACGTCACCTAAGGTGTAGAGATATGACCTCTGAAATTGTCCTCCTTCATAATGACAATTTTTACCAGTAGCGAAGACAAGATCTCCATTTAATTATCAAAGTATACACTAAAATTTAAAAGGTTCTACTCAAACATTTGGATTTGATCTGTCAGACACAGCGGTGTTAAAATTATGTTTTTGTAAGAAGAGTCTTAAAAGATTCACAATCGTCACCACATTCCCACACGGAAGGCAGACACCGTAAAACAAATTTGTTTTCAGCGTCTTTGAGCAAGAGTGTGGCTGAAACTTCCCAAGATAGTTTACCTGTGGCTCGGCGCAATGAACTAGGTGTGAGACTTTAGAACTTCGGGCGTTGCATACAGCATGGCCGAGCGGATTGAACGCTTGCATCAAAAGTAAACGTTTGGGTGGACTATGGCATGTGCTAGGCACGTATGGGTCACCGCTGCCTGAAACAAATCTATTGACTGCAGTTTCACAAGCACTTCGTTTCTATTTTGTTCAACGATTTTAATAAGCTCTCATTATTTCATCAACTTACCAAAACACCTCTGTGCCCCATCCCGCACAAAGTGTAAACAACCGAGGACCAAAATCACGTGCCGGGTTGATAGCATAGCCGCAGTTGTAACCGAAAGACAAACCTAAAATTCGAATAGGTCAATGCAAAGTTTAACTCTTGGCAGCAGTCGTGGAATTGACATCAGTGGGTTAACCAATGGATTAAAGCTAGTAGCTTACCTATGATAAGCACTACAAAGCCAAGAGAAATTGCTTTGACACCAGGAGCGACTTTGTTGTTGATTGGATCTGTGATCGCCAAGACCAGCAGCATCAACATCGAAGTGGCGAAGACCTGTAAAAAAGCGCATTTGGTTCAGCAGCGTGTGAGCGAGTTTGAACGAAGATTTGGGTCATAGGTTGCCCTTGACGGAGAAATTCAAGTTGCCAACGATTGAAGCTAAGCAAACTCACGAAGAACTAAGCTAGAGCGGGAAAAGAAGTTGAACCGCTTCTCTCTTCCTTAGCCACATATCTTGAAGTCATACGCCAAGTTCAAGTAATTTATCTGCGCTACACTTATTTTTCTTCAATAAGCGCTTAAAACTTTTTCTAAAGGCATTTGATAAAACAAGCTTCTAAATTTTTGAAAATCCACAGAGTTTCTGGGCTAGTCCTCCAACCAAAATACTGACACCATGTTTAGACATTTGTTATGGTGTACAAATTTTTTGCGAAGAAAAACAGCATTAACTACCCACATACTTCGGCTAACTCTGGACCATGTGAGTACCACCATATCCAGTCTGGCCTGCGCACTATACAGCGCGCAAGGACCTTTGGCGCCGCGTGCCAGACTCTCAGCACAAGTTAATCTCGATAACACAATAGAAAAAAACATAATATGGTCGAAAACTAAGGCAAAAAGCTCTGAAAAACTTGAAAAAAAATCTTGACAAGCGTCTGACAAAAAAGGCATGTTTACTTCGAAACCAAAATGGAGACAACAATCACGTTAAAGTAGTTATCGAAAACAGAAAAAGCTCCACTGGACAACAAATCTTTTGAAAAATTGTGTTTATCATAATATTTTGATGTTTTTGGGGGCGCTAATTTCAAAAATGGCATTAAAAATTTCGTTATGTCAATGATTTTGGCGCTATTTAAAATTTTATGAAATTATGATTTCAAGTTTGTGTAATACACATAATGGATTTGTAATTTGAAATATTACACGCAAAATTTAAAAAATCACATATGAGCAATTCAAAAAAGCACTGTTAAGGACATTGCAAATAAGCCATAAAACATTTCAATCAAAAATGAACGTTTGAATAATTTTTTCGCTTGTATTTGGTGTTAGATTTCCACATCAGATTCCATACGTAGTCTCCCGTCATGGCTTCGTTCCACCTCCCATGATAGCGCTTTTCCATCACTTGGATGTCTTGGTGAAACCTTTCACCATGCTCTTCGCTTACAGTCCCCAAGTTATCCCGAAAGAAATCCAAGTGAGAATGCAAAAAATGCAACTTCAAGGACATGTGGCAACCAAGGTTTTCATAACTTTCAATAAAATTTGACATCACCATTGCATAGTCGTCTCTTCGATGATTTCCAAGAAATCCTTCCACAATCATTCTAAAAGATTGCCAAGCATTTCTCTGCAAATCAGGCATTTGTTCTTCCAGCTCTTCAGATACCAACATTCTTCTTATTGGTGGCCCCACAAAAATACCACCTTTAACTTTTGCTTTAGATATGCTTGGGAACATCTTTCTAATATGGTGAAAGGCACGGCTTGTCGGTTTCAAAGCCTTAACAAACTGCTCGGCCAGTCAGAGTTTAATATGCAATGGAGGAAGTAAAGTTTTGCTCCTTTCAATAAGAGATGAGTTTAGAACATTGTAGAAGCCTGGTGTGAGATCTTTGCGAGCTGGCCAGTTTTTGACCAAGTAATGCTGCTCATCCGCTCTGCTATTCCACAAACAAAGAAAGCAAAAATGCTTTGCATAACCTCCTTGCAATCCCAAAAGAAATGCGATCATTTCAAAATCTCCACATACGTCCCAATTGTGATCGTTGTATTGAATTAATTCCAGCAATATTTTTACGGATTTACCATCTTCCTTCATCTGAACAGAATGTGCTATTGGAATGGATGGATACCCATTACAATTATGCAGAAGGACTGCTTTCAAGAACTGTCAATAAATAAACGCCAATCCAAAGCTGAGTAGGCAATACCAATCTCTTGAAATAAGCCCTGTTTATCAGTGCAATAACAAAGTGAAGGATGATCAGAATCAGAGAACATTGCATAGAAATTTGTACAGGTCACATGTCGTTTTCTTGGCTTGAATATTTTGCACAAAGGAGCAAGCAAATCCCATTCCTTGAGACGAGAAGAAAGTATCTGTGTTTTTGCCTTTGTAAGACCCAGGTCTCTAGTTAGATCATCCAATTCATTTTGATTCGGAAAATGAGGATCTTTGCTGGAACACTGAGTGCCAACCTCAAAATCAGCATCGTCATCCTCCCCAGCATGCGTTGTTAAAAGTTGAGGAAGAGGCAGTTTTGGGCCATGGTTGACAGGCGCAATAAATGAAGGAATACTTGGATAAACAATCTTTTTCCTGTCCTTTGTCTTTTTGTATTTGGAAATGTCCACCATGCAGAAATAGCAGTCATCAGGATGATTGGGAGGTTCTCTCCAGATTTCGAAAATGGCAAATGGCATACATTTACGACTTCCGCGCATCCATCCTCCTAATGTAATGTAGATCTGCAACTTCCACAGCAAAAATGTGGGGCCCAAGATTTATCGTGATCACCCATCTTCATGCCAAAATATGTCTCATAAGCTAAGAAGAATTTGGTTTCTGGTATAACTTAGTGCTTCTTTTGCTGTGGACTGATGTAATAGCCACAAACATAGCGGAAACAGTCAAAAAAAATTTTGCAAGGTCTTTTAACACTCATATTTACTGAAGTATTGAAAATACCAATAACATTAAATTTAATCTGCAAAAACGAATAAAATATAGCGTATTTCTAAAATAAGCAACTTCACTGCAATAGGCCTAACTCGCAATTTGTCTAACTGCTAAAATAAGTACAGTATTGGTACCAGATTCAACAATCCACCTCCCATAAACCAAGGCTAAACTGCTGACACTGGACCAGTTCAGACATATGCATTATAAACTTGCCAAAATTGTATCCAATCACGTGATAGTAAATGATGATTGGCTAATTTACTTCTCTAACCTCATCTAGAAAGCGATGGAAACAATAAAAAATATCATAAATGAAATAACACAAGATTCAAAAGTAATGTAAATGTCACTTAATGCAAAAGTTGTATTATTATTTGATAAAATACAAACTTCAATCTGTTTCAAATATTTTCAAAACCGTTGACACTATGCAAAAACTAACATCAAAATCGGCATCAGCGACCCCAAAAACATAAAGAAACACTAGAAAAAGGAGATAAACAAAGATTTGTTGCCTAGTGAACTCTTCACTCTTGTTTCAAGACCAAAGTTTTAATAACCTCGGCATGTGACCGACAAAAAAAGATTTGCTTAAGTTTGTCCTTTTACTGTCTTGAGTGATGCAGGCCAGCCCTAGGTATTTGGAATAAAAAGTCAAAATACAATAACTTAAGTAAACATTCTATTATTTACCCACCCGCAGTAAAACCCTGAAATTTAGAAATGAAAAACTTCAACATTTTTAATTTTCTCTCCCTAGTTATATAAAATTCGTTTCTACAAATTGACACCGTTAGAATAAATCTTACCTGATCCCAAAATCCGTTTCCAATGCTAAGAAATGAAGACGGATAAGTAGCAAAGATTCCAGCTGTTCCGTTTATTCCGTCAACCTGCAATCCACTCGGGCTAAAACTTACAATGGCGTCTGAAAAAAGAAAATAAAATAATTTTCTACATCTTGCTATTGAGCAATAGAGGGAGTGCCTACCAGAGCAGCAAACTCAATCGATCTTTACTGAGATCACAAAGATTTTGCAAGTTTGAGTTTAGAGATACTACGCCCTCTTACAAGATTTCTCAGACCCAAGTAAGGTGTTTTGATATTTCTATGTGAAATGGGGACAAAGCGTGGAGTTCAAAAACAGGTCACCACTAAAATCAAGAGGCAAAAAAGGCGAAAAATAAGTTTAAAATAATAACCTCTGTAAATCATGGGCCTCTCAAGTGTTTTTGGCTACGCTCAAGATAATACCTCCTTTACATATTCCGTTTGTGTACTAGTACAAAACAGCTAATAGCCCGCAGGAGCATTAAACCCGAACCCTCTTGTTTAACATAAAAATTACCAACATAAACGGAATAAACAATTGCTCCGGATAAGAATCCGCCCAAAACCTGACTGAAAACATACGCCGGGAGCTTGTATAGCGGCAGCTTTCCTATGATCGTCAACGCTAAGGATACAGCTGGGTTGATGTGAGCTCCTGAAATTCAATTTTGTTTGTAATTTCTGAAATCAACAACAAATGGTTGAACACGCCAAATAAAAGTTGATGTGGTTTGCCTCTGCTTTTCTTTAACACGAAGTCACGGCATGAAACAGACATCCAAGCCTAATTCAAATCAGGCTAAGGAAAACCAGTAGTCCAATTAAAACCGGTCATGGATAGAAATTTCATACTGAAGTGCGTTGTGGCCAAGGAAGAGACACATGAAGATTGTTTGCTCTGCTCAGCAATTTCCACCTCAACATTTAATTTATTGAAAATAATTTCAAGTAATTTAAGCGACATGTTGAAACTTTGAAACTGCTAGGCAGGATTGGACAAAGCAGAGTCGCTATCCAGCTAGGAAAACAACAAGAACTTGTCGCAAATACACAAAAAATTAAGCAAAAAGTTTTGAACATGTCACAACAAGATCAAGAGTGGAAATCAAACCAGTTTAGTGAGAAGTAAAGTTATATATCATAAAGTGTAAAGAGCACTTTTAGGACCGCTATTCAGCGGAGTCCGAAAAACAGACTAAAGAGGTATAAGCTTCACCCTCTTTATGTCAGAAAAAACCGAAGAAAAATCATTTTGAATTCCAAACCTGATATATTTCCAGTTAGAAACACGGCCATGGTTACTCCTAAACCATAAGCAAAATTGACAGAGAGAAATCCGCCTTTTGCTTCTCTGCTCAAAACGCTTTGTGCAACCGCTCCGTTTCCAAATGTCTGCAAAAAAAAGGAAGTGAGCTAAGGTGTGTCCAGGTGAGGAGTAAACCCGTTTTCACAACATGTACAGTACATGTGAATCTTCAATCAACCATTTGTAAGCACATATAAGCTATTTAAAAATCCTTTTTTTTATTGATTCAACCACTCATCACAGAAAGCGGAGTTCTGAAATTTGATTATCTGTTAGTTTCAATCGCTGAATCCTGAGTTCAACTCTACAGCTGATGGCAGAACTATTTCAGCTTGTAGCTTTGAGAAGCAAAAACAAGCTGTCACTAGTCACAAGCATGATAATAAAATTGGCCTGGAGCTCGGAAGACTCCATATAAGATATCATGTCCGTAGCCTAGACCCAGATAAATAAAAAATATTTAAGGCAGAGACAATTTTGTGTTTCATCTGACAAAAACCGCGTAAAACTGAAATGAATAATTTTTTTCTAAATGTGTTCTATAGGGTAGTGGCTTGGCAAGGGGCCAGGAAGAGATGCAACCCCTCCTCCATAATCTTGGTTTTTAATATTATGCTACCAAAATATCATTTCAAAAAAGCCCCATATACTCGTTACCCCCCCCCCAAAAAAAACAAAAATTTTGTTTCTAAACACGACGGCAGCAAAGCTTTGGCTCGACTTTAGAAATATTTTTGCATGAACAAGTTGTATTTTTTCTTACAACTAAAATAAACGTTCCCAAACATTCGGCTATCATCTCTTGGATGATTTTATTTTTGAAACGAAAATAAGACCAAACGTTCCATGAATCCCAATCCCATCTCCACTTCCTGGACATCTTTCGGTAATATTCTACAAGAACAATTTGGTGTAAATCATAATATTTATAAAAAAAAATTACATCTTTGTATACCACAGACGCATATAAATTTTAAGTCAAGACAAAGTCGGGTAAAAGCTTTCCCAAACAGGCTTTTGTTTTGCATTGTTTATTATTAACAAAACCAAATAAAAATCAAAGAAAAGATCCAATCATGCCTAATCAAATTGCTTCGTAAAGTTAAGAGGATTTTGAGAATTGGCTTCAGGGATGGAGTTATGGAACCCGGGCAAAGAAGCATTCTTCCCCGAAAACATTATCGATTTTTTAGGTTTTCAAGCACTCCAAGGGGTTAGTCCGAATCGTAGGTATTTTTCACAAAAAATGGCTAATAATCACAATAAAATTTTTCTATTTTTTGAATCTTCTTTTTTCCTAAAAATGATTAAGCTAAAAGTTACAACAACATTAATGAACTGAATCACCAGTTATTACAAAAAGCTAGCTTAAGTTACTGTTTTTTACCACTCCTACCTTCTTTTTCAGAAGACATACTGTCGTGCTTATTGCAAAAAATTAAGAGTATGCTTAGCTATCACACAAACTGCAGCAAACGCCTTGTGTGTCAAGAGCACTGTTAGATGGAAAATGCAGCAGATTATTTATAACATCAAAGTTAAAAAGTAAATATGATGAACTGTAATTCATTTACAGGTTTAAATTTAATTGCTTAATTCTAAACAGTTTAATCGTTTACCAGCGTTATACAACGCCAGCTCAATAAGGATATTTTTAGAAAATTTTTATTTGTCCTAATCCGTTATTAAATTTTTCCTGCAAAGAGCCTCGCAAAAAGGCAGTGATTCTTACGCTAGTCTTAGTAGCTAAAGTCATTCGACATTGGGATAAAGCTCCCCAACTGTACATCATTTTTAAAGCAACGAATTCAATTCATTTAAATCGATTTTGCGGCCCTAAATTTAAATGAAGCAATTGTGACTTCATACACGGCATACTGCAAAAATACAGATAAGTATTGAGATTCCTATGATGTCGCAATTTTTTTTACAACCGTTAAAATATAGCAGGCACTATTTGCTTTTCTAGTCTACAGGTTTAATCAACAGATGTAGTCGTTCATTTATCAAATGCCATATATTCACTTAGTTTCATTTTCGCTTTCCTTAGTAATTTTTTATACTTAGCTGTTACTATGATATTACAATTCTACATTCTATTGCATTTTGATCACTAACGTTTTTAGGTGATGGTAGGTAATGAGCTATGCCCCGGTTTTTACTTTAAACGCAAATCAAAATAGCCTGCGAAAAGTTCCTTTGTTGCTTTTCCTTTCCACAAAAGTTCTTTATACGCAGGTGATTCTGATAATGCTTCCCGACTACTAAGAAGAACGAAAGGTAAATTTCGTAAATATAATTGTTGAATACACGCGTCGCAGTGGGCGAAACATGACCAGAGGAGTAGTCAAGAAAATGAAAGGGGGTGCTGTCGCCAGTCCCCACTCAAGTGTTTTACTTGCAACAGTACTTATCAGCCCCGCTGTAAGGAGGTTTAGGGGGCCTAGAATCAAATAAAATACCGCGGCGGAATAAAAATGTTGCGCCATCTTCCCCCATCCCAGACGGCACTAAAATCGCTTTCAAGAAGTTGATCTTCAAAAAAAGATTATCAATTTAAAAATGGCCACCGCAAGCTCTAAATAAAAAAATTACCTTTTTACACCTGTAGTTCTTGGTTTCAAGATTGAATACCAGGCCCGAGACACCCTTTCAACTCCCCTAGTACCGATGTGTGGTGTGTCTTCGCACCAAGCGAAACATCATCTGTTACCTTTCTACCGATTTTTTATCCAACTTCGTGACTAAATCTTACATGGCGAGGTAACAAGATAAACTAAATTGGTATGGAAAAAATTTAAAGAAAGGACGTTTTAAATAGAGATTAAAAAAATTGTTACGTGATTCGTTTTTCATAACATCTTTAGTTTTCAACTTATGCTCAGTAGCCGGGACGTAATACTTTGATTTGTTTAGGGGTAGGGGGCTGAGACAAAAACAATTATTTATTTCAGATCAAGTATTTTAGACTGGTTTCTTGCTATTTTTCAACTTTGTTCTGTAATTTTAGCCAATTTTCAAATTTCTAGATGAGCTGACATTAATTCTGGGGTAGGCTAGAACCCCCCAGCTCCTCTACTTTTGTGTCTAAACTTAGTAGAGGATTTAGGGGGAAATGGTGGCATGTTTCCTTCCTTGACTCTTTCATGTAACTCCTAGGGTGCCTACCACGAATTGGTAGTCGTCCTCATACTAACCATAAATCTAGCACTACCCCCTCCCTTTCAAAGTTGCTGTCAGTATCGCGAAAAAGAGTCAGTCACTGCTCTAGCACGATCAATTTTTTTAAGTATAGGACGCAAAGCCTTGGCTGCGCTTAGTTTGTAATCTTTTTTCCCCCTGACAAAGGCTACAGGGTAACTACAACCTCAGCTACATATGTTGGAAGCTTACGTAGTTCATAAATTAGTCGCTGACGCGTCATGAAGTTATTTGATCTGGAGTAAATCAAATGTAAAGTACTGAAAAGTTACTTTTAAAGTGCAAACACATCAGAGCAGTTGCCAAAATAAATAGGCTGAAATTCAAGAAATTTTCTAGAATGGAAGAAACTATTTTTATCGGAGTCCCTACCAGCTGGAAGAAAGAGAATGAAGTCTCCCTCCCCTTTAGCTCTATCTTCGCTACTAACCTATCGTCGCCATGGCGTAGTGCAGAGGTCTTCAACTTGGGTTCCCTGGAGCGTTGGCAGGGGTTCTGCAAGGGATCACTCTTTGCTCAGCCAAAACGCTGCAGTCACGTGCTTCAAGGTCACGATATTTTCTACTCGACAAAGCTACTAGTCATAAGAATGTTAGCTATGTAATATGGTTCTCTTGTTCTCTCATATTTGCTTTCCTCCGTTTATGCTCAATGTGATTCTCTTTTTGTCTTTTATGGCGCTCGCGCTCTTCCTTTTGTCAATGATTCATAAAATGTATTCTAGAAAATAAATAAAAAAACTTGATTCGCTAACTCGCAGTTTATTGTCTCATTAAGATCTGTGCATTGATGTTAAATAAAGATAGAAGAATAATTTTGCGAAATTGAGTAGAAAAAAGCATTGCTAAATTATTTTATCTGCTACTTAAGCATGAGGTTCCTTCAAGAAAACCAGAAGCTCGAAGGGCTCCTAAAAGTGTAAAAGGTTAAAAACCCTTGGTGTAGTGGCTAGAATATCCGCTTCGGCATGCCTGGGTTCAACTCCCTTGTCGAGACATACCAACGACTTTCAAATCGGTACTCACAGCTCAGCTGCCTGACTCTCAACACGAAAGGGATGATGGGGCGAAAAGTCTGCAAGTTTGCTTGCTGTGCCGTTAGGTAAAGCATTTAACTAGACCCCTCTACATTTATGTGGCAGGCTGGCCATGGTGCTGAGCAGTATACCCGTCGTGGTGCCCTAGTCTGACAAAAGACTTGCAAATAGAGCTCATACGCATGATTGAAACCACACCTTGCGCCACAAGACCACTATAGCATTGGTTGGCATCTTTCTTATCTCCCGTGGTCGGCATCCCACTGGTTGCGCAATGGGTTAAGATTACAGCGCGGTAAAAGGTAAGTTATTAATCGCGATTTTTTTCGTTCGTTCCTAATTTTAGCGCAAAGGGGTTGTGATCACGGGGGGGAGGGGATGGGGTGGACTTGTCCCCCACTTCTGTTTAGGGCCCTTTGTGTAATTCGTAAAGATCCGTTGAGTTTTTGGGAGCTCTAATCCTCCTTGATCTTGAAGCCCGAAAGCTATTTTGAAAAATCACGTAGCAGTTTTATGCGGTCGGAGTTATCCGAGCAAGATGCATGAGTTTGTAGACCTGTCATTTGTAGCGAAACTAGAATGCTTGTACTACTTTTCGTGAATAAACCATTCGAAGTTTCCAATGGTTTATTGCGTTGTTTGTCATCAATACATAATTGTATTCGTAACAATAGCAGTTTTACAGTAGTAAAACCTATGTTTCTCAAGCTGTGCGTCGTTTTAATTTTCCTTGGGAGTCGCACGATAATCTGCATTTGTGCCAATAAATCTAGCTTTCTCTCAGTCAAAAGAGCGCTAAACGTAGATTCCTTATACATTTTCTTCTAACAATCGCAATCGTATTTTTACCGAAGTGTTACTTATGCACTGTTGTAATTACTGACTTGTTGCTGAAGAATCAAGTTGCACAATTTTAACTTAATTGGCGCAAAATAAAAGTTATGGTTATTAGTAGCAAGTGCGACAAAAACAGGAAAGACAAGTTACAACCTTAAAAGAGCGTAATTTTACCAATTGATAACAGACCAAAAATAAAATCTCGGAAGCACAAAGACAGCAAACTTATTCAGAATTTGGGTCACATTTATCTTGCGTTACGTCAAACTAAAACCTTAGGA
Organism: Trididemnum clinides; assembly: GCA_963675345.1. Classification (NCBI taxonomy): domain Eukaryota; kingdom Metazoa; phylum Chordata; class Ascidiacea; order Aplousobranchia; family Didemnidae; genus Trididemnum; species Trididemnum clinides. Next base: position 16,149,329 of record OY776294.1, read on the forward strand.
TGTTGTCTCGCGCGTCGCAAAGTCTTGCAAGTTTTTTTAAATGCGCCGCAACGAAAAAGTTTGAGAATCACTGAGTCAAAACTACTATGATTTAGGGAATAATTTTTGCAAGTTATCACTCTGGTGTGCTATAAAATTATGATGTTCGAAAGCGGGGATCTGTCATTTGAGTCGGTGGTAAATGGCAGTAGAGAGCTATTGGCTGAATCTGGCCCGGACGGACCTTTAGTAGACTTTCGACAGTAAATTCTAGGTCCAACCGGGCCAGATTTAACCACCAACAAAAATATCTGAATTTGTTACCACACTATCTAAATTTCAAGTAAATGTTAATATTTGAACAATAGGCTAGATTATCCTCGTTTCACATATTAATTTTGTGGTAACAGGCCAATTACTCCCGGACACTTACCCCCGGTAATATACCCACCAGGCATTACCCGCATAGGCAACATACCCCCCCTAGGACATTTACCCCTGGTCATATACCCTACGGTAACAGTGCAGTTACCCCTGGACATTTACTTCCGGTCTCTTGGGTTAGGGTTAGATTAAGGTTAGGGTTAGGGTAAGGGTTAGGGTTAGGGTTAGAGTTAGAGTTGGGGTTAGGGTTACAGTTAGGGTTAGGGTTGGAGTGCCAGGGAGGGTATATAACCTGATGTATGTGACTGGAAATAAGTGTTCGCGGGGGTAAAAGTCCTAGAACCCATATTACTTCACCTCTTTTTTATACTATATAATGGGGTAATTGTCCTAAGGGGTATGTTGTCTAGGGGGATAAGTGCCAGAGGGTTTGTGACCGGGGGTATGTGACGGGGGTAAGTGTCCGGGAGGTACGTGTACCAGAATCCAATTTTGTATCCATTTTGATAGAAAATTTCCCACTAGATATACGCCAGATTACACATTAAATCAATTCTAGTTCTTCAAACTTTTCTGGAAGGAAACCCCTCTTGACCCTCCTTATGGAACCCGGCATAGGCTTGGCCACCAAGAGGTCTACAAAGATTCCTATCAATTCGACTCTTGACTCGCATACTCAAGTCAATCTTCAGCCCCAAAGGATTAATGAATTAAATTAAGTTATGTCGTGCTTAGATAATCTTTACGTTGTAACAATGCTCCTGGTCGTGACTTGGGACTACGTTCCATCGATATTTTCTCAGACGTTATCTCGCCTATTGTTTGTCCCCCCTCACTTATTATTGGCTAGCGCCGTCCCTGGTTGTGATTAGTGGCGCACTTTGATACAAATTTGAAGGGGACAGAGCATTAAGTAAGCTCAATTTTATTAACAAGCGATCTGATAGAATAAGTGAGGTCAACCTTATTTGGAGGGGGGCGAAGCAATAAAGAAGATAAGCTACTTGAAAGCAAGAATTTGTTCTTCTAACAAGCATGGCGAAGATCTTTATTTTGTAGATCAATTTTTTGAATCTTTTTTGATTCTGCTTGATGGTGCTTTTACCCTTCCTCCTCCTGAATACGTCCCCTGAATTCCCCCAGAAGGAGGGAGGGTGAAAGCTCATTGCAATTCAATGAGCTCTGGTGGGGAAAAATGTCATGGGAGGCTGCTGCGCTAAAAATTTCTAACGAGTGCGGCATTAGGAAGCAGCAATTTAGAAAAAATGAGAACTTAGATCGGCAATTACGCTCTCCTTATAAGCTTAATCTATCATTATAACTGGCAATTTAATGCTAATTAATTTCTGCTTCGTCCTCTTTCTGACAAGACTTTATTTCAAGAGATTATTCGGCTAAAACTTCTTATTAACTGAAACAAGCATTTCTCTGTATTTCAACGTTTTTTTTACAGCAGAGTTTTTCAGCGTAAAGGCATTTTGACCACGAAGGATAAAATTTCGGCTTTATATTTCATGGTCAAAATTACCGCCATTGCTGAGCGCCAGCAGAAAATTTCTAAATACCAATTTAAGAGCCTTTGCTCTTCTTACTTGAAAGCAGAGCAGAGATGCTATCATAGAGTAGATACGATAGGCCTAGCCAATAGCCAATTCTTGTTGCAACTATCGCACATATGACTTACCTTTTGCTAAACGTTTGTAAAAAAGATGTTGTCCTTGCTGGTTAATCAGTAGCCAAATGTTTTGTTTAATGTGGTGATGCTTTATCTATTTTTTGTCTTTCAGCAGTTTTCCCTGTTGACGTCAATTTTTTCAAAAATTATTAAACACAAATGCTGAAGTAGACATAAAGCAAAGAGCAAATGTACAATCCGGAAGCAATTGATACAAATTTGAAAATTGTAATTGAAATAATTCATCGGTTCAATTTGCTCTAGTTTTCTGCTATAAAGAGTTTCAACATATACCTGTCTGTCAATAATAGCGCCGTACCGATTAGGGAAGGCTTCAGGGTTGACCCTAATTCTTAATTTTTTGGCCAACAATTCTCCACTTTTTGCCTCCTCTACAAACATACCCCTAGTAGTCCAGTACAAATATCTTTACTTTTAGCCGTTGCTTATGTTATAAAGAAAGGTCTTCTATAACTTTTCTTTCCAACGAAAACGAATTTTTCAATACTAAGCTTGTAATGATGCTGTACAAAGCTTCAGCTTGTGAAATAAATCAATTATTTAATTTATTTCTGTCTGTAGATATAACTGAAGATAAACAAAAGACTAGAAACAGTGTGCCTCATTCACCTTGCCTGCTCCGGCGATGACACAGAACGTTAAAGTGATCAAAAGTAAGCCCAGCCCCAAGCCATAAAGTCTATTTTCAGCCTACTGTGTCAAAAAACTTCGAAATTTGATTTACTTTTAAGGCTGGCTTCCATTCGGCGTAAATTGCAGGCGTAGCGTGAAAAATTCTTGATATGTCTATTTGGAGAGATACGCGCGTGCGCGCGCCCTGCAATCTACGCCGAATGAAAACCAGCCTTTTGATCTTCGAACTTCTAATCCGGAAACAATTCATGTTCGAATTGCAATGAGTTAGAGATTCCCTAATCTGCTTAGGCCACACCTCATCCTGTTACGTTTTGATCTCTACAAAACGATTGTAATATCAGGACGATAGACTTTCAGGGTGATTTGGTGCGCATTGAGCAAAAGTGATCTCTCTCAAAAAAATTAATTGTATGTTAATTGTATTTTACTAGGCTAAAATTATGTCCAATGTCGTAGAACAAGGCTGTACTTTACATCAATTGCCTTAAATTATTCGAAAATGCCATAGTTTTTGTAAAACTAAATATCAACCTACAGTCTTGCAACCCCAATGTAGCAAATTATGATGGCGTGGTTATATTTGGCAAAAAAGTCAATTCTTGTTTCCGCAATTTTTTCTTATCACGCTCCTAAACCTTTGGCCTAAATTTTTTGGTGTATTTCTTATGAAATCTATATTTTCAAGTTCAAAATGTACGTTTTCACATTTCGCACTCGATTAAGACTTTGTTTCATTTTAGATCATACCCGTAGACCAAAAGTTAAGCACCATAAAGGTCTTTATGAGTTGCCCTAAAACAGTGGTTCCCAGATTGGAGTCCGTGAGGAAGTTTTCAAGGGTCCGTAAAAAAATCCTTTTTTTTCTACCACGTCATCTACATATAAATTGTTTTAATATTAGTCAATTTGCCTTTTAAACGGTTTTCATTGTTTCCGTCTTATCCGTCTGCGTTACTTTGCAATAATTTTGTCGTTCCGCAAGTTGCCGCAATTTGAGCCGATGCCCCTGAACTGTTTTTTGGTAGACAAAACGAAAAAACAAATGGTAATACTCGTTTTCGAATTTGAAATAACCCATTCTACCAATAGAATTTAAAGAATGTTAAAAGCAGTCTGCTATCAGCAATCAGTAATAAAGCAGCTTAAAAGTTCATATAATACATAAAGAGCAATTCTATCTGTACGTGCGTACGTACGTACGCGTTTTTACTCTTCCAGAACTACTGGGCCTACAAACAACAAACTTGGCACGATTGATCACCATTCCGGGGTGAGTATCATAAGGGGGTCGTGATATCGTGATGACGGCAAAATTAAAAACAATTTTTTTAATTTGCATTTCTTGACGGAGGAAAACTGTTTTTTCCAAAGGAAAGCCAGTACCCGACTAAACAACTTGCAAAAATTTCACCCCTTTTGGTGTAAGATGACGTCATACTTAAAAACTAATTTTAAATCTTTTCTTTGTTTTCGCAAAAAACACTGGCCGTAGAAACGTGATTAAAAGCTGCTTTCGGACATATGAACAAGGTGCTTTCGATTGAAAAAATTCTACCAATAAGCTGAATTGACGGTGAAACAAGCGATTCGTATTTTTAAGCATTTTTAACATTCTAAGAATGCTTTATTTCTCTTCTGTTTAATACTCGCTCTATAGTGTCATACTGTGTTTGGAAGGATTAAAGTGAAAAAAAATGGTCAAAAAGCAGCAGGAGCAGCTACGAGTAAAGCTTTTATTCTCTATTTCGAAAGCAACTAAATGATATGCTGCCTGTAAGAGAACGTGAATACGTTACAGTATTAACATAGTGGAAGGCCAAGAAACCTATTTCAGTTATGCATTGTCAAGTTATAGCCTAATACTTTTGTGCAATCATGTCGCAAGCCTGACTGATCTTAACTCTTAACACATACTAATCAAACAGCAAAGTTAAACAAATTGACGACTTTTTACCAAAATTCTTTCAGAAATCACAACAATTATCCGCATCTTTACGACAAAAACCTCATCCAAAGATTATGCTCTTAAATCTGGACCTAATCAATTGTATTGACTAAACTGTGAGTGCTCAACCTCAGGTTAGTTTGCACTTCTAGCCGCGATCGTGTCAGGAACTAGCAATACGTTTGCAGCCAGAGATATTAGGTCATATAAATATGCTTACAATTACAAAAAGTCGGAAGTAGTATGCCAAATATTTAATAGCTTATTTTAAAAATAGGTAGAAGAATTACTTTGGGACGCCCCCCCCCCCCCCAACTCCACAATTCACTTTTATGCTTCCATGAAAATGATGAAACAAACGGAAGAAAGCATGTGAAATTGTTGGCTGTTTTAATTGTGAGCAAGTTCAGTTTCGAGTAGATGCTAGAAAAAAAACAAATAAGGTTTTTCTAGGTACTTCAAAAACTTTGAGAGAAATATAGCAGCTATGCGCTACGACCCCAAATGTTTTCTATTCGATTCCTATTAAGCACACGGTACATTTGATTTTGGAACCGCAATTGGGTATGCCAAAAAGACATTGACGTTTCATTACTGCCATCACAACTACCTACATAGTTAATCTCGACATTGCTGATGGTGGAGCTGCAATTCAATAACTTAACCTTAAGTACATCATTTCTGGTTGGTTTGCTCTTTTCCTGACCGCGCTTACGCCAGGACCAAACAACATGGGCTCGGTCAGAGACATTAGGTCGTACAAATAGACATGCAATTAGAAAAAAAGTTGTTAGTAGTGGTCCTAATATTTAAAACGTTATTTTTGAAAATGCTTGTCAATCATTTTGGCGCCCTTCCATAGTCTTGAAGTCGTGCTTTCGTGCGCTTCACCAAATAAAAGCGTAAACGTTTATGAAATCTTTGGCTGTTTCAATTGTGAGCAAGTCTAGTTCCTAAGTTAGCAAGATGTAGCCAGGGACTCCAGAAACTCTGTGGGAAATGCGGCGGCTACGCTCAACCCGCTACAAAGTTTTTAATCGATTTGATTTCTGAGCGAGATTAGGCTATGTCAAACACACATTTTTATAACTGCTCTCAAAATTATCCATTGAGTAAAGCGTGCGCAACCGTCTGATCTAATATTTTTAACCTCGACACTCATGATGGGGGCCCTCCCATTGCAATAACTTAACAGTTAGTGCATCACATCGGCTTGATATCCTCTTTTCTAGCCGCATTTATGTTAAGACAAAATAACGTACTCGCAGGCAGAAGCTTTGCTCATTCAAATTTGCCTAAAGTTACGAAAAAGTCATAGATGGCGAGCCGAATATTTAACAGCTAAATCCTGAAAATACATATCATTCCCCTTGGCGTCCTTCAACAACTTTCATATTCTTTCAAGTACTTGCTGAATTTAGCGGATAAAGCTTTGTTAAGTTTAAGGACGTATAAGGAAAAAACAGGCAAAATATGACTTTGCCAGGTACTTTGCAAAATAAGGCAAGTAGCGGCTACGCGCAATCCCCATAATATTTTTTAATCGATTGCGTTTCAAAAAAAGATAGACATTTTTCGGAGTGAGGTTTAACTATGTGAAAAAACATTGGCTTTGTATTACTGTTGTTGAAACTACCAATTGGGTGAAGCCGGCTTGGCCAGCTGAAGCGAAATTGTTCGCCTCCACATCGCAGATGGAGGACGATGCAGGGGACGCCGGCAGAGCCGGCTGGTTTCTAAAGCATCCTTAATTCTTTAAAAAAGCAAAACTGCAAAAAAGCACAAAAAATTTTTTGAATAAAAATGACCAACTAATTGCTGAAATAAATAACGTAAAAAATTTACGTCGCCTATTGGGTTGCGCTATGTAACACGCTAGTCATTACCCGTGCGGTGTGCTAGTTGTCGGAATCGGTAGCTACGCTCAGAATGGAATATACGAAGTGGTTGACCTCTTGGCGCCCGTGCATTATATAATTGGCGGTGCAGTCATTTGGGACCCACCGAAATCAGTTAAGCGCTCTTTTAACGTTACGCGTACTTTTTATTCTTAAACGTCAGCGTTTTTGCCACGCGTCTATGGGATTTGAAGCCGCGTCTTTGGAACCTGCCTCCTCGCGCGCCGAGTTTCGCTGCCATGCACCACGTGCTGCCAGCCATGCCTTAAAGCACCGCATTTAGCTTGTAACCTTTGGAAGATCTTTTTATGCATAATCACTGCTTCTGTGACCAGCTTTACATAAGGATATCTGTTTTAGTCCATAGTTTAGCGGCTAGCAGTACGTCAAAACGAGCCTGGTTCAAAAGTAAACGGCACGCAAGTCCTGTGCGTTGCGTTAGTTTGTTTTATAAAAGTCAACGTTAATGCTATTGGGAGGGATCTCTTGGCCCTTGGCAAGCCCTGCTGATGAGTCCAAAAGAACGAAACGCGTCCAGGAATGGCTTTGTAAATTTAAAAATATCTCTCAATAGCATTACTTCCTTCGGAAGCCTCACGCCTTCAGCACTCGCTTTGTTGTTTTGTTTCGCGCTTATAAGACGCTCTCTATCCATCGTAACCACTTGGAGCTAGCAACATAATAAAATACGAGTTGACCCTAATAAAAATTTATAAAAACGAAAAAATGAAAAGACAGCGCAGAATACAACAAGAAGAAAGTCAAGGAGAACCTAATGCGTATCAAAGAATGACATATAACAAAAACTAAAAATAAAACTCAAAACTTAGATAAATAGAGAATAAGAAACCACAAAAAAAAGATCTATGGAAAAGGAAAACAAGAAACAAAAAAGCAAAATAGCAAAACTAAAAGCCAAAAGAAACCAAAAAATTTTGGGAGTCTTGATTCCAAACCACCAATAAAACAATCAGAGCAATGTAAAGAAACACAAGGCAAAAAACAACTGAAGTAAAAAAAAATATCATAAAAACTAAACAAATACAGACCACTAATGATTAGGTAGAAACCTCACCAAGGATTTATCCTGACCTTTTCCTGTTTCCAGTTAAGCATATACGTGCAACCTACAAATTTCCAAATGTGTTGACGCCTCACCACCATTCTCAACTTCCCTCAAATCTACACCAGCATCTCACATGCCAGCCATCCACAGGTCCACCACCCAAAATAAAAATCTGTACTTGCATTAGTGGTTAGTTTAACCGACGCGATGGCGTAGTGGTTCGAGTATCTGCTTCACAGTCGGTAGACCTGGTGTTGATTCCCCAAGTCGGTTCATACCAAAAGAATTAAAAAGTGGTATCCATAGCTTCCCACCTTGGCGCTTGGCATTTATGGGAGGTTGTGGAAAACAAGCCAGCAAGTTCGCTTAGTGTGTCCTTGGGCAAGGCACTCAAGGGGACGCCCCACCTTTATGTGGAAGACAGATGGCCCAGACACCTCGGAAATAGCAACTCCCAAGCGAGTGCGGACATACCGTCCAAAACATAACGATACAATTCGCTTTCTCGTGAATGGAGAACAAATATGATAATAAAAAAAAAAATACTGTAGGACTAGTCCTTCCACAGTGTTTCCCGAATAAACAAAAAAGTGTTAGACAAAAATCCCGATTATCGAATTGTTTCAAAGATTTCTGTCAAAGATTATTTAAGTTGAAAGTTGATGGGATTCGCTCGCACACGCAGAACGCTGTTAGGCATTTTGTTGAAAACATCGGTGTTGTATTGTTATGTTTATTTATCACGAAAATTAACTCACTAATAACGTAGCTACTACCTACAAACAGAAACCTACTAAAACGTAAGTAACTTAACAATTTCTAACTTAACAATACAGTAGCTAAACTAGTCAACACTACAAACAACTCACTCGTTTAGACTAAGCAAGCACTAAGCAAGCACTAAGCAAGCACTGCCATATCACGATATGGCAATAATTACAAGCGCGTTACGTTTAGAACAATTTACAACATTTTTCCTTCTCAACAATAAGCAGCATCTGCGTATCTCAAAGGAGGTACGCCTTTATTGTATCAAGCCGATCTCCTGGGCTGGGGGGACAAACGCTTTTGGTCTTCAGGGTTCAAACTAGACGATAATGGGCTACTTCCGTTTTCGGTCCCAACATCTTTGAGAACAGAAGAATCAGTTACACTCTGTTCATTAGTGCCCATCGCCACGGGGTGCCCAGGCTTCGAGGGAGATAACAGGAAATACGAGAGGCATGGGGCTAAATCACGTAATGATACTGTAGATTCATGGCCGTCAAGGAGCCGGACCCGCACAAGGGTGGGCTTTGCTTCAGTTGATTGAACTTGGCGAACAAAGTCATCATTTTTGTTAGCACGAACAAAATTGCGTAACAACACAGGGTCAGGTTTGGTCAACCAAGCCGGCAACGTAAAACCATTCGGTGACTTTCGATTAAAATTTTTAAAAAATTCATGCCGCGTAGCATTAGTGCTGGTGCACAAAAGCGATCGCAGCGAATGCAATACATCATGAAGAACGCGTTCCCATTGAGTAATCGGCATATCACGTGTTTTGAGAGCAAGTCTCACAGCACGCCAAAGAACGCCATTGTATCGCTCTACCTGGGAGTTGCCAGTCGGGTGACATATTGCACTGTGACTTTAAGCAATTCCCCTTTTTGATCAAATACGATTTTAATTCTGCAGAGACAAACGTACTGGCATTATCGGAATGAATGCACCCTGGGATACCACAAAGAGTAAACAAGAGATCTAAACAATTATTAACAATTTGTGATGACATATTATGACAAGGAAAACAAAACAGAAAGCGAAAAAACTCGTCTGCAACAACCAATATACAAATGTTACGAGTACTTGAGGGCAGTGGCCCTTTGAAGTCTGTTGCAAGCCTCCCAAAAAGTTGTGTTGCTTTAATGAAAGTGTTTTGAGGCGGTTTGCATAATCGTGGTTTTAACTCTGCACAGACTTGACAAGATAGACACACTTTTTTAGCATCTTCCACCCAAAATGGGAGATTTTTTGCTCAGACATAATGCGCGAGTCTGCTTATGCCCATATGACATAAGTTTTCAGGTAGTTCTTGCAAATTACGAGTGTGAGAGTTTGCGCAAAATGCACGCGTTAATGTGTCTGGAGCGATGTTGTCCTTTCCTGGTCGAAAATGTATATTATACGCAAGAGACGCTAGTTCAAGTCTCCAGCTTTGAGTTTTATTGTTCTTGATTTTACTGCGCTTTTCGCGATCAAACATAAACGCGACGGACCGTTGGTCTGCAACCAAAGTGTATTGTCCTCGAGCAAGAAAATAATTCCATTTTCTTGCCGCTTCAATAATGGCCGTAGCCTCTTTTCTACGGCCGGGTAATGACGTTCGGACGGGTGAAGTGTGCGTGACATGAAAGCGACGGGTCTGCCGCCTAGATTTAACGTGGCCGCAACAGCTACATCTGATGCGTCACATTCGACGATAAACGGCAAGTTTTCATCAATGGCTGCTAAAGAAGCTTTAGCAATGTCCTCCTTAATTTTTTCGAAATCTTCCACGTTTAATGGGAAAGATGTTGCACTTTTCAGTCGTTCAATTCTGTTGGAAAAATTAACAATCCATTTTGCATAATATGCAAACATTCCTAACGCGCGCTTTAATGATTTTGCGTGGTGCGGCGCGGGAAGTTCTAGCAGCGGTTTGAGTCTCTCTGGGTCCGGTTTGGTTACGCCGTTCCCAACATTCTATTTTAGAATGTTTATACACGATACGGATGAAATAGTTTTACTTTAATTAAACACTAAGCCGCGTTTGCGAATTGATTGCAAAAACTGAATTACATTTTTATCATGCTCTTTTTGGCAGTTTCCTCCCAAGGCACGTTATCTAAAGAAGGAAATGTTCGTTTTAGGCCATCTCCTCTACGAGAGTATCCATTACCTTTTGGAATTGTTGAACGCCATTTGTGTCCCCGAATGGAATGCTGTTAAATTCCCACAACTTGCCACAAGCTTCAAAAGCGATGTAAGGCTTGTTGCTTTCATCGATAGGAATTTGATGGTAAGCACTTTTTAGGTCGAAGGTCGAGAAGACTTTGTAAGACGCTAAACAATTTGTAAAGATTGTCAATACGCGGCAAGGGACACGCGTCTAACAATGTGAACAGGTTCATAGTCTGGGAGTAGTCAATGCAAAGCTACTTTTTACCAGAAACCTTGTTCTCCACGAACAAAGTTTGGGCCCGCCATGGAGAACTGCTTGAGCGAATAACTCCATCTTTTTTCAACTACTAGATCTCTTTGTGAATAAATGTCCTGTCATCAGTGTTGAACCGTCGCAATTGGACGACAACCTGTCAATAATTTCTTGAAAATATTGACAGGGTTTACATTTGAGGTATTAGATGAGCAGATGTTTGTCAAATTATTTACAACAAAATCGGGTTTCTATTCGAGGTATTACTCAATGTTTTACTGTATAAAATTGCTCGTATATTTAGGTCAACAGTGCAGAGTCCTAAAACTACAAGTTTTTGATTGGTTGTGGCCAATGTAACATCCGCTTTGCAAGATTCCGCAGTAAGATCGAGTAACGCAGCCGTCTTCTTGTTGATACAACTTAGGGAACTTCCAGAATCAATTATTATTGAAGCTTCATGATTACTAATTGTGGCGAATCAATTATTACTGAAGCGTCATGATTATTAATTGTAGCAGCCATGATAGCATGTGCCAGACAAGAAGGTGCCGATTGAATCACACATACTGATTGATCGAGTGCCGCAGCCCTTGACTTTGTTTGCGCTTTACCCTGACAAATCTTCAAAAAGTGGCCCTTCCTTCGACAATTAAAACAAATAGCGTTCCGTGCTGGACACCATTTTCTTGGATGATTTGAAGGATTTCCACAAAAGAACCACGACCTTTTTTATCGTCTTCGGACGGTGAACCACGCGAAACCGCAAGAACAGGGGCCTCTGTAGAGTGGTGAGACGTTTAGTTTGATGCCTTTAATAGTCACTTGGGGGCGACCGCAACCACATTAGCGTCAGAAGTTCCGTCGTAAGCTAATAGATGACGCAGAAAACAATCAAGGGTGTTTGCTGGATCATATGCCTGATCGAGGGTTAGATCCCGGTCTTCTAAAAAACGCTGTCTGATTGCACTAGAAGCTATGCCGTCGATAAACGCGTCTGTTGTTGTTGTTGTTAGCTGACCCTTCCGAGGGATGGGGGCATGGCGGAAGACCATGGAGCCCCAGAGGCCGGGCAACTCCCTAGGGTCTGGACCAGAGGTCGTAGAGAGACATAGAATCGCCAAAGAGTGAGCGGCGCAAAGAATCCGTAGTTGGACAGTGCAGAATGAGATGAGAGGTGTCCTGGGACGAGTGTTCGCAGGCGCTGCAGGAAGGATTCTCGATTCTGCCAATCCTAGAGAGATAAAAACTTAACAGAAAGCTGTGTCCGTTGCAGCGTAGACGAGAGAGGACAGCGAGCGTGACGAGGGAGCACAAGTTCCTCGATGAAAATCGATGGAACTTATGTGTCGGAAGAATTTTGATGAGACAGTACGCCTCCAGTCCGAGAAAAGACGAGAGTGGATACGAGAGATAGGAGGAGAGAGACTACAAGGCATTGCAGAGGGCGCAAGTAGCGCACCCCGTCTGGCCAGCTCATCAGCCGCGTCGTTCCCAAAGAGAAACAAGTGTCCAGGACTCATTGTAGCTTGATAGAACAGGAGGAGAGAGAAGACAGTTCCTACCACGAAGAGCCCGCTCATCAGCTGAAATAGTAAAATAAGTCAGGGTGACTCGTAGAGGAGGTAAAGAAGCCTCGGAAAGAATCAGACGGAGAGGGAAGAATGAGAGGCAGTTCCAATTTGGTGATATTGGTAGCGCTTAAGAAAGGAAACTATCCGGGAGAGGCATAAGTGAGAAGGGGTCGGAGAAAAGCTTTTTAGAGAAGAGAGAGGAACTTCTTAGAGGGGCCCCATGAAGAAGCACAGATACAGCGTATGGCCTTGAGACGTAAGAAGAATTTGGCCTTCAGCGAAGATACATGTTTAGAAAAGGAAAGTGTGCGGTCGAAGGTGACCCAAAAAAGATTGGAGTTGGATTGAAACGGAGGCGGGAGTTGAGTAAGAAGAGCTTATGCTGGAGGTTAGCTTGGTAGGGATCCGCTGAGAAGAAGGAGGCCTCACATTTGCTCGAATTGAGAGGAAGACACCAGTACTCAGACCAGCGCTCCAATTGAAACAGAGCTTTTTGTGTGGCCTCCACCGCAGTGGGGACCGAGGGGAGGAGGATTAAATGACTAGATTGTCAGCGTAAAGAGAGCGGCTGACGGAAGAAGACAGAGAGGCCGGAAGATCATTAATGAAGAGAGAGAAAAGTACAGGGCCAAGAACGGATCCTTGCGGAACACCTCGACTGACTAGAAAGGAACAACTTTTGTGATTTTGATAAACCACTCAAGCGCGCCTATCAGAAAGGAAAGATTGAGTCCAACGAGTAAAGCAGGCCGGAAAGCCAGCCGAAATGAGTTTATGGAAAAGAGCGGGATGCCAGACAGAGTCGAAAGCTTTTGAGAAATCAATAGTAGATAGGATCGTCCGAGAGCCCGGCCTGGGTTTGTCTAACCCAGCCGAAATGGACTGAGAAAGGAACAGAATTTGATCTACAGTAAACCGTCCAGGGCGGAAACCGGCCTGGCAGGTAGGGAGAATGGAATTAGATTCCAGAAAGAAGAGTAGACGGAATAGAATGATGCGTTCAAAAAGCTTTGATTCGCAGGAGTTGAGAGATAGGCCGGAAGGAAGCAGAAGAGTCGAGAGGCTTTCTTATCTTGTGGATGGGAATAATAGAAGATGTCTTCCAGATGGAAGGAAAGGAATGCAGAGTCCAGAAGAAATCGAAAGTGTGAAGAAGAAAATCCATGCCAGAGCGAGGAAGATGCTTTAGCATGGAATAGGTAACTTTGTCTGGACCAGTGGCAGTGGAGGAGGAAAGGTTGGAGTCAGCCGCAAGAAATTCAGCGGGGAGAGAAAGGAGAGCAGAAAGACGAATGAGACTCCTTAGGGCACATGGCTTGGCGGAGCTCAAAAAGGTAGCCTTTGGCTTTGCTACCACGGATGTGGAAAGAGTTATTTTTCAACCACTTCAGTTTCCGATTCCGCTTTCACACCTATCGCTTCCGCTATGCGCTTTTCTCCGAAGGATAGCAGAACCAATTAACAAAAAACGAAAAAACGACGTTGATAATTTTTTTAACTTTTGTGGGTCTGTAGCCTGCCTTCTACTCTTCATCATTTTGAAAAGACAAAAACCTTCATTTGTTGCTAATATTACTTTACCTACTTCGCTTGAACTTATTGTTTCGAACTACTCTGTGTTTCTTTTTCATAGATATCAAAACTCGTGCTGAATGTAGAACAGTGCGTTTCAATCTTTTTTGTCATCGCGGAGCCCCTAATGTACTTTCGCGTTTGTCACGGAACTCCCACTAACAAAAATTTAGAAATCACAAACTGCTTGCAAGAAAATCAAATATTTCGATACTACAATTCAAAAAATATTTAAACACTTCCACAATTAGATAGTGATTACAAGTTTCTTCACTACTTACAACTACTTTTGGAACAGTTAACTTAATGCTTCTCAGATCTAACCCGTATGACCACATGTTACAGCTCTCGACAATAACTTGTCGTCAAAACAACAAATTACACCGTATAGCGTTGATTTTCCCTCTCTATCCTCACCTAACTCTGACTTTGAGTTAACTTTAACTCTATTCATCATTACGGACCTTCTGTCCGTCCTCAAAACACGAATTGATTCCAATCTTTTTGGATAGTGAAGTGAGAAATTTCTGTCGTATGTATAGTATATACATGTAAAGCGGGTAAAATTAAACTGTACCAATCAACAGCCGCCTCAACGTGGTGATGCAGTCCCCAACCCCGTTTGGGTTGGGTCGAAATGGCTGTTGGCCTTCCCGAGGGTCCCAGTTACCCCGGGCACTCTACTCCCACAAACCATTTTTTCGCCTTGCAGCCCCCTGAGCGACTGCAGAAGGGTAGCGCGCAGCTTCTTTAAAATTGGCCTGTTTTCTCTCTACTCCTGCCTTTCTCTTGCGCGTCTTCTCGTTCTTCTCCTGACTAGAGTTCTCAGCTCTCACTCTTAGAGCAGCTTTCCCTGCTGCGTCCCTGCTTTTTTTGGAGATTTTATCCCTACTCATAACACTGTGACTTCCTTTTCCGACTCCTCCAGCTGTTATAGCTCCACTGCTCAATCTGGCCCATCTGGCCCCTTTCTGCTAATGCAGCACTCCCACCCCACCCTCGCCTTCAAACCTCTGATCCTTTTTTCACCCACTTTCTATCTTCTCCCTCTGCACTCACACCATTGGCTTATGATCCTGGCTGTTTCTCTTTACCCCCTGCTTTCTCTTCCCCTCCCTGACTCCCTCAGGGCTCTTCAATTGAATGTTGGGGGTCTCCGAGCCAGGAGCACTGAACTACTACACTTTATTTCGTCTCATCCCGTTGACCTTTTTGCATTCAGGAATCCAACCTTAATTTATTTTCCTCTTTCCCGATCCCTGGATTCTCTGCTCTGCGATCCGATGGCACTCACTATCGATCTGGTATTTTTTCTATTGATGTCACAGACGCTAGTGGCAGCGTCATCATTTTCGTTAGCCAGGGCTTATCCTTCTCTGAGCTTTCTACCTCCTCTCTTTCTTCGCTTGACCCCTAATCTGATTATGTAGAGGTCAACATCTCTCTTAATGACTCCTCCTCGCTCTCATTTTTTAATGTCTATGCGCTTTTCTCCGAAGGATAGCAGAACCAATTTTTTTTCTCTCTCCATTCCTCCCTCCTATGTGGAAGCGGAAGCGGTGGATTTTTCGCGCTTCCGCTTCCGCTTCCACATCCCTGGTTATTGCTTTAAAAAATTGTTCATATACAGCACTTTATCTGTTTCGGGACATGATAGGTTATACAAATCGACGGATTTCAATTACAATGGATGATATAATTATTATTTTAATGCAGTTAGCTGTAATAAAATACAAACTTGTGAAAAAAAACGTAAAAAACAGTAACTCAATTTAAAATCTTGAATACAAATAATTAGCCAATATATATTTAAATTAAAGGTTCGCAATAGCTATAATAAAATAGAAAACTGTAATTGATTGGGCAAAAAGGCAAAACTGCGACGAATCCATCTAATTTAACCCTTTGCGGTCGCAATAAATTTCCCATCGTTGCTATCGCTGATCGTTGTGTATCGGCGCATTTTGACAAAGTTTTACTAGCTCAAGGCAGTAGTTGTTAATAAATGTTTTAGTCCGTGGGCTAACTAGGCCCACCGTGCACCCCCTCCCCACAAATAAATGAAACTGTGTTTTTCTGGTAGTTTTTTATGTGCTTTTTAATATTAGATATGTTAACACTGAATAAACTCTTACGCACTACCGGTTTTGAGCCACTTTATTTGTCGTATCGACAAAATTTTTTTTCCGATTTTCGGGGGGCAAGAAAAACATAAATGGCAATATTTTTGTATTGAAATATCACAAATACACAAGCGACCACTCAAAATGTTGGTACTGGAGAGCTCTACAATGTAAGTTTTGATTTATGCAAATTCGATCAAAAGTGTGTCAACAAGGGCCATTGTGTAACCACCAGTTGCAACCACCGCTGAAAAGCTTGGCACGCGGTTTCTGTTTATGACAGTTAAACATACAATGGAGTGTGATTACATTAAAGTAAAATCTTCACTGTAATGCTTTGTGTTGAAATTTATCAAGCTTGTTAATTTTCGTTTTTCTGCTTTTTGCTTGGCAACCATTCCACGTGCTATTTTGTTTTTCTTTGTCTCGTCTTAATCGAAATGGTATTTAGCAGGCTAGTGCAGTTGTAAACGATTGCCAGGTTCAGTTAAGTTTGCAGTGATTGAAAGTCATTTTGAGTGATTTTGTTAGATTTTGGACGACTAACTGAGTTTTTCTAGATGAACAAGATTAAAGCGTAAAGGTAATTCAACACCGTAAATATTGCTTATAAACGTCCTGAACATTTGCAACAAATTACTGAAGTTATATTTGAAGCTTACCAAGGACTTTGTGAGATTAGTTTTTGAATAATTCTGTTTTCAAGTTTACCTTACGCATTTCTGAGCTACTAGCGCATTGTTTTTAGTTTCAGATTTTGCTACTTGCTTTTGCTTCACTGAAAGTTCCACGTCACCGATCAGTTTATTGAGTGTTTTCCGAATAAAATTTAATGACATCTGAAGTGTTACGATTTAAATTTTGACGATTTGACGTTTCTGAATCTAATGCTTTACTTCCCTATCTGAAGTTTGAGGTAAGACTTTCCGTAGAGCCGCATAATAAGCGTTGTTATCAACCAGAAAGATTTGCTAAAAATTTGAAGTTATCTAATACTTCGGCTTTATTCGAAAGCTTATTTGAAGTCCTATTATTTTGAGGGCATGAAAGATTTTATGAAGTTATGAGTTACAACAGAGTTTCTCTTTTTCAGCTAATCAAAGATGCCAAAGAGAAAGACAAGGCCAGAGAGCAACGGTGCCAGCAAACGCCCTCCAAGCAATTGCATTATCCACGTCAAAACATCCAACCTCTGCGATTTTGTTCGTCTGTCAGATCTTGAGGACCCTCAGAAAAGATTTCAAAAGATTTGTGAAATACGGGATAAACGTTTAAAGGAACCACTTGGTTCTTCTAGAAGAATGCAAGGTGTCTGTGAACAGATTCCGCCAGAGTTTGGTGATAATGATGGCTATCATAGGAGCTGCTATCAGCGGTTCACGATGAACATAAGTCGTCTCAAAGTAACTTCTAAGCCTAGAAAAAAACAAAAAGAGAGGATGCCAAGACGAGGTTCTATTGAGGGTAAAGACAAAACTCTCTTTCAACGAAATTGCATATTTTGCAAACGTTATGGTCGAATTGGGGTCAAAAAACAAAATGTATGGACATCAGAAGGTTTGACGAACTTTGAACGTGAAGGTGGTCCCACAATTATCAAAATAGCGGAAAAAAATGGCGATGAAGAACTTTTAACTCGCATTCGTGGTGAAGATCTTTTTGCAAGGGAGGCGAAAT
Organism: Trididemnum clinides; assembly: GCA_963675345.1. Lineage (NCBI taxonomy): Eukaryota > Metazoa > Chordata > Ascidiacea > Aplousobranchia > Didemnidae > Trididemnum > Trididemnum clinides. The sequence goes on from OY776294.1 coordinate 16,167,054, forward strand.
ATCATATCACTTGCCGAATGAGGCACTCTGTTCCGACAAAATGGCAAAATGACAATATTCTGTCCAAGCAGCATCAAAGTAAAATGAAGGAAGTCCATGCTGTTTGTTTTGCTAAACTTTGTGAAGTGATTGACAAAGAAATAATTATCGGTAAAAAAGGTCATGAAAATGACAGATCTCCGTAGTTTGTATTGTACATATCTGTCAGAAACACCATTTGCAAACCCTAATTACAGGTCTGAGAAGATCAAATCAATATTAAATAGCCACGAGGTCTACAGCAACAAACTCTGTTTTGTTAGCCTTGGTAAAATCCAGGGTCAATATCAGTCAGATCTTGTTGTTAGTAACGAAACTGATATTTCAGAAGCTGTTAAGCATGGGTATCTATTGGGATGTTCAGATAAGATTCAGGATGTAGCCATCCTTCTGCACAAAATGATTAAAAATGCATTTGAAAAAGCGGAAAAATTACCTTGGCCACCAACTGCATCATGCCTAACAACTGAAAACCCTACTCCAAACAATTTGCAACGCTTCTTGCGCATTCTCATTAGTGGGAAAGCTGAGAGATCAGAATCAGAAAAAATAGAACTTCTCGTTTCATCCATCGGTCAGGACCTGTGTCGGGCAGCAACTAAAGGCCAGTGGAAACTACCAAAACACATTCTGGTTTGCATGACTTTACGCCACCTTTTCCGGAGTGCCAAGCTGAGCGTATTAATGAACAAATTAGGTCATTCAGAGAGTTACTCGTTTTCATTAGAACTTGAAACCGCACTTGCAGAGGCTCTTGAAGAGACTCATGCTATACTAACACCCCAAATAATACGAAATCCTCATTGCCCATCATTATTTCACAGCGACTTCGATAATTTTGATCAGTTTGCCAATGACCTTTCTGGTGCAGGTTTGATTCATACCTGCCACGGGATAATGTTACAAAATATTCCCTGCGAGCCTACTGCTGATGAGGACAAGACAGATAGCCAGGCAGAAAATCTGCTATCTCTTCCAAGGACAAGGGCACGCTCTCTGAAATCCTTGACAAATGATACCCTACCTCCATGCTATATGAATAAGAGGGACAGCCCAAAAATGACGATTTCTGACCTAACATTGGTAGAATATGAAGATGCTCTGTCAAAGTCGATGTTGAAGTATCTCCTGTGGTGTATCTGCCGATTGCATAGCAGCACTGTATCTCAGCGTGTACCTGGGTGGGCGGGCTTCGTATCTGAGACCGGTCAAGTTCCAAAGCGCCTTACCACAATAGATTATTATCCAATCATTAATCACCCTATAACAGACTACTCCACGGTACAAGAGTGCCTTAGAGTATCAAAAAATGCATCGTGAGAGGTCGGTCAGAAGTACGCCGTCACAACATTTGACTTAGGCGTGTGCATGAAGACTTACCCTATTATTTGGAAGAATCCAGAATTCTATGATGATCACATTGTAATGATAGGATCCTTTCACTTGATCTGTGCATACCTAAAAATGATTGGTAAAAAAATGAATGAGTCCGGATTAGCTGATGTGCTGTTGGAAGCGGGGGTTATGTCTGTTGGTTCCATGAATGGTGTGATGTCCGGCAAAAACTACAGTTGTGCAATAAATTGCCACAAAGTTATGGCTGAAAGCCTGGAAAGACTGCTTCTTGACAGATATTTGGAAACTAGATCTTTAAAAGGCCTACCAGGTGATTTGCTACAAGCAATAGATCACATCATTAACGAGAGAAGTTCAGAAAACTTGGATGCTGTAATGCAAAACAAAGTACTTGCTAATTTTCTTGAAGATTATTCCTTATTCAGGCAACAGATCCGTGGTGGAAGCCTTGGTAAAACTGCCCAATTTTGGCTGACGTACATGAATCATGTTTCGTTGGTCCTTTCCTTACAGCATGCTGTGAAGATCAATGATTACTACTTGTATGGTGCTTGTTTGAGTAAAATGGTGGATCTATTTTTTAGCTTTGATGGTCAAAATTATGCCAGATATCTCTGCTACTTCTCGTTGTTTTTGGTCAACATTGAAGAAACTCACCCGGGCGCCACCGAGTTACTCAAATTAGGTGCAATAAGTGTGGCAAGGTCATTCATACCAGCGAACAGGTGTGCAGTGGACAAAACCATTGAAGAAACATTTATGCGACATGCCAAATCTCAAGCAGGCCCAGGCGGGCGGGGTGCGGGCATTTCAGGTCTCCTGAATAACTATGAAGCTTATCGTCGTTGGGCACGTACAGCTCATGAAAGATCGAGATATGTTGAAGTAATGCTTCAGATGGCAAATATGTCCGATGGTGGTAGTGGCAGAAAACACCGTGATACTCGGCCATCGCAAGTAAAAAAAAGTGAAAAAGCAGCATTTGCTACAGTGGAAGCAATTCAGAATTTCATGGACCCATTCCAAGTAGAGGTGGATGATAAACTTTACTGCATTTCATCTGGTGCTGCAGTACCATTAAACATAGAATCAGACATCATGAACGCTGAATTGTCTGGCACTGCTGCAAAGGAAGCTTTCATTTCTGATAGGTTGCGAAAGAATGAGCAGTTTTTTGAGCCAATCAAAAGGCTGAACCAAAAAACATTTGCAGATATAGGGAAGGCATCAGTTGTGAAGACATCAAGTAATCGTGAAGTTCAGTACAAGCAGCAAGCAAATGTTGCATTTCAATTGTTAGTGCTTTCACAAGAACAATCAGAAAAGATTGATATGAGAGAACTGATGAAATATCCACTCATGCCAGTACCCTCATCAATTGGTACTCCCGACGGCTACCTTTTGAAGACAGATAAAAGCAAAGGCTTTACTTATCTCACAAAAGAATTAGATGATTTTATCATGCCATCAGACGCCAAAACCTTGAATGTTGAAGATGGGAATGCCATTTTCTACTGCATGAAAGAAGTGCCAGCAACATTTAAACAGATATGCGAAAAAATATACGATGTCAGTATCGTGGGAAAGTCTGATCTCCTATTTAGCACTGACATGTACAAGGAAAATTCTATCAAGAGCTTGGAAAGGACAAGCCGCGGAAGTGGTCAAAAACGCATAATTAAAGGCGAAAGTACAAAACGACCTGAAAACTGGAAGTCATTTCTTAGCAATGACTCTAATAAACAGCAGCTTGTGAGATTGCTTCTAAAGGTGTGGAGCAGTGGTGATTTCGGGATGAAACTTCAAAACAAAAAGGTTATATTTGCATGTGAAGAGAAGGCCTACTTACTTAAAGACAACGGAGCATCAGTGATGATGACAGAGATTCCCAAGTTGGAGTCTGATCGAGAGGAAACAGACACAAGGGTTGTTCTATATTGCTTTTATGCAGCCGATGAAGTATATAACTATGTTCGAGTCAGAAGCCCAGATAGTGATATTTTCTTCATTCTCCTTTATTATGCATCAAAAATAAACATCACTCTCCTGTTTGACACAGGTTCCAGATGCAAGAGAAGGTTGTTAAATATCTCCCAACTGGCACATGAGTTCACGCCTCTTTACTGCGATGCTCTGCTGGGTCTGCATGCTTTTTCAAGGTGTGACACGACCAGTGCTTTTAAAGGTATTGGAAAGGTGAAGCCGATAAAACTTCTTCAAAAGAAACCACGTTATCAGATCGTTTTCCAGAACCTCGGAAAGTCATGGGATGTGTCGGAAGATCTTTTTCTTCAACTGGAAGAATTCACGTGTTCCATGTATAAGCCCAGAGGTCGCCATTTAAATGTTGATGATCTTCGCTATGAAATGGTTTTGAAGAAATGCTGTGGCAAAGAAAATCAACTGAATCCAAACAAGAGCACCGAATGGTCATCCCTTCCGCCCCCTAGATCCTGCTTAAGAGAACACATAAAAAGAGTGAACTACCAGGTGGCAATTTGGAAACGAGCCCATATTCCCAAACCAGTTGTTCCATTGCCAACTGAGGACAATGGATGGACTTTAGTAAACGAAGTCATTGAGCCAAAGTGGTGTGATGGGGATATACTCCCAACTCGTCTCGCTGACATTTTGGACAAAGCAATTGAGACGGAGAATGAGTATAGACTGAGTGATGGGAGCACAAACGAAATATCTAGTGATGACGAAAGTGATGAAGAACCTGATTCTGAAACAGACAATGACAGTGACTAAAAATGAAATCAAAGCACAGAAAAATTTACATAACAAGAGGAAATGTAATCGATTAATAGGAGTTAATAGGTATAACTTCAGCATTTCCTTAAATAAACCAAAACTTACATTGTAGAGCTCTCCAGTACCAACATTTTGAGTGGTCGCTTGTGTATTTGTGATATTTCAATACAAAAATATTGCCATTTATGTTTTTCTTGCCCCCCGAAAATCGGAAAAAAAATTTTGTCGATACGGCAAATAAAGTGGCTCAAAACCGGTAGTGCGTAAGAGTTTATTCAGTGTTAACATATCTAATATTAAAAAGCACATAAAAAACTACCAGAAAAACACAGTTTCATTTATTTGTGGGGGGGGTGCACGGTGGGCCTAGTTAGCCCACGGACTATTTGTTTAAGTGACTAAATTTCAACCAATTTTGGTATCAAAATGATTAGCATGTTTTTGCCTAAGCAACTGGCCCGTTAACCTAAAAGTTTGTTTAGAGTAGTACATGAAAATAAAATCTTAAACGTTGGAAACCTTAATAAAATTTGTTAATTGTGTTGTATTTTTGTTCTTTTTTTATATTTGAAAAATTTCAGTCCAAACAAATCAAAATTTCCCCCTTTGCCCTCTTTGCTGTGGCCCTGAAACCATTCCTTTACTCATTACAGAATTACAATCACTTTATTGTATCAAAATTTCACAACTTTCACTTCTACAAGCTACACTATGCAGTTCAATGCGCACCTAAATAAGCATAGGCCCCAGAATGATTTCACCTCTTACCTCCCTACATCGCGGCCCTGAAACTGCCCTTTAGCAAACCACTAGGTCACAATCACTTTCTTGTATCACAATATCGCACCAATTTTCACTTCTGCAAGCGATACTAAGCAATTGCTTTATCGCATGTGCTGTTGCTGACTTGAAAGCTCATAAACTGACATCTGTACAAAATTGCCTGCATTTTCGCGCCAACATCTCTGTGACATTATTGTTCAACAGTTTGTTACACAAATGTGACGGCATTTTGCTCGGGTGGACTGCGAGTGCCTTACGACAACTCCATTTGTCGATCAAACTAGTCATAAGAACGCGTTTAGTAATTGCGCCTTATAGGCTCCTTCCGACCACAACGACGAAATTTGTTTGGGCGACCTATAGACGCCTTATGACCGCAAAGGGTGAAAAATTTTCAGCTGTAACCTTCGATCCCTCCAAACGCCTTGACAAACCGAAGTGATCCTATTTGAACAAGTCCGGATATGAATTTTAACTTCACTTTTCTCGTCTCCCGGTAATTGATGGCCCAACAATAAGCGAGCAAATCATTTATTTATCGCAGATTTCAAACACAACACATGTTTCATGGGCCATAAGACAAACAGAGGGGAGGGCTAAGCGTGAGATAGTGAATATGTTAAATTCGGCTTATCTTACTTCTACAAATGCAAAGAATCGTATTGCTATTTCTATATCTACGCATTCGTACAGAGCAGCATTCAATAAACGTACTGTGCTGAATGCTTTATCAAAGCTGATGGATACTGCAGCATGGCTTTGTAACCAATGCTTTCTTCAATTTGCCGTAGTAGAATTCGGAGCTGTTATTTATAATGATTTTGGGTTAGTTTCTCGGAATTGGAGAAAGTGGCTTGAATAATTTGTTTTCCGAGTACGAGCTGACTGTAGTCGTAGGAGAAAGCAGTATCCATGAGTTGTTTTCCAGGTACAATTCCATCCTGTTCATAATAAATAAACTAAAAGTGATATCGACCCCTTTCGGTTGTGCTAAGTTGTTTTCCATCAGAACTGCGTCTCACTAATATGACTCATAGCATTACAGCTACATAAAAACACAGGCGTTTAGATCTATGTCAATTATAAATGAATTGCAAACTGCCCCTATCGCTTGTTTATAATTCAGGATTTTCTCCTCTCTATGTTGTTATTTGTCAGTTCACATAACAGCAGCATTGTCATACTTTTGTAAGCCTTTGCTCTGTTGGGGTAAATTGAAAACTGCATTTTATTTTCACAGCAATTTTCAAAAACTTAAAACAACTTTTTTGGGTCTGGAGCCTGCCATCTTCAACAATTTATCATTTTGAGGAGACAAAAACCTATCCATATATTGCTCTTACTTTACCTACTTCGCTTAAACTTATTGCTACGAACTACTCCGTGTTTGTTTTTTCTTAGATATTTGAACTGGTGTTGAATGTAGAATCTAATCCTTCTGAATAGCGAAGTGCGAAATTTCGGTCGCATTCATATAAGGCAGTGGTTCCCAACCTGGGGGTAAATTACCCCCGAGGGATAATATGTGATTTTTCGGTGGGTAATGTGACACCATCAACACGCTAAAAATATATGTTATATGCAAAAGTCTAAGAAATTTAGCTAAACGTGCATAAAACGCCTCTAAAATTTAGCTCAGCCTAAAGCTGGTCTAAACCCATGCATTTCTTAGGCATGGCTATGAAGTCACAATCTAATAAACGGGTGGAACCACACAATGCCCTTTGTGACCATTTGTGACGTATGCGCTTAGCCAGTCTAGCTGAGAATATACTGTGCTGGTCGGCAATTTTGTTTCTTTTTTCGTAGTTTTATCAAATTTATCTGAATTGTTGAGTTAGCTCTCTCTTGCCCATTTCACCGCTGACTAACAGAATTTGTTGTGATGGCCGGCACGGGCAAGAAGCGCAATTATTCTGAAGCTTTCCTCAGTTATGGTTTCGTCAACTTGCCTGACAAGATTCAAGACCGCCCCAATGTGTCATATGCAACAAAGTGTTGACGAACAAAAGCCTGAAACCATCCAAACTCGAGGCTCACTTGAAGAAGTGTCACCCAGTTTTACAAAACAAAGACTGAGATTTCTTTGAACGCAAAGCAAAATGTCTAAAAGGAATTCAATTCGTAGCCCAGGGAAGTAGAGGACAGCAACTTCTTGCTGCTGTTGAAGCTTTGTATGTAGTTGCCTACAAAGTGGCTAAGCAGCAAAAATGTCACACGATTGCCGAAATGCTCATAATGCCTTGTGCAAAGGCAATGGTGGCAAAGTTGTGTGGCGAAGATCAAGCGAAAAAACTGAGTGTTGTGCCCCCGTCAAATAATACGATTCGCAGGCGGGTGGACGATATGGCTAAGGATAAACTTGTGCAGGTAATTGAAGAAGTCAAGTCCAGCCCAGTCAAATTTTGTCTTCAATTTGACAAGTTTACGCATATCGCCAGCTGTGCAGTTTTACTGGGATACATTCGTTACATTCACTGCAACATGATAAAAGAAGAATTTCTTCTGTGCGAAAATCTTACCACGACGACGAAGGGTGAAGATGTGTTTAACACTGTGAGCCATTTTTTACAGAGCAACGGGATGGACTGGCATCGTGTTCAACAAGTGTCAGTCGACGGTGCACCTGCCATAATGGGTGGTCAACGCGGCTTCAAAGGTTTTGTCAAAAGAGAGAACCCGAGTGTACAAATCGATCACTGCGCCATTCATCGGTATTCACTCGCATTCAAGACACTGCCAGCTTCCTTGAAAGCAGTTTTCGACGATGTTGCCAGAATCGTGAACTTCATCAAATCAAAGGACTTGAACTCTTGCATATTCAAACAATTCTGCAATGAAATGGGACAAAGTAAGGAAGTTCTATTGTACCTACCACACAGAAGTGCGATGGCTCTCGCGGGGAAGAGTGGTAAGTCGAGTAGTGGAACTTCGTGAACCCATCAAGTGTTTCCTCATTGAAAAGAAATCAGATTTGGCTGCCAAATTCTCCGATACAGAATGGCTTTCTCGATTGTGCTACTTGGCCGATATCTTTGGGGAATTCAACAAAGGGAACTTAGCTTTGCAAGGAAAGAACACTACTGTCCAGGACATGCGCGAATCCGTTTCCGCATTTATCTCAAAGCTCAAACTGTGGAGCAGGAGGATCTCGAGGGAAGTCACGGCACAGTTTTCAACGTTGGGTTAATTTCTTGATGACAACAACAAAGGACAACAGTTCCTAAATGAGGCAAAGCAGGAAATCCAGGAGCACTTGGACGAACTTGTCCATTATCTGGATCGTTACTTTCCAGACCGAGAAACAACACCTCTTCAGTGGTGCGTTTTCAGTGGATGAGGACCAGGTTGCAGATGATGACTTTCCAGCAAAGGAGGAGTGGATTGCCTTGAGGCTAAACGAGAGGAAGAAAGTGGAGTTTCAAACTACTGATCTACAGGCTTTCTGGATTGCGCAACTCAGTGACGCACCAACGCTGGCAGAGCGAGCGTTGAACATTTTGACATCGTTTTCGACTACTTATTTGTGTGAAAAAGGATTTTCAACTGTGATGGGTTTGAAAACGAAAAAGAGGAATAGGCTGAGTGTGCAAAATGATGCACGTATTGCACTGAGTGCTACGGATCCAAGAATGACAGCACTGGCCATGCAGATGCAGTCGCAACCGTCACACTGAAGACAACATTATTCTTGCAGTGATTCTTTCTAAAACTAAACTTACTGAAAAGTAGGCTGCTGAAAACTATATAAATACGAACAAAATTTCGTTGAGTTCTTTTTACTGTTTTTTCTTGCTATGGTTATTCCTAAACTTACTGAAAAGTAATGAAAGCAATAAATATTAGCACGATTGTGTTCTTTTACGAAGTGAAATATTGAGGGTAATAAAGCATACTCGCTACCTTGATTTGGGTAATGCCTCCAAAAAGGTTGGTAACCACTGATATAAGGCAACCAAAATTTAAATTACAGACCCACTGTAAGCGCCAAACAAACTTTGTCTAACTTTTGAATTTGATACACTTGGGATTTGAACCATCGTAATTTAATCTTACCTCAAAATTCTACATAGTTAACGCCTGGCCCACGACGCCTGGAAAGTTAACTTTGCTGCAATATGTCGTTTGAGTGGTTCTATACTTTTGCGAACGACTGTATATCAAATGAATTTCAACTCGCATATAGCAGTGTGGAATTTTATGATACTGACTATTTCCGGTTCAATACAAAAGCGACGATCATTTTTTTGAAGATCTACTATTTGGAGGAGGAGTGAACTTCTCCTCGTTCCCTCTAATTTAGGCCAAAACTAACTCGCAAACAACAAAACAACCAACGATTTTTGTTGTTTCTATCAGCCATATTCACTTGAATTTCCTTTTCCTTGACTTTTTAATTTTATTCTACATGGGACAATTTTCATCAGTTTACCAACCTCTGCTTTAAACAATTACAAACAGATTTCAGAAAGGCGCAACTCTATTGCCATATCTCAGCTCATCAAACAACGAAAACTACAAGCATGATTTTATTACATATGATTTAACAACAAACACCGAGTTATTCGTTTCCTCAAGGGGACTTTGTCGGAGCAAAATACTTAAATACATTCGAAATAATCTGAATATAATTTTTGCAAGTTGTCCAGCAAGATTGATAGTTTGTATTGTTTTAACTCTCAACTGTCCATGAAACACTTGCACAGATAACTTCGCTTCAAGTGATTACTCGCGCTGTAGATTTGAACAAGGTTTAAAGCGTTTCATTCGCAACACTTTCCGTCCAAACTTATTTAATCAGCAACGCTTCCAACATTAATCTGGCAAATTATGACTTAATTCTTGCTCAATACATGAGAGCGCCATTGGTCCTAGCTATAAATACAAAGTTCAAGAGAAGATTCGAATAAGACAATAGCCCTAAAAAGAGTAAATTTGTCTTTAGTTTAAAGATCTTTGTTAACCAATATTTTGACAGGCAAAAAGTATTGAGTTCAGGTGCAAGACATTTAGAGGAAAGAATCATTTATTCCCTGCTATGCCAGAGCCAATTCTTAATATGCTTGAACAAGGAACTAAACGTCGCAAATAAAATTACAAAAACGAATTTATCCAATTGCGAAATAGGCCTATCACCAAATACATTATTTCTATAAATGTCAGAATTGTTTCCATTTTAGCATGGACCCTGAATTTGGCCTAGGAAAAAAACCGATAAAATTATGTTGTATGATACTGATAGGTTGTTCGTCAGTTGGATCTAATTTCATTAAAGTTTAGAATGATTACCCCTAAAGGTAAGTAGTATAGAATGCGTCATTTGGTGACGTTTTGGGTGAAGGAATTAGGTGGAGGATTGACGTCATGAGTTGGTAGGTTTACAATAAATGTGCTGGTTATTTCTAGGTAGGACTAGGCTTTGTTTTGTTGTTTACGGAATCTCGCCTCTTTTTTATTACCACAAACGTTTCCAAGTATATTTTGCGCGAGACACTATTTTACAAGTAAGGCTATTTTACTGATCGCATTTTACCATGTTTTGATTGCTGTATAGTTTGTCGTAAACTCTGCTAAATTTCACTTTACCACGTACTTTACAATCGATATCTTATAAAAACCTCGTTTTTTCGGTATCCACAATTATTTTCAGTGGTGACTAAAGCGCATGTAGGAATTGCACTGCGTTTGTATTTTAAAAACCTGCTTGTTTGGAATCGGAAGATAAAATGTTGGGATGTGACCAGCCAAATAGTTATTTCAGGGATATAAAAAATAGATAGAAAAACATGGTTCTTAGGTTTTTAAACCTTTGTAGTCCAAGTTCATCACTGGGATCATAAACAAATTTATGGAATTTAGAATACACATTACAACACAAAAAGGAAAAGATACAATCAATAAACAAAAATTGGACCGTTCAGAAAATGTTTTTAATAAAGTCAACAGCGAAGAGTTCAACGCTAAAGTTTTTCAATTTTACACCTGCATTATAGAATAACTGAATCCAAAAATGATTCTCTTGTTTTCTTTCTTTCGCGTTTGAAGAATCCTTGTCAGACGGGGTGAACTTCAAAGTGTCCGGTCAAAATTTCAAAACATGGATGACACACTTTAAACCACTAACAACGAAAAGTGGCCCAGACACCTCAGAAATAGCAACTCCCAAGCGAGTGCGGACATACCGTCCAAAACATAGCGATACAATTCGTCTTCTCGTGAATGGAGGATAAATATGGTAAATAAAAGTAAGGTAAAGATAACAATCCATTTTACAGAAAAAAGCCCCTATACTGATTTTACTGGAGGCGAACCGCCAACTTTTCATAATGATGTCATTGGTTGGAAATGTGTTGGCCTACAACAACTTCTAGTTTAAAAAAATCACACTTTGTGAAATCATCTTACAATAAAAAACTTCTTTTGAGCGATTGCTGCGTTTAGGATTTTTACAGAGGAACTTGCTCAATAAATTGTTTAAAAATGACTGACAATTTTTTTGTTGTTAAACGCAGATTTGAAAACATGGGAAAAACAAAAACTTTGTTTACAAAAAGCAGAGTAAAGTTTAACAATAGAAGTCGACCGTTTTTGCAGCGAAAACTCGCGTACAGTTTAGTACCTTGCCATTGTTGCAATTGCTTGGCAACTTGACTTGATAGCACAAAAAAAAACTTGTTTGTCAGTTTAGAAGGCGAAGACGTAATTCGGTGCAAAAATTTTGATTTCCAATTGGCAAAGACATGCAAACAAGCAAACAACATTCTAAATTGCATTTTTTTCTTAATCACTTAATGATAGAATGGTTTAATTTGCCTAACTTTTCATACAGTTGTAGAAACCAAGTGCATTGAAAGCAAGAGGTGGAACTTGTTGATTTACCGAAGACAGTATGATAGGAGCCATGCCGTCAGGTGATATGATTCGAGGAGATAAAGAAGCTCCCCTGCTAATCACTGTTTTGAGGAGGCAGCATCTTTTGAAATCTGTCAAAGCAGAAAAACTACGTTTGCAATTGCGATTAAGTCGAAAAAGGAAATCCAGTAGCGAAAAAACTAAAGAGCAGATTGCCACCGATTTGGCGAAACGATTCAGATAGCATCGCATCACAGCCTTGAGGCCAAGAGACTATGGTTTTCATTAGTGCAGGGGCTCTCAACCTTTATTCTCTTATTTACTCCTTGGTAAATTTCATAAGTAGAATTTACCCACAAATGTTTTTATATTTTTTCACTTCTACAAATGCCTATTGCATTGGTTCTCAAAGTGCTCCGTACGTAACCCCACGTAGACGCAAATGCGGTCCAAAGATAGGTCGCTGACGTGTTTTGGTTTTTTTGGAAAGCACGATGTCCACGTGCGGTAAAAGGAAGGTGGACCCGCATTACATGAAACAAAAAATAACGGTTGGCTGACATCAATCGGCAAGAATCAATGTGTTTCTATTTCTAAAAATATATTGTGGGGCTCCGTAGGTGATGGTCAACCTCTTTATGGGCTCTGCATGACCAAAAGTTTGAGAACCTCTTGCCTATTGTAATAGGTAAAAATGTGAATTGTTTACCACCAAAAGTTACCCGCAACGCAAGTCAGATATACCCACAAGGGGTAAATTTACCCCCGGTTAAGAACCACTGCATTAGTGGGTGGGCTGGCACAACACTAATGAAAACCTGACGGAGCATTGAAATTTATAAAGAAGAACGAGATGACCTCCCACTCTGCTGCAATTCTGGACATTTCGATACAGATTTTATTTTTCTTGTTTATATTTTACTGCTTTTTATACTTCATTTCATTTACACTATATTTATTGCTTTTTCGGAGACGGTAATAGCAGAGGACATTTTTAACGCAATATTTTCAATTCATTGCTAGCACCACGTTATTACGATCGATAGTGAGCGTCTTATATGCGAGAAACGAAACAACAAAGCGAGTGCTGAAGGCGCGAGGCTTCCGAGGAAAGCAATGCCATTAAGAGATATTTACAAAGCCATCCCTGGATGCGTATTGTCCTTTTGGACTCATCAGAAGGGTTTGGTGTCAAGAGATCCCCCTCAATAGCATTGACGTTGACCTTTAGAACTACAATGTTCGCGTAAAGTTAGAAGAGCGCTTAATTGATTTCGGTGGGTTTACGGGGCCCCCGACCTGCCCAATATCCTACATGGGACTCTACACGAGACAGACCCAAACAATCCAACACAAATCACAAGACTTACGTGCCGTTTACTTTGGACCAGGTTTGTTTTGACGTTACTGCTATCCGTACAAGTATGGACCAAAACTGATATCCTTACATAGAGCTCATCACACAACAAGTGATTTGGCATAGGACAACCTTCCAAAGGCCATAAACTAAATGCGGTGCTTTAAGGCATGGTTGGCAGCACGCGGTTGCACGTCAGCGAGCCTCGGCGCGCGAGGAAATCAGCTTCTAAGACGTGGGTTCGAATCCCACAGGAACCAGACACGGCGCAACACAACTCAGGACAAAAATAACTTTTACAAAAGGTCACACTCCGAAGACGCATTTCGTCCTTTGGGCTTATCAGCCGGGCTTGCCAAAGCTCAAGAGATCCCCCCAATGGTATTAACGTCGACCTTTAAAACTACAGTGTACGCGTAAAGTTAAAAGAGCGCTTAACTGATTTCGGTGGGTCCCAAATGACTGCACCGCCAATTATTTAATGCACGGCCGCCAAGAGGTCAACCACTTCGCCTATTCCACTCTAAGCATAGCTACCGATTCTGTCAACTAGCACACCGCACGGATAATAACTAATGTGTTACATAGCGCGACCATAAATAATGGTTCATCAAAATTTTCAATCATGAATAATGAAATACGTTGGCTTTTCACTTACAATTGCAATTTTTGTGTTACAGTTGAGTAAAGTTGTAGATATTTACAGGAAACAAGTTGTGCTTTTACGTTGCGAAAAATACTACAATGTTTACCCTCAATCCAACCAAAAGGCTACGATTGGATCAATTAAGTTATAATGCGAATATATGAAACAACACCATAAAATTAAAATAGCGCCAAGATACATTGTACTTTCAATGCAGTTCGGGAAAAATTTGACCTTTTCCAGATTAAAAAATGACTGCAGTTTGAACAGCTGTCAAAAATGTTATGATTTATGTTTTTTTGTTAATTTGCTTGAATAAATAAAATTACAAAGTTTCCTTACTCAGAAGAGGAACAAGTTTGTATTGTTTACGCAGACGTTTTTCGACCGAATTCTTTTTTGCGGGAGCGCGGAGAATTTCGAAAAAATGACGATTTTGAAAAGATGACAATTTGGTTTTGGGAAATCAACTCTTTGAAACTGAGAATTTTCCCATTTTGTTCTTCATGCGGGCATGCAGACGTTTTTTTGTTTGTGGGAGCTTTTGCCTTTTATTTCCTCCGTAGATACGTCCTGATTGTGTGCAAACGTTCATCATTAAATAGAAATGTTTTTAAATGCAGCGTCAATACAGGGCTGGAGCAGTTAGACTACATGAGGAAGGTAGAGGAGAATTGCTGGACTCTTAGATTAAAATTCACTACATGTTCAAAACGTGCGATGTAGTGGTGAGAGCGTCCGCTATGCAGTCGGTAGACCTGGGGGTGGGGATTCATTTCCCTTATTGATTTATACTAAAGAATTTACAAATGATATTCGCAGACCTCCTGCTTGGTCCTCAGCATAAGGAGTAATGTGGAGAAGGAACATGAAATTGAATGTAAACAGCTATGATTGAAATGTCGGCAATGTGATCAATTGTCTCAGCAACAAAGCCTTGTTCATGCCGCAACTGGAACAACCTACACGTTGAACAACATAATTCGACATTTCAAAGGTGGAGATACTGTGGCAAACAAAAAGAAGCCGTTATCTACAAGTATATCTTATCGAACACGTCATGGCATACATCCGGCTTCACCGTGACATAATGTTCACAACAAGTCGAATAAATAACCGACAATACAAAAGGAATAATATCGTTAACAGAAGTGTGGGTTCAAATCCTACTACTGACACCATGTATTATATAGGACAACAACAGGCTGGGTCGTTTGGAGGCTGACCCATGCCAGGCACCAACATTTTTAGGGTCCAAACCAATGAAGAAGGAAGATGAATTTTATTGGTGGGCTAATTGTGAGTCGTTTTTCGAGTTTAAGGCCGTTTTTTAAGAATCAACTTCTTTGAAGCTGAAGAACTTTTATCACTATTATTTGCAAATCAACTTCTTGATATCAAAATTTATGGCTATTTGTTACGAAGCACAAGAACATCCCCTCTCCCTGGCTTCTTAAAATATACCGGACACATATTATCTTCTGAGTGCTCTGCCAACGCTGCTGCCTGCTGTTATATATACAATAGAATTCGCTTAAGTCATCACCTCTAGGGGAAAGTGAAAAGTGACGACTTAGGAAAACTGGTACAAATCATGTGAAAATCACTGTAAAAGCCATAAAAACAACAAGACTGTTCACACAATGTAGTAATGATCTCATCGGAACTGTCACAAATGGAGTTTAAGTTTGTTCTTTTAATTCCCATGTCTTCAGCAAACCTCGTTTTATTTCAAATCTCACCATTGTTGAGTTTTTTGATAATTTCGTACTTTTCTTTCAACGATAGAGTCTTCATTTTTGAACAAAATCATTCCTGAGAAAATTATTGTTGGCAACATGTAGTTTTACTGCAGCAAATACTGTAAACGCTGTACTACTGAGCCTGTCTACTGTATATTGTTGTGTTCTAATCAAGGGTTGTTGCGTCATAAATAGCTTTGAAATTGAGTATGCATGGTAGTTATGCGCTTGAACTGACCGACAATTGCAGGACTGGCTAAAACATCCGTTTAAATTGGCTGATAATTGACGAAGTAAACGAAACTTTCTTTCAAGAGAAAGCAAAATTGGTGACGAGTTATGCAAAATGACGACTTACGCAACTTGATTTGTACACAAGACCATAGCAGTTTTGTTCGGGACTTCGAAAAGTTGACGAGTTATGCAAAATGACGAGTTAGACCCGAGGTCGGCAACCTACGGCCCGCGGGCCGGATTCGGCCCGCAGCTCTTTTGCAAATTTTAGTAATGATACGGCCCGCTTAGTGTATTTTATTTTATTAATCTGCCCTTCTTGCAATTATCTGGCGTTGTATACTTATGAGAAACTATCTGAACAGAAATCGAACTTTATGGGCTGGCGTAAAGCTTTGATTGATTCAACTACTTTTTCGTGTACTACTACTTAAGTCTTAACACCTTATGACGCCTAAGTAAACCAAGTGTCTCATATTCGATGACGTACAGTTTGCGTAACTGATAACCGACAGCATTTTGTGTTACATTTTCGTTTCACCTTTCTTTCAAATTTAGTGGTATAATTCATTCGTAGTAGTATAGCTACGCCCGAGGAGAATTGAGTGGAAGTCATAGCAAGGGTTGCATAAAGGTGGTTGGCAGTTTCAGCTTTGTAATTGAAATATACGATATACCCCAAATTCAAATTGTAACTTTTTTTAATATTTGACGAGAAGTTTAGTTAATGATGGTCGTTAAGCATATATTTATCAATTTTCAGCAATCTGGCAATGTTGACAAAACGTAGAAAAGTTGATGCTGAGTGTCGAGCTTTAAAAAAAGAATGGGAGAACAAATACGTTTTTGAGCAAACTGCTCAAAGCGCATCGCTGCCTGTCGTATTACTTTCAGCACCTTTTTCAACAATTTTGGTGAACCACGTGTTCGATTTGCAACGTTTCTGTTGCTGTAAATAATTATCCTGGTATAACGACATATTGCAGCAAAGTTAGAAGTAATGCATCAATAAACTTTTGAAAATTATTTCATCAAAAAAACACACTACTACATTATAGTCAAGTACGGAACTTTTATATTTACTGGTTTATATCTATAATCAGCTGTGAAGATAAATATACGGTTGAAGAGTCTTTATACATTTGTACAAGGTAGAGAAAAACGGGCAAAACACCATCATTATTGGATGATGAGCGTGCATATATAGTGGCTTTGCATAAAGAAAGATCCCAGAAAGGCAGATTCCAAACATACAACAATTCAGCAAAGGTTCAGTCCATCGCAGCATTGAAAATTTGAGAAGGATGGAACTTATTACGACGTGAAAAAAACTGTTAGATCCGCAAAGCTATACGAAGAGATAATCACTCCATCAGACAAGCTGTCACTCCATGCGATCGGCAACAGTTCTTGTCACAAATTTTGTGCCAATACGCTGAAAAATGGTACTGATACTATTATTAGCAGAGTTTCACGTCGTCTGAGCATGGAGTTCGGTTTAAAATTTGATAAACCGGCTGCAAAGCCACGTCTGACGTCAGCTATGATAAAAGATGAGATTATTATTTGCCAATAAACATCTTGATTGGGCCGTGGAAAAGTGAGGAAAAAGTATTATTCTCTGATCAATTCACTGTTTAGCAGTTCGCAGTGCGAAAGAGCCACGCTCAATCACAGAAATGCCAAAAATATAATGAAAAGTACACCGTAGTGCAGTAAAGCACCCCCAAGCCAGATGGTTTGGAGGATCATGAGCAAGCGCGTGGCTCCTGGGTTATGTATTCTTCACCCAGGCACAATCATCAATGGCTAGATATATGTTAAACTGTGTTCGAATTGTAATAGTAAAGTGCTTCGAATATTACGGGTTACTATTTACTGACGATGAGCATCTGTTTTTTGACGTAAGCCTGATTTACATTATCGTAGTTTGAAAACATTAAAAAATTTAAGAGTGGTACTTTCAACTCACCAACTCAGTGACTAATATTTGTTCACTATTTTTTGAGATAAATATGCCGTCAGCCTGTGGTGTGTTAGTTACGCCTGTGGCATGTTAGTTTTATTCGCAATGTTATTCTTTGTATTATCTGATTTAATTAAACTAATGGTGAAAGCTAAACAAACTTTTGAAACCTAAATGCTTCCTGAAAACAAAAGTTTTTCGCGTGAGTTTTTCCGGCTATTCGTATTGGGTAGTTATGTTTTGGTGCTTGAATAATTTTGGTGTGATTTGATTTTTTTTGAAATAAATTGAAAACAGCATCCACAAAATTATCCGACACCTAGTTCAAAGCATTTTTACGCGATAGTTGATAACTAATGTTATTAGACCATTATAGACCTGCAATAACATTGCGAGGGGACAGAACGTTGCTTCCGCCTTGCATTGCCTCGACGCTTATAAAACCGCACTTGAAATCCTGGGATTTCAATCAAATTAATATCGGTATTTAAGATTATAAAAATGTTGAAAATCCACAAATCCTCGGAATTTCAATGGTTTCCATGCATAATGGTAACTGATTAAATTTAGTATGTGTATTATTTATGCATATTACTTTGGTCATGATGATTTTACCATTAGAATGATACTAGAAACAAAATCTCAAGATCAAAATTGCAGAAAAGGTAGTTCTAGGCACAAAGGTATTCATCATTTATGGTAGTACACTTGCTCATCGATTGTTAACATAACCATTTGAGTATCATTAATAAACTTCGCTACTAAATTCCAAGTCGTTGATTAGTAATGGTGGCGATACACACACACACACACACACACACACACACACACACACACACACACACACACACACACACACAGCCACTGCTTGATTCATTGTGGAATTGTATTCGCGGTTGATTTAATGATTTGCGATATTGACTAACTTGAATATTTTTGTTTTGTGATCTTTACGACGTAGCCTGTAGTTTTATAAAAGGATATTTCTTCTTCCACCAAGAAAAAACTGTGTTTTGGTGCTAGGAAAAGTAATGTTTTCAAGCTTGATGTTACTGCATAAAAACTACTTGGAGCCTCATAAGAAGATCGATTAAAATCACTGATATCCTTTCTGTTCTGCTGGTCTAAAATAAGGTTGCTATGTTTGACGGGCAAAATTCCGGAAACATTTTCTCGGCCTTGAGTACTGGTGATTAATTCCCGTATTTTGGTGCTTAATTAACGATAGAACTCATTTTTTTGAAGATCAACGATTTTTAAAGTCTGAATTGATGTATTTTTAATCAAAAATCAAGCTAAAATTGTTTTATGTTTTGGTAGTATCGACTTCGCTTTGAGAAAAGTTTCCTGACTTTTTGCAAGTAGACAATTAACTTCTGGACATTTGAACATTTATAAAAATTATCTCCAGATATAGATGTGGACACCGAATTTCCGGGCATGTGGGAGAAAATGAGGACACATGTCTTCCCGAGTCTACAAAAGTCTATCATGATTAATAGAAATCCTTGCAAAACGACCGAAACATCTTTAGTTAGCACGACGAATCACGCCATATCGAACGGAAGAATATGTGACGTCGAAGCCTTAGTGTGATTCATTCAGTATCCTACATCTTTTCAGACGCTATCTGTTGTAAAGGTGTTTCTCAGAGTACAAATGGCTTACTGCTTACAGGTGATATTCAATCGTTACATTTAACGAAGCCTAGCTATTAATCAGTGACTTGCGGCCTGTGCAAAGTTTAAAAGCTTGCTATACAGCAGAAAATTTAGTCGTTAAGCAGCATTTTGAACTGGAAATGACAGACTGACACCTCACTACGTGCAGAGCAGTGTTGCATTGTTTGGGCAAGTCACCCTTGATTGAGCAAGTAATAACTGCTTCGGCTATACGATTCCACATGCTTTAGAAGTATGTAAGATTATAACAGAACAAGGAAATATGATAGAGAAAAACAATTGCATTCCAAAGTCGTACATAGATAATATCGTTGCAAACTTTCATTAAGAGCAAAAGCGAGTTTAAAATACTCAATAGCAGTTCCCCACTTTCTCCGTAGCTTCTAACCGCAGAGCATATCCATTTCAGTTAAATAGATGTAGCTATGATTCCGATTTTTATTAATTAAATTAACCAACAAAATATCGATGACCGCGAAAAAGGCCAAATGCAGCGCTAAACAAGCACAAATTTATGGGGCACGACTACAATACTAGTCTGACCTAACAGATTTCTGCTAGGTTTTGCCAGAGCCGTGGAAACAGTCAAAGCCGTGGTCGTGACACGGTGATGTAGTGGCTGAAGCGTCGTCTTCGCAGTCGGTAGACATGAGTTCAATTCCTATGTCGAGTCATGTAAAAAACATTAAAAGTGAAATCGACAGTTCAAAAATAGCATTTAGAAAGTTGATGCTTGTAATCTTAAAATAAAGCCAGCAAATTTCAATGAACAATGATTAAAAGTTTTGTTTAACTTTCTATTGAGCTAAAAATATCACATGTAATTATCGTCTATGAAAAAGCAATGAAATGTAAATAAACTTATGTACACAATTCAGCTAAGTCTGTATTAAATCCCTGGATTATAGCAGAGTTGAGAATTGTCCTGTTCTTCTTGATTAACTGCGGTTCTTCTGCAAGATTTTGTTTGCGGGACCAGCTCATCGATCGCTGAAAAACATTGTTTGTTGGTCTCTTGGCCGTGGTAGTACAGTTTACATTACTTTAAAGCGTTTCACCTTTTCGGTGGCAATCTGCTCTTTGCTTTTTTACTATTGAATTTCTTTTTCGACTTACAGCAAATGCAATTGCAAACGTTCTTTTTTGTTTTTGGAAAGCTTGTAAAAGATATTGCTTCTTCAGGACAGTGATGAACAAGGAAGCTTCTTTTTCTCCTCTAATCAGAAAATCTGATGTCATGGGTTCTATTATTACTGTTGGTGAATCAGAAATATTCCGCGTCGTGATTTCATTAACTGAATGAAGTGTTAGGCAGATTTAATCTGGGTATCAGCAGTTAAATGAGAAATATACAAATAAAAATGTCGTTTCCTCGTTGGTATCTATTTGTTTCTTTTTTCAGTGTCACGTTTTGGACACAAAAATTTTAGCATGGCAATCACGCCTTCGTCTCCTTAATCGACAAATAAATCTTGCACGCTGCGAAATCAAGATGTGGTACAATTGTAACAATAGGAAGGAACAAAACTGCTCTGGATTTTTCGCTGCACGAACAAATATCGTTTTGTGAAAGTGCTTCGTTTTTGCCTGCTATATTAATAACTGCATTTACCAACAAAAAATTGTCAGTGGTTTTTGAACAATTTGTCGAGCAGGCTGCTA
This sequence comes from Trididemnum clinides, assembly GCA_963675345.1. NCBI lineage: Eukaryota > Metazoa > Chordata > Ascidiacea > Aplousobranchia > Didemnidae > Trididemnum > Trididemnum clinides. The sequence continues at coordinate 16,188,130 of OY776294.1, forward strand.
TGTACAGTTTCAAACTCAACAACTTTGCAAAGGAAATTATTTATTGGAAGTTGTTTTTGCAAGAGTGATGTTTTAAACAGAAAGATGTTGATAACAATCCGTAGCGTCTTTATGGGAAAGGAAGCGGTGCACGCCAATGATGCATCTGCAACTTTTCCCCTTTGAAGGATTCTTTTTTATTGATGGTGGTTTTTTTCATGTTGGGCAACTTTACAATGTAGTTTGAGACAGAGTTTTTGTTTGATCACTTTTTAAACTGCCAGTGATATCGAGATTGATCACTGTAAAAGTTGCGATAGTGGCCCAACATGGCAGCGCTGATCTGAAAACAAGTTCTACATAGTCAGCGGCCAAACCTAGACTTATTTTGTTACGTTAAGTGATTAAGAAAAAAATGCAATTTAGAATGTTGTTTTCTTGTTTGCATGTCTTTGCCAATTGGAAATCAAAATTTTTGCACCGAATTACGTCTTCGCTTTCTAAACTGACAAACAAGTTTTCTTTGTGCTATCAAGTCAAGTTGCCAAGCAATTGCAACAATAGCAAGGTACTAAACTGTACGCGAGTTTTCGCTGCAAAAGCGGTCGACTTCTATTGCTAAACTTTACTCTGCTTTTTGTAAACAAAGTTTTTGTTTTTCCCATGTTTTCAAATCTGCGTTTAACAACAAAAAAATTGCCAGTCATTTTTAAACAATTTATTGAGCAAGTTTTTCTGTAAAAATCCTAAACGCAGCAATCGCTCAAAAGAAGTTTTTTATTGTAAGATGATTTCACAAAGTGTGATTTTTTTAAACTAGAAGTTGTTGTAGGCCAACACATTTCCAACCAATGACATCATTATGAAAAGTTGGCGGTTCGCCTCCAGTAAAATCAGTATAGGGGCTTTTTTCTGTAAAATGGATTGTTATCTTTACCTTACTTTTATTTACCATATTTATCCTCCATTCACGAGAAGACGAATTGTATCGCTATGATTTGGACGGTATGTCCGCACTCGCTTGGGAGTTGCTATTTCTGAGGTGTCTGGGCCACTTTTCGTTGTTAGTGGTTTAAAGTGTGTCATCCATGTTTTGAAATTTTGACCGGACACTTTGAAGTTCACCCCGTCTGACAAGGATTCTTCAAACGCGAAAGAAAGAAAACAAGAGGATCATTTTTGGATTCAGTTATTTTATAATGCAGGTGTAAAATTGAAAAACTTTAGCGTTGAACTCTTCGCTGTTGACTTTATTAAAAACATTTTCTGAACGGTCCAATTTTTGTTTATTGATTGTATCTTTTCCTTTTTGTGTTGTAATGTGTATTCTAAATTCCATAAATTTGTTTATGATCCCAGTGATGAACTTGGACTACAAAGGTTTAAAAACCTAAGATCCATGTTTTTCTATCTATTTTTTATATCCCTGAAATAACTGTTTGGCTGGTCACATCCCAACATTTTATCTTCCGATTCCAAACAAGCAGGTTTTTAAAATACAAACGCAGTGCAATTCCTACATGCGCTTTAGTCACCACTGAAAATAATTGTGGATACCGAAAAAACGAGGTTTTTATAAGATATCGATTGTAAAGTACGTGGTAAAGTGAAATTTAGCAGAGTTTACGACAAACTATACAGCAATCAAAACATGGTAAAATGCGATCAGTAAAATAGCCTTACTTGTAAAATAGTGTCTCGCGCAAAATATACTTGGAAACGTTTGTGGTAATAAAAAAGAGGCGAGATTCCGTAAACAACAAAACAAAGCCTAGTCCTACCTAGAAATAACCAGCACATTTATTGTAAACCTACCAACTCATGACGTCAATCCTCCGCCTAATTCCTTCATCCAAAACGTCACCAAATGACGCATTCTATACTACTTACCTTTAGGGGTAATCATTCTAAAATTAAATGAAAATAGATCCAACTGACGAACAACCTATCAGTATCATACAACATAATTTTATCGGTTTTTTTCCTAGGCCAAATTCAGGGTCCATGCTAAAATGGAAACAATTCTGACATTTATAGAAATAATGTATTTGGTGATAGGCCTATTTCGCAATTGGATAAATTCGTTTTTGTAATTTTATTTGCGACGTTTAGTTCCTTGTTCAAGCATATTAAGAATTGGCTCTGGCATAGCAGGGAATAAATGATTCTTTCCTCTAAATGTCTTGCACCTGAACTCAATACTTTTTGCCTGTCAAAATATTAGCTAACAAAGATCTTTAAACTAAAGACAATTTTACTCTTTTTAGGGCTATTGTCTTATTCGAATCTTCTCTTGAACTTTGTATTTATAGCTAGGACCAATGGCGCTCTCATGTATTGAGCAAGAATTAAGTCATAATTTGCCAGATTATTGTTGGAAGCGTTGCTGATTAAATAAGTTTGGACGGAAAGTGTTGCGAATGAAACGCTTTAAACCTTGTTCAAATCTACAGCGCAAGTAATCACTTGAAGCGAAGTTATCTGTGCAAGTGTTTCATGGACAGTTGAGAGTTAAAACAATACAAACTATCAATCTTGCTGGACAACTTGAAAAAATTATAATTGCATGTGAGTATTTTGCTCCGACAAAGTCCCCTTGAGGAAACGAATTACCATGGTGTTTGTTGTTAAATCATAGCGTATCATATTTTTTATTACATGTAATAAAATTATACTTTGTAGTTTTCGTTGTTTGATGAGCTAAAATATGGTAATAAAGTTGCGCCTTTCTGAAATCTGTTTGTAATTGTTTAAAGCAGAAGTTGGTAAACTGATGAAAATTGTCCCATGTAGAATAAAATTAAAAAGTCAAGGAAAAGGAAATTCAAGTGAATATGGCCGATAGAAGCAACAAAAAACGTTGGTTGTTTTATTGTTTGCGAGTTAGTTTTGGCCTAAATTAGGGGTAACGAGGAGAAGTTTTTGTTTTTTATTTTTGTTTTATTTGCCATTTTTATCCTCCATTCACGAGAAAGCGAGTTGTATCGCTATACTTTGGACGGGAAGTCCGCACTCGCTTGGGAGTTGCCTTTTTCAGGTATATGGGCCACCTGTCTTCCACATAAAGGCGGGGGCATCCCGTTAAGTGTCTTGCCGGGAAACAACAAGCGAACTTGCCGGCTTGTTCTCCACAACCTCCCATAAATGCCGAGCGCCAAGCAGGGAAGCTATAGATACCATTTTTTAAAGTCTTTTGGTATGACTCGACAAGGGGAATGAACCCCAGGTCTACCGACTGCGAAGCGGACGCTCTAACCACTACGCCATCGCGTCAGTTCACTCCTCCTCCAAATAGTAGATCTTCAAAAAAATGATCGTCGCTTTTGTATTGAACCGGAAATAGTCAATATCATAAAATTCCACACTGCTGTATGCGTGTTGAAATTCATTTAATACACAGTCGTTCGCAAAAGTATAGAACCACTCAAACGACATATTGCAGCAAAGTTAGAAGTAATGCATCAATAAACTTTTGAAAATTATTTCATCAAAAAAACACACTACTACATTATAGTCAAGTACGGAACTTTTATATTTACTGGTTTATATCTATAATCAGCTGTGAAGATAAATATACGGTTGAAGAGTCTTTATACACTTGTACAAGGTAGAGAAAAACGGGCAAAACACCATCATTATTGGATGATGAGCGTGCATATATAGTGGCTTTGCATAAAGAAAGATCCCAGAAAGGCAGATTCCAAACATACTACAATTCAGCAAAGGTTCAGTCCATCACAGCATTGAAAATTTGAGAAGGATGGAACTTAAATGACGACATGAAAAAACTGTTAGACCCGCAAAGCTTTACGAAGAGATAGTCACTCCATCAAACGAGCTGTCACTCCATGCGATCGGCAACAGTTCTTGTCACAAATTTTGTGCCAATACGCTGAAAAATGGTACTGATACTATTATTAGCAGAGTTTCACGTCGTCTGAGCATGGAGTTCGGTTTAAAATTTGATAAACCGGCTGCAAAGCCACGTCTGACGTCAGCTATGATAAAAGATGAGATTATTATTTGCCAATAAACATCTTGATTGGGCCGTGGAAAAGTGAGGAAAAAGTATTATTCTCTGATCAATTCACTGTTTAGCAGTTCGCAGTGCGAAAGAGCCACGCTCAATCACAGAAATGCCAAAAATATAATGAAAAGTACACCGTAGTGCAGTAAAGCACCCCCAAGCCAGATGGTTTGGAGGATCATGAGCAAGCGCGTGGCTCCTGGGTTATGTATTCTTCACCCAGGCACAATCATCAATGGCTAGATATATGTTAAACTGTGTTCGAATTGTAATAGTAAAGTGCTTCGAATATTACGGGTTACTATTTACTGACGATGAGCATCTGTTTTTTGACGTAAGCCTGATTTACATTATCGTAGTTTGAAAACATTAAAAAATTTAAGAGTGGTACTTTCAATTTGCAAATGACTGAAACATAGCTGGGATAATTTCAACTCACCAACTCAGTGACTAATATTTGTTCACTATTTTTTGAGATAAATATGCCGTCAGCCTGTGGTGTGTTAGTTACGCCTGTGGCATGTTAGTTTTATTCGCAATGTTATTCTTTGTATTATCTGATTTAATTAAACTAATGGTGAAAGCTAAACAAACTTTTGAAACCTAAATGCTTCCTGAAAACAAAAGTTTTTCGCGTGAGTTTTTCCGGCTATTCGTATTGGGTAGTTATGTTTTGGTGCTTGAATAATTTTGGTGTGATTTGATTTTTTTTTGAAATAAATTGAAAACAGCATCCACAAAATTATCCGACACCTAGTTCAAAGCATTTTTACGCGATAGTTGATAACTAATGTTATTAGACCATTATAGACCTGCAATAACATTGCGAGGGGACAGAACGTTGCTTCCGCCTTGCATTGCCTCGACGCTTATAAAACCGCACTTGAAATCCTGGGATTTCAATCAAATTAATATCGGTATTTAAGATTATAAAAATGTTGAAAATCCACAAATCCTCGGAATTTCAATGGTTTCCATGCATAATGGTAACTGATTAAATTTAGTATGTGTATTATTTATGCATATTACTTTGGTCATGATGATTTTACCATTAGAATGATACTAGAAACAAAATCTCAAGATCAAAATTGCAGAAAAGGTAGTTCTAGGCACAAAGGTATTCATCATTTATGGTAGTACACTTGCTCATCGATTGTTAACATAACCATTTGAGTATCATTAATAAACTTCGCTACTAAATTCCAAGTCGTTGATTAGTAATGGTGGCGATACACACACACACACACACACACAGCCACTGCTTGGTTCATTGTGGAATTGTATTCGCGGTTGATTTAATGATTTGCGATATTGACTAACTTGAATATTTTTGTTTTGTGATCTTTACGACGTAGCCTGTAGTTTTATAAAAGGATATTTCTTCTTCCACCAAGAAAAAACTGTGTTTTGGTGCTAGGGAAAGTAATGTTTTCAAGCTTGATGTTACTGCATAAAAACTACTTGGAGCCTCATAAGAAGATCGATTAAAATCACTGATATCCTTTCTGTTCCGCTCTGGTCTATAATAGGGTTGGGGTACATGTCAACAACCTCCACGTGGTGTACCCCGGTAACCAGCGAATTTATTCCTAGGCGAGTATTGACAACCTGAGTAAGTGAATCGTGCGAAGCTATCATCTATTACCATCCATATGACAACCCAGCTGTCTCCATCTGACTCCAACCTTGAGCAAGCGCCCTTATTAAAGCGGACAGAAATCTCTGTCGTAGAGGAAGGAGTCACGTTGTTACAGCTCAATGTAGAAGGCCTCACAAAGGCGAAGATCAACGTTATTGAACATCTGGCGCAAAAATACAACCCGACAGCCATACTACTTTAAGAGACACATGCAAGTGACACCTCTCGCCTCAAAATATGCGGATACCAACTTGCTGCCCATACTAAAAGCAATATTTATGGGACAGCATCTTTTGTTAAGAATGGCTTTAAGTGGAAGATAGCCGCTACCTGTCCTGATGATTTAATACTAAATTGGACAGCTATTGAGGTCGAAGGCACTACAGTCATCAATGTATACAAACCACCTGTAAGTGCTCTAAACAAGAGTGATATCTTCATCTTTCCCCCACCATGCATCTATGCAGGAGATTTCAACTGCCACAGCACTGCATGGGGGTACAAAGAAACCAGCCCTAACGGCTCTGGCTTAGAGGACTGGGCATCCATTGCCGATGTGACCCTCCTCCATGACCCACACCAACCAGACAGTTTTAGATCTGGCAGATGGAACACCACTTCCAACCCAGACTTGGCTTTTGCCAACGTAACAAGTGCCTTACCACAGCGCTTAGTTTTGGGCTCCTTTCCTAAATCTCAACATCGACCATCATTTATTACCCCACATAACCCAGTTAAACCTATTCCAACAAAGGATGTTAAGAGATAGAACTTCTGCAAGGCCAAATGGGAACAATTTGCGCATCTGGTGAAATCTGGGATTGACACGCTGCCGTCTCAATGTACCCCTGATCCAAACATAGCATACACAGCCTTTTGCCAACTGTTTTCCCAATCAGCAAAGAAAACCATACCACGTGGCTGACGTCAGCAGTATATTCCAACATGGGACGACGAATGTAATCATTACTACAAAGAATTCGTCCAAGCTGAAAACAAATAATCGGCTGATGCCAAGGCCGCAGACCTGATGGACTGCCTCAACAAAAACCGCAATAAACGATGGGAAGAAACAGTCATGGGAATAGACTTCACCCACTCAAGCAGGAAAGCCTGGAAAACTTTTAACCGTCTTACTGGGCGCAACTCTGATCCAAAACAATGCTCAATTACAGCCAACTCTATTGCAAAGCAGCTGTTAGCCAATGGGCGTTTCAGAGGGGCTGACAAACAACATGACCTCTCTGTTAAGAGGCAATGTAGTATGATGTGGGGGGTGCCTGGGGTCGGCGGCCATCTGACCACACCTTTCACCACCGTAGAACACTTAGCGACCATAAAACTACTGAAAGGTGGAAAAGCCCAGGGACCAGACAACATCCCACCAGAGTTCATGATGCACTGTAGGAAAAAGTGCTTGGAATGGGTGCGCAAATTCTTCTCCTTTTGTCTTGAGCACATAGTTATCCCAAAAATTTGGCGTAGAGTCACTGTCGTGGCCATCCTAAAACCCAACAAACCGACAGACGATCCCAAAAGCTACAGACCCATTTCACTACTATGTGTTCCCTATAAAATTTTGGAAAAACTGATTCTTGCTCGCATCAACCCCGTCATCGAACCCCAACTACCAACGCAGCAGGCAGGCTTCAGACAAGGTCGCTCGACAGTACAGCAAATACTCAAACTCACGTGTGAGATCGAGAAAAGTTTTGAGAATGGATATAAAGCCGGCGCAGTAATGGTGGACCTGACAGCTGCCTACGATACTGTTTGGCACCAGGGCCTGGCCCTAAAGCTTCTACGTACCATTCCGGACCGCCATCTTGTGCGTTTCATTATGAATATTTTATCAAACCGCAGTTTCAAACTCAAAACCAGCACTGGACAAATCAGTCGACTGCGCATATCGAGAATGGTTTACCGCAAGGCTCAACACTGTCGCCTATCTTGTTTAACATCTACATCAGCGACATCCCAACAACTGTCTCCCACCAATACGATTACGCAGATGACATGGCACTTCTTTACTCCCACAAATGCTGGTCAAAAGTTGAAGAAACGCTACCTAGAGATATGGAAGACCTTGTTGACTTCTTGCAAACCTGGAGACTAAAATTGAACTCATCAAAAACAACCTCGACCCCTTTTCATTTAAACAACCAAAAAGCGAAACGGCAACTAAACATTTGCGTCCATGGAGCCACCCTCCCTCATAACCCACACCCTAGATACCTCGGAGTAAAACTGGACAGACAACTAACGTATAGACAACATATAGAAGGTCTACGTGGAAAAGTGATGGCAAGAAACAACTTCATCCGATGCCTGTCTGGGTCAACTTGGGGTGCAAATGCTAAAACTCTCCGAACAGCAGCCCTTGCAATTGTTTACAGCAGCGCAGAGTATGCCACTGCAGTATGGAGCCGAAGCTCCCATACCAAAAAGCTGGACGTATCCCTGAATGATACCATGAGAATTATAACCGGCTGCGTGAAACCCACTCCCACACATCTCCTTCCTGTACTCTCAGGAATTGCCCCAGCCAAGCTGAGAAGAAACTATGTTTCCAATAAAATATCTTACCACGCATGGGTCAACAAAGAACACCCACTGCACAGTCTGGTAATTGACCCACAGAACCTACTCCCACAACGTCTGAAGTCACGCCACCCCTTCTACCGTCACGCAGCAGAACACCATAACTGCGACCACGATATCATTGAGGCCTGGAACAAAGAGTGGACTAAACATCAACGCCCTAAGCAGCTGACGATAACCCCAGACACTACTGCACCACCTGGATCCGACTTACCTTGGAAATTGTGGGTTGTCCTAAATCGCCTTAGAGCTGTAGTGGGGCGGTTTGGCGCAGAAATGCACAAATGGGGACTCAGAACATCAGCCTCATGTGCGTGCGGAGCTGCCACCCAAAATGCAGAACACATCCTGTTCGATTGCAATCTCCTTCGCCCACCTAACACCGTCAAGAACCTCATTAACGTGACTGATGATACAAAGAACCGGCTTCAACATCGGCAACATCGGGGTTGCTATGTTTGACGGGCAAAATTCCGGAAACATTTTCTCGGCCTTGAGTACTGGTGATTAATTCCCGTATTTTGGTGTTTAATTAACGATAGAACCCTTTTTTTTGAAGATCAACGATTTTTAAAGTCTGAATTGATGTATTTTCAATCAAAAATCAAGCTAAAATTGTTTTATGTTTTGGTAGTATCGACTTCGCTTTGAGAAAAGTTTCCTGACTTTTTGCAAGTAGACAATTAACTTCTGGACATTTGAACATTTATAAAAATTATCTCCAGATATAGATGTGGACACCGAATTTCCGGGCATGTGGGAGAAAATGAGGACACATGTCTTCCCGAGTCTACAAAAGTCTATCATGATTAATAGAAATCCTTGCAAAACGACCGAAACATCTTTAGTTAGCACAACGAATCACGCCATATCGAACGGAAGAATATGTGACGTCGAAGCCTTAGTGTGATTCATTCAGTATCCTACATCTTTTCAGACGCTATCTGTTGTAAAGGTGTTTCTCAGAGTACAAATGGCTTACTGCTTACAGGTGATATTCAATCGTTACATTTAACGAAGCCTAGCTATTAATCAGTGACTTGCGGCCTGTGCAAAGTTTAAAAGCTTGCTATACAGCAGAAAATTTAGTCGTTAAGCAGCATTTTGAACTGGAAATGACAGACTGACACCTCACTACGTGCAGAGCAGTGTTGCATTGTTTGGGCAAGTCACCCTTGATTGAGCAAGTAATAACTGCTTCGGCTATACGATTCCACATGCTTTAGAAGTATGTAAGATTATAACAGAACAAGGAAATATGATAGAGAAAAACAATTGCATTCCAAAGTCGTACATAGATAATATCGTTGCAAACTTTCATTAAGAGCAAAAGCGAGTTTAAAATACTCAATAGCAGTTCCCCACTTTCTCCGTAGCTTCTAACCGCAGAGCATATCCATTTCAGTTAAATAGATGTAGCTATGATTCCGATTTTTATTAATTAAATTAACCAACAAAATATCGATGACCGCGCAAAAGGCCAAATGCAGCGCTAAACAAGCACAAATTTATGGGGCACGACTACAATACTAGTCTGACCTAACAGATTTCTGCTAGTTAATTGCTGCTTTAGACCGTACGCGCCCTAAAGACATCATTTTGCCGAGCTATGCGTTACGGTCTACTTAAAAAATTAAGATGCTCATGATCGCTTATGTTGATACCAAAATTTTATGCACTATGCAGCACACGAAGAATCCATTGTATCTTTAAAATAAGCAGTAACGCATTCCTAACTTAATGCAATTTATTTATTGATTTTACGCCGTCACCAAAGATTGATTAACACAAAAAATGTTTTTTCATGTACATTTACAAATGCGCTTGCAGCGTAGCCATAACTCGATTAGCAATATTAAATTGCTTATTAATATTAAATTGCTAATCCTGATGGGATAAAAATAAACAAATCAAAGATTCGAATTCAGTTGCCTTTGATCATGACAGATAAGCTTGCGTTGACCAGTATTATTTATTCGCGGTCTATTTTCTTTGTTTGTTTGCCGCTTTTTGATTTTGCTTTTTATGATGCTGGTCTGGACCACTCAAAATAGTACTAGCACGTTACTACTACTTTTAGAATAACTTAAATAGCAAAAGGTTACAGATTGTGGACGACGAAAGCTTTTTGGTCTATTTGTGTAGACCTGCGCCAATTACCATAGCTGGGAGTTTTGCGGCACCACAACACATTGTGACAAACCGGCAACAATTAAAATGATTAGGACTCAAAAAATTGCTGAGGACATATCGCCAACCAGGTATGAATGTCATAAGGGGATTCGGTTGGTAAAGTCATGCAGTCACAATTAATTTTGAATGTTTTATGTTTTTAAAAAATCATCAACTTTTCATTACTCTTCTCACAAGTGCTTTTAAAGTGGAACCAACGCAGCCGGTTAAATCGGTATTTTTAACCCGTACTTCACTGACGGGACCCTGCCGGTGTCGTCGGTAGATTCGGCTAGTAGTCTATTTTCAGCATGGTTCTTTCTTTACGTGCGTTCTTGTGTGAGTGCGCTTTGACTCCTTTGAAACTACTAGTCGTGCAAATGTAAAACTCGGCGCGTTTCATCACTGTTCTGAACAAAGTGTCATAAAGAGATTGGTGACATAGTAGAATTGAGGTATCCAATGTCGAGTTTGAGCAAGTCTAACTAGGAATACTCCTCAAAATACTAAGTATTATGAAACAACGGCACTTACCAACAAAATGCAGTTGGTTCCAAGAAAGAGTCATTGATTCGTGCAATTGTTGTTTATACCTTGCTGAATTCTAATTATGCAAAACTTGTTCAAAGCAAGAAAAAAATACATTTAAATTCCAACATCTTGTCTTTAACAAAATCAATTTTCTGTAAAGAATTCAAACAATAGTTTGCAAGATCTAACTTCTAGCCCAAGATCTGAGTAAATTCAAACTAACTGATTAACTCTTAACATACCAGTTAGCCGCAATAGCGTCAGAGTGACTTTGTTTTAGATAGCTTGTTAAAAGCTAACACGGCTAACCATTCTACCTTTTGCTTTATATTATAGGTTTTACAAATATATAAAATAAATAACTTTGATTTTCGATCCAGCATATCACGGGAAGTTTAATGACATTGAAAGTTTGAGGTAAAACTACACCCCTGTGTGAAATCTGATGATATACTTGGGTAAACATACTTGGTTGTTTGCTTAAAATTAGCAGAAAAGGTTTGCAAAGATAGGGGTTATAAAGATGGTGAGAAGCATGACAAGGTTTGCTACTCTGGATATACCTTGGTACATAGAGCGCATTAACGCGTTGCCAGGTTATTAAGGTCACAAATACATATGCGATGGGTAAGTAACAAGTCTCGAAACAAGCCTTCCACTTAAATGTCGACTATGTCATGACGAATATAAATGTAATCCAGTACACAAACCCTAGCTCATCCCTACCCTCAATAATTTTTTTTTTGTTTATAACTCAATAATCATTATTTAAATTTTGGCTTCAGTTTATATTTGATAAAAAATTTAAAATTTGATGTTGATTTGGGCGAACTGTACAAACAACATGATCGGAAAAGCGGAAAACTTTCGAGATAACTCGTTTATGAATGTGATGTTGCTTCGCTTGTGGTTTGGTAAGCAGTCTAGTAACGTAATTTGACTGTGCAAAAGCAATTTATTTGTATTTGTTTATTGTTTACCTCCGGCTGACTTGCTGATGTGTTCAGCTGTTTGCCTTTCTTTACGTTGCTTTGATCATTGGCTTATCAACAGAACTCACGCTGAGTCAGGAAATGCTAAAACGTACACAAAATTTTTGTACATTTACCAGTAATTAATAAGTATGAAAATAATGACATAGTGCAAAGAAGTGTTTAAAATTAAAACATGGGTGAGTTTTCAGTCGTAAATGTACAACAATTTTGCAGTACTAATACATTTCCTTGCGTGGTGTATATCTCTGGTTTTCTTATTGCTTGCTCTTTGAGTTTGAATATAGCCTTGTCGTTGAACAATTCAACGGGTTGCCTCATCTATTACCATTATCTTTTTTATTATTAGTAGTGTTTTTAAAGGAATTTTTATGTATTGAAAATTTGTTGTTGAATAATTTCACATTTTCTCATCACTTGACATGCTATATTCTGGTATTAATTTTACCATGCATCGTAACAATCACATAATTTCGACATTTTTACAAAGTTTTTGTGAGGCAATTTTGTTTTATGATGAGGTGAATATACAAGTGTGATGAGTACATTTATTCTGTGCTGCGGGACAATACTCTCATTCGTCAATAAGTTTGCTAGATAATTCTATAATTGTAGTTCTTGTATTATGAATGGCATGGAATTGGAATGACTTGCCTGAATCCGGCTTAACCGAATTCAAACCACTCTAGGCTGTTTCGATCGATTATATGGATTCCTGGGAGGCAGGCAAGTGCTGTGCAGGGAAGCAAATGAAGGATTGCGTTGTGTAGAACCGCTTGATAATCTTGGCCTCAAATAAAACATTTCGTTTAACAGTCCTTAATGTGGAGGCTGTCTCATTGCGCAAGATAACAAATCCACTTCTAATTGACGAAAATCAGTTAAACGCTCAGTTACCTCTTACTTTGTGTATTTTAGTAGAATCGTCATTTTGCATGTTTTTAAACAGTTTTTCAAATGACGCTTATGTAAGAATCATTGACATTGATTCACCATACCTGGAATTAGATTTTTGGTCGATTACTCCAGTGTTTACGTATGAAATTGTTTTTAGTTTTGCTGCTGCTTAATACTGCTTCCTGTCAAAGTATTGGAACGATGCGTGAAATTTCACTTACAAATGAACGAGTTATTCTAGCTGTGGAAGTAGATCCAATGAATTCTAATCCTACATTTAATTGGTATGCTAAGGAAAATGGCACTTCATATGATGTAAGTACACTAGGTGTCTTGTTGTGAAATTAACTAAGTAAAAAATCTATTTTCAAGGCTGAGCATTGCACACAAACAAAATAACAGCTCAATTACTTTGAGTTGCACTTTGTGAGTGGCAGTATTGAGTGCCAACTGTAAAGTATGCAGTAAAGAAAAATTTTGCGGAGCTTACGACAAATCATGCAGCAGCGAAAACGTTTTTCCTTTCCAAATGCAAATCACACAGCTACGAAAACGTTTTTCCTGTTCGAGGACAAATTATACAGCAGCGAAAACACAGTGAAGTGCGGTCTGTAAAATAGTGGCACGTGCAAACTACGTTTGGAAATTTTCGTGATATTTTAGAAGCGGCAAAATTTGGTCAAAGCAAAACAAAGCCTAGGCCTACATATAAATAACCAGCACATGCTACTGCAAACCAAATCTTGCCGCTTCAAAATTACTACGACAGTTCCCGAACATGACTTGTTCTGAGCTTTGCAAAATTTTCGTTACCTCGTACTTTACAGCTGGCAACTCATATGGTGGCTCAAAAGTTACACATCACAGGTTTTTAAATGTAGTCAGGTTGCGATAACGTAACAACGAAACATTTTTGAGGTGACTTCCATTTACGACAGAACACACCACAGTAAACGACCACTCAACATTCGAAAAAGGCTAACAATGAGATCCATGCAGTGCGCTTTTACGGCAACTCAAAGTCGACGATTTAAAGTTGATGGGAGATATAACTAAACCATAATCCTGACCTAACCCAAATTCTAACCATTGTCGGCTTTGAATTGTCGCGACTTCATGCAGTAAGCATAGTATCCTCGCCTCAATTTACTGGTACAAGTGATGGTTTTATCTGTAATAGTTCAAAAGTGCTAGCGTTTAAATTTTCATACATTAATAATAAATGTCACCCAACAGCATTTGTTTTTAAAAATAGGCCTATATCTTTATCAACATCTTGAGTTAAAACGTAAAATGGCTGTGCGATTGCTCTTTACAACGTGCCTTGTGAGAATCGTGTAAATTGCGTTGCGCTTTAAGCTGAGTTTAGCGCGGTGACTCCCTGTTGGTTGTCAGTTACAAATGGTTTGCTGTTGATGTTATGGTAGTTATCCGACTCTTGTTTGCGATAGGGGCGTGGTGGAAAAGCATGGAGCCCCATGAGTCGATCATATTTCGATCCAGCAATTAGCAATTAAGCCTTAGTGAAACTGGTAGGCTCCTTGCAGCAGACCTCTAACCATTTTTACTAAAGCACGAAAGATATTTCCATGTGTAGGTGTAAAGAATAGCGTGGTAGCAATCTTTTTTTGAGATTTCATGCGAACAAAAACACAATTTAATTCGCGGAGCGTTTTTGCTCCAAAAATACCGTATTTGCCGGTGTATAAGTCGACCTTTTTCGATCAAAAATCGACCTAAAAAAATCGACCTCGACTTATACACCGAGTCATGAAATTAAAAAATAAGTAGTCATAAAATCGTAAATTTCCGTCGAGTTTTAGGGGGTCGACTTATACAACGAGTCGACTTATACACCGGCAAATACGGTAGTTTTAAGACTAGAATAGCCGAAGCGGTCAATTTGACAGTTTTGCATTTTCAAAGCATTATATTTTTGTTTATACACGTCGAGTCGTCTTAAAACTTCTTGACTTTTCCTAAATATTGATTCTGTATAATCCATAAAAATTACAAGTCAAAATCCCCGCTCCCATAATCTCTTGGAACTGGATTACCTCCAACATCCCAAAGAGGTCATTCTGACCGCTATAGAAAAGCATTACAAGAAATCTTTTGGTGACTGTAGAGATTTGTGAAAATGCACAAGAAGACGGCAGGATATCACTAGTTCATAAAATCGTCTGCAGCTTGGTCTTGTGGTGCGTCCAGCTGTGAAAATCAACTTTTATTAAGAACAATACAACATTAATTTTGGTGGGAAAGTAAGCTGCGAAAATCAGCACATTGTCCGCGGGAAAAAAACTAAAACAAACAAGCAGAAGCATGCCAATGCGCATTAGTTATTTTATGTTTGCTTCTACACTAGCTGTAGCTGATAATAGTTTCAAAAATAACATCTTATCAACAGTCAAAAAGGTTTAGAGCGCATGCTAGCTACGCTAAATTTGCTCGATGAGAAAGATTTCGAAGGAAGTGGCGTCGAAAACCTAAAGAATGCTTTTGGCTGGGAGTTATCAATTTCGGAGGAAGAGTTAGCTGAGCAGTGAAGATGAGATAGAAAATGCCACAGATCTTTCTGCCACAAGTGTACTCTTCCTGTAACATTTATGAGCGATCAGCCTCTGATTCGTTTGAATCCAAGCATAGCTGTGGAAGAGAGAGTAAACGACGTACTTAAATGGGTGTTTATAAGTTTTGGTGCTGAAAAAAAGAGGTAGACGAGCTACACACAATGTAATCAAAGAACAATTGATTCTATTCAGGTCGAGTCGACAAATGCCAGATTCACCTTTCGATGGCTTTCAATTGGTTCTGGATAGTCACATAATTTCCCTTATACAAACTGTACAAATGTGGAAGCTCGAAAAGTACTCCGTAATAAAAACTGGAGCGTGTCGCGTTTTGAAATTCTGGCTTTTATAGCATTATTTTATGTGTGGGGAGCATACGAGATTTCCAGAGATTATAGCTAGAAATAGCTTTTTTTGCTCTTTAATATCCGCAGCACTAGGTCATTCCATTTGCAAACCGACAAGTTTGCCTTAGTTCCAAATGTGTGGAATAGGTTTGTGGTCAACTGCATATCTTGCTACAAACCAGGGGCAAATATCAAAATAGATGAACAAATCTTTCCAACAAAAGCTCGTTGTAGGTTTAAGCATGAAAATCCGGATAAATTTGGTATCAAGTTCTTGTTGGCTGTAGACGTTGAAACAAATATATTTTGAATGCCATCTCTTACTTGGATAAAGATGAAACACGTGCGCCTTCACATAGGCTTTCCGGCTGGGTTGTCCTCATTCTTGGAACTTTACGTTGGAAAAGGAAAAAATGTTACAACTAACAGCTTCTTTACCTCGTACGGCCTGGCCAAGCAATTGCGGCAGAAGACGAGCATAGTGGGATTGATCAACAAAGTCAGAAGAGAGCTCCCTCCACCAGTAGCAATAGGGTATTCAAGTGTGCTCATGAAGGCAGATAAGGTAGCCCCGCTGACTCTCTATCAATGCAAGCCAAAGAAAATGTCTGTGTTCTCTTAGCTCTCTCTCCCTATGTCTGTTGGTGTCGATTCGTCAGAAAAACGAAAGCCAGGGGCGATTTAGTTGTACAACAAAACTAAGTTTGGAGTAGATGCAGCAGATCAAATGGCTTGTTAATATTCAGTAAAAGCGCGTGCACATCGATAGCCAGTTGCTGTCGTTTATAACTTCGTTGATTTGGCTTGTATATATGCGTTCGTTTTAAACAAGAAGAGAACGCAAGGTTCACATCAAGGAGAGATTTTATTTTCAAACTGGCAAAAAACTGAGAGAGAAGAACTGAACT
This sequence comes from Trididemnum clinides, assembly GCA_963675345.1. Taxonomy (NCBI): domain Eukaryota; kingdom Metazoa; phylum Chordata; class Ascidiacea; order Aplousobranchia; family Didemnidae; genus Trididemnum; species Trididemnum clinides. The sequence continues at coordinate 16,204,796 of OY776294.1, forward strand.
CAGAAAAGATTGTCTAGCAGAAAAAAGAGCCAGAAGGAATGCACCAGATTAAATATCAACCAGAACCAGCAAGAAATCTCTGAAGCAGAAACAGTGTGAGCCCTGCGTTCTGTAAACAAAACAATACTAAGAAATGCTGTCATAAATGCGACAACACGATGGGTGGCAAGTGCACAGCCTACGATTTGGTCGAATCTGTCACATGTGCTATGAATAAATGTGTAAACGAAATAAATTTGCAAATGCAAAGTGGCAAATTGAGTGCAAGTTTACAACCAAAATTAATTAAAACAAATTCTCTTACGGAATAGTTATTACCAAGGAAGTGTGACACTTAAACTTGATTACATAAATCACGCAATTAAACCTCTTTTATCGAAAATTAAATCCCAGAAGACGTACGGTTTAAATGGCCACTGTTGGCTGTTTGCGACAATCGAAAACCTCGGTTGTTGTAGTGTTAAATAGAAAAATAATCTATTTTTACGCAATATTTTTAAAATTTTTCCTGATGGAAATCATCAATTAATTACAAACGTTCAACTTTTATTTTGTGATTTGTTATGCTTGTCAGGTTGATATTTTAATATATATGATTATTTTAAGACATTGTTATTGTAATTCTCAGACGCAAATTCATAAGCATTGAGAGCCATATCACATGATTTCAAAATGGTTGAAAACGTTTTTGGAACACTCATTATCTTTGCTTGAAATATGATTAATTTAGCTTTGCTCAGCTTACCCTTTATAAAACTGCTGTCTGCTCACCTGTATACACGTACTTCAGTTTATGTCATAACTACAGTTTGTATGGGGTCAAGCTTGTGAGAATAGCAACTAATCTACGAAACTGTTGCTACCAAAAAAAAACATGATCAACATGAATTAAAACGTTTCTCATAGAGTACAATGCGTAGTGCAGAATGATGTTGATTCTTGTAAATGCAATTTTTTCGTTCGTATTTATGTTGTGTTGTTTTTAGACACGGCTGGGTGATGTTTATCTGGTTAATGGAAATCCTTTTGCTTATGATGATTACAAGAATAATACTGGTCGCATCTACACGATATCGTAAGTGGCAATTATACTTATGCAAAAGCAATTTGTAGCTATACTGCTGGTTTCCATTAGGCGTAGAGTGCAGTCGCAGCGGGAAACAAAGAATTTTTCGCGCCACGCCTGCAATCTACGCATAATGGAAACCAGCTTATACTTTTATTTCAAAAGCATCTCATTTAGCGTTTACATTAAATGTTGTAAACTTGACAAAAAAATATTTTGTTTGTTCAGTCTGTGACGGAGGCAATTTTCAATTTCTTTTCATACCGATATATATTTTGGTTCTCGTAGATGCTACATTAAAATCGGATTATTGCAGAAATAAAGCGTCCTTAAACTGGCATTATATTCTCTAATTGAAATCAAAAGAATGAATGTAATTGCTTCTATCGCTAGTTATATTGGTTCATAATCTGTGAAAAACTGAGGGGGTTCGAACCTAAATCCATTCAAACCAGTCAAGCGGTGATTATTTACTTATAGATATCGAGCATCATTTGACCAACTGTAGAGTATGGTGGATGTGGATTTCGAATCTCACTTCCAGTCATGTTTATTACAGGTTGGGATCAATGAGATTTAAAGATAAATCCAACAGCACGAGATATGGTTTCAATGTTATCTTTACTTTTCACTTTTATCTGGGGCATGTCGCCGTGCAGCCTGGCGCAGTAACTATTTGTAGCATTAGATGTTGCATAATATATTGCTTTTTATTTAAAATGTGTAAAGCTTGGCTTGTTTTGAGAGCGGCAACCTTATTGAAAAATTGTTTTGGGAAAGCGGTTCCAACATACAAAGCTATTTTAAAAACAGTTTTTCAATCAGCATGAATGTTAAACATAAAAGTTTCTTGTTTTTGTTCTTATTTGATTGATTAATAATTACAGGAACAATCCTGAAGTGTTGCCATCTCCAGGCCCATGGAACACATCGCTAGCATTTTATTTTCCTGATGAAACGACCACTTTTCGTTTTTTTATTGAAGCAAGTATTTCTCTCCAAGTATTCTCTCCAAGATCATATTCTGGGAGTACTGCTGGTAAGAATTTTAGAACTAGACAGCATTATAGTTGCTGTTGTTGTTACCCGACCCTTTATTGGGATAGGTGCATGGCCGAAAATATTGGAACCCAGAAGCCGGGCTACTTTTTTGCTCCCGACCAGAGGTCGTAGATAGAGGAAAAGTTGCCAAATAGAATGCAGCGTAAAAAGTACGTAGCAAGACAGCGCAGAATAAGAGAAATATTTTTGAGTCACGTGACCACAGGCGCTGCAAAAACGATTCTTAATTCTACCGATTCAAATGAGATAAGTAATCAACAAACAAATGTGTTTGTTGCAGCGAAGTCTCCAGAGAACACAGCGAGCGTAACAATAAAGCTTAAAATTTTCAGTAGGGAAACTTGTGTGTCAAAAAAAGACATAACTCCTTCAGTTCAAAACAGGAATTCTTGAATAGTGCTGATAAAATAAAGATAACTAAGATGCTGTGGATGGCCGAAACACCGCACGTTCATTCATTGTGTTGTTTCCTGGAAGCAATGAGTGTTTTGGCACCCATTGCCCCCGTATTGGAAGAAGAGGAGGGTGGAAAGTTTCGGACGATTGTGCAATAAAGTGTGAGAAAAAGAAAGGTCGTAGGAAAGAAAAGAACAGATTTTATGTTACAGTATGGCAAACAATAGAAAACCAACCACGTGAACCATAGATGAGGAGGGACAATAGAAAACGTTTATGAAGCATAGAATGAGACTCCGTGGAACCAGCATCGTCCGCAATAATCCTGGTGTGAAATTGTACGTTCAATCAGCTTTAGCTCAAGAACAACTGTGTAAACTCCTAAAAGAATAGAGAAGTTATGATTACTTTCATTTTGATCTTCCAAGATTGTTGAGCAGCACAATTAATACTTTCAAGGTGTGACGGTTTTTCTTGGATTAAAAGCATGCTACAGTATTGCTACTGCTAGCATCATTACGTGCCACGGTTATCATTTTTATTCAATTCCGACTTTGTCAGCATTTCATTTTTCGTACCACGCAATCAAAAGCATCAATACTTGTGAACTCTTTTTGATGAAGACCTTGAAGCACCTTGGGAGGGCGCTAGCTCAGTAGTTGAGTGCAACTGATTTGACAGAAAGAACAGTATTTGCCCTTTTGACATCAAATATAGCTGATTGTTTTAACTGGCGTGGGCGTTTAGGGCCCAAAACAAACAACAAAAAGCAACTTTTCACTTTGTAGCTACTTCACTATGATAAAGAGTTTAGGGATATCATAGTTGAAATAGACCACCAGTGAGTAATAGTTTAAGCTACATGAGATAAGATTTGGCTTTTATCACCGTCGCGTCATCATTACTGCATTTCGATCAGTTCCGGTTTCACCGAAATCAGTGTTTCTCAACCTTTTTCATCATATCGCCCCCTTTTCCCATTTTAAAAAATAATCGCCCATATATATTGCAGTAATGACAAACAGCTAAATTAAAATACTTTGCTCACGTTGTTTTAATAAGATCCCTGTGGTTGATGCTTTGCCACTAAACCTTCAACATTTGGCTTGAAATTTGTAAGTTTTAGTCTGATGTCTCCTCGAATGCATATATCTATTTTATTTCTTTCCTTGGTCAAAATTTTATTAACTGCGCTGACGCCACATTTAACCGAATAAGAGGTTGGAAAGTATAGCAGCATTTTAACCATTTCAAACCACATTTTCGGATATAGCTGTTTTGTTGTATTTGATAGCCATAACTCAGTTATTCCTTCTCTTTCAAATTTGTAATTACATTCATCATTACATTTTAGTTCAATAAGTTCCTCTTGCAAATTTTTATCGACACTTTCTATGTCACAACCAAAGGGATCCATGATCCACGGCTGAATTATAAATGAAAATAAATCTGAGAATCGGCTATTTAAATTTTCTCTCAATTTCATTAAATAGTTTTCATATTTTTTCTGGTGTGTTCTGAGAGCTGCTCACTTACTTCTGTTAACTCGGGCATGTCTTTAAAAATTTTCTTTTGTATATTTATTCGAAACCAATATAATTTTTCAGCAAAGGCTTTCAGAACACATTTACAATCCAGCATTGTACGTAATTTACCTTGAAGCTGAAGTGACACTTCGTTGAACTACGAAAAATCCACGCTAAGAAGAAAATGTCGCTCTTGTGGAGTTTAATTTCTTTTGCAAAATTGTTTTCGTTTAAATTTTCTAAGAAATTAACAAGTGTATCAAATAACTTCACAGATCTTGCCAGGCAGTATCTTTTCGAAAGCCAGTGGACTTCTATGTGGAGAATAAGTCTTACGTGCTCTTGTTCAGTATCAAGGCAAAACTTTCGAAAAAGTCTGTCGTATTTACTGTGCGACTTTATCTTATTTACAGTCTGAATAACTGCTCTCAATGATTCATGAAGATCAGAACTGATTTTTTCACCTACTAAATGATGCCGATGTACCACACAGTAAACTGAAAGGATCAAAGGACATAATTTCTTCATATGAGCAATAAAGCCATTTTGCTTACCAAGATTTTGTAGCTTCAAAATTGGAAAATCCAGTCGTATCAGTTTCTAATAATTTTGCAAACAACATATCTTTACAAAGTTTGCAGTTATCATATATAAAACGAACATACGCCATAAGAATAGCTCTATTATCACTTACTGATGGCTCGTCAAGTTGAGTTGAGAATTTACCGGTTTTTAATTTTTCAACTAGTTGGCTTTCTACATCTGATGACATTTCGTCGATTCTTCTTCGGATTGAGTCACTGCTACGGCAATGATTTTAAAACATTCACTGAATCTTGCTGTTACATGGTTTTCATAAAAATTTCAAAAGAAGGCTTAATAACATTTTCAGCAACTGTATGTGCGCTCCCAGTTTTTGCTATTATTTGCGCTATCTCATAAGATGCAGTCAAGCCACTTTCATTGATCTGTAAGCTTTTTTCAAATAAGCTTACAGAGTATTACGTTGGTCGAAGTTCTTCAAATTTTCAAATTAAGCTCTGGTTCTGTCCACTTTATCGGGATGTTTTCTTTTCTACTGCTCTGCAAGCGTTGATGGTTTCATAGCTTCATTGGAAAACGAGTTGTTACAAATAAGACACATTGACTGTTTCTGATCATGCGGTTTTCTACGAAGCCGAAAGCCAAATACTCCTCTCTATACTGTTTACATTTCTTTTTGCTGGCCATAATAATTGGAAAAGAACTTTATAATATAACAACGACACTTATCACAGTAAGTTGATGTTTAGTAGTGCTATTTCAAAAACATCAATATTAAATTTTAACCTGAATGTACAAGATCCATTAAACTACGAAACAAACTAATTGGTTAATAGTTCTAAATTACGTGTAATCATTACAAAATACACTAATCTGAGCAGAGACGTAGCAGCCGCCCCCCAAACCCCCCAATTGGGGGGGCCCAGGCCAACTTTGGGGGCCCAAGTTAGTCTGAAATTGCTTTTTGGCTACGTGACTATTTTCAGTTCAGCAGACTTGTTTACAACCGATTTAAACTGTAGGAAGAAATTGGCTTGTGACATCGTAAGTGAATGCAACGTCATTTTATCTCGCAGAATCTAGAATATTTCGATTGATTTTCTGGTAGAATCTTGAATATTCGATTGACGTAACAATGCCGTTGTTACACAACAATCATAGAATGGTCTGGAATTCTGTTTGGCTATAAATACCGGGACAATATATATACACTGCAGAGTGCAGATAAAGTATTTTATTGACATTGTATAGAATGAAACGTTCAAAAAGTGGTGCTCAAAAGAGAAAAGAAGCAGCCACTGCTCGAGATGCTGTAGCGAAATTGCCCAAGATGACAGATTTTTTCAAGATTACTGAGCAGAGTAGACCTGGCACTAGTACCGAGAGGGATGAAGAAAACTATAGTGTACAAGAAAAAGAAGACTATGACGATCAGCATCAAAGTGATTGTGAATTTCCAGAAAATGGAAGTTGTGATTTACCTGCCAATACGCAACCTTCAATATCAAAAATATCTGAATCTCAATTTACCCCTATCCCTGATGACCCATGTAAATGGCCTGAAAGTATTTCTGATGCTCAACGATGTGATATAGTAAAGCGTGGACCACATCAACTAATAATGAATTTTCCATATAATAACACAACTCCAAGGCGACGTTTTTCCTCCAACCATTATAAACGTGTGTTACCTAATGGTGAAAGTGTTTCACGGTCGTGGCTAGTTTATTCTGGGGAATCAGATCAAGTTTTTTGTTTTTGTTGTAAGCTATTTGAAAAAACACTAAGCCCCTTTTGTAGTAGTATAAATACATGGGAGGGTTTTTCGAAAAAACTGAAAGACCATGAAAACGGCATTTCCCACCAAGAATGCTGCAGTCAATGGATGTTGCTAGCTGGAGGGATAAGAAATTCATCCACTATCGACAAACGCGAGATGAATATTTTTTTCAATGAAAGACGTTTTTGGAGAAATGTTTTAGAGAGACTTATCGACATTGCCTTGTTTCTATCGGAAAGGAATCTTGCTTTTGGAGGATCTGAAGAAGTCTTAGGATCTCCTCACAATGGAAATTTTCTGGGTATATTTGAGCTTTTGGCAAGAAGAGATCCGATCCTAAAAGAGCTTCAAGACAGAATCAAGAATAAAAACACTAAAGATCACTATTTGAGTCCTACCATACAAAATGAACTAATTGAATTGCTAGCGACAGAAGTTGAAAATTTACAGCAATTGAAATTGGCAAAATATTTTTCTATAATTTTGGACTGCACTCCAGATATGTCACATCATGAACAAATGTCTGTCATTCTCCGTTATGTACTATGTAATGAAGAAGCTGCTGTTGTTAAAGAAACATTTTTTGGCTACTTGAGAATAAGTGACAGTACTGGGAAAGGCTTGTTGGACGCTTTCTTAGAAAAAGCGACCGAACTGCAACTCGAATTGTCTGATTGTCGAGGTCAGTCATATGATAATGGTGCTAACATGAAAGGAAAACATTCTGGGGTCCAAGCAAGAATGCTAGACATCAATCCCAAAGCTGTTTACGTGCCCTGCGCAAACCATACCCTTAACTTAGTTGTTGTTGACAGTGCTAATTGATCGACGGAAGCATTGACATTTTTTGGAGTACTTACAAGGTTGTATGTGCTGTTTTCTTCCTCTGCTCAGCGTTGGAAAATTTTGAAGAAACATGTGGAGCTGTCCATAAAGTCACAATCTGATACTCGTTGGGAAAGCAGAATTAAATGCATCAAACCTCTTCGATACAATTTAAAAGAGGTGTTGCTGGCACTGAAAGACTTGGAAGCCATTTCCATAGAAAGAAAAGATGGAAGAGCTGCCTCAGAAACAAAATTGTTGATAGCTCATTTATCAAAATGGAGTTTTCTTTTGTCGGTGTTTATTTGGTATGATATCCTATTCCAAGTCAATAAAGCAAGCAAGATTCTTCAATCGTATGGAGTCTCCCTTCATACAATGGAAACGGAAATCCAGGCAACTGAAAAGTTTTTGCAAAACTATCGCACAACGGGTTATGACAGTGCCGCAACATCTGCTGTTGAAATAGCACAGGAATTGGATATTGATCCTTCTTTTCCTCCGTCAAGAAGTGGAAAGAAAAGAAGATTGTTTGATTACCAAGGTGAAGAGGAACAACGAGCTACTCCTGAACTGAAATTTAAAAGCAACTTTTTCTATCCATTAGTAGACCAGGCTATTATGTCAATAAAGGAGCGCTTTAATTTGTTACGTGAGGTTTCTTCCGCATTTTCGTTTTTGTACACACGAGACAAACTTTTGCTTGTGCAACAAGAAAATGCTCTTCTTACTTGCTGTAAAGAGTTCCAAAAAAAGTTCGGTGACATTGATTCTGATGAAATGAGCGCTGAGCTACAGCGGTTTGTTTTAATTTTACAAAAAAAACGCAATCTCAATACGGCTCAAGACTTTCTGAACTATCTTCTAAAGACTCATTTATTTGAATTGTATCCGAATGTGTACATCGCACTTCGAATCTTACTAACTTGCCCCGTGACTGTTGCCAGCGCTGAAAGAAGCTTCAGCAAATTGAAACTGATCAAAACTTTTAGTAGAACGTCTATGACAGACAGTAGACTATCTTCATTAGCCATGTTGTCAATCGAAAATGACTGCGCCCGATCTCTTGATTATGACAATGTCATAACAGCATTTGCGAACAAAAAGGTTCGCTCCAGACTATTTAAATAATACTGTGTTTTTATAACTTTTTCATGTTTTTCAGTGTCATTGCTTTCGTTTCGCAGTGCCTGCATACCGTAAATGTCCTACTGAACTCTGGCATCGGTGCCGAATTTTTTATGACTTGCACCTTCGGTATCGGCATGCTTTATTCTGACATTGGCCTGTTTACTTATGTACAAATTGTGGTGTATTTTCTTAATGCAGCTTTTCAATTTTACACCTCTAAAGTGATATGACCTGTGCGCAGGGGCTCTTGCGCTTACTTTGGGGGGGGCCCGAAGTTGGAGTGCTACGGGACTGAATCTGAGGCTGAAAATGTTTGATAACTTTTACACAGTGTTGAAGGACTTGGTATAAGTAATGAATTGTTATGTAAACGACAAAGCACGAAATCACACCTGCAAGAATACGAGTGATCCTTTTTAAGTCCACTCCCTTTAGCGATTAGAAAGTAACGAATAGCACTGATAAGTAGGGTCTTTAAATCACTGCAAGGGTCCAACTAAATGGCTTTATTAGCGAAGTTAAATGCACAAATAAATGAAATTACTTAGCATGATCAGTACATCAGTCAAACAGCCTGTAACTGCGGTATGGTACCGTATGACGTTGGTGATCATTTTTGAGCAAAATTTTCTATTTTACGGTATTCAAGGCAACAAACTTATTTATACGAATAACCCCACCTATCCAACAAGCATTTACTCTTTCCTCTTCATCAGAAAAGAAACAAGGTGATCAAATAGAGTGATTACCACGCTGAATTAATGTACAAACAAGGGCGAGATAATGAAACAAGGGTTTTTTCAATCAGATCACTTCGTTCTTTCGACAATTTATTATTCAGATTTAACGTTTCGCTCCCCTTAGTTACCGGGGAGCTTCTTCAGAACACGGTAGATGTTAATAATGTGTTCCGAGGAAGCTCCCCGGTAACTAAGGGGAGCGAAACGTTAAATCTGAATAATAAATTGTCGAAAGAACGAAGTGATCTGATTGAAATATCGTTACACTCGACATACGAGGAATGCCTGCTATATGAAACAAGGGTTTCAGATTACGTGACTACCCCGCTGGATTAATCTACCAGCAAGCTCGTAATGATATAATTAATTAATGAACAAAGCAATTGTTGTTTCTAACAACACCCTTACTTAGGCAACTGCAAAAACACAACTAATCAGCTACTTCAGGCTTACCGCTAGATTTTATGTTACAGTACACAATCTGTTTTTTTGAAAATGTACAAAACGATATGAAACTGCATCAATTTAGTAGCAAATAATGTCTTCCTGTCCAAAACGTACTTAATGTATATGTGATAACTTGGTCAGTGAACATCGAAAACACAGAGAAGTGAGGGAATAGGAGTTAAGCAGATAAAAGAGAGGAGGATGGAAGACAACAAACAGCACTTCTTGTCATCGATGAAAGTAGAACAAACAAACCCAGCTATATACTGTACACGCGCACATGTGCGCGCAGAGAACTGCATGGGTGGCACTGGCTACGCAGTTCTCGGCTGCTGAGAGCTGTAGTGCTTGCAGCACTATCAGAACATATTTTGCGCAATTGATATTTTTCAACTAATTTTGGTTAAACTTTGTAGCCTTGTTTGTGGCAGTTTATCGCCCCCCTCAGCTGAACATTCGCCCACTGGGGGGCGATATCGGCCCCGGTTGAGAACCACGGACCTAAATATTTGTATCAAAGTTTCAATAGTATGTAACCGGTACCATGTAACGTGTGAATAAAAATGAGAGGTTACTTACAATGAGGATGATACATGGAATCACGAAAGGTTTTATTTTGAGCAGTTTTTAAAAGGAGCCATAACTGTAGAATAAATTTTGATTTGATTTGTAGCCAAAAATGGAGGCTTATACTGAAAAAATGATCTTCATAATTGTTTTGAGGCCAAAATGCGCGACACAACCGATTTGGTAAAGTTGATCTTCAAACAAAGGGTCTTCAAGTTGAGATAAACAAAATTACCGTATATCAAATAAGTTTTGGCTCTTGTCGCAAATTTGTGAAGATTCCACTTTCAGCAATATTCGTGCACCTTCCCCACTAATAACAAACCTAAAAATAACTTATGAATTCGCCGGTGAATCAAAGAAGTTTGGGCCCAACTTCTCCTGCATGTATAGTAGTACCACCGCCGACGAAAACAATGTCTCGTGATTGTAGAACACAAATATAAACTTATTTCCGCCACCATTAAACCACGCTTCAAACTAGTTGAGCACGCTTCCAATTAATGTTAATTTCAAGGCCAATTAATAGTAGGTTTACTTTGCTCTCAGTTCCTGTGTGCAGTGTGCTTTGCAGTGTTTGTTTTATTTACATAGGAAGCAACACCGATGGAGGCAATACCGATGGAGGAGATTCGAATGAAGAATGTTAAACTCAAAGAATCGTTAGACTTCTTTTACTGTTTATTGCTTTTAGCCGTGTATGTGTAAGTTACTCGAGAAAAATTCTGATACTCAGTATTTTAATAAATGGATTATAACAACGTTTATGTTGTTCGCCGTTATAGTTGTATTGGTCAAATTACAGTTGACTGCGGCTATAAAGGGTCTTGCTCTTGATATCTAAAGCAGTTAACCTGAGGAAAATCAAACAAATTTCGACGCGTTAAAGCAGACCTAGACGACTGAAAACTGTAGAAAAGCCACAACATCCAAATTTTTTGCGGCCCGCACCTACATTACTACTTATATTCGTGCTACCATCTGCTTAGACCGAACGATCAGCACTTTGAAAGAAAAACGTTGTTTTTGTTGTAAATTTACCGTGAAAATATTTTTCTCAGAAAGTCTGTTTTTTGAGCATTAAACATCCTAAACAAGATCAATTTGTGGAATCAACTAAGCACACGACTAAAAAATATGCGCGTGTTTCAGAAATAAGCACGTGTTTGTTTTCTAAGTTAGTGTTTTCGAAAATAAGCACTAATCTTAGAAATACTACGAAATGATAGCACTGACAATGGGTTTAAACATGATTGTTTTGAACTGTTGAATCATATTTGGCTGGCCACAACAAAGGATTTTGTGGGCCTATGATACAAAGGCCTGCTCATTGAGCTTTGCATTGTGTGGTGTCGGAAAGCAATTTACTGCGATTTTCTGTAATGCTCATGACAGACGTGCCTTATGTCAGAAGCAGAGCGGGGGTAAACACAATATATAGTGAAAGACAAGCTAGTCGGCGTTTACGAGCATGTTTACCAGCTAGTTGCTTTCGGTGATATGTATCGGCTATCCGGCTGCGTCGGCTTCAGTTAAATAAGTGTTTCTGAAAACAGTGAAAAAAATTGTCCTAAACGGGGAATCACACTTATGTCCCTAATCCGATTATTGAACACTCTTGCAATAAAACTGGTATTTCTCACTAACTTATTACAATTGGTCTCACTTTGTATCATTTCATAAACTCTATACTTTTTTTTAAAAAGCATAGGGGCTCAAATTCCAATTGTGGTGAACGCCATAATGGCGGTAGTTTAACGATCACAAAGGCAGGTCATTTCATGGAGGATTTATTTTATATCTTGGTGCGCCCCCTGGTAATGAAAACTGAGACCTCAAGCTCTTTAGCCATACTATGTTCCTTGGCCCCGTCATAGAACAAAAGTGGCTAAATTTCCCACAAACGTCTTGCGTTTGATTACCAGATTGGTCTAATAACCTATTTTCAAGCAAAAGCATTTTCCTTAGTAGGTGCAATTTCACACAATGCTAAAGGTCTTCATCTACTCGTAGAAGTAACACTTTGTTTTCATTGGTAATAGCTGAAGGCAATTTTTTCGGAATCGTGAAGACCTTTTTGTTCTGTTAATCTAGTTTTCCAAAATGACATTTTGGTATTATTAACTCCAAGGTTTGGTGAAGACTATCATTCCAGCCCCGTCACATCTACTTTTACGAATATCGATAAACTAATCGATGTTTTTTTATCATCAATTGTTTTCAAACTTGGAATTTATAAATTGTGTTCCCAATACCAATCTTCCTACAAATATATTTAAGACGGCGTTTAGTCACAAACAGCTGACAATTTCATTAACTTTCGTGCGTTCATTTGATTAAGTGCAATAAAGCATAAATTCAAGGTTGCCGCTTGGCTGACAGAACCGGCAGCATCGGCTTTACCCAGATAACATTTGTTAGATCCACTCCGGAAAGATTGCAGAAGTGTGGAGAAAAGCGTTGGGAATTAACTGTCGCGTGACAAACGACGTGTTGTAACTGTAGTGAAGTCGTTTTCACATCTTTGGTGAAGATCAACATTTTCATTTGATGATAAAAGCGAGTTGTTTAAAGGACAAAGATTGCTCAACTAAGTACTGTACAAGATGCAATGAAGTAAATGCTGTATAGCTCCATTTAAAATGGTGGAAACTTGAATCGTTGATGTTGCGATGTTTCTCAGTGTGACATACCTATTCTTTTTGTTTTGGTTTGAATTTTATTCAATCTTATAAATTTGTTGACTGTGCTCAAAATTCAGATGTTTCCTCTTCTAAATCAAATCTGGCCGTACACGTAAAATACAAATAATTTTACAAACTTTTGTACTTATCCGTTCTTTACGTAAGAACAAAGACAGGGAAGCTAAGGAAATTCGCAGCTGTGAGTATTGCACCGAAACGCTACCATTAATTGCAACACAAAAAACATTTGTGAGAGCATTTTCTAGAAGTTGCGGTGAAAGACTGTTGCAGCCAGAGTAGGCCTACTCCTAGTGGTGTTCATCCTGCCCTTGAATTAAACAGGTCCAAATGACAAACAATCTTTTAGTATCATACAACAAAATTTTATTTGTTTTTTTAAAGCCAAATTAAGAGTGGATGGTAAAATGGCAATGGTTCTGACAATTATAGAAAAAATTGTTTGGTGGTAGGCCTAAATCGCCGTTTGATACGTTCTTTTTTGTAATTTTGTTTGTAACGTTTAGTTCCTTGTCTTGGCACATTTGATTTGGCTCTGGTATATCGGAAAAAATGATGCCTTACCCTAAATGTCTTGCATCTAAATTCAATATTCAACGCCTGCAAAAATATTAGCAAGCAAGAATCTTTAATCTAGGTGCAATTTCACACATTTTAGTCTTATTTGTTTATTTGGAGTTCCGCTTAAACTTCGTAATTCTTTACATTTAACTATGACTCTAAATCCGACCAACCCATTTATAATTCAAACTTCCTTTTTATTACATACAACTTATCATTTCGTACATATTAAAAATGTCTGTCGTGTCACAAAATTTTATCTTTTCTGTTCACCTAGGAAGCTAGGGAGCGAGAGAGATGGTTGCTGTTTGGCATCGCGAGATAGCTACGTGATCAGGTCTCAAAGGCCCATAGTATCCTGCGTCAATAATCTTCAAATTGCTTCCAAATCTTTTTCTGTCCTCGAAATTCCAGATATCATTTGAATGCAGTGTATGTATCTCACTTGTTGTGAGTGTTTAAGCTTCCAGGGATTTTGCTCCTTTTGCGCCAAGCGCATCACAGTAACAAAGATAATAATGGTTGGTTAAATTAGGGTTGCCATACGTCAGGATTTTCCCGGATACGTCCGGGATTTTAGCGCTGCGTTAGGGAAGATTTTTCAATGACAGGGATTTTTGTGTCAGTTACCATAAGTGGCTCGTTCATGGCTTGCCAAATTCGACCAGTTTGAACTGGCCATTTGGATTCGGTCGAACTCACCGCAAGTAACACAATTGTTGGCGGCAAAATAGGTGATCACGTTTTTTGTTTTTGTTTTTTAGAGATCACCTTCATTTTGGGTAAAATATATTGATAACCAAGGTCAAAGCTTTTGTCAACAATCAAATAATGGTACCAACTGCCAATTCATGATAGTGTGAACATGATCGAAAAGTGCGTCCGGGATTTTGCCACATCAGGTTAACCCTAGGTTACCGACGCGATGGTGTAGTGGTTAGAACAGGGGTGGCCAACCTTTTAATTCCATGCGCCAATATTTTTCGCCATTAATTGAGATGCGCCACAATGTGAAAAATGGGCTGTCAAAACGTCACAATGTTTGTTACTGGACTACATTCTCGCGAGGAAAGTCATATACTGCAGGGGTGTCAAACTCGTGGGCTTCTGGGGGCCAATTTGCATATATGAGCAATGGTGCTGAGGGCCACATGAGTGGGGGCCTCATTGCATAAGTGAGCAATCGCGCCGGGGGCCGCTTGTGGTTTTGGATTCGGGGATCACCATCTCTCTGGGCATCGATCTTTGAAATTTGGCCCAGAAATGGATCGATCTCCAAAAAAAAAGGTCATCACCTTTCTGACATCGGAAAAGTTGCCTCTGCATGACAAAGATTTGTACCTCTACAGTGTGGCCTGTGATCGGTACTTCACGCGTTCGTTCGTCAATTGTTCGTTGCAATACTGCCGAAGTTCATTAGTAATTTCAGAATCCTCTCGGGGGCCGCACTGAGAAGCTCACTGGGGCCGCGAGTATGACACCCCTGATATACTGTATACATTTTTAACTACTGAAAGCCAGATTGATCGAAAAAAAACTGAGCAATTCCACAAAGGACGCGAACAAATATAAAATCACCAAAATTAGTGAGTAGAAGTGGCTTGCTTTCTTGTCATCAAAAAGATGCAATGCGCCACTTTTAAGCAGCCGATGCGCCACTTATGGCGCACGCCCCACAGGTTGGCCACCCTGGGGTTAGAGCGTCCGCTTTGCAGTTGGTAGACCTGGGGTTCATTCTTCTGGTCGAGTCATATCAAAAGACTTTAAAAAATGGTATTCACAGCTTCCCTGCTTGGCGCTCGGCATTTAGGGGAGGTTGTGGAGAACAAGCCGGCAAGTTCGCTTGTTGTGTCCTTGGGCAAGGCACTTAACGGGACGCCCCCATCTTTATGTGAAAGACAGGTGGCCCAGATTTCCCTCCGAACCAAATAGAGGGTTGGTGGCAGGAAGGGCATCCGACCGTAAAACAAATGCCATGTTATAAAAATGCAGATATCTGCTGTGGCGACCCTAATCGGGAATAAGTCGAAAGACAAAGAAGAAGATATGGTAACCCTAGGTTAAGTCCTCAACTTCTTTACAGAGATCAAAATAGGGATGGGAGAGGGTAATGCTAGGTTATCGTTACATATTATTGGTATAATCAGAAAATCTATCCGGAAATCCAGCACCTGCAATTCAGTTATTATATTAACTTACGTTTAAATAATAGCAAACCAACCAATTAAATGTTTCTGGTAATCCTTTTTAGGGTTAAGAAGCAACGCTCAGGTTAAGCTGTTGTAATGACTTTTTTTAGCAGTACCACTACTTGTGGAAACACCTCCAGGTGGCTGATTAAACCTTTCTTTCGTCACATTCTGACACAAGCGAATGATAAACAGAATGCTGAATAAAAATTCGACCATCATTTCACTTCAAAAGTTCCTAATTTGGTAACTTGCGGTCACAAATTTTTAACAGCAATATCCAATTGCTGTGGAGTGGCCAGCTTAAGGCGTAGGGACCAAAATGGGCCATGCCCTTCAATTTCTTTGATTCGATCCAGCTCTTTTAAGCATTTTAAAGTGACACAACAAAAATCTTTTGCGCTTTCCGGGCGATTCCTTTCGGAGATATTTTTTTTATTTCTCTTTGATAACAACTTTCTATTATTTTGTAATCATCGAAGAACGAAATTAGATCTAGACTAATTAAATCATTAAAAGTTGCTCATGTGAAACTAATACAATAAAACGATTTGTCGGCAAAGTATTCAATTGGACTGGAACACAATTTCCACGCCGAGTGTGGGAGCTGAATGAGGAATTCGCTTGAGTTTAATCTATAGGAAATCTGACAATTTCGAAGACCGAGGCAAGTCGTGGCGCCATTGATTTCAAATGAAAAGTAGGTTTTGCCTTAACTCGATTTTGACGCAGTTTGCTACTATATAATCACAGTAGGCGTGATACGGACACAACTATCAGTATAAGCACAATGAGCATTGCATAGGCGCATTAGAAATTCTATTATAGAAGGCATGGTGTTGGCACAGAAGACGCAATAGACGTAGTATAGGCCTAGGGAAAGTGCGATGGGTGTAATAGGCATAACAGAAGTTAAAGACATAGTGCACGTATATAAGGCATAGTTACCACAATACAGATATAAAAGACGTATTGCAGGTGCTAGTTGCCCTAGGGACATAGTAGGCGTAACTCAGGCACGATAGAAATGTAAACATACAATGTAAGTATATCACAGTCACTGTTGGAATGGTGCAGGCGTAGTACAAGCATAGGGTCAAAAAACCGGCACAATGTTTGCATTATGCTTACTGTGGGCCTCAAGCTCCCCGAGACTTTTTTAGCCCTCCTAAAAACTTAAAATGGACAAAACACGGTATTCACTTTTGAAAAAGTAAACTCCAAAAAATGGCCTTCATCTTGTTTTGGAGCTGTAACTAGCAAAAAAGTTGTTTTGAATAATTTGATATATGAAAAAACTCAAAGAGAACTCAGTTTTGAGACAAAAATGCATTTGATTTTTCTCTCTTTAGAAAACAAAATGTTTCTCTTCTGACGCCTGGGATATTTTTTCTATGCCTGCATGACAATTACTTTGCCACCTAAACCTGTGCATTGATTTCTACGACTGTGTTAAAGTTTATTACACCTGTACTGTGCCTTTATTATGATTGGTCTACTATATACACCACGCCTGATGTACCACCACAATAATGCTATCATGGCAATATTCCTGTTTAGTACCACGCTTTAAAATCAATTTTATGCCGCGGCTACTTGCGTCGCTTTTCGTATTCGGCCAACTTGACAGTTTGCCTGGAATTGCCGGACATCGCAGATTATGAATTGATTAGAGCGTCGTTTCTCGATCCAACAATCGCGCGTTCAAATCTATTATATCTACACTTTTGGGCGCTTTGAAAAGTCCCTTCACAAGCGATCTTTCCTGCTTTTGTTTCAAATGCAGTTTCAGCAGAAGCCTGTCGGAATTCCCAAGCGGAATATTGTTTTCGGGTGCCAGAGAATAACAATAAACAAGAAAGACTTGAGAGGGTTTTTCCAAATATTAAAATCGTAAATTAAAGGTGTATAACTTGCGAACCGAATTAGTGCAGCCTTCGGAATGATTTTCGGCCTGGCCACCATCCAAAAGCGATTGATCTCCAAAAAATAAACAAAAATCTTCCGTGTAAAAACCGCCCATTAAAGGTCATTCTTCCAATTATTGATTGATCGTGAAAAGGCTACAGGGCTCGTAGTCTTATCCGATTGAGTGAAATGGGCCCACCCGTGCAAGAAGCTGCACGCCCCTGCTTTAAACTTCGAGGCAACCGGCAATTTCTTTCAATCTATAAAAGCTGTTGCATAATTTGCTTTTATTAACGATACAAATGAAATGAGTAACACAGTAATTATCAAGTGATCCCTTATTACAAGTAGATGTGTAGCAGACAGCAAAAAGCTAATAAAAATGTTGTGATAGCGGATTAACAAGTCTAGGCAAAATGTCTTCGGACAATTGCACGTTAGAGGTATAAAAACAATTCAAATACGCTTTCTTTTCTATCTGTATTCTTTGTAAAATAATTTGTAAAACGTACTTGTGTTGCGCTAAAACAAAATTTATGAATCTGCATTATAACTGTGTAGAAGGCTGTTTTTGCATTCATTTCACAAGCACACTCTGCAAGAATCAGCAGAAAAATTAGCCACATTTCGTCGAAAGTAAGTTTCTTAAGTTCGTGTTCTGCATGTTCTTGTGACGTGTGCATGCGACAATAGCTTTTTATGTACAAATTATTGCATAACGTCACTCAGTAGGACAAGACCAGCGGCGGTTTATACTAGGCCTAACAAATTGAGCGTTTAATCTCCACGAAAGTTTGGTTGCTTTTTTAGTGTTTTTACGCCATTACAACAGGCAACAAGGAGCAAACTAGCAGACTCCTTGGCAAAAAAGTTCACTACTGGATTTGACTTGGTGAGTAAAAGATCAGTGCAGTATGATCCGGACACAATCCATGATCAAGTTATCCATTATTAAAAACAACACTGTTGTAAAACATAAACTGGGGTGACGTGCAGAAATTCGATTTAGTAACTCGGGCAGTGCTGCGTTACGACTTTCACACAACTCGCGCAAGAAAAAATCTAAGCCATGAGCGCGAAATGAATTGCGCTCGTTGTCAAAGGAAACCACTCAAAAATTGTCTCTTTTTAACACCGAAGCGCAAACTTAAGTGATTTTCATCAACTGCGGTAAAATCATTGAAGAAAATGTGCCTGTTTGCATGTAACAATAGTTAGATTTGCAATAAAAACGATCTCAGGGCGTAGCGCGTTTGTTAATACTGTAGGTCGGTCATAAAATACGCTTCATTTATCCCAACGCTAAGTCTACTTCTGCATACCCAACTTTGTGTATGTTAAAAACACAGTAACAAATGAAAAGTAAAACCACAAGTAAGATGCCGAACATCAGACGAACGAAGATTAATAAACCCGAGCTCGTAGCTGCGTCGTATGTTATGTGAAGAAACTTAGCCGTGATTCGTGCTAGTGTCAAGGCCACTAAGGTTAGGGTACGAAGTGGCACAAAAGCGAGACAAACACAGAGCAATAAAAGTCAATCGAACAACTCTTGAGATAAAGTTGTTTAAGATACAACACTAAGGTCTACAGAGCAATAGGCTGAAGTCGCGGTATTCGTTACAACCGAACGCGACTTGGAAAAACAAAGCGGAATTTTGCGGAAGGCTCCGTAGATTGCTGCAAGATATTCAGAACCTTTTGATGGGTTCAGAGCGACAAGCAAAAATTTTGGCTCTCCAAATTCACTAATTCCAAAATAAGGTGCTCGTCAATCCACGAAGTCTTTCACTTTTTAGCATTATCCATACAAATTAAGAAAGAAAACTCTAACTAGCTTGAGTTTATTTAATTTAAAGCCTATTGTGCGAAATAGCCTATTCCATTTTCATACATTTGCATTTGCTAAATTTACGCTCATTCAAGGTCGCTTTAGAAGTGCGATGAATCCTGATTATAGAGACTTTAGTTAAAAGCAGAAGAATCAAATTTATACAGGAACTTGAAATGAAGAAATGGCTGAAATCGACCAAATCGTAGAAAAGATGATTCGTTTACTTGCAGACGAAGCGAATTGATTCCAGTATTCTAAACAAAAATTACAACGTTATTCGCTCAAATCTAGCTTCAAAACAGTTGCTGCCTAAAGCTTGATTGCATGGAGAATTGCGATTTTACAGGCTCGCTTCAAAACCCACGAGATATTAGAAACTGTTGATACTGGCTCGCTTTCAATTGCTTTGCCGACGTCGAATTTCTCCATTCACAAGAACCTGTTCACTTTATCTCCTTCTATTCAACGCTGTATTGCCGCTGTTCAAGGCGTCCCTGATACCTTTTGGCAAAACGGCTTTTCGAAAGATACACAATACCGTATCATCAGAGAGTGTATTTGTGGGATTTAGGTACGCGAAAAGTTAGTATAGCCGTTACACAACACCAACAAGAGTTGACAGTGCGCCAGTTGGGGCGAAACTGCTGCCGACGCATAAGAAAAAAAGGCGTTTCCTTAGCAGGTAGAAAAAAAAAAGTCGGTTTTACGTCATTTTTCCCGCGTTTCGCAGGCTCAGACGTGCTGATTCAATGCATGTCTACCACTCCACACTCGCTTTCGAACCAGACTTTCTACTGGAGCAACGTAGCACTTTAAAATTCCGGATGCCCTTCCGGACGAATACCAACGGTGTTTCTATACAATTTTGAACTCCGGACCTTTTGCTCTAAAGCCCGCAACAATACCACTACACCACGGCACAGGTAATTCCAATCTTAAGAAGGAAACATGACACTTCAATGTTCTCATTACCATAAAATCTTCACTATACCATGCATTAAATAACTTGTGTTCAGACGTGCTTCGGAGTTATTAGCATCGCTGGCACAGTGCATTTCAATCACAAGCGCTGTATTTCAGCAGAGGAAATTGCAATACAGGATTCTTATATAGAGAAACCAATAAACAAGAAGAGTAACCCATTACTCTTGACAAAGTGAAAGTAACGTTGGGGAAAAGTGGTCTCGCGGGTCAAAGCACAATTTTTACGGTTACCATGATAATGTGTTTAAATCCTGGACAGAACGGTTCTTGAATAGACGCATCACTGTATATGCATCTGCGTGGAGAATTTTTTACCAGCACCAAAACCTAATGCATGCAAAATGAGAAACTTAATAATTTATACAGCTGGGAAAACATTTAGCATAATTTTTCACTTTTTTTCGGTCTAATTCTTTACCTTAAGACATTAGTTTTATTCAAAGTACAATATTCAACACAGAACAAAATATATATAGCTTACTTGTTCGCAGGAATTCCAGAATCGCATAAGTTGCCAAACACATACAGTTGCCGGTATGCGTATTCAAACTAAACACAAAACAATATCAGACTAGTAATTTCTGTAAGCGCTTGCTCTAGTTTTTGAGCATTTAATCTGTATGATTTGCAGCCAAGCACATTTTAACTGAGCCACAATGATTCAACATGTAAGATAAAGAGGCAGTGATGTTACAAACATGGAGTTTCAACACATTGCTCGCGCCTTTTTCGTACTCATTGCGACGCCAAGAATACTGCAAAAGTTGAGGTGAACAAACATGCAACACAAAACCTTTCTTATACTATAGTGCGTGATATGTGAAGCGCTTTGTTTTGCGTCCTTATTCATGTCAACTTTCACACTCAGACAAGAAAGCCCAAAATGGCACTCTTGCAAATCTTCAAGCCACGCTTTGAATTGATTTGCAACAAATGCAGTGGACGTGGCAATCACTCCGTCAGTGGTCGGCAAACTGTACGTCGCAGCACAATGGTCGAAGCACTGACCATTTTGAGTGGGTCGTAAACAGCTTGCAAATGCAGGCCGCGTATTGCGTTGAAGTAAAAACAAGATTAAGTTAAAGTTTTTAGTGAATCTCACAAAAAAGTCATTTCTTGAAAAAGCAGTAACAAGCATCAACTTGATAGGAAACGCTGATGAAAATCAATCAAGAAAATCTTTTTCTTCAATTGACAAATTGTAGTCAGTTCTAGAAAAAACCTTGAACCATAGTATCAATCAGGTTCCAACTTGCTGAATAGGTCTTCAGCAATGAATGAAAGGTGGATTTGGGCCAACTTGGCGCAAGTTTGCGACCATTGCGACAGACCTTCGCGCCGGCACTTTTACATGGAAAAGAAGGTTGCAAACGTAGGGTACAGACCAACATGGATCAAAGCCTGCTGCATAACGTCACAGATTAATCTGGAATGAAGCAATGAATTCAAAATTTGCTGTTCTGAAAAGGACGGGTTCAACTCTTATCTTGCAGATTCTCTTTAAAGTGATCTGAGATTTTTAAGCCAACTCGAGAAGTAATTCAAACATGGCGCGAGCGCCCCCACATTACTATCACGCTGCGCTAAACAACGAGTGCGGAAAAAGCTCAACAAAAACCTGGTTTAGGACATCTATTGGCAAGCTAATGTAATACTTACGTCGTCCAATTCATAGCAAACGCTGTCAAAAACCGAAACTGCACCCCTGTAGCAACTGTAGTTGCTCAGTTTGGGGCGGTTAAGCAAGGCCAATTGTAGGAGGCGTCTCTGGCCGCTCGAGGCATGATGGGCAATCGTACTTACGGTCCATTCCATGCGGCGGCGGATCTAAACGCACGACCGTAAATAACCGACCATAGTTCGACATTCACTCGGGTTTCAGCCATTTTAAGAAACGTTACCTTTCTTGCTTGGTCTGATGGTAAATTAGTGAGAAGACTATGAGCAGGATGCTACCAGGACTCAGCCACCTTCGCGGCCGTCACAGCAATAGTAGCCGCGCACTGAAGGAAAGAAACCACAAGCCCGTCCGGCGACAAAAGTTTATTTACCTCGAAGCCAAGTCGTAGCTGAGAACGGATCAGAGGCTCAAAATCCAGAAATCTGGAATCTGCTTTCCTCGTGGGTTGTGTTGTTGCACGATTGGAGAAAATAGGGTTTTGGTTAAAATGCGCTGTGCCAGCACAACTAGTAACTTTTGAACATGCCTGAACACAATCTGCTCTGTGTATGACTGGAAAGATTTTTCTATTACCCGAGAATAAGGACATGGTGCCCAATTACTGTAGCTATATTACCTCTTGCTCTTTGCTTAGCAATGTACTGATTTCCAGCCGTTTTGCATCTGTTTTGGCCGCTGCCAATCGATGACGTAATATGAAGAGAGGTACATCCGGCGAAGGCACGTCATCACGCTGAAAGAAAATCTTGTGATGAATGCGTATAGGAATGTTTTCCTATCAAGCCTGATGATTAAGCATTTTAATACAAAGCGAAAGTTTTGAAATAATTACAAGTCCCATGACTGTCTGCAATTCCACGCACTGAACGTAATGCCTACAATGCCATTTCTTGAAGTTAAGTATTGCATAAGAGTGAGGTTACGTCCTACTTCAGCCATGTTGCAGTTCGCCAAACCCTTCGCCCACCTCCTGTTCGGCGAGTTGAGTAATTTCTAATTTACTCGGGGCCTGCTTTTATCACCAACGCACTGTTGAGGTAACAAGAAAATAAAAATCTTTTCAATTAAAATTTTTTTCTAGATTGAAAACGAGAAAAAGCCGATGTTTCCTCTACATAAAGCCCCCATTCCATGCATGATATAACTTACGATATCACGGAGTGGTTTGTAGGCAACTAAGCTCTTCTTTTCTCCTTGAAACAAATCGACCGTTTCCGAATTGAGCGACTGAAATTGACATAAGCGTTAAAACGTAGAAAAAAAAACGTAACGAGAAGGAAGACAAATGCGTTAATAAACTGGAAATGGAAATCACTTTAATTAATAGTGCCGTCAGTCGCACCTCGTTTTCAAAATCGCGAAATAATGTCTGTTTTCGTAAACATGATATTCGAACGTAATTGAAAGCAAATGCTTATAATTACGCTTACAATTATTTTATCGCAGCTCATTGTCCAAAATCGCGAATTAGTCTGTTTTCATTAGCTTGATATTCGAACATAATCGGAAGCAAATGCTTCCAATTATTCCTACAAAGCAAATGCTTGCAATTGCGTTTGAATATCAGGCTAACAAAATAGACTTTTGTAACTAGAGATTCGCGAAACTATTCATAGTTTCCAAGTCCTTTGCAGACCGGGATCAATTGATTTCACATTTAAAACATATTAACTACAATGCAATTATCGACCGGACTTTACCAGGTTAAAAAGCATTTACTTAACACGTCGCAAGAGACGCCTATTGAACACCGACAAATAAAACTGCGTCCTGTTGCTTACGGGGCTACAAGATGCAATTTGTGGTTATGGGCAATTTCAAATAGAAAACTGGTCTTTTCCCATGAAGAACAGGCTAAAGGAAAATGGCAGTCGGTTTCAAACCAGTCATAAATTCAAACTGCAGACAGGTACCCCCACCACCGACAAGGCATACTGCCATTAGCAAGTAATAAAAAATCCTATCTCACCGCATGCTAAGTGAGCACCTGCGAGAAAATCTCGACTGATGTAATTGACGTGTGTTTGTAGTTTGCAAACGGTTCAAATTTGGTTTTTAGGGATAATTTTCAATATTTAAATGAACAATTGTTAACTTGTACAAAATTTTTTAATAGCTTTAGAGAACCGATTCAGTGCACTCTTTCAAAGCATTGAGTGAAAGCTTAACGTTTTCGCCTTGCTCCAATCAGATGATATTGCCAGAGTGAAGCAGAGAGGAAAACGCGTAGCTTTATCCTTGTGATAAGAGCAGAACGAAAACGTTCAAGTTTTCGTTCATTGCCTAAAAAAGTGCAATAAATCCGTCCTTTAAAGCTTTATTCGAAGCTATTTTGAAATTTTTGATTGAGTTAACTTGCGTGCATTAGTCATAACATACCATGTCGCCATACTCCATTACATGACTGGTAGTGGTTTCATTCTTTACAATCACGTATTGCTTCTGCAAGGTTTCTTTGTTAAGATTTTCCTGAAATATACAAACATGCAATTTACGAGTAATCCTGAGTAGAATTCAGTTTAAAAATCTGATTCACAGCTAAACACATGATTAAAATAACACATTAAACTTTTGCAGCGCTTGAGGAATCCTATAACCTTTTAAATTGTTGGAACGTCAGCCATTAAGCCATTTACGCCGAACAAAGTCGCAAATTGCGTTACTTCTCAACGTGAATACCATTTGCACAGGTAGTCTTATTGCCAACAAGACAGGCTGCCATTGCTACATTTTCAGAAGCCATTTATCGTAATGTGCCCGAAGAGCAGCTTCACTACTCAAACTACCCGTGTCAATGACCAGGATTAATTAAAGTATGAGTAAGCACTTGAAAGTATTCCTCTTGCGGTACTACAAAAGTACCCAAGCAGAAAAGCAAGGCTAAAACCTACTAAGATCTATCAATTGTTGAGATCTAGGCTAGAATTCAGAGCATTGCCCTTTCAGCACTGATGAGGCTGGGTTAGGCCGAACTATGTGTCTGCTGATAAAATCTCTGGACCTGTCTTAGGATCAATACATGTTGAGAAGGTTTCGCCAACTAGCCGAACCACGAACAGTTAAGGAAGCGATTAGACCAACACTGGTGTCATGCATGTAATTGATGGATAGCCCTGTCGGCTCATCAAGACTGAGCTATCGGTGCCGACAACAGATAAGAGCTTTAAAATTTTTATACTTTATCTGAGTCTTCAAGCCAAGACACAGAATAGCGGTCTCCCAAATAGGTTTCTCTTTTATCGTCGTAATAGCATGCGTAAGACGACTCATCAGGATTGGCAGCAGTAGTGGCAAAGACGTTGATATCGGTCTTCAATAAGTCATCGAACATTGATCCGCTCTCGCATGCTTCAATGTAGATCACCATCTGCAAAAAAGTCGATACTACGTCTTTATTTCCTGGGCTTGTGCTGCACGTGCTGTTATGTTTTAAAATTACAAACGCGCATTGTGGTAGTGCAATGGTTGTTTTTGCGCATTGTATTTGCAGATTGATACTTCCTTGACAATGCGGAACTGAAGTTACGACAAATAACAGCATAACACTTCCTCATGCGAAACCCACGCCATGTTAAGAAAAAAATTTTGAATAAAAAAGTTTATGCAGTGCGTCAGAAGCACACATAACCAAATCCACCTTGCTAAAGCTAACTGTCTAAATCAACAATTTTTCATTATATATGATGTATTTGAAAGTATTAGCATTACTATTATCATGAAATAAGCAACACGGAGGAATAAAATACACAACAATGCGTTCAAAATTACTTTTATGCTCTGCAAAGGCAGAAAAAAAGACGAGCAAAATCGACCCAAACTGCCACCGAGAACAAAAACCCTGGCCTATAAACACTCACAACCCATACCGCTAGTTTTGTTTTTTACTATGCTCGTTAAACGCGCAACAGCATATTTTTAAAGCTTGTATGACATACTACAGGCGGTAGATAGCATAGACTTACCTGCGCGTATTGTTTATTGTTGTACATCGTCATGATTGCGTTATTCAAATCATCTTTTCTCAACTGCGTTAAATAATCGAATTGAAATCATACTTAGCAATTAAATAAACTTAATAGAGCATTCACAATCGCCAGAAATACCAGCTTAATACCAAAACGCGCGCACCAGCAACAACATAATAACGCAAAGAAACTCATTCTTAGCTTTATTCGATCGACATTACAAGCTGTTTTGGAGGTATACTGTTCTTGGGGCCAGGTTAAAAGCTTTACTGTTACACACAGCGCTAGTTCGTATTTAGATTTGATATCTTTTGGATGCCAGTTCTGCTGCAGCAGTACAACCAAACAGGCTAACCGCTAATATAATCACAACAAAAACAACGCAGAACCCACAGAGATGTCCAACTCAAAACCTTCCTATTGCAAGCCAGAGTCATATATTGCGTTGTTAATGGTGTTTACCAATCTTCTTCCTAGGAATGGAACGCCTAACAAAAACTAGTAATTCAGTTCACACTGCAATTAACCAAGACTAGGTAATACTATTGGGCAAACCAACAGTTCTGAACAGTTCATTTTGAACCGGTCAGGAACAGAAATTGCAGCCTGGTATCGTCAACAGGACGGACTGGCATTAGTGAGAGCTCAAAAGTTGCCCCCTATTACATGCTGGGTAAGCAGGTTCCCCATTGTTATCCGATAAAGCATAGACGACCAACACCTAATCGCATTATGCTACCTCAACCACTATCGCAAAATTTCATCATAGCAATAACTTCTTTACTATACTATTCTTTACTTTTGATATTTATTGTCAGGTTGGGCCATATCACGGCTGAACAGCACTCGACCTTTCCAACAAAAAGATGTTGAAAAATATAATTCCACAGCAATGTTTGCGAGCTAACGATTCCATATAAGAAGTTAATGGAGTAGTTGCTTTATATGTGGCCATGTTTAAAAACATAAGACGTGGCATATCGAGGAAAACTTTTCTAAAAAATAGCTTTAATTAATTCATAGTTGATGATGTTATAGTCACCGCACAAAAATTACAGATACACTATTGTATTACGACACTCCTCTTTTCATTCTATAGCAAACCTCATTATATCAATCTACAAAGATATGCAACAGTTTTAACAAAATTTCAGGCACGTTTTATAAACGTTGTAACTACAACTTCTACTTACAACATCAAGCATAAACAACCAGATTTAGTTAAATTTCAGCCATCGACCATCTTGTATGCAGTTTAATCTTTGACCTACTTGTTGCGAAAAAGCTGAGGGCACTTTGGAAAGTTTCAATTCACTTACTTCCTTGGTATAGTCTTTAGGTACACCGTGGTAGACGTCATCACCATCTGGATGATAATTCCTTGCGTTGGATTTCTAGAAACAAATAATTAGCAAAATTGTGTTGGTCGTTTTTGCCTTAGGATGAATCACGAGATCAATGCAAAATTCCGAAAAAAAAATACAGCAAAACATTATACTACGTAATAGGCATGCCTTGTTTGTTACAAATTTGCTGCTATTCTGTCCTCCAGACTTGCAGCAGATAGTACGCATAGGGTCATTGTCACACGTGCTTCAGCATTATTAAGATAAACCATTGTAATTGAATTAATTATGATTTACTTCCATTAAATTACCACTCGCTAGAATCCTCAAGTAGAAGTCATCACTGAGTGTTTTTTCCAGTGGCACAACTGCACGGTAATCGTGACACAGAAACGCATACCAATCGTAAACCCAACAACCTAACTTCAGTTGCATAAAAGACATGACAATTCTTTTTCTACCTTTCAACTCCACTAGCCAAGCGTGCAGAAGCAAGTTAATAAATAGTTCATAAAAGTGGAGGCAAAATTAAGTTAGTTTCACGTAAACTGTTAGACGTACCAGTCATGACTATTTCGCAATAACTATCGTAAGTAACAAAAAAATCTGTCTGTATTGTATCTTCAGATGGTTGATTGCCACAATTTCACGCATTTCTTTGCGGTGTTGTTAAAAATGCTCAAATCGTCACGAGAGCAAAGTGTTTTGAGCAGTGGGCATTGCAGTAGTTGTTGCATCGTTTGTGTCTCTGTGCCACAATTACACGAGGGGTCGTCACTATAGTATCCCCATTTGATTAAATTTGCCATGGTACGGCCTACGCCAGATCTAAGCCGATTGAGTGTTTTCCATGTTGGCCAGGATGCATCGCTTTGTGGAGGAAGACTCTCAGATAGTTGAATTCCCATATCGACAGAGGGTGTGTCCCTAATGTAAAAAAATGTGTCTCTAAAGCGCTTCACAGAAATGTCTGACTGGCTTTAAGACAAAACCGGGTACTTTGCTTGTGCAATAACAGTTAAACAAGTGCAGTAAAGAATGAAAGCAATAAAAAACTTTTGATCAATGTCTGATAGCCCATAATAACCCTTGTCTTTTCTATGCATTGAGCGCATTACCTATTTAAATATTTCACGCTGCGATGTTATTTCATTGTTGCAATGATATTGCAAATAACCTTCTTAATTCTACGCTCTCAATTTTATCAAAAGCCTATTTCATAATGACTTTACGTAAAACGACACAACGCCTGATGTTTGGCTGCAACTGATTCAGTCGTCGGTTTTTGGCCCATCGGAAATAAACGAGAATTTTTACACCTCTGAAATGAAAAAACTTTTTTTTTAAACTATTCTTAGCCATCAAATCTGTCGTTTCCACTATGCAACGGCTCGGATTACAATATGCAATTTAATATGCAAAAAATATCAACTTTGAAAAACTTAATTTTTTTTCAATCGCTTCTTTACATTAAATTCAAACATAAGCAAGGTGACGCAAATGCCACACTCAATAGCAAAGAAATCGATTTCAACATTCAAAAATGCTTTAGGTGATAGAAATTAAAAAATTTCATTCATTTTCTATCAAAAAATGACTGGAAATCAGTTGGAACCAAAGAATAATTAAGGTGACGTAGTTACCGAAGTGATCTACAGAAAGCATCATATGACTTAATCAAGAAAATACACTAGATATTGCGGACTTGCTATTAATTCAGCAAAACTAATGCTGTGAGTTTTGCTGTAAAATCTTTTGTTCCAATGCTTTTCAAACTTTACAACCAACTACAGCGATTTGCATCAACATTTGCCATGCTGTTATCAGACAATTACAGCAAAAGTTGCGAGCTTTTATTTGTTCAAGGTAATATCTAGAATACAAAACAATGAAAACTGTTGACTACCATGTGAAAAACTTTTACCACCCAATGCAACATTAAAATTCCAGCTCAGGTTTGAGTAAGTGCACATGACAAAACAAACAGTTCCGTGAACAAAGAGAAGAAGCAATGCACTGCCAAAGGCCTTGTGACTGGCTATCGAAATCAACAGCTTATAATTTCTACTGCTATAATTAGAATGTAGTGAAAGCCCATGCTAATTCAGCAGGCTAAATGAAGAATAATGCAAATAATGAAAGCGTAGCAATCAAAAATGGCTTTTCCATTGCCTATGTTTGAGTAGCACCAAGCAGGCTTTCATGAGAAGCTGTGCAATACATATTGATGTGCCACTTGACATAAAAGAAACTATTATTTTCATTTGCCTTTTTAAGGCCTGGCCATTATCCCGAGTTATCAGAGTTGAAGAGTCTGCAGCAACGCCTTCATTTGTCTCTATCCTGAGCAATTGTCAGATATCTTCGTTTCATGTCATCTTTCACCCAATCCTCCTATGTTTTCTTTCGCCTTCCTCTTCTCACGTTTCCAATAATTGTTTTTCTCACACTCTCACAGTCGATGTCCTCTAAGATGTTCATGATCATCTTTGACACCAGTCTATTTTCTTAAGACACTGCTGGCACTTTGGTCCAGAAGTATCTTGCCGCACATCATCCAAATCATTCTCATTTCTGTCATCTGCACTTACCTAATATCAGCTGTCTTTACTGCCCAACATTCAGCCTCATAGCTTACCACACTTCTTGCACATGCTTTATAGACTACCTTTAAGTTTGCAAGAGAGCATTCTGCCGCAAAATATAAAAAATTTGCTAGCATATAAAATTCTATTTTGAATATAATACACACAATAAAGTGATAAATTGCCATCCATCCAGCAAATTATCACCAGACAATAAACAATGGCAAAACAGCAGTTAAAGAAAAATCTACTTGCTGAAAATGCTGTCGGATTTTTGACCTACTTTTTATGCTTGGTGTGCTTCAGCACCTAATTACAAGATTTTTGGTTGACAAGGCTATAATTACACAAAAAAATGCAAACCAAACAACCATGTGCATAAAACAGGTTAGATCATCAAAATCAAACTGCGATATAAATAGCTAAATACTGCATTAACAAAAGCATAAATATCTCAGATTGAAATTAATTCTCTTGAAGTTCCTAGTTTATCTATTTTCAATTTCAAAACACAAAACATACTCAAAAGAATAGGCGATGTCATCATACATCATGACAACAATCTGTTCATCAGGAATTCCATGGTTATGAACTGCTTGATACGAATGACATACATCTGCCTGAAAATTATGAAACAATTAAGAGAATTTTTGCCGACTAAATGGATGCCCAAAATTTCACACTACGAGCTAGAGACTAAGTGTTTCCAACTTTGAAACACAGCAATTAATTTTCCACAAATATTTTTGAAGATGAAAGATTGTGGGACTACAATCCAAATAGATAACATTAAAGTGCACAACCTGTTGTAAGAGCACATGTGCCCTGATGATATACAGTTAGTGTGTGCCCAAATAAATTGGTAATTTTCTGAAACAAATTGGTCGAAAAAAAGCTACAAAAACTTACTTAACTCCTTTAACACACTATGAATTAAAAGTATAATGCTGTGAAAGAACCATATGATTCTGCAACAACCCACATACATTGAGGCCCGTGCAAGCTGTTGTTTGGGCACAAGCACAAGCTTAAAATCACACCATACTGCTTGCAACGTAACCCTCTGAGCACCTAGTCTACAGACTTTTGAATGCAAGCTATACACTCTGTTCATCATGCTATGCTGCTGATGATGCAAATGAACATCAGTGTGATGATAATAAAGTAGGCTTTTACCCTCTGTTGCATGTACCATAAATATTATAAAACTAAAACAGTTTTTTAGTTTTGATTACCATTCTTTGTAGTGTGCCTAAAGGTCTCATACCTAAACAACAGCTACTATGAAAGGAAGTTACAAATATTGTCATGTAAATGAGGGGAGTTAGGATGGATCTTCTAAATAACTGGCCATGTTGCTTAAACTGAGCTGAATCCTAATTCACAATCTTACAACTGGAAAAAACTTGAAATAGTATATATAGAAAACATCTTAAACAAATGCATTAGGTTTGTACTGCTAATCCTGTACTAGCCTCGGTTTAAGGATTTGGTGTCTTGGTCACTTGATGTTTGTGTATGATGTAAAGTTTGCATTAAAAAAAATTTAATTGAGAAACCAGCACTTTTTTTGTCTTGGGATCATGTTCTTGATCTGTAAAGGACTTCAGGCTTCACTCTCAATTCACCTTGTGCTTGTTCAACTCAACATATGCACATGTACGTCAAAAGTAAAGCATTGCCTACTTATTCCATCACTAAGAAACATATATAGTTATTTACAAAATGAGTCAGCATATCAATGAATGACTTTAATTGTGGCACCACATACTAAAACGCATTGAAAAGCAATGTCATTTAAAAGTTTAAACAAATGGCTACAAGAATCTCAAATTTGACAAATCTATAAGATGACAATAACAAACGAAGTTTAAAAGCTTCAAGAAGATAAAAGTACTAACCTGATGTCTGTAATTGTAATAGCCGTTAGAGCCAGCAACAAGAAGAACGCAGATCTTTCCATTTGTTGAGCATTTTCTTTTTGTTTAAATCTTAGTTTTTCAAACCTTTCCACAAAGCTTGCTTGGGCCAAAGATAAAAGCAGAAACACAATAACTATCACTTTTAACATTGTTGCAATGGCTTAATAAAATAACTAAAGTAACTATAAGACAGTGGCTATTTTGCCGTCGACGGCAATTTGCCCTTGGAATCTATTTTGCCATAATCATTCACGTGTGTTTATATAGCCGTATTTGCTATAATTATGCCAGTGACACTGTGGTGTAGTGGATAGTGCGCTGGTCTTGAGATACCATGGTTGTGGGTTTAAATCTCAGCTGGCAGGGCATTAAAAGAAAGGCAGTGTACACCGAAGGGGAAGGCCCGGTATGTAAATGTACGGGACAGTGTACACTGGAAGGGAGTGTACAGGGTGGGGGATAGAGACCTGGGAGTGCAAAATTTTTTAATTGGTTTTTAAAATTGACCAATCAGAAATGACCAAAAGTCACATGTTTAGTACGTCATTTAGATTGACCAATTACATATAACTCACGGCAAAATAGTCTCTGAGAGTAAATTGCCGTTGATGGCAAAATAGTCACGGCCTAACTATAATATCGGTAACAATTTTACTGAATAAATAAAAGCAAGTTGAGGGAAAACAAAATAATTAGTATAAAAACTATGGTTACAGATGCGATGGTTATGCCACTATCTTCAAATTTAATCAAAATTGTTTTTATGTGCATGCTTTTAATGTATATCATTTTGCCATCATCTCCTTTTTTTGTTCATGTTGACGAATTTTTTTATCCTGATTTGGGCAAAAATGATTGATTGGTCCATTTGAAACACTATCTAAAGATAATTTTAATAAGCCTATTACACACTCTGTCTTTTGCTTAATAATTTAGCTAATATTTATTTAAGCTTTTGTACTTTAATATAAAAGTATCTTAACAGAAAAAAATACCTACGGTGATGTGACCATCACCCATTTTATAGGCCTATGCAATATTTATACATTAATTCTATTTGTGCTATAGGAAGATGCCAATGATGAGGCGAATCCGGCTACCTGAATTAATGCAGACAAAACCGGATTTTAAAAAGTGGATCTTTTTCTCTCTCTCCTTGGTAGGCCTACATGTTAGCTACGCTTTTGCTTTGCTACATTTCATCTTTCTTGTACTTGGAGCAGTCACTGTTGATTGTTTGGTGACATGATAATACAATTATGCAAACTTAAGTGTTAAAGACTAGGCTAGCCTATAGCTGTATAGGCTTGCATAATGTTGCAATACAACAATAACAGAAAATGCTGAAACCCATATATGCCTAAATTGCCGACTACACTATGCAGTTACATCAGCGCTTACGCCCCAGCAATTCTACAGTTACCTGCTTTACAGCCTACGCGTTATGTTAAGAATAATTGAGAGTCGGTTCACCTTCTACAAGTCCCAGTTACCAATGCGTATCTGGAACTTCTAACTGCTGGATTCTATGTCCGAACCTGAATGTTTTGTTGTTCACAAATTATATGACTATTATTAACCCATTTCATTCCAGAATTCAGAAGGGCAAAGAAATTTGATTTGCTTAGTGTATAATAGTTGATATAGGGCCTATCAAGAATATGTATACGTTTCATAAAAGTTAAAAAATGTTTACAGTGATTTTAGGACTAGTCCCATTTGGGGATCATGGAATGTAGGCGTATTACTTATAAATTGTTATATTCAAATTAGAAGACATTTATTCAAAACTTTATGATAATAATATCATTATAATCACAAAACTACCACACAAAGTCACATATTTGAGTTAATTTTAGTTAGAATGGTATGCTTCAAAACACTGTACATGAAATCCAAGGTTGCACTGTCCACATTGCATCCTGGCATTTTTCTTGCACACCTTGCATTTTCTTTGTTTCCCATCATCAGTTCTTTCGAAAAAATGCTTTTCACCGATAAGGTTGAGTGGCTGTGGCAATCTCGGGACCTTGACACCAGGCTTCTTGGGTTTTGAATTGCTGACCGTCTTCAGCAATGCTGTTGTTACGTACACTCTGAAGTCGAGGAGGTCCATTTTTTCTTCCGGTTGAAAAAGACTGTACAATATATGACAGTTAACAACAGCCACATCCAGACAGTGAGTTACCAATGAGAAATACCGATTTTTTTCTTTTTATGCCCACTCTGTACTTCTGAGTCTTCCAATCAGCCAAATCTACCCCGAGCATACCTGCAATATATTCCGTGATGCACTTGGGTACTTGAACTGGTTGGCCTCGACGATTTGCCAGTTTCATTGGATTTACTCCATTAACATTTGACAATACACTAACAATGCTATTGTCCTTCCAAGTGCAAGCAAACAACCCAGAAATTGCATCAACAGCAGTTTTCAGGAATCCCTTTTCTTTCTTTATCAAGTCCTTCTTTGCTCCAAAAGGATTTCCAGGAAGTCAGTTGAGTCTGACAGTACCAGAAGCCTTGATACCAAGTTCTGTAAGACTCTTCATCAAATCCATGTTGGCAAAGAAATTGTCGAAGAAAACAGAGACACCAGAAGGTATTTTCTCAAGAAGATTCAAAACCACCTCTATGCCAAATAGAACATCTTTTGGTCTCGGTTGTGCATTGGGTCCCTGATACACAAAAAACTTGTAGGTATAACCAGATGTGCTACACAGTGCCCACTCCTTGAACCCAAATCGTACTGGTTTCCCCTGATAAACTGTTTTATGGGGTGTCGACCATAGTACCCTACTATCTTTTTATCCACGGAATATTTGTCACTAAAATACCCAAATTGCAAGAAGTTTTTGTTCATTTTTTCTATCAAAGGACATATTTGGAAACAACGGTCCTTACAATTTTCAGGAATTTCTAGGTTGTTGTTCAGATGAAAGTATTTGTTCAATGCCATAAACCTGTTTTTGGACATGGCTTCCCTAATAATTGGACATTCAAAGTTGGGATGCAGACTCCAATACAGCTCTTGCCTCGGATAAGGGCGATGCCTAGAAAGCAAAAGAATGCCAACAAATACCATATAATCTTCAATGGTACAGTGAAAACTTGGATCATTCTTCTGCACAGCATAAATTTGGCTTTGGTGTTGTATGATTTCAAATATGCCACTTACGATGAGCATAAACAATTCAAATGGATTTTTGTCAATAAATTCACGAATCAGTTCTTCCATGACAGGTTTGTTATTGTAATTATCAATTGTGGGTCCAGTCGGCTTTGGTGCAGATTTCTTCCATTTGGGTATTTTCTTTGGTGCTATTTTTGCATGCTTAGATTTCCCTATTGATGCTTGATCTTCACACACATCTTCACAGCTTCACTTTCATCATCTGTACCTACATAAACTTCAACATTTCCTGGCACATCCACAATTTGATTGTCACCTATTTCTTCATCATCAAATTCTTCGGCATCACTCATTTTATCAACAGTTTCTGGTGGAAGTTCTATGATATCAACAGTCTCATGTTGACAATTTGTTGGTATTTCATCTTCCACGGTTTCCAAAAACTCCACAGCCATGTCAATGTTCATAAACATTCAAGGTTTACACATCTGAAAAAAAGGTAAAAATGTAGGCAAAATACCACAATCCCCAATTGGGACTTTCATCATTCAACATGCCCAAAAATGAATAATGTAAGATAGAGAGATTAAATACAGTACACTATGATAAATATATACATTTACTTTATATTTGATGGACATGTTGAAATTTACAAATAAAACAAATACACACAATCTTACCTTGAAGTTATGAAGTCGAAAATTGGAAAATAGTACAAATTTGAGATGAAATTTAGAACAAAAAATGTACTCGATGTAAAAGTCTATCAACGCGAAATTAAAATATAATGTCTCTACAATGATATAAATTAATTCATATTTTGTAAAACCTTCAAATAAAGAAGAAATTCCACCCTAAAGTGTGATCCCCAAATGGGGCTTATGGAATGAAATTGGTTAAGAGTGAAAACCAATCATTGAGCTTCAAAATCGGGGAATTTTTGTAAAGTTCAGAATTGTCAGGTGACAAGTTCCTGCAAAGTTGCGCTGGCAGTAATCTCGTGCTCTTACGTCATTTCAACCTCGTCTTCAAAGCTTATTGAGACAGATCAGGAATCTAACTAAATTCATTGAATGGGAGGGTTAAAATGATCAGACAGGATGACTTTTATAATGATGTGAGGATTTGCCACTCATGCAGAGCACCTGCTGTTATGTTTTGTCAACGGATCAAATAGCATT
This sequence comes from Trididemnum clinides, assembly GCA_963675345.1. Lineage (NCBI taxonomy): Eukaryota > Metazoa > Chordata > Ascidiacea > Aplousobranchia > Didemnidae > Trididemnum > Trididemnum clinides. The sequence goes on from OY776294.1 coordinate 16,240,870, forward strand.
CTGTAGGAGTGAAGCCTTCCGGTAACCCATACATCTGATAGTTTAGTGTCTTTGTTATTTGCTAATTAATGCGTTATGTTTACTGTTGGTGGATGAGGTACTCCAGTAGCCTAGCCAGCTGTAGTTAAGTGCTGCTAGGATAAATGCTTTTCCTATTGTAAGTTAATTGACTTGTATTGTTTTCTACCGGATTCTACTTGAATAAGGTTTACAGGATTGTAGGCTTAACTTGTTGGTCACTAATACAAAATAGTGAAATAACTGCTGCTATAGTTGCACTGATTTCTGGAATACTGGTTTTACTTTACTGTGCTACTGTTTCTTTTATCGAACCCCGGGGGCAGACAGACACTGTTGGTGTGGTACGGAACACTGCTTTAAATCTCCCAATTGATATTTGAGTCATTTTTATTGCTAAATTACATTTATGCTTAATTTGCTTTGATGCTTTAAACCCGGGATTCTTAACTGGGGGTACCTGTAGCCTTTGGGGGTACGAAGCACCTAAGCAGGGGGTACGAAACACCTAAGCAGGGGGTACGAGATGAGGCATCAGAATAATGGTTGTTTAGAACTATTCGCTAAAAATTAATTTTCAATGTTATTTAAAATAACAAAACATTTTTTGAAACCTTTTCTTACATCTGCATTTCTGAATTTTTTTGTCATACGAAAGAGTTACTGTGACGTAATAAATAGCTCCTTGTTTGTCCCGACAGAATTGGTTTTGCACTGTTATTTCATAATAAACCAGGGGTGACAAACTCGGGGGCTTCTGGGGGCCACATTGCATATATGAGCAATCGTGCTGAAGTCCGCATGAAGTTTTGGATTTGGAGATCACCATTTCTCTGCGCAACGATCTCGGTAATGTAGCCCGAAGTAAGATCGATCTTCAAAAAAAAAAGGTCATCACCTTTCCAGCATCAGTAAAGTTATCTCTGAATGACAAAAATTTGTACCTCTCAAGTGTTGCCAGTGATCTGGGCTTCAAACGTTTGTTCGACCATGGTCCGTTGCAATACTGCCGAAATTCATTAGTAATTTCAAAATCGTCTCGCGGGTCGCACTGAAAGGCTGCAAAGGCCGCGAGTTTGACACCCCCGTAATAAGCAACTCTTTGTGCCATTCTGTTGAGAGTTCAAGCTCAGTTAATATTTAGATTTGCAGTTGAATTGAGTTATTGTATGATTGTTCAATAAATTTAACCAAAAACGGTTGTGTCTAAAAGACGTAAGTAGAGCGAGACTATGTCAAGCATGGTTTCAACCATGGCTGCGAACTCGATTTTTTTGCCGAACTCAAACTAAAACTCAAAATTTTGTGGGACTCGAACATGAAAATATTTAAAGCAAGTTCGACTTAATTTTCATTTGTACCATATCATTACAACTGAATTTGTAAAGAATAAAATCTTTTTTATTGAAAATTAAGGATCTTATGCAGAAATTAGGCTTAAGCCAGGTTTTTTCAAAAGTTGTCTAAGTCCAACTTAAGTCATCGATTTCGCACGCCGAAAGAAGTTTTTGCGTCAAGCCTGGCTTAACTACTTGCTTAAGTCAACCTTTTATAAGTCACCATTGTAGATGGCTTAAGTCGCGACTTATGTACGCAATGACGCATAACCCTAGTTACTGTATTGCTGTTGCTAAATTTTGGGCAATGGACTCCAGGTAGCTAAAATCAGTCACACGGTTATGTAGCATGCCATACCACTTACTGCAACCGCTTTAATCAAAGCTTTTGCAAACAACAACTTCCATTTGTATCGCACAATAATAACATACAATGTGTCACTGCCAATATGACGCCACAAAATATATTATATTCAGAGGTGGGCACTTCCGCAAATCGGTCCGCAAATCCGCAAATCCGCAAATTGCGGATTCAAGTTTTTATTTGCGGATTTGCGAACCTAATTTCCTACCGCAAATATTTGCGGATTTGCGGTGAAAAATCGAAATTTACCGCAAATCCGCAAACCTATAGGCAGTGTTGCCTGATCCGCGGTAAAACCGCTCAGAAAAAGTGGACGCTCTTATTTTCTGGGTTGGAGGGGAACGACCGGGAGTTGATGACCTTTTCTTTTTTTTTTTTTGGAGGTCAACGTCTGGTCGATGACAAAATTTGATCTTCAAAAATAAAAAAGGTCATCACGAAGACAAAATAACAGTAAATATTGCGGTCTAAGTTTGCGGAAGTGCTATGTGCATTTGCGGTTGCGGAAGTGCAAAAAGTCACCGCAAACCTATCGCAAACTTGCGGATTTGCGGTTGCGGAACACCTCTTGCAGTTTTGCGGAATTTGCGGTTGCGGAATTGAGTTTAAATTTGCGGTGCCCAGCTCTGATTATATTTAACGGCAACGTCATAATCTTTTTAAAAGCTGGGTTTTCAATGACGGTAATATCATAATACATTAAGCCGGGCTTCTAAGTCTCGTTTGAGTTTAGTTTCTGCATGCCACCAAGCCTTCTTTTGTAAGCCCGACTTGCGCAAGCTCGGCTTAGGCTTAAGCTCGACCTAAACGAAGTCTACTTTCTGCATAAAACCCTTAATGTTTTATGAAAACATTAAGGACACTTAGAAGAATGTTCTAATTAGATTTTACAGTTTTGCAATGTAAACAGTCACAGTAAAGAATGGGTGACTTAATTGACAGTTAACCTTTTGTTCGTAAACAATGAATCGCAGACATAGCCCTTGCTTTGATTAAAAGTGCATAATCACGAAACCTACAATGATTCAATTGTAAGTTATTTTTCATTTTTTGTTTTCAGCGCAAATTCACACTATATATACAGGGTGGGCCATAAGTTTCCATACATAGGCAAAATAAACATTTTATGTTGAAAAACCATTTTTATTTATATAATGTGCTCTATATGATTCCCATTGTTTTCAAAGCACATATTAACCCGTGTTTCCCACTGTTGATGAACACACATCAGCACATTTGAAGGTATGCTTCTAATGGCGTCGGTGATTCGCTCTTTTAGGTGATTTAGGTCTTGTATCTTTACCTGATACACCATAAACTTCCCCCAAAGATAGAAATCAAAAGGGGAGAGATCTGGAGATTTTGGAGGCCACTCTACGGGACCACGCCGACCAATCCAAGCATCCGGAAACTGCTGATCCAAAAACCGACGCACTTGAATACCATAATGAGGTGGAGCTCCATCTTGCTGGAAGTAAACTGGGTAGTCACCTTCCTCGTTTAGCAGGGAAGAGAGAATTTCTTCTTGCAACATATTAAGATACTTTCCTGCATTAAGATTTTCACTGACAAAAAGTGGTCCAATAATTCTGTCTCCCCATATCCCGGCCCACACCATCAATTGGCCGGCACCTTGCATCTTCGTCGGACTCAGCCATTTAGGATTCTCATTACTCCAATAAGGTAGATTTTGCCGATTAACCTCTCCATTGACGTAAAAATTTGCTTCATCAGTAAACAAAATCTTAGTAGAAAAGTTTGGATCCTCGTTCACATTACTTAATGCCCATTCACAGAACTCCATGCGTCTATCCGGGTCATCTTCACTCAAATGGTGTGCCATATGCAATTTGTATGGATGCCATTTGTTTGCTTTTAAAATGCGCCTAATACTCGATCTGCTGACACCACTTTCTGCAGACAACCGTTGCGTGCTTTTTCTGGGACTCTGTACAAGCGCTGTAAGTATCGTAGCTGTTGTGTTTTCATCGGTGGCCGTACGTCTTGGACCACTTCTTGGTTGATCTGCAACATTTCCAATTTTCTTAAACTTGCTAATAAGTTTAGCCACAGTGTCATGTGTGATCTTCGTTCCATGTTTTCTGTTGAAGTTCAGTGCAACCATACGACTGCTTCCCGACCCAGCCATCAGTATAATTTCAATTCGTTGCTCTTTCGTCAAACGCATCTTCTAGGGTATGTGGAAAACAAAAAAAATACACTATGTATGTATTATAACAAAAACAAATACACTATATATCTGGAAAACAAAAAAAATGCAATATGTATGGAAACTTATGGCCCACCCTGTATATTGCCTGGCTAATGGCAACGACATTTGCTCATTATAACAGATGTTTGAACATAAGTTTGAATTCGCAATTTTACTCCAAATATTCTTAGGGTAAGTCAATCACATTATTTTCTGAACTCAACAAAACTTGATAAATTTTTATGGAACTCGAACTCCAACTTGAACTCGTAAAACAAGCTGAACTCGAACTTAAACTCGATATAAAAATCGACCGAATTCGCAGCCCTGGTTTCACCTGCTTGACAGAAAAAGACGGAACTGAAAGACCGCAGTGCATATTGTGCAGCAATGTACTTTTAAATGCTAATTTCAAAATTATTGTCCCCTTTGCAACAACCTATTTTTGTGAAACTGGATTCTCAACTCTTGTAAGCCTAAAAACTAAGCCAAGAAATCGTTTGGACCCTGGAGATGATATGCGTGTGGCTATCACAAAAAAAGGAACCACGTTTCAAGTTGATCATTGAAAGAATGCAACAACAAAAAAGCGGTAAGCAATAAATATTTCAATGAGTAATTTCATTTTCCGTTGTGAATAATATTACGGTTAATAAATGTACACCGGTAACATGCTACATTGTGTTTTATTCAGTGATGGGGTTCAAAATTTTGAGAACAGGTTTTCTTTTGTATCAAACTTACTAACAACAGGTTCCCTCATTTTAGAAAGCCCATTTGCTGCGGTCATCTAAGGTCTATAACAAAAAACAAGAACGGGTTCGGTGATTATAACCACACTCCAAGAACGGGTTCGCACGAACCCCCTGAATCCCATCACTGGTTTTATTTTATTGTTAGATTGCATATTTACCGGTAATTTTGTAGGTGTTTTTCGATAGGTCTAGGGGTACGAAAACATTTCACAAAATATTAAGGGGCACGAGCGCTAAAAAGGTTAAGAAACACTGCTTTAAACCAAGGCTCAACTTGAACCACGTCTGTGTCGGCTGTGCATTATAACTGGTTTACAGGCGTCGCTTGCTAATACTGGTAATCGGTATTAATACTGCTAGATAGGGTGAATTAGCGTTCAATAAAAAGTATTCAACGTTACCTCTTTCGATTGAAAACTCAGTACCTAATTTCTGCAATGATTGATTGATTAATCAGTTAAAAAGCATAGTAGACGGACTCGCAACGAAATCTGTTTCAAAATGCTGATCGAGTTTGGCATTTTTACAGTTAAGAAGACAAAGCAATAAGGCCTATCAAAAGCTTCACAAATAAGACGACTTACCGGTATTCATAAATGCTTCGCTTGGGCTCAGATGTCAAAACAGTAAAAAACTATAACGGCAAATTTAAGACAAACTGTCGTGATTGGGATACTTCCTGGCTGTCAAAAAAAGCTGAATGCTGCATGTTTCGTTTCATACCAGAATTGGACTCGTCGCTGTGTTCTCGGCGTTGCTGAGATTGATTACCTTTGTTGCACTAGGAGTATTCGACTCTTTGCTAGTTGTGATAATGTCGGAATTACTTCTTTTGGATTTATTTGTTTGTTAGTTTCTTGGATGTTTTGTTTAAATTTATTTATGTGTTAATTCTGTATTTTACCTTTAAGTTGCGAAACATCACCTCATTTTAATTTACTTTGTTGATTATTTTGTCTTTTTGTATTCACCTCGTAGTTACTTGTGCACCCTTTGAAAAATTATTGGGTGATGTAGTTTAGTTTTGCATTATTTTAATTAATTGGAGTTTTTCGTCAGTGAAGATTGTACATCCGAGTTTTAAAGTTCATAGTTGGCACAAGAGTTTTAAAATATAAATTTGTTTCAAACATTTCGTGGTTTTTCTATCTAAAGCACCGAGTCAAAGATAGTGAACCCCTACAATAACATTGTCAATACTTGATACGGTTGCAAGTGTAAAACTTCAGAGTAGAAATGAGGGGTTGAAGCCTTTCGCCTGTAGCTACATTACTTGGTAAGAGTTTATATACCTAGAGGATGACTTTGATATATTTTGCCTAACAGAAAGAAAGGTGATTATGGTTATCACATTTGGGGCTGAAGATCTTTTTCTCCAAAAAGTTATTTTTGTGGACCTCTCGGGGTGATAGCTACGCTAATGCTACCCTACGTCCTTCTTTTGAAAGAAATAGGCATATAATTGTCCTCCAAGGACACCAAAAAACGTTTAGATGTCCACTGTTTTGCAATTAATCTCAAATTTCAACTCCAGAACGCTCAAAGTGATTGCAAAGAAGATTGTTGACCAGATTGGCAAAACAATTGATCACAGTTAATCTCATAAAAAAAAATGAATAAAAAACGTCTTCATGATGAGAATCAAACTAAAAATTGCCCGGATAATGTAACCAAAACCTAGTTTGACTTTCGCATATTGAAATATCGTCACCCCAACGTGAGTTAGTTAAAATTTGTTATTTGACTTAACAAATAAAAAAGTTTTTTGATAAAGTTGTTCTCTAGGCATTAAATAAAATTAAATTTTAACTTTCGTTCTATCGGTGAGTAATAATTACCAGACAAATTTCTTTGGTGGTGCCTTAGGCTAATATTTCGTCAGCAAGAACGGCCAACATAATCGGAGCAAACTGGTATCTAATTTGCTACAGCGAAAAATTGATAAAACTTTCAAAAGGTTTGAAAAATATTTTAAATTATATTATGATAAAATTATACGTCGGAAATTAAGGGGGGGGGGAAGCAAATTTTTGTTGATCTTACCAAGGGGCGTGAGGTTTTCTTGATTTTGCACGTGATTTTTCTTGATTTTATACAAAGGGAGCACGTCTCAAAATGTTCAGAATTCCTGCTCAAGATATTGCTTTGATAAGACGCGGAGCAATAATTTTGTGTATGAAAATTCCGATACTTTAACTTGCTTAAGTAGGTAAGACAATGAGAGCGCTTCAAAACTAGCCCTTAGATTCCCTAAGCCATTTTCCAATAAACTACTAAAGTTTAGTGATGACTCAATCCAAGCTAAAAAAAACAAGCTATGACTGAATTTTATTAAATACAAATAATTGCTACGGTAAAAATGATAATTTCATTAACATCAGAATAAATCAAAAAACATAACGAGAAAACTTTTTACAATGAAACAAACTTTGGCTTCACACAGCAACAATCAACCTGAAAACACAATCAAAAAATGTAAACCGTTGGCAATTTAATAAGAAGGCATTTAAAAATTGTAATTCAATGCAAGAACATCTTTTCTGAAGATCTTGTTCTTTTATTAATTCACAAGGCACCCCTTTTTTACTTCTCTACTTACATCTATACGCGTAAGCTATTAGGGACAAAATGATCTGGAAGTAAAGTTAGAATTTTATTACGAACCCTACACTTTTGTGCTGTCCAAAATAATGGTATTGTTTCCGCGTAAACACTAGCATACTAAAACTCGGTATGCTACTTACACAGGAGCTAGAGCAGGCCTAGGTTATACGATTTGGGTTTATTACCCTTCCCCCAGGTGTAGGTCTAGTAGATGCATCTCTTAAAAAGTAAACACATATATGCTATCTTTTTATTCGCATTTCACATGCAGTTAATACTAAGAAAATCTACCTCAGAGGAACTCAAATATTGTAGAGGACTCACCGGGGAAGAAGCTGAAGTCTCTCCTTTGCCACATGACAATGAATCACAAAATGATAATGACGGCTTGTTTAGACACTCAACAACTTCGCCCAAGGAATACCGTCGCGCTAACAGTTGTGGCTAGCCCTAACTTTTTACAAAAAATCGTAGTTGCGTTCCAACTTCAGTGTCCACTGAGTGAGTGGAAAACCGGCTGTAAAGAAAAGTTAACTTACGAAAAGTTGATTCGGGTCGGCTGCGAGTCATCGGTGAAGCGGGAATTGAATCGACGTTAAATCGAAAGGCTGTCTCAAAATTGTTTTCTTTTTCTGGTGGAGAAGGTTGAAGAGACGCCCCTACGTTAAAGAAAAAGATTTGGTAGGAGCAGAGCTGGACAATTTGTCGCATTATAAGAATTGCATTATAAGAATTATAAGGCAAGTGCAACGCAACTTCCGCAAGCAGATACTTTGAGACTGAAACGCAACGCATGATGCGCAATAGGGTTCTTTTAATCAGGCGAAGAACGGCGTAATTGCTTAGTATGCAAAAGAATTAAATGACGTCATCAACCGCATATATTTGAAGGCAAAAATTGAAAGCTAATAAATACAGGACGACAGCAAAACAATCTTTATCGCAACATGGCAATCATACAAGTTTGACTATTTTTAAAAAATACCCTTTGTTCTATCACAAGTTGGCTGAAGGTTTATTTTTGTCTTTTGTTGTCACCTTTTGACTATACAAAACGCTTATAAGTTTGTGAGATCATCACATTTCACCTTTGGTTTTTAAATCTCAGACGCAATCGATAACACTCGATTCACTGAGCCTGTACTCCGAATGCTGTATCGGTAATTGCTTTTCAAAGTCATCTCAACCCGCGCTCGATCATCAAATACTGGAAGCGGTTCTGTTTGAATTTCGTGCTAGCCTATACGTATTAGTCCAATCGTTTCAAAGTTTACTGTGACTAGCATAGTTCTATGTATTTTTCGTTCCAAAAAAAATCTGGTCAGTTAACAACTTTTGTTCAGACCTGCTTCGGAGTCGCCAGTACTGCTGGCACAGAGCATTCGTATCACAAGCACAGCGCAAATCTGCTGTACTTTTACTGTGAAGTGTTTCCTTTTATATCTGCTTTATAAGTTTAAACTTCCAGTCTTAACAACGTGAGCAAGTAATGTTTCAGCTGAATCAGACTTTATTGCATTGTTTTCACATCATGTTGTGATGTTTAAAAATACAATATTTTTTGTAAAATAAGCTTTTAAGTAGGTACGTAATAGTGATTTTACAACAAGTATAACTTGCAAGGGAATTAAACCCGAGTCTATCGATTACGATGTGCACGTTTTGAGGACTTTACTGTTGTGCCGGTAAGGGGTGTGAGTGTCCCCGATTGGACACCCTTGGGATTAAGTACTGAGAATAGAAAGGCATAATAATGAGCAATTTAAAGCTTCTTAGAATCCCTTTTGTTGCTTCTCATTATTCGTGCTTTAAATGGCACGTAGAGGTTAAAATTTTTAATGGCGGGGTTTCCAATCGTTTTGCTGGCCGCAACCCTTCGTTTCGTTGCAAACTAGCTGTACGCATCTCCCACAGTTTTCAGTGAAATCTTTGCAAAAGCAATAAAGTCAAAAAAGTGAACTTTGTATCTCTTGAAATCTATCTCGCGCCACCGGTTGAAAATTTCTGGATTAAGGAAGGAGTAAACCGGGATCGGGAAATTTATGGTAATAAATTTTTTTAAAAGGTTTAGGGATCCATACAATTACTTTTTATCCTTCTTCCCTCTTTTCCCTTCTGCTTTAGCTCATGTATAAAATTCTATTTTCATTAGTGTAGTGCTCGAGCGTAATCAGAAGCCTGCGTCGTTTTATCATCTTGAAGCACTCACTTCCATGATGCTCATTAGGAACAACCTTTCAAAAAAGCTGCTGCCGATTACGCTCGAATACAATGCCAATGGGATTGGACAGTCGCAAAATAACCTAGCGGTGCTTTCCAAACGCAAGCTTTAAACCCCGACTTTGAACTCTTTTTATAATGCTGCATATAAGCAATCATGTGACAGGCGTCTCAATACTTCTTTCAACTTAAATGCAAGTTTATCTTCGACCTTATTTGTTGCATATCCGAAGAGCCGGATTAAGAAAATTGCCGGCAAAAGCTTAGGCACAACAATAGAGCTAAGTTGGATTGCTGAAATAACCTGATTATTTCGTCATTGCGTTTGGGCATCTCTTTGCTTTTACTTTTCCCGTAATTATTTCGTCATAGACATGATCATGCCTATGGAAAGGTGAGAACTTAAGCCAGCTGATTAAAGAAATCTTTTTGGGACATACCCGCCCCACAAAATTTGTTCCTAAACGTTAGTTTGATTAGCTGTAACTTCAATGTTCGGCTCGGCTGTTGCAATGTCAAGAAACATTTTTCACAAAATCCATTAATATGAAGACACTGCATCTCGAGTTAATAATACCAAGATTGTAGCAAAAAGATAGAATAAGGAAGTACGTCACTTGCAAACATTTTTACGCTTACTCATTTCATAATTTAAACAAAAAAAGCTATTCTCCCTCTCCCCATCCTTCCCTGAAACAAAATCCGTGCTACGTCCCTCGGCACAGTTAAAAATAACTTTTAAGAATACACACAGAATTTTTGAAAATTTATGAAGTATATTCATGATTGAAAAACTTAAATGAACATTTTATTGTGGTTCAAATGTTATACTCAATAGTAGTTTAAAAAATCAATGACAAAAAGATTATATTCACAAAAGAAGCAATCAAAATTTTAAATATGCCCCCAAAATCAATTCTGGTGTATTTGGAAGGGTTCCAATTGTTCAGTTATGGACTTTATCTTGTTTTCCAGTTTTTTTTGGCGAACGGCCAAGTCATTCAAAGATTGTCCTAGTTTCATTTTTTGACCGCCGTTGTCCAGTTTCACGCGTTTGGTCGAATCGCGGACGATCTTCCAGTGGTAATCATCAGCCCTTCTCTTAGGCCTCAACCGCATTAGCAATTGCTTTGTCGCAATCTTGGAAGAGTGCAGTTGATGCTGTTTCTTAAGTACTTGTAACAACAGAGGAACTTCTTTTTCTGCTTTAGTCAGATATCTTGATGGCATTGGGCCAGTCATTAGTCTTTTTTTGTGCTACAAACCTAAAATAATTCGACCGCCTTGCTTTAACTCTTTCTCTACCACGAAGCAGTCCTCCATAAATAAATGGAAAGTTAGGCAAATTTGCTTTTAACATCAAGAGGTAATTTAGAAAAAATGTCATCTAGAAGGTTGCTAGGATCATTGTTTGCATTTTCAGTTTGTGTTTTCCACAAAAATGTTAGCATCGCAATCACATCTTTGTCTTCTAAACCAACAAACAAGTCGTTCACTATTCTACCATGTCAAAGTGTGAAGCAACTACTACATAGGAAAGCGCTGAAATGCATTTAACGTATTCGCTGCGGGAACAATTAACTTCTTTCCTTTAACTTCTGACTGATTTTCAAAGCGAAGCTTTTTGTCGAATCTTAGTTCGCTAACAAGAAAATTGTCTCAATTATTTATTAATAACAAATGAACAAGTTTTTGGTTGTAGTCTAAAACGTAACTACTATTCGAAGAAAATTGCTATTTTTAATGCTTTTACAAGAAGGGATGGCTCAAACCGGTAGCTACTGCTATTTTCTGAATCTGTAAACTCACTATCAATCAACTGCGATAAAGACATTGCGCAACCTCCTAGAAATTGTTATGGCGACTGTGTTATAAGCAGTCCCGTAGCACTCCAACTTCGGGCTCCCCCCCAAAGTAAGCGCAAGAGCCCCTGCGCACAGGTCATATCACTTTAGAGGTGTAAAATTGAAAAGCTGCATTAAGAAAATACACCACAATTTGTACATAAGTAAACAGGCTAATGTCAGAATAAAGCATGCCGATACCGAAGGTGCAAGTCATAAAAAATTCGGCACCGATGCCAGAGTTCAGTAGGACATTTATGCAGACACTGCGAAACGAAAGCAATGACACTGAAAAACATGAAAAAGTTATAAAAACACAGTATCATTTAAATAGTCTGGAGCGAACCTTTTTGTTCGCAAATGCTGTTATGACATTGTCATAATCAAGAGATCGGGCGCAGTCATTTTCGATTGACAACATGGCTAATGAAGATAGTCTACTGTCTGTCATAGACGTTCTACTAAAAGTTTTGATCAGTTTCAATTTGCTGAAGCTTCTTTCAGCGCTGGCAACAGTCACGGGGCAAGTTAGTAAGATTCGAAGTGCGATGTACACATTCGGATACAATTCAAATAAATGAGTCTTTAGAAGATAGTTCAGAAAGTCTTGAGCCGTTTTGAGATTGCGTTTTTTTTGTAAAATTAAAACAAACCGCTGTAGCTCAGCGCTCATTTCATCAGAATCAATGTCACCGAACTTTTTTTGGAACTCTTTACAGCAAGTAAGAAGAGCATTTTCTTGTTGCACAAGCAAAAGTTTGTCTCGTGTGTACAAAAACGAAAAGGCGGAAGAAACCTCACGTAACAAATTAAAGCGCTCCTTTATTGACATAATAGCCTGGTCTACTAATGGATAGAAAAAGTTGCTTTTAAATTTCAGTTCAGGAGTAGCTCGTTGTTCCTCTTCACCTTGGTAATCAAACAATCTTCTTTTCTTTCCACTTCTTGACGGAGGAAAAGAAGGATCAATATCCAATTCCTGTGCTATTTCAACAGCAGATGTTGCGGCACTGTCATAACCCGTTGTGCGATAGTTTTGCAAAAACTTTTCAGTTGCCTGGATTTCCGTTTCCATTGTATGAAGGGAGACTCCATACGATTGAAGAATCTTGCTTGCTTTATTGACTTGGAATAGGATATCATACCAAATAAACACCGACAAAAGAAAACCCCATTTTGATAAATGAGCTATCAACGATTTTGTTTCTGAGGCAGCTCTTCCATCTTTTCTTTCTATGGAAATGGCTTCCAAGTCTTTCAGTGCCAGCAACACCTCTTTTAAATTGTATCGAAGAGGTTTGATGCATTTAATTCTGCTTTCCCAACGAGTATCAGATTGTGACTTTATGGACAGCTCCACATGTTTCTTCAAAATTTTCCAACGCTGAACAGAGGAAGAAAACAGCACATACAACCTTGTAAGTACTCCAAAAAATGTCAATGCTTCCGTCGATCAATTAGCACTGTCAACAACAACTAAGCTAAGGGTATGGTTTGCACAGGGCACGTAAACAGCTTTGGGATTGATGTCTAGCATTCTTGCTTGGACCCCAGAATGTTTTCCTTTCATGTTAGCACCATTATCATATGACTGACCTCGACAATCAGACAATTCGAGTTGCAGTTCGGTCGCTTTTTCTAAGAAAGCGTCCAACAAGCCTTTCCCAGTACTGTCACTTATTCTCAAGTAGCCAAAAAATGTTTCTTTGACAACAGCAGCTTCTTCATTACATAGTACATAACGGAGAATGACAGACATTTGTTCATGATGTGACATATCTGGAGTGCAGTCCAAAATTATAGAAAAATATTTTGCCAATTTCAATTGCTGTAAATTTTCTTTTTCAACTTCTGTCGCTAGCAATTCAATTAGTTCATTTTGTATGGTAGGACTCAAATAGTGATCTTTAGTGTTTTTATTCTTGATTCTGTCTTGAAGCTCTTTTAGGATCGGATCTCTTCTTGCCAAAAGCTCAAATATACCCAGAAAATTTCCATTGTGAGGAGATCCTAAGACTTGTTCAGATCCTCTAAAAGCAAGATTCCTTTCCGATAGAAACAAGGCAATGTCGATAAGTCTCTCTAAAACATTTCTCCAAAAACGTCTTTCATTGAAAAAAATATTCATCTCGCGTTTGTCGATAGTGGATGAATTTCTTATCCCTTCAGCTAGCAACATCCATTGACTGCAGCATTCTTGGTGGGAAATGCCGTTTTCATGGTCTTTCAGTTTTTTCGAAAAACCCTCCCATGTATTTATACCACTACAAAAGGGGCTTAGTGTTTTTCCAAATAGCTTACAACAAAAGCAAAAAACTTGATCTGATTCCCCAGAATAAACTAGCCACGACCGTGAAACACTTTCACCATTAGGTAACACACGTTTATAATGGTTGGAGGAAAAACGTCGCCTTGGAGTTGTGTTATTATATGGAAAATTCATTATTAGTTGATGTGGTCCACGCTTTACTATATCACATCGTTGAGCATCAGAAATACTTTCAGGCCATTTACATGGGTCATCAGGGATAGGGGTAAATTGAGATTCAGATACTTTTGATATTGAAGGTTGCGTATTGGCAGGTAAATCACAACTTACATTTTCTGGAAATTCACAATCACTTTGATGCTGATCGTCATAGTCTTCTTTTTCTTGTACACTATAGTTTTCTTCATCCCTCTCGGTACTAGTGCCAGGTCTACTCTGCTCAGTAATCTTGAAAAAATCTGTCATCTTGGGCAATTTCGCTACAGCATCTCGAGCAGTGGCTGCTTCTTTTCTCTTTTGAGCACCACTTTTTGAACGTTTCATTCTATACAATGTCAATAAAATACTTTATCTGCACTCTGCAGTGTATATATATTGTCCCGGTATTTATAGCCAAACAGAATTCCAGACCATTCTATGATTGTTGCGTAACAACGGCATTGTTACGTCAATCGAATATTCAAGATTCTACCAGAAAATCAATCGAAATATTCTAGATTCTGCGAGATAAAATGACGTTGCATTCACTTATGATGTCACAAGCCAATTTCTTCCTACAGTTTAAATCGGTTGTAAACAAGTCTGCTGAACTGAAAATAGTCACGTAGCCAAAAAGCAATTTCAGACTAACTTGGGCTCCCAAAGTTGGCCTGGGCCCCCCCAATTGGGGGGTTTGGGGGGCGGCTGCTACGTCTCTGGTTATAAGGTCTTACATTCAAAACCTTATGATATCTAGAATTCTTGTGTTTGATGAGTTCAATCAGTCTCTTTAGTTCTGTTTCAAAGTGGCTTTGTTCCTGAGCACTTTACAACAATCGTCTTTGTTTTTGTAGCACTGATTATAGCGGAAATGCGCTAGCCAGTAGAATTATGGAAAAGCAAAAAGCAATTTTCTCGTTACCGAAAGATGTAACTGCGTCAACTCCACTTATTGAGGCCATTGTTGAAAAATTATCTTTTCTCCCTTCATGAACCAAACATGTTTGCGTGCTTCTAAGAGAATTCAAAGTCGACGATCGTGTTGCATAGATTATAACTAATCCTAACTATTGCCCACTTAGAATTGCCAACTCTGAATCGAAGGGATACTTATTTGCGTATACAGGTTACAACCGCTACGTAGAACTCGTTTCTAGAACAGCATTACCGTGTTTGTCCGCATGTATGATTCGGGACGAAATTGTCATTTGATTTCTACTCGGAATGCTTAGGATATCGAGGTTGACCACTCGTAAAATCACGAAAGTGGCCAAGCTCTATAACAAAATTTCGACTGGTTTCGAAAATTTCAGTCTCAGTCGTAAAAAATCAAATGTAGATTGGTAGTAGTCGCATGAACTGCAAAACACTGGTTGCGCCAGTGTCGGATTAGATCAGTTCGATGCCCCTGGAAGATCATGACCACAGTGATCGCCAAACCCTTTTAATGAAAATCTTTTCTTGTTTTTGATTTTATGCGAGTGTAACCGACACGGTGATGTATTGGCTGAAGCGTCGTCTTCGCAGTCGGTAGACATGAGTTCAATTCCTATGTCGAGTCATGCAAAAAACATTAAAAGTGAAATCGACAGATCAAAAATAGCATTTAGAAAGTTGATGCTTGTAATCTTAAAATAAAGCTAACAAATTTCAATGAACAATGATTAAAAGTTTTGTTTAACTTTCTATTGAGCTACAAATATCACATGTAATTATCGTCTATGAAAAAGCAATGAAATGTAAATAAACTTATGTACACAATTCAGCTAAGTCTGTATTAAATCCCTGGATTATAGCAGAGTTGAGAATTGTCCTGTTCTTCTTGATTAACTGCGGTTCTTCTGCAAGATTTTGTTTGCGGGACCAGCTCATCGATCGCTGAAAAACATTGTTTGTTGGTCTCTTGGCCGTGGTAGTACAGTTTACATTACTTTGAAACGTTTCGCTTTTTCGGTGGCAATCTGCTCTTTACTTTTTTTACCATTGAATTTCTCTTTCGACTTACAGTAAATGCAATTGCAAACGTGCATTTTTCTTTTTGGAGAGCTTGTAAAAGATATTGCTTCTTCAGGACAGTGATGAACAAGGAGACTTTTTTTCTCCTCTAATCAGAAAATCTGATGTCATGGATCCTGTCATTACTGTTGCTGAATCAGAAATATCCGCGTCGTGATTTCATTAACTAAGTGAAGAGTTAGGCAGATTTAATCTGGGTATCAGCAGTTAAATGAGAAATATACAATTAAAAAATGTTGTTTCCTCGTTGGTATCTATTTGTTTCTTTTTTCAGTGTCACGTTTTGGAAACAAAAATTTTAGCATGGCAATCACGCCTTCGTCTTCTTAATCGACAAATAAGTCTTGCACGCTGCGAAGTCAAGATGTGGTACAATTGTAACAATAGGAAGGAACAAAACTGCTCTCGATTTTTCGCTGCAAGAACAAATATCGTTTTGTGAAAGTGCTTCGTTTTTGCCTGCTATATTAATAACTGCATTTACCAACAAAAAATTGTCAGTGGTTTTTGAACAATTTGTCGAGCAAGCTTCTATGTACAGTTTCAAACTCAACAACTTTGCAGAGGAAATTATTTGTTGGAAGTTGATTTTCCAAGAGTGATGTTTTAAACAGAAAGATGTTGATAACAATCCGTAGCGTCTTTATGGGAAAGGAAACGGTGCACGCCAATGATACATCAGCAACTTTTCCCCTTTGAAAGATTTTTTGTTATTGATGTTTTTTTTTTTCAAGTTGTGCAATATTACAATGTGGTTTGAGACAGAGTTTTTGTTTGATCACTTTTTGAACTGCCAGTGATATTGGGATTGATCACTGTATGGCGTAGTGGTTAGAGCGTCCGCTTCGAAGTCGTTAGACCTGGGGTTCATTCTCCAAGTCGAGTCATACCAAAAGATTTTAAAAAATGGTATTCACAGCTTCCCTCCTTGGCGCTCTGCATAAAAAAGGGATAGTGTGGAGAACAAGCCGCCAAGCTCGCTTGTTGTGTCCTCGGGCAAAACACTTAACAGAATGCCTCGATCTTCATGAGGCAGACAGGTGGTGGAGCCAAGCAGTCCACCTGTCGTGGTGACCTAGTCTGACGAAAGACATGCAAACCGAGCATGAGCTCACACGCATAAAAAATAATCACTGTAGAAGTTGCGATAGTGGCCCAACATGGAAACGCTGATCTGAAAACAAGTTTTACATAGTGAGCGGTCAAACGTAGACTTATTTTGTTACGTTCAGCCGCTGGCTATGTAGAAATTAAAAATTTATTAAACTAAAAATTTGACTGTTTTAGAAAGTTTAATTTAGTTGTACAAAATTTTCTGCAGATTGGTAGCTGTGGTATTAGTTATAGAAACATGTTTGTAGCTCATGTTGAACTTTTGTAGTCGTATCAGTGGTGAATTGAGAATTTTAGAGCCCTGAGGCAAGAATTCATGAGGGATCCCCTAACTGCTCAAGTTCTCGACGAAGATCTTTATTTTAGGGCACAGACCTACTTTTGAAAATCAAAGATTTTATCACCAAAATTTCTGACATGTCTGAAAAGGGGAACCCCATAGCCTTCAAAAAGGGGATTCCGAGGCAGCTGCCTGATTTGCCTCATTTTAAATCCACCAGCGTTTGTAATCGTAATTGTCATGAAATCCTGATGGGTATTTGCTTTTTTGCCTGAGCACTATTCTCACGTTGGAATAACTTGTTGCAAGGTCACTGTTGAGACTGGAAGATATACTGAATACAGTAGAATTCACTTAAGTCGTCTTCGTCTAACTCGTCATTTTGCATAACTCGTCAACTTTTCAAAGTACCGAACAAAACTGCTATGGTCTTGTGTACAAATCAAGTTGCTTAAGTCGTCATCGGCTAAGTCGTCATTTTGCATAACTCGTCACCAATTTTGCTTTCCCTTGAAAGAAAGTTTCGTTTACTTTGTCAATTATCAGCCAATTATCAGCCAATTTAAACGGATGTTTTAGTCAGTCCTGCAGTTGTCAGTCAGTTCAAGCGCATAACTACCATGCACACTCAATTTCAAAGCTATTTATGACGCAACAACCCTTGATTAGAACACAACAATATACAGTAGACAGGCTCAGTAGTACAGCGTTTACAGTATTTGCTGCAGTAAAACTACATGTTGCCAACAATAATTTTCTCAGAAATGATTTTGTTCAAAAATGAAGACTCTGTCGTTAAAAGAAGAGTACGAAATTATCAAAAAACTCAACAATGGTGAGATTTATAATAAAACGAGGTTTGCTGAAGACATGGGAATTAAAAGAACAAACTTAAACTCCATTTGTACCAGTTCCGATGAGATCATTACTACATTGTGTGTACAGTCTTGTTGTTTTTATGGCTTTTACAGTGATTTTCACATGATATGTACCAGTTTTCCTAAGTCGTCACTTTTCACTTTCCCGTAGAGGTGACAACTTAAGCGAATTCTACTGTATATATAACAGCAGGCAGCAGCGTTGGCAGAGCACTCAGAAGATAATATGCGTCCGGTATATTTTAAGAAGCCAGGGAGAGGGGATGTTCTTGTGCTTCGTAACAAATAGCCATAAATTTTGATATCAAGAAGTTGATTTGCAAATAATAGTGATAAAAGTTCTTCAGCTTCAAAGAAGTTGATCTTTAAAAAACAAACTTAAACTCGAAAAACGACTCACAATTAGCCCACCAATAAAATTCATCTTCCTTCTTCATTGATTTGGACTCTAAAAATGTTGGTACCTGGCACGGGTCAGCCTCCAAACGACCCAGCCTGTTGTTGTCCTATATAATGCATGGTGTCAGTAGTAGGATTTGAACCCACACTTCTTTTAACGATATTATTCCTGTTGTATTGTCGGTTATTTATTCGACTTGTTGTGAACATTATGTCACGGTGAAGCCAGATATATGCCATGACGTGTTCGATAAGATATACTTGTAGATAACGGCTTCCTTTTGTTTGCCACAGTATCTCCACCTTTGAAATGTCGAATTATGTTGTTCAACGTGTAGGTTGTTCTAGTTGCGGCATGAACAAGGCTTCGCTGCTGAGACAATTGAGCCCCATTGCCGACATTTCAATCATAGCTGTTTACATTCAATTTCATGTTCCCCCTCCACATTACTCCTTATGCTGAGGACCAAGCAGGAGGTCTGCGAATATCATTTGTAAATTCTTTAGTATAAATCAACAAGGGAAATGAATCCCCCCTTCCAGGTCTACCGACTGCATAGCGGACGCTCTCACCACTACACCATCGCACGTTTTGAACATGTAGTGAATTTTAATCTAAGAGTCCAGCAATTCTCCTCTACCTTCCTCATGTAGTCTAACTGCTCCATCCCTGTATTGACGCTGCATTTAAAAACATTTCTATTTAATGATGAACGTTTGCACACAATCAGGACGTATCTACGCAGGAAATAAAAGGCAAAAGCTCCCACAAACAAAAAAACGTCTGCATGCCCGCATGAAGGACAAAACGGGAAAATTCTCAGTTTCAAAAAGTTGATTTCCCAAAACCAAATTGTCATCTTTTCAAAATCGTCATCTTTTCGAAATTCTCCGCGCTCCCGCGAAAAAGAATTCGGTCGAAAAACGTCTGCGTAAACAATACAACCTTGTTCCTCTTCTGAGTAAGGAAACTTTGTAATTTTATTTATTTAAGCAAATTAACAAAAAAACATAAATCATAACATTTTTGACAGCTGTTCAAACTGCAGTCATTTTTTAATCTGGAAAAGGTCAAATTTTTCCCGAACTGCATTGAAAGTGCAATGTATCTTGGCGCTATTTCAATTTTATGGTGTTGTTTTATATATTCGCATTATAACTTAATTGATCCAATCGTAGCCTTTTGGTTGGATTGAGGGTAAACATTGTAGTATTTTTCGCAACGTAAAGGTACAGCTTGTTTCATGTAAATGTCTACAACTTTGCTCAACTGTAACACAAAAATTGCAATTGTAAGTGAAAAGCCAACGTATTTTATTTATCATGATTGAAAATTTTGATGAACCATTATTTATGGTCGCGCTATGTAACACACTAGTCATTATCCATGTGGTGTGCTAGTTGACAGAATCGGTAGCTGTGTGTCGCGTTTTTAATATATAGATAATATTATTAATAGAACTTTCGGTTCTATCTCAATTTCAAATTCCTTTAAAATTGAGGCGACGTGTGATAATCGCTCGGATAATTAGGTCTGGCTACAACTTAATAAAAACTTGGAAAAGATTGGCTTCCGCTAAAACACCTCAAACCACTTTAATAACAGAATAATGTATTTACAGAAATGGTACTTTACGACTTCAAAACTTCTTCGCTCAACGATCCCAAAAATTAATCACTTTACCACACAATCAAGAAAGACCGCAAAATAAGTCCACCAATAACTGTTCAATAACTCTCCACGTCAACGAAATCCGCAATAACTTATCGCAAGAAAACACAATGATCCTTCCTTAATCCGTCAAACCAATCTCTTTTCTATTTTCCGCTCTCTCTCTGGCCCTCTTTCGGGCTTTGTCGGGCTCTCTCTGGCCAAAGAAAATCCCGTCGCCTTATATACAAATGACGAACAATCAAGACAACGCTAGAACGAAAATCACGTGAAAAAGGGAAAAAAGCATTACGAGTTATGTTAATCGTTTATCGAAATTCTTCGAAGAATGTAGAATCACTAGACCGATCTGGAATTTTAGTATGTCATAATAACGAGTTTGACGTAATAAAAGGCGTACACAGCAATCGATTTGCGAGGAAAAAAGGGTCTTTTCTCAGTCAGTAGCCGAGCGAACAAATGACGCAGCGCTTTACACAAATATGAAAACAACTCTTATACGGCAAATTTCCTTATTCGTGACACTGTGCTTAGAGTAGAATAGGCGAAGTGGTTGACCTCTTGGCGGCCGTGCATTATATAATTGGCGGTGCAGTCATTTGGGACCCACCGAAATCAGTTAAGCGCTCTTTTAACTTTACGCGTACACTGTAGTTTCAAAGGTCGACGTTAATACCATTGGGGGGATCTCTTGGCCCTTGGCAAGCCCGCCTGATAAGCCCAAAGGACGAAATGCGTCTTCGGAGTGTGACCTTTTGTAAAAGTTATTTTTGTCCTGAGTTGTGTTGCGTCGTGTCTGGTTCCTGTGGGATTGGAAGCCACGTCTTAGAAGCTGATTTCCTCGCGCGCCGAGACTTGCTGATGTGCAACCGCGTGCTGCCAACCATGCCTTAAAGCACCGCATTTAGTTTATGGCTTTTGGAAGACCTTTTATGTGTAATCACTTGTTGTGTGATGAGCTTTATGTAAGGATACCAGTTTTGGTTCCACATTTATACGGATAGCAGTAATGTCAAAACAAACCTGGTCCAAAGTAAACGGCACGTAAGTCTTGTGATTTGTGTTAGATTGTTTGGGTTTGTCTCGTGTATAGTCCCATGTAGGATATTGGGAAGGTCGGGGGCTCCGTAAACCCACCGAAATCAGTTAAGCGCTCTTCTAACTTTACGCGAACATTGTAGTTCTAAAGGTCAACGTCAATGCTATTGAAGGGAGATATCTTGGCTCCAAACCCTTCTGATGAGTCCAAAAGGTCAATACGCATCCAGGGATGGCTTTGTAAATATCTCTTAATAGCATTGCTTTCCTCGGAAGCCTCGCGCCTTCAGCACTCGCTTTGTTGTTTCGTTTCTCGCATATAAGACGCTCACTATCGATTGTAACCACGTGGTGCTAGCAATGAATTGAAAATATAGCGTTAAAAGTGTCCTCTGCTATTACCGTCTCCGAAAAAGCAATAAATATAGTCTAAATGAAATGAAGTATAAAAAGCAGTAAAATATAAACAAGAAAATTAAAATCTGTATCGAAATGTCCAGAATTGCAGCAGAGTGGGAGGTCATCTCGTTCTTCTTTATAAATTTCAATGCTCCGTCAGGTTTTCATTAGTGTTGTGCCAGCCCAGCCATTAATGAAAACCATAGTCTAATGGCCTCAAGGCTGTGATGCGATGCTATTTGAATCGTTTCACCAAATCGGTGGCAATCTGCTCTTTAGTTTTTTCGCTACTGGATTTCCTTTTTCGACTTAAACGCAATTGCAAACGTAGTTTTTCTGCTTTGACAGATTTCAAAAGATGCTGCCTCCTCAAAACAGTGATTAGCAGGGGAGCTTCTTTATCTCCTCGAATCATATCACCTGACGGCATGGATCCTATCATACTGTCTTCGGTAAATCAACAAGTTCCACCTCTTGCTTTCAATGCACTTGGTTTCTACAACTGTATGAAAAGTTAGGCAAATTAAACCATTCTATCATTAAGTGATTAAGAAAAAAATGCAATTTAGAATGTTGTTTGCTTGTTTGCAGGTCTTTGCCAATTGGAAATCAAAATCTTAGCACCGCAATTACGTCTTCGCTTTCTAAACTGACAAACAAGTTTCCTTTGTGCTATCAAGTCAATTTGCCAAGCAATTGCAACAAAGGCAAGGTACTAAACTGTACGCTAGTTTTCGATGCAAAAACGGTCGACTTCTATTGTCAAACTTTACTCTGCTTTTTGTAAACGAAGATTTTGTTTTTCCTATGTTTTCAAATCTGCGTTTAACAACAAAAAAATTGTCAGTCATTTTTAAAGAATTTATTGAGCAAGTTCCTCTGTAAAAATCCTAAACGCAGCAATCGCTCAAAAGAAGGTTTTTATTGTAAGATGATTTCACAAAGTGTGATTTTTTTAAACTAGAAGTCGCTGTGGGCCAACACATTTCCAACCAATGACATCATTATGGAAAGTTGGCGGTTCGCCCGCAGTAAAATCAGTATAGGGGCTTTTTTCTGTAAAACTTTTTTCTGTAAGGCTTTTTTCTGTAGATTGTTATCTTTACCTTACTTTTATTTACCATATTTATCGTCCATTCACGAGAAGGCGAATTGTATCGCTATGTTTTGGACGGTATGTCCGCACTCGCTTGGGAGTTGCTATTTCTGAGGTGTCTGGGCCACTTTTTGTTGTTAGTGGTTTAAAGTGTGTCATCCATGTTTTGAAATTTTGACCGGACACTTTGAAGTTCACCCCGTCTGACAAGGATTCTTCAAACGCGAAAGAAAGAAAACAAGAGGATCATTTTTGGATTCAGTTATTTTATAATGCAGGTGTAAAATTGAAAAACTTTAGCGTTTAATTCTTTGCTGTTGACTTTATTAAAAACATTTTCTCAACGGTCCAATTTTTGTTTATTGATTGTATCTTTTCCTTTCTGTGTTGTACTGTATATTCTAAATTCCATAAATTTGTTTATGATTCCAGGGATGAACTTGGACAACAAAGGTTTAAAAACCTAAGAACCATGTTTTCTATCTATTTTTTATATCCCTGAAATAACTATTTGGCTGGTCACATCCCAACATTTTATCTTCCGATTCCAAACAAGCAGGTTTTTAAAATACAAACGCAGTGCAATTCTTATATGCGCTTTAGTCACCACCGAAAATAATTGAGGATACCGAAAAAACGAGGTTTCTATAGGATGCCGATTGTAAAGTACGTGGTAAAGTGAAATTTAGCAGAGTTTAGGACAAACTATACAGCAATCAAAACACGGTAAAGTGCGATCAGTAAAATAGCCTTACTTGTAAAATAGTGTCTCGCGCAAAATATGTTTGGAAACGTTTGTGGTAATAAAAAAGAAGCGAGATTCCGTAAACAACAAAACAAAGCCTAGTCCTACCTATAAATAACCAGCACATTTATTGTAAACCTACCAACTGATGACGTCAATCCTCCGCCTAATTCCTTCACCCAAAACGTCACCAAATGACGCATCCTATACTACTTACTAGAGGTGTGCAAAAAATAACAGTTCGTTAAAAAGTAACAGATAATTTCCTTAACGGTTAGTAACAGTTAAGCCAATTGAAAAGTAACAGTTAAGAAGTAACTGTTATTAACAGTTCACTATGACGCAAGAACTGTCGGGCAAAAGTGATCTTTTCGCTTATCGAATAAAAATTCACATTTATCAGTAGCAGATATTCCAGATAATGTAGCAGTTAGAAGTCTCGTACATTGCTGTACAGTTAAGAGTAGTTGATTTAAATTTTAGCCTCATTGAACAATGTCAGGAAGTCGAAGAAAACGCAGCGAAATAGGGTTACATTTTACTGCTAAAGGGAATAACAAAGCAATATGTGACCATTGTAAACATGAGCTATCGTTCAAAACAACAACCTCAAATTTAAGGAAACATTTTGAAACAAAACATTCTGCTCTTGGTCCACTAACGGCAAAGCAGCCTATTCGAATGTCAAGTCTAAGTCGCCAGCCAGACTCGTCAGCGCAAGCGGAAGCTCCAAATTCAACTACCCCAAATGAGGGAAGCTCATCAAAAACTACAGTTGAGAAACAAACAACATTGTCGTCGTTTATTGCTCGTCCTACTTCATTCGCTCGCCAAAAGCACTTAAACAACATGCTCTTGAAAATGATTGTTAAAGATATGCAGCCATTTTCTATAGTTGAAGATCAAGGTTTTCAAGAATTTATAACAGTCATCGATCCATCGTACAAGTTACCAAACAGAAAAATGATTACACGGGAACTTCTATTTGATTGCTACAGGGACACATTCCAAAAAGTCACAGAATCAGTTTGCTTAACAATCGATACTTGGACTTCTGCTACAACCGAAAATTATCTTGCGGTCACTGCACATTTTTTAAACAGAGATTTTCAAATGGAGTCATGCTTACTTGATTGTTTCAAGGTTGGTGAAAGACATACACAAGAAAATTTAAAGCAAGAGTTAATTCGCATTACCAAGGAATGGAAAATTGAAGATAAAGTTGTGCTCATTGTAACAGATAACGCCGCAAACATTGTGAATGCGGTAAAATTGGCAAAGTTTAAGCATTTACCATGCTTCGCTCACACTCTAAATCTAGTTGTGCAAAAGGGTATTCAGAAGCTTAAAACCTTGCGATAAAAGGTTAAAGCCATTATTGATCATTTTCATCGAAGTACTGTGGCGGCTGAAAAATTTGCATCACTTCAGTCGCAAATAAATCCCGATAAACCTGCATTGAAGTTAAAAAATAATGTGTTGACAAGGTGGAATTCCACGTATGAAATGTTTGAGCGAATTGCAAATGTGCAGGAGCCTCTTGAAGCGACTCTCGGTGTACTGCACAATCCAGTAGAGAATCTCTCCACTGAAGAGTGGCAAACATTGCCCGAAGTATGTAACGTTTTAAAACCGTTTGACCTTGTCACTAAAGAGATCTGTGCAGAGAAGTCCGTTACGGTATCAAAAATTATTGTTCTTGTCAATGGGCTTCTTTCTGCATGCCAGCGCATAAACCAGAGTTTGAACTCTGAATTGCAAAAACAGTAATGGCAACCCTAATCAGCAGTATTAACATACAATTTGAGAACGTAGAAAATCAACCCATTTTGGCTCGTGCTACGCTTTTGGACCCTCGTTTTAAAAAAAATGGGTTTTGTTTAGCAAGCTCTTATGAAAAAGCCTACCAGGAGATTGTCCAAGAAGTATGTTCACAAAGAAATGTTGATTTCGTTTATCAAAATGAAGTAGGCTAAGAGGAAGAGAAGAGGAAAACAGCAATGCTCATCTCGATGATTTACTGTGGGGTGATTTTGACCGGAGAAATTCCAAAGATTTGCAAAAGAGGAATGGCAAGATCATCTGCTATAGAGGAAGTTCGTCAGTACGTTAACGAAGCGTATATCTCACGCCGTGACAACCCTCTGCTCTGGTGGAAAAACCGCGAAAATGTTTATATTCATTTATCCAAGATGGCAAAAGCGCAATTGTGTATGATGGCTACTTCAGTTCCTTGTGAAGGCGTTTTTTCCAAATGTGGCCAAGTAATATCCGATTGGCGAGGTCGCCTTAATCCAAAGCATGTCAATATGATTATGTTCTTAAATTGTAATTTTAAACACATGCAATAAATCTGTTTGCTTCCTATCACCTACAGGATTGCATTGTATTTTGTACTTTTTGCTTCCTATCACTATTCACCAACAGCTTGTTTAGCAGCTTTTTTCTTATTTGTCGCAGACACGAAAAATAACGGATAAAAGAAAAGCAGTACCTACCGTTATGTTAAATATATAGTAGTACTTTTCTTAACCGTTATTTCCCGTATCTATTCTTTGCTACTAGTTAACTGTTAATTTATCCGTTATTCTCGTATCTGCCAGTGCAGTGCACTTGCTTTTTTGTTTTCTCTGATTTCTCGTACCTGCTACTAGCGAAAGTGCTGTTTTCGCTTAACGAATAAAAAGTAACAATTAAAAGTAACAGATAAATATTTCAAAGTAGCAGTTAGTAACAGTTATTCAAAAGTAACAGTTTAGCACATCTCTAGGCTATACCCACTATTACGTAACAAAGGGAGTTAGCAAATTCAAACATTCTTAAAGTTGAAAATAGGATTACATCACAATTGGCAACTTGCTGTCACAAGATTCCATTACTAACTATTTATATACATGGAACATTACTACATATTAGAAATCAATATACTGAAATAAGAAATAAATACTATTAATAAACAAAGAACTTTCGCGGTCCCCTCACGGAACCCTTAAAACTCACGGAACACAACTACACATTTGTGGAACGCCTATTGAAGAGCACTGATGTAGAATGATGAAAATGTTTTCGTCGTGAGTAATTTGCTTTCCAACGTTTTCAATCCCGCAACCAAGGTCAGTTAACTTCAATCAAATCATCATTTTATTGGCTACCTTTCATTGTCCAAACTACCTTTTTCTTACCCGTAATCGATATAAAATGTGATGCTAGTTTTTCTCGTTTCCTCGCGCCACCGATGTCGCACGTTTAGTCAGACTTGTAGTGCAACTTCACGGTTCAATCCACATTGGGAAACGGACAAAATTTTTCGCGTAGTTACTCTTCAAGTGAAATAACCTATGTGGAAAGCGGAAGCGGTAGATTTTTCGCGCTTCCGCTTCCACAGAAAAAGGACCGCTTTCACATCCCTGCACAAACAGAAACATACTAAAACGAAAGTAATATCTAACTTAACAATACAGTAGCTAAACTAGTCAATACTACAAACAACTCACTCGTTTAAACTAAGCAAGCACCGCAATAAAGAGATAGGCCAGAAATAAGGCTCACGATATGGCAATAATTGAAAGCGCGTTACGTTTAGAACAATTTACAACAATCGGCAACGCTTTCAAGAAATGTCTTTAAATTATGGCTTTCCCCTGAGGCAATGACGTAGTTGCTGAGGTGCGTTCGGCATCTGTCATTTGCGGCGAGCTTTATCGTTCAAGAAGGCTGAACTTGTGCTGAGCAAGCTAGCAGCTAGCAAGGGTTGTCGTTGTTATCGTTACTGTGTAGGGTTGGTCAGGGCTATAACCAATGGGAGGAAGCAAGAAAAACTTTCTGTCCCTCCATGTCATAAAGGTTCTAATTTTCAAAAAGGTGTAGAACTCAAGATTTGTGAATTCAATTCCCAGCGAGAGCGGTAAGGGTTCGTGGATTTTTTTACTGATAGTGAGGAACTTGAAATTTACGAGTTCGGTCCCTAATGGAAACACTCTAGCTTTAAATCACAACTCTGTCAGTTTTGTGTCGGACTATTTTTATCACGCCTGTATTTGTGTTTTTACGTTTGTGTTTTGCTCTTTGGGATGTCAGAGCAGAGCAAATTGGATTGAGCCAGCCTAAGGCCTAAACAGGGTGCCACAAATGGTGGCAATTTGTACGGCGTTTGCCTGGCGTGCTGTCCAAATAATAACAACAATAATGCAATTACTTTTAACATAGTCTGCAGATCGTTTAAAAATTGACTTGTGCAGTGAACTTGCAGTATTATAAAAAACCAAATTTTGATTTTCTTTTCCGGAGGCGGTTTATTAGCTCATCATGCTCTACTAAGCTGAACAAATTAATCCATTATCGATTAATTGTCCATAAAATTTGGAGGAAGATTGACCCTTTGGGCTTTTCTCGCCACCCATATGCAAGTATATCTTATCACATTACACCAGCGATCGAACTGGTTGGATTTTTCACAGCCTGACCGATTACCACAATTTTTAGGGGGCACTTGACTTGCTGATTGACCAGCTGGAATTGACATCAACGTTGGTGATTTGACCGGCGAATCCACGCCCGCCGCTCTAGCGGTCAACTGCAACCTCGCATAAGAACGATACAGTTTTTTGTGTTATGGGTAAGCACTTGAGAAGACGGCCAGACATTCCTCCTTACAGCGCGAAAATTAGACGGGCAACATCTGCGCATCGGTTGGTTTGCTTTTCACGTTTACCAGATTTTGTGCTAGCGTTACAGAGCGATAGCATGGGAAACTTATTTTATTTGTAGGATCCAAATTGTTCTAATAGGCCACTGGGCAATATTTGATGACTGTCAATTGATTAAATAGATTGTTCAAAAGTAAAAATTTAAAAAAGCAGCTCTTACTTAAGCTCAAAACAACGCACAGTATTAGATGCTTAGCGCATTAAAATCATCAAGTAAAAACTATGTTGTACATTGTGCCGCCTTTTAAGTTAGAACTAGACGATACTGTAGTCGCAAAATTTCATTCCAATCATGTGTGTTGTCGCTTCCTTTGCCTTTTCTTTGAATTGTTGTACAACTTCTCTTCGCACTTGGCTATCAACAAGTATTTGGGCGTTGATGATAAAGACATTACAAATTGTGCGGTTGATAAAATTGTTTTCAAGGTGATTGTCACTCAGAAATGATCGTGGCAAATCATTAAATTTCATTACATTTTCTGCGACAACTCTTTCATGTCGGTCCCTCTTGCGAATAATTTATTCGCATATGCATGCTGGTAACGAAGAGTAGCGCAACATCAGGGCAAGTTGCAAAAGTTTTGACGTGAATTTTGGTTTGGCATCAGGTTTTTTGTATCGGATTTGCGGCAGTTTGTCCATGATATTTGTGGCTCTGTTATGTGAAAAACTTCTGATGTATGGTGGAAAGATTTCCAGAAAAGACTTTTTGTCAGTCGACAATCCTTTACTTTAACAAGCCATGGAGGGAGGGGTATAGGGGAGCCAGAAAAAAAAGCTTAACATGGAGGACATTATCAATTACGATTGCTTCAGTAACTCTTGGAATATCGAATGTCTTGCAATTTTCCAGTTTGTAAAACACTGCTCTGCTTTTATCAATTTGCAACTATATAGTAGCCATTGGGACACAGGCTTTCACCAATGCTGGTAATGTAGCGGATTGGTTGGCCTTCGATTGTTCTGGTCAGAGATTACTGTTGCCAGAGAAGCATTCGCGCTACACGTATATAAAAGTTCTCTCACCTCCCCGTCCAGTTGTGGCCGAATTGATTTCTCTCTTCACAGCGAAGTGTCTTGCGAACTATCCAAGAGAAATATCCAAAAGAATTATTGCTATTCAAAATGACTTAATGTCTAAAAACAGTTACAATATACTGACACTTTCTTATTCTACTTCTTGCTTTCTTTCTCCCGTCACATGTTGGCTGGAACATCGCGTGATCCAGTCTACTGTGACGTCACAATACTTACAATATCACGATAAGTAGCATGGTCTTTGACCTAATGCTACAGTAAAATCTGAAATTTTGTCATGGTCATTAAAATCATCAAGCTGATCAGGTAATGCAGTCACTCTACTTGGAGGCTTTCTTTGAAATTTGGGTGTAGGCTAGGGTTGCCAACCGTCCTTTATTTGAACCCCCGTCCTTGTCCTTTATTAAAGTTAGAATTGTCCTTTATTTGTAGAGCTGAAAAAAATTTACTGCAAAAGCGGAAAAATTTTGCAAAAGTACAGTCCAATCGCGGTTGTGTAGCACAACCCGTGGAAAACCGGGTGTTGACCTTTTTTTTTTTTTTTGGAGGCCACCATGTCCGCGAGCAGTATTTTTACATGGTGGCCTCAAAAAAAAAAAAAGGTCAACACCTGATTACCAACCCGGACAACAACAGAGGGTCTCCAATTGAGGATTGTTCTTTAAAATACAGGACGGTTGGCAACTCTAGTCACAGTGTCCTTTATTGAAATTTGTCAAAGTTGGCAACCCTAGTGTAGGCACAACTGACAGGGGCGTATCCAGGGGGGGCGCTGGGACCGCGCTCCCCCTGCTGAATCAGTGTATAATAAATTTCTTTGTGAAAAACTTATAAATTTCTTAAAGCTCACGATTTGCCTTTAACTTCAATATTTTGTGAGATTTATGTACTCAAATTTATGACTATGACGTAACTAACGAAAACAAGCATGTTAGGATAGAAAGCAAGCTAGTTGTTCAAAAAAGGACTTCAGACAAGTAGTTTATCACAGGAACTTCAGTGGAAGATACAAAGGGCCTAAGCTACTGTACCGGTAACCGGGCGTTAGCTTCGCTAGAAGCTACAGCTAGCTGCTAGCAATCACATGTACAGTATAGCCTGCGAGCCGGTTTATCAAGCTATTAGACCATTATTTAGCCTAGGATACCGGTATCAGATTGGTGAGGTAGCAAGCTGAAATAAGTTCCCTACAAAGTCTAAAAATATTTTTCTTTGCAAGTTTTAAGCTCAAGAAACAGGTTGTTTACTTGCTTAAGGGGATTGCAGAATTTTTAAAAGAAGCGTTAAGGCATATTTAAAACCTAATCTGCGTCGAAGTGCATACCGAAAATATTTTTGTTCTTGAGTAGATAGAGATAATAATAAGGTTATAGTCAGTTGCCATTTGATGAGCCGCTTGGCGAAATAGCTGTGGTGGTTTTATTATTTTATCCTGACGTCTAGTGTTTTCAATTATATACGTACAGCTCTAACCTTGGTCGTTATCGAGCACTGCGGCGGCAACGTCAGACTTACTGTACATAATGGTAAGGTTGTACAGGGTGTCCGAAAAGTTACTGTGCAGTATATGTACATAAAAATGTAATGTATTTACAGTAAAGTTTATTAGAAAACTTTTAGTCAATACAATTTTTATTTATTCGAGGCTACATTTGCTTACAATACTACAGTTTGTTTGTAATGTATGCAAATTGTTTGCAATGCAAAATGTAACTTTTTTCGTAGGGCCTGTTGGGATACAGTGCTTTCTGGATTATCCGGTCTAGTTGGGATGATACTATCAGAAATCTGAACGGATTAGCAAAAAACCGGATAACTGAATTCTTAACGTTTAAGTCAACGGAGCAAAAACACAACACATTCATGGTTTAGAAAGTGATAGAAGTTCAACATTGCAATATTCTAAGAAATTTCCCGCTTAACTATCATTTGCAACACTAGATCTACTAAAATAAGAATCAATTTTAGATTGTTTGCGGGAAGATTCGCGTTTTTCCGTAGCAAACTCGCGAAGTTGTACCAATGTGGAAGTGTTTGAAACTGTTGCTTCCAGCTGAATACGGAGCCACGTTAGGCAATAACCAAACATTTACATTGCCTCTGCACGAGAAAAAGAGCATTGTGCTTTTTGTGTTGAATGTTGTGTATTCTCGTCGGCATCCTCTTCTTCATCACATTCGTTCCCTTCTGCTACTGAAACAAGAAACTATTCCCTGCTCATCCAAATATTCATAACCTGGCCCATCAGCATGAAGCCAGCCAATAATGTCAGAGGTCGTCAATTCAATGTTTAGCGCGGAAAATTGTTCTACGAAATCGTCATTCAGCCCTCTCTCTGAACTAATTGCGTTTTCTTCCACAGAAAATTCGCCGGCAATACAGCATTTTAGCTTTTTTTAGTGGGATTTAGCGTAAAATTTTCCGGAAACTATTCCTGCAACATCTAGTTAAAAGCAATCTAATTTTGAAATGTTGTAGCAAAATAGAGCGACCGGATAATTGAATGCCGGTTAAACGAGGTACGGGTAATCGAGGAATCACTGTATTTATCTCAAAGACTTTTTTGGATTCTTTAATATTATTTCCTGGATCTCTATAGCTTTCTCATTTGTGGTTGAAGGCCTACCAGTTCAAGGAGCTTCTTTTACATCGCCAGTTTGGCGAAATTTCTTTATCAAACGTCCCACAGCATTACTGTGAGGCGCCTCTGCATCTGGAAATTGCTTGAAAAATCTTTTTTGCACAGTATTTATGCATTTTCCACCATTACGGAACACATGCTCAACTAAGAATGCTCGCTGCTTAATTGCCAGTACCATTAATGTATAAGAGTATTGATTTGGATATATAGTAAATGACTAGTTGTCGTTATAATGACCAACTTGTTTTTATATTAGCGCCTAAATATTGCGTCACAAAACCAGCCATTGTTAAAAAATATTTTCTACTGCACAGTAACTTTTCGGACACCCTAAGGGCAGAGTTGGAATCGTACAATTTTGGCTGTGCCTCCACAACCGTGTTTCGTACACAAGTTACATACATCATGATTTATGAACAAACTTCAATCTGAAGATATTGTTGCTTTAGCAGCCTATAGTTGACTAAACTAAAAAGCACAAGCGTATGGAAAGGTCACCAAAATGTAAAATTGTAGGTGTAGCTTAGCAGTTTTAGTTTATTTTTGTTCATAATTGAATAAGTGTGAATAAAACAGCATTTGAATAAGCTTAATGTATCGTATTCGTGTAATGTAAGACCATATAATTCTTTCGCACAAGAATAATGGGCTTTTAGGTTAAATAGTGACGTTAGTGACCACTATACTGTAGTAATAAAAAGGTATGGGCCTAAAAGAGTTTTGTGTGATTGCTCTCGCTGCCGTGCTATGGTAAAACGACAGTCTACTATGTTGATACTTTTTAGTAAAACTGACGGAGCAAGTGCCTGATTCTTTGCATCCTAATTCATTGCATTCTTTTCAGAATGCTCGTCAAGTAGGCCTGTGCCTGCTGCCTGTAGTCCCTCATCTCCAATGCAATACCTCGAAAGCACTAGACATATAGCACATCTTTGAATTCCTCTTTCATATGTTTGTCGGGAGTTAACATAAAATGCCACTGTACAGATTTATAAAGCTAATGCTGGTTGCCCCAGTTGATTTTTTTCAGCGGGAAGGAACTATATGGGTGTAATTGATTGCTTGTGTGTGTGTGTTTTGTTTTGACGTTTTCTGTGATATGGACTATTGGAGTCCAAGATAAATAAAGTGTAGCATTAAACTGCAGCACTAAGCAAACGCAGAAAACTACCGAAGGCCTAGATACACCAATAAATAGAAAATTAAAGTATTAAATGGTGAAATGTGGCAAAACGCACAGGTTGGAAGACGAAGCCCTGCATAAGCTGATACAAGCAAAAAAGCTTGTCCCACCGAAAAAAGTTTCAACTGTCTAGGTTTTAAATTGCGGGCCCCCCTTTGAAATTTCTGGATACGCCCCTGACTGACGAGGACATTAATTCATCGCCAGAGTATAGAGAAGGAACTGGTTGTAACTCCCATCGTGGCGTTGCTCGTTTGCCAACTTTCAAAAACTATTCTTCAAAATGTTTAGAACAAACACTATAACGTAGCGTCGAAGTCTCTTCTATTCACAAACCTAATATATTTTCTGTTTAATTCTGGGTTTTTCAAAGAAAAACGAAATACTGGAAATTTTTCAGAAATAACAT
The DNA here is from genome assembly GCA_963675345.1 of Trididemnum clinides. Taxonomy (NCBI): domain Eukaryota; kingdom Metazoa; phylum Chordata; class Ascidiacea; order Aplousobranchia; family Didemnidae; genus Trididemnum; species Trididemnum clinides. The sequence goes on from OY776294.1 coordinate 16,274,304, forward strand.
GAATTTTATGTTGCTGCTTTTTGTATCCCGTTTTACAATGGGCAACAACACATGTATTTATCATAATTATGCCAAAACAATATGAAAGTACCTAAAACAAGGTAAACTCTTTTTTGCATAGATTTCTTTGAACTTGAAAAACAATCGTACTTACAAAAGTGGAAATCAAAGTTGGCATTGCGTCTCAATAGTGCTATACCCTACGTGCAGCTAACCAGCTAGAGCTTAAATCAACAAGCAAAATATTCTTTAAATTGGCGCGGGTGATGGCACGCCCTGCAGAGGTAAAATCGAACCAAAGTTAGGGGAAACATTTTTCTATTTTGTTTGATAATAGCTTTATAGAGCTACAGGGATCAAACCTGAAAATTTGGGAAAAGCAAGGACTCTTAACTTCTCGAAGCATACCTAAGCAAGAAAAAACGAATATAGATCATAATACGTAGCCAGCAGGGACTTCAGAATGTTTGAGGGGAAGTCAAAATTAGCAACGTCACTGTGTCAAATCGCACCACATGAAATATATCATTGGTATTTTGCTTTATAATAGCTTTATAGAGCTGTTGGGATCAAACCCGACCTTTGGGGAAAAACAAAGACTCTTTTAACACCCCAGGGCACGTTAAACAAGTAGAAAAGAACATGCTACATAATGCGTAGCCAGCGAGAGCTTGAGAAAGTGTGAAGAGAAATCAAAAGAAAACAACGTCACTAAATAGCCTAATATGAGAAATGTGTTCCGTACTTCAAATTACGGGAAACGCAAGGCTCTTTGGTTCGTGTCAGCAATGAACACAGCACATAGATCTAAGGCATAGTCAGAACCTTGAAATGAGAAGTTCTATGAGGATCGAAAAGAAGCACAAAAGGAATTGCCAGCCATGATTAAGGTGGCAATAGGGTTCAGAAACCGGGGTTATCGGTGTTTTCATCGAAATTGAGTTTTTTGTAGAAAAAGCAACTTCAGTCTATGTTCTTCCATAATGTGTGGCTGTTTTTGTCAAAAATTGCTCTGAGTTGTCAAAAATGAGCTCTAGATTATAGGGTCTGTGTTTGATTATCCGGGTGGAAAATATTTTCAATCTCGATTTTCTCGAAATGACGATATTTGAACTTTGAAATGCTCTTCTGTCGTTAGTTGTAGGGTTTAGACGATGATATTTCGGCTATATATGTAATTCATGTCGCCGGAGGGAATGAATTGTTCACTTTTTAATAAAACTAATGGTTTTTGGGCAAAAACGACATTTTCGGGGAATTGTGGTACATTTTTCAATATTTTTGATCAGGAATGTCCACTAAAATTCACAAGCCCTAAGCCAAATATTTCTTCCATTTAATCCCTAGCAGAAGTGATTCTGACTTATGAATAAAAAGAATTATGGCTCTAAGTGTAGTACTTTGCCCGAAATTCCATTTTGAAAATAGGGTGAAATTCCAAGATGGCGTCCGAAATCAAGGTCAAAAAAAGAAAAAAAACGGCGGCAAAATAAGATTTTTTTAAAACCCTTATTGGGCATTCATACCATGATAGACTCAATCCCGTAGGTAAAGAAACACAGGAAAAGTAATTTGGACCCTATTGCCATCTCAAGAGAATATGATGAACACAATTTCGTGTGCAAGAATTTTGAAAGTGCACAAAAATCATTTCACTTTTCGCTACTGCTCACCCAAAAGCCCCGTGCGAGAAGCCGGCGCAGCCGGTTGAAACGAAATGCCGAACCCCGTCGTTACTGATGGAGGGCCCCTGCCAGGCGACGCCGGCAGAGCCGGCTAGTTTTACAATAATTGGAGACTTAATTTACAGATGAATATTTTTGAAAATTATGATAATAACAAAGATCCATGCTATTGGGGATAAATAGTCAAAATGTACCAATGGACTTAGTTTTTCTAGATATTGCAATTATGTCAAATGCCGGTTCCAAATCTTTGAGTGTTTTTAACCGGTAGGAGTGTTTGTTCTTCATCATGTTTTGAGGAGTGTTTTTGAAAACGCATACAGATAGCACCAAAAACCATGCATGTGAGGAAAAGTAGTCAAAATGTACCAAAGAACTAACTTTGTCTAACAATTGCAAGTTAGTAAGATAATTGTTCAACTGAAAATGCAAAATTATGTACAACAACCAATTTTTGATCAGCCATTATCAGTGTTGGAAACCAGACGCTTATCAGTGTTGGGAACGAGTGGCTAGAGTTCGAGTCTCGAGTAATTGATGTCGAGTCGAGTCATTTCGTCAAACAACTCAAATCGAGTCGAATCTTTTTTTATCATGATTCCAGTCTCCCCAACACTTCATTACCAGTGTTCAGGCTCCTGTGATTTTTTTAATAATTGCAATCGATGTTGTTTGACACTGTTAAGTAAATTGAAATTTTTGACTCCTAGGCTGGGCTTATCGAAGCTCTCATCTCGACAGTTCAAAGCTCACTTTCAATACTATATCGGTGTTAGTAAAAATAGGCCTACTGCTTTGCTAACTGCAGCTGGTTAGGAAGTCGAGCTCACAGATTTGGAGTTTAAAAATAAATTTCAAAAAAAGTTAGGAACGCACTTATGAGCTTACATATACAAAGCGCTAGATGCAAAAGCTAATTCAAACAAAGACTTTAAAGTTGGCCTATACCTCTCTGCCATAAAATACAGCTTTTGGTCAGCCCCTTTTTTCGCGCCAAATATTTGACGTCATATGCAATCTTCCTATTAATGCAGCTGCACCGGCTTCACCGTACAAACATTTGCGAAAGCGACAACAAAATGTTTTAGTAAATATAAGCCATAGTTTCTGTACATGTAGTGGTGATCATGTTGGTCTATTAATCAAGAATGGAAGAAAGAATGATGACACAAACTACCATTCGTACCTTATAAAATGTAGGAGGGTAACATAGTCAAAATTGATGTCGTCGCCCAAATGGTGGTCATTTTGATATGATCTATTTAGTGGTAGGTCTATTTGGCAATTTGGTGGGCCCCGCTTTTGAATTGTTATTTATGATACAGTATCGCGATTGTTGCGTGCGCTGTTTGCTTCAAAGCTTAAATAAATTATCGCTTGTTTACCTTCCAGTCTAAAGCAAGCAATTTTAAGCAAAGAGAAAGCTGTGATGAGAGCCAATGTGCGGTCGAAAAGTGGTGAGAAATGACTGCTGAAAAACAGATAGACATGCTGGAATTAAAGAGTTTTTAGAGTTGCAAAAGCAAATGGATTCAGATGGTACTAGTACGAGCTGAGAAAGGTTGATGGTAGTGTTTTGAGAATTGCCCTAGATCTTGAAGTAAGTGGTGAAAGAAAGCGAGAACTATCATAGAGGATGGAGTGCGAACAATTTTGAAAAAAATGGGGCGAATCCGACCAATTCCGCAAAGGGGACAAAACCGGATAAACACTTTTCTACTCCTGTTCCTTAACACAGCCAATTGTGGCAACAAGAGTGGCCGCTAAATGACAAATTACCAATCGTCATGACAACTGGCGCAGTAGAAGAATGTTAGGGCTTTACGTTGTGGCCTTATTTTCAAGTACCGTTTTTTCTCATTCACAACAGATGCTATTCCAATTAGTGTGCGCTGCTTTGATGTCAATGGCGCAGATAAAAAAATAGTTAGATTTTGTCATTTGCTACGCCAAAGTTGTTTTGTCCTCGTCAAAGTAAGCTCATTTGAATTACATGTATAATTCAAATCTTCGCGCATGCGGTGGCAAGTATTGATTGATCGCAGTTACATAGTCGATTGCTTACGTCTACCACACGATAAAAGCGGCGACGAAAATGATTATGTACAGTAGACGCCGCTTATTAAGCCAGCCTCGGACGGCACGATTTTGGGCTTGTTAACCGACGGACGACTTTTTCTCAATATTTCGAGCGAAAATATTTGTGGCTAACTGTAATAAAAATAAAATGTTTAAAGTTAATTGCATTGCACACAGAAATTTATAAAGAAAATCCATATTTCGATTATAAAAATTTTGATGTTTAAAATCAAAGAGACCGCGTATGTACTCTCGCACGCAATTAACGCACTACAACTACTGCACTACATGCGCTTTTACTGACGGTTCCTTTAAACTTAGCGTACTTCAAAAACACAACTACAGCAGCAAAGTTTTATCTTTTTGGATAAAGAACAGCATTAATTTATCACAAGAACGGTGTTTAATACAAAACAACATTTATTACCATCAAAACGGATTCGTTTTCGTAGCTTTTTAAACAAATTTAAAAGAATTGCGTAGAAAAATTGGGCTTATCAAATGGGTTTTTGGGTGTATAAAGTGAGTTTTGTTAATACACATTCAAATGGAAGAATTCCGGGCCGGACGGATTTGGGTTTAATATGCGGGTGGGCTCATAAACCGTGGGCTTAATAAGCGGCGTCTACTGTATACATAGAAAGAAAATAGAAAAGATGTGAAGTGCTTGAACAGTGGTGGTTGTTTTGTGATGTCACGGGTTTGTGATGAAAAGTGGTAAGAAAGCGTTCCACGTTTATACTCACACTCCCAACACTGGTTCATATAATGCCATGATGTGGCATAATCTAACAACTACACAGATGATGTGTTTGAGGAAATCGGCTTTTTGTGATTGCATACGTATCAACATTGAAAACTTTCCGATTGGAAAATATTTTGCACGAGGGATAACAAACTCTGTGGCGCTTTGCCCCCGGACCGCCGTTTACGTTTATTATATTTTCCCTCCTCCTGAATTGATGCTCTTACGTCTGATCCATGCTTTTGCAAAGCGGCGCCCCCGATCATACAATCTTGGTTACTCCTCACCTATGCATCATGCGTATCCTTGGATGAGATGTTTCTCAATAATTGTTTTCGCTTGGTGGATCTCAAAAAGCAGATTGAACAAGAGGCCAGAAAAGTCGGTCGGAAAAAGTAGCGAGTAGGGTCTTGTGGATTCGTCATATGCGTAGCGCCTCTGTCACTTTCTCGTGCCCTGAAGACAAAGACGAATAAAAAAATCAAAATTGTGAACAACCGCCCTCGTCTCAAACACATTTCATGCACATTTGCTTTCTTCAAAACTTACGACTGATTTCTTGCCTTGCATGATTTGTGTAGTTTCGGTATTTCTAGTTCCATACTTCTCGGCCAGTTGCCCGTGAGAGACTATTTCTGACCATTTTTGAAAATCCATCTAAGACTATACTGAATGCCTGTGAGAAGCATGTCGCTGACCATTTTTAAGACTATACTGAATGGCTCGTTGTTTTTCGCCACAAACATAACAAAACTTAGTCTCCGCATAGATAACTTAACACTTTATCCGATTTCGTTGCTTCGCAAAAATTTAGTAAATTATCTGAGTATCACAGGCAGCTGTATAATTTTTGTAGTGATTCTCTGATATAATGTATGTCGTTAGATCGTTCTTTCCACCTCGAGCTACAATAATATATACCCCAAAGGAAAAGCGTTTAACTAACTCATCTTTACGACTTCTGGAAATAAGTTTGTTCAACTATTAAACAAAATTTTTCCGTTTCTCAACTTGACCTGATCCTGCAAATCTAGAAAAACATGCACTTCAGATCCTCTTTTTGAATCCAAATTTTTTTCAAATCTTCCTGGATCCGACTCCTGAAAATCTAATCCTATCCCACACCACTGTGTTCCGCTTTTCTACTTAACAGATTCTGAATGTATATCTTTTACAGTCACAACACACACCAATTCACAAATTTTTTTTTGTAAATAAAAACGTAGTCCGCATCGATATTCGAAGTTACAGACTTATAAACTCAAACTAAAAACAAAAACTTAGGAAAACTTAAAATTTAACTATTTGAATATTCTGTAATCCATACTATAAAGCGCGATTCTTGCTATGTGTCTTTCTGTTTAAACTCTTCTAAAGCTGCTAAAGGTACACGCATCAAACTTGGCACGATTAATAACCACCCCGTTGTGAGTGTCATAAGAGTGTTGGCTACGTCATCATGACGTCATAATCAAATTTTTAAAAAAATTTGCATTATTTGACAGAGGACAACTGCTTTTTGCTCAAACGAAAACCAGCTTCCGACTTACCACATTACAAAAACTTTCATTTGTTTGGGGTCTAAAATGACGTCACAATCAACGATTCATCGCAGAATCTGTTTTTTGGTTTTTTTTAAAAAATACTGATCGCAGAAACGCGATTAAACGTTTTTTCAGGAGATATTGATAAGTTGCGTTTGATAAAAACAATTTCACAACAAATACAGCTTATTTGATTATGCTACGAGCAATTCTTTATTTAAACCCATTAAGCTTTCTAAGCATTTTTCTTCTCTTATCCGCTTGCACGCTTAAAACTGGCTCTGTATGATGTCATAATATGTCTGGTACGATCGACAGAAATATTTCACTACCGCAGATCATAATATAAAGATATTTTCAAAAATTGCACCCTTTTTTGCAAAATCAGTTTAATAAAAAACTGATTTGTGACCTCACGTATCAGCTGATTTTCGATATTTTTTCAACAGAATAAAGGTTTTTTAAGGCAATTCCGAGAGTGTATAATATGTACAAGTAATGTTTGTTTTTATACTAAAAACACTGAACTATAAGACCTGTGGTGAAGTGGTAAGCTGAGTAAAATCAGGTAATTTCAATACAAAAACGTTCTAGTAAGGTACTAACAATTAATATCCAATGAAAGCTAAGGAAATTTGCTTTCCAGCAATATGTGACTTCAATTACTTAAGGCTAAAGATTAGTTTTTCATGGCTGATTAAAATTGGTTGCCATGCATCATGCTTCATATTTAGTTGAGCAATTATCTTTCTTGACCTAACAAACTTGCAATTGTTAAACAAAGTTTGTTCTTTGGTACATTTTGACTTCTTTTCCTTACAAGCATGGTCTTTGGCATTATCTATCGACGTTTTCAAAAACATTCATCAAAAACTGCAATCTCGAAATGTTTATGAAATGTAGTCTACCGGTTAAAAGGGCACAAAATATTGGTGCCTGCACTTCACAAAATTGCAATTTCTAGAAAAACTAAGTCCTTTGGTACATTTTGGCTATTCTTTCCCAGCAGCATAGATCTTTGGCATTATATATCAAAATATTCAAAAAGATTCATTGAAAAATAAAGTCTACAAATTTTTAATACGTAGCCTACTCCAAGTGAAACACTTGGTGATCACCCAAGAAAAAGACGATTGGGTAAAGATGATCCTTTCTTATCGTTTGCAACAAAATGTGTCAAGCTACATGTAATCTAAATGTCGAAGCAATTTCTTTTGCAATTGGCGAGGCTGCCGCCGCCAGCTGATTTGATATTCTCTACCTCGATATTCTTAATGGGGGCTTCCGCTATTGCTATAACTTAACTGTGAGTGCTTTATTTCGGGTTAGTTTGCTCTTTGCCCGGCGGCCTTTATGCCAAGGTCAAGAAACATGCACCCAGTCAGAGACGTTAGTTCATATTAATTCGCTTACAGTAACGAAAAAGTGATAACTAGCGATCCCAATGGACTGGTAGGTCATAATCTTAAATAACATCACAATGCTTGCTACTACGTAGTGAAAACAGCAGCAAGCAGCATAATTATCAACTATCATTTTGGTAACAAACATAAATGGTAAAGCCTATTACTGGTATTTGTAATTGCAAGAATATCGGTACAAAACACTAATCTTCATTTCAGAAGTGGGGAGGTCTGGGTTAGGAACAAAGTTAAATGTAATGATATCTCAAATTTAACAAAAGATCAAAATTAAACAATAATAGTATCAATCTTTAACACTGGATTAAGAGGGAATGTTTTTGTTTGAAAAGAGCTTAATGGGCGCCTATTGCAATAGCTTACATGACTTAGGGGAAAGGCGTGCTATATCCCAGTAAAAGCAAACAGCGCAAGCAAAGATCTTAATATCACAAATATTAATACGAATGCAGGCCGACCAAATCGTCAAATAGGCCTACCACTAAATAGCTCATTTCTTTAAATGTCAAAACGACCACCATTTGGGCAACACCATCAATTTTGGCTATATTTCACCACCCCTTCCCTACACTTTAAAAAATTACGAATGGTAGTTTTTGTTATCATTCTTTTTTTTTGAATGCTTCCAGTCTTGATTAATAGACCAACATGATAACCATTACATGTACAGAAACTATGGCTTTAGTTGTTGCTCTCACAAATGCTTGTACGGTGAAGCTGCCGCAGTTGCATTAATTGATAGGTTTTAAATCAGTATGGATGATAGTATGCCATCGCACCATACTTAAAAGAAACATGTTTTTTATTTTGCTTAATAATAGCTTTGTAGAGCTACCGGGTTCAAACCTGAAAATTTGGGTAAAGCAAGGATTTATTTAACTTCTATGAGCATAAATAAGCAAGGAAAAACGAACATTAATCATCATCCGTAGCCAGCAGAGACTTGAGATAGTTTGAGGGGAGATCAAAATTAACAACGTCACTGTCAAATCGCGCCACATGGAATATATCATTGGTATTTCGCTTTATAGTAGCTTTTTATAGCTACCAGGATCAAACCAAACATTTGGGTAAAAGCAAGGACTCTTTTTACCCCAGGGCACGCCAAGCAGGAAGAAAAGAACGTGCTACATAATGAGTAGGCTGCGAGAACTTGAGAAAGTTTAACCCATTAATCGCCATTACTTACTTTAGTTGCCAAAAAGACATCCTCAAAAAAATTTTAATTGTTCTGCTACTGTTAGTCATATTTTACAAACGTTCATAGCAACAAAAAGCTTATTTTTTGCAAAAAATCTTACAGTATTTTAACAATAGAAAAATTTGCTCAAAAATGATCACCAGCATCATACGGTACCATACAGCAATCCATTACATCATGTCAATAACCCGCGACCGGTTATTGACATGATGTCATGGATTGAAATCACCTTGAAAATTGAGATCACCTTGAAAATTGCTGGCTAGCAACTAGCAACTCATGTAGTATTTTAACAAGAATTATTATTGAGTGGAAACTCTAAAATGTGTGAATGAAAATGGGCATCTTGGAAAAACAGGAGAAATTGCGTCTGTGGTCTGGTCAGGTAACTAATAAGCGACAGAAACAGGTTCAAAATAATGAAAATCACTACAAATTATGAAAGATGAATACTTGCTTGTTTTTTCGAACCAGTTTTTATAGAATTGTTGTCTTTTATGACGAAATAAAGAGTGAGTTTGTTGCTGGCAACTAAAGTTGCCAGTGGCTTATAAGAGGTTAAAATTTAAATAAATGCCAAATGCATTAAAAAAATTTAAATAGCCAGTTTACTCCGTTATGTTACTTATGTCGAAGATCAGAGTAACTGCATTATTGTTTTGTATCTTGATTTTGATTAGTTCTTATAGCCCAATAGCCAACTGTAATAGCCTGTTATAGAAACCACGCTAAAATACAGAAATTTACGAAATTACGGAAATTTTTCCTGAAATACAGAGAAAACACCATTTAAGTTAGGAAATCGCAGAAATACGGAAATTCATGAAAATACTTAGTTTAATTCGTCTCGGTTATTTACTATTGCCCAATTGGGTGGTTTTACTTTTAGTGTTAATTCCATAAATTTCCGTATTTCGCAATTTCCTTACCATTTTAGTTGGTACTGGTAGCTTTTTCATATTTCCGTAAGTCAGTAATTCCTTTCATACAGTGAATTTCCGTATTTCAGTAATTTCATTTGTAATATGAATTTTTGTATTTCTGTGATTCAGTTGTTCCGTAATTCAACATGAGATTCCGAAAATTTCCGTATTGTAGTGTTATCCTGTTGTAGACTAGTAAGCCTACCGTAGGTTTGTGCTTATTATACTAATTTAGTGAAGACTGAGAAACCGTCTTGTTCAAAATGGCAAAACTTTAAATGTAGATGAAAATGAAATTAAAACTGTAATTGCGATCATTTTGCTTCGTGGACATTGCAAAGTGCTTTATCGTGAACTATATTGGGCAGTTGCTCCAGACACGCTCAATGCAGCAGTGCCCAATGCAATAAGCCGAAAGCGATTTAGAGATGTATTTTCAAATTTTCATTTGGCTAACAATGATAAAATAAATGCCGACCAATACTACAAGATGCCTGTCTGCTTGACATGCCGGTACTAAATTGCAACTTCAATAAAGCACTTTAGGGCTAGGGACCATAGCATCAATGAAATCATGTTTCTATACTTGGGAAAAAATGGAATCAAACAGTTCATATGCGGCAAGCCAATTCGTTTTGGCTTCAAGTTGTGGTGCCTTACTTCAACTGATGGATACTTATTTCACGCTAAACCATATTGTGGAGCTGACACTAAGCTGTCAGACAAAGGCCTCGGCCAAGGTGTAATTTGTCGAATGGCTTGTCTGTTACCTTTGACAAACTTTTTACCTCATTTCCTTTGCTTGATGAGCTTTCAAAAGGTGGCATCGGAAGTCTGGTTACTATTAGGCAAAATTGTTTGGAAAATGCAGAAGTTTCATCAAATCAAACAATGAAGAAAACTGAGAACGGGTTCCTATGACTGCAGTACAGACAATTGTGTGAATGCAGTTGTATTTTGGAATGGCACAGCTATTGTATCATGCGCTTCAAATTATGCTGCTGCTGCAGCAGAGAGCTTCATCAAACGGTGGTCGAAAGCGGAAAAGAAGAAAGCCATTGTGCTGATGGCACACGCTCTGATGTTGTATAATCAAAAAATGGGAGAAGTAGATCTGTTTGATCAATTTGTTGCCACCATTCGCTCAAAAAAGTGGTGGTGGCCATTTTTTTCCTGGAGCCTCAATGCTGTTATGACCACTGCTTGGGTGTTGTACAACAAATTCACAGCAAAAATATCCCAATGCTTGCTTCTATGAAGGAAATAGTTGTAACAATGCTGCTTCATTCTGGCGAAAAAAGTTGTCCAGCTTGCAATATGCTCAGCAAGTTTTGGAAAACTTTCGTATTGATAAGTTCGACCATGTCGTGAATCGTGATCAAAGGCCTGTCAAAATACAGACGCGGTAAAGTTTGCAAACGTCGTTCAGTGTTTGCCAAAAAGTGCAAAGTGACCCTGCACTCTTCAGCCTGTTTTAAGCACTTTTATGAAAGCAGCGCTCTGTAACATTACTTTTGCTAATTAATTGCAGCAAGCGGCTGTACTAAAAGCGATCTCTTCCTCTACAGAGGCTAATGTGCAAACAAATATGCATTATCGACAAGTTTCCGCTGTCTTTGTTCAAAATTTTTCGACACTTGCAAAATTAATGTTATTCAGCGTTTATATGTGCAGTGACTTATATCAATAACTTACCACTTTTATCAAAATTCCGTTGAAAACAGTTATGAATATAGACGGCAGTCATGAAAAAACAGATTCATGTACATGCGCCCCATGCGAACGATTGATTTTTACCTGGCAGCATATTTTGTGGTGCTCTTAACCATTCAACGAAGTTATTGCATTTTTGACTACACTAATGGCCGTTGGCATCTTAAGTTGCCATTAAATAACAAAAAAGTACCCGACAAAAATTTTTTTTGTTTAATATCTTAGAGTGGGTAAAAAGATCAACTGCTCAGAAGGATTTGAAGTTACGATGGATTTTTGACTTTGGCGTTTAATGGGTTAAGGGAAAATCAGAAGAAAACAGCATCACTTTGTGAAATCGCACTACACGAAAGACATTTTTGCTATTTTATTTGAAAAGAGCTTAATATCAGAAATGTGTTTACTACTTATAAGCTACTGGAAACGCAAAGCTCCCTTGGGTTCGTGTCAGCAATGAACAAAGCACATAGACCTAAGGCAAAGCCAGGACCTTGAAATGAGAAATTTTAGTAGGAAAAAGAGCACAAAAAAATCGTGAAAGTCTTATGTTCAGAAAACACATAAACGTTTGGTAACTGTTCGCACAAGAACCTGATAGGTAAAGCCCGCTTGGCCGGCTGAACCGACACTCTCAACCCGACGTTAATGATGGGGGCCCTGCGGGCGACGCCGGTGTATATACTATAAAGCAAGAATTTTTTCTTTTGCTGATATGCTTTCTGTTAAGGTATTAATGTCTATAGGCCTACTATGCAGCACTGTAATAAAATTCCAAGTTTAAGAAAAAATCAACATAAAACCACAGCCACAACAATTTGTAAAATTGAATTTAGAGAGAGCATTTGTTTGAAAATAACTTGGCCTGATGTGCGCCTACTAAATTATGGTGATAATTTTGTGGAAGCCATAGCCACTTTTGTTGCTATGCTGGAAACAAGACAAATGGCGCAGCCAAAAAAACTTAACACCACAAATATGGACATGAAAGGGGCAGCTCCACATCGAAAAATAGGCTTACGACTAAATAGTTCATTTCTGTAATTGTGAAAGCAACCACCATTTCACCGCTATAATCAGTTTTGTCTGTGCTTCGATTCCTCTTCTCTCATAAGTATTAACAATAATTTGTGGCAAGATTCTTTGTGAGCATTACCAGTCATGATTTAGAGATTATGATGATCACGCTTTCGTGTGCAGGAGTTGTGAAAGTGCATAAAATTCATTAACTTTGCGCTACTGCTTGCACAAGAGCCTGAAGGGTGAAGCCGGCGCAGCCGGCTGAACCGAAATCCTAAACCCCGACATTACTGATGGAGGGCCCTTGCCGGCAAAGCCGGCTAATTTGACTATAAAAGCAATGTCGGAATATGTATTTATGTAAGATGTAAACGGTTGTATGTTAAAATTGATGCTTTTTTATTGCATAATTTGATTGATTGGACAGCATTACGATGATATATTTTGTAATCCATAGCTTACTTTGTTTGCTCAAGTGTAGTCTAATGATCGGCACGCCGCACATACCGCAGTTGTCTGCTGGTGGTCCCGCCACTAACAAGCAGTGTTTGCGCTGGTGGGAGGCCAATAGTCGGTTCTTGCTGGACGCTGGGAGTTTTCATTGGTAAAACGTGAATGTTCAGTAGTCTATATTTACCAGTTTTTGTTGTTGTTTATCTATGGTCGTTTTGCAGAAAGCTTTTGTAAACATAGCGAATTTTTCTATGGAACGTGTTTTACGACATTGTTGTCTTCGGCCACTGAAGAAAATTTTTTTATTCCTGATTATCTTCAATTTGCTTTTTGTAATTATGCTCTTCCAAAAACAGAAAACAAACGATGTTGTCAAATTGAGGTAGGTGCCTAGAGATGAAAGAGGATTCTGGAACCCAAAATGCAAATGGAATTCCCAAGTTATTGTAAAATATGCTTTCGATTTAAGACTAGGTACAAATTTCGAAAAAGTTGCTTAAAAAGTTTCAAATCGTGGCTTTAAAATCAATGTTCAAATACGAAAGCAATTTTTGAACAGATAAGCTTTTCGATTTATTGACTACCAGTAGTATTTGCTTCATTAATAGGTCAGAGCGGCAAGCCTCGCATTTGTTAGTTTAATGTGCCATCTATTTATAAAGCATATCAATGACAAATAAGGTTAGGATGAGTTGTAACTATACTGCCAATGCTATAATTTTTGATAAGTTGATATGCTCTTCAATGCTACGCGTACGCACAAACCTGGATTTATGTGAGGAAGGCGGAGAGAGGGCTCAGGAGCGTTTGGATTTCATTAAAAGATCTTTGCAACTACAGGAAGAAGGACACAGGAAATGTTGTGAAACAAAATTAAAAGCGTGTCCTCATCTTAGCCGAAACGAGTTCTTGGAAAAAGCTTTTGCGATAATTTCCTTTGCTATTTGGGAAAATGACCAGATATTTATCGAAAGAAATATCAACCAATTCGAAGCGGAATGTTCTCGATTAGGAACTCTGAAGGAGGTCTAGAAAATCGTTCTACTCTAAACCGGCAGTTGTTGTTGTGTGGTAGAATAAACATTCCACATTATGGTAATCACGTTGCAAAATTGAGCCCATCACTTCTGTTACAACTAATTCTATCACATGGTAAAATCGACCCGGAAATGATGTGGATTATTTTTCAACGGCCTTGAACAACAATTCTTTTGTTGTAAAAAATAGCGGCATGCCTTCAACTCTCACATACAGTATTACCCAAGAGCTCATTTTAACTTTTCAAAGTTTAGTTTTTCAACTTTGCTTCACAACAACAATTGCTGCAACATTAATAAAAACGTCTAAATTTATATTAATAAAAACGTATAAATTGCTACAACACACTCCGTCTCCTCACTGACCATGAAAGAGCGAGACGGTTCACGCGCCCAGAAGATTGCTGAGCTTGCAGTAGAGAGCGGCCTGGCTTCCCCTGGAGTCTTTCCACTTTGCTTGAGCGAGAAGATTTTACGCTTTGTTTTAATAAAAAGTAATTTGCAGCGAAACGACGGAGAGCCCTACTTTACTTGTTTTCCCCCCACCATACGGTAATTTCCGGGAGAATTTTACTTACATTCTGAAGCCGAAACCAAAAATGAAAGTTTGTTCCGGAACCTGTACGAAACCGGAAGGTAAGAGTACTGGTAAAAGTGGACCAATCGTAAAGAACATGTCTTTTACCACGGCCACTTCAGCATTGTCATTGGCGCAGAGTTGACGAGTTTTTGTCGGCGTCGTTCTGAGTTACATAGCTACCATAGTGATTGCCGGAGAGATTAATTATGAATTCTTGACTGACCGTGCTGAATTACACGGCTGCTACTGTAGTAATTGTTGCCAAGATGGCTAATTTCCTATGACGAAATTGATGGAAGTAAATGGTCTGTTTTGTGAAATTAGTTTTGATTTGGAAAAAATATGATAAACAGTATGTTCAGTCTCATTTTGTGGTTAATTTTTCTAAAATACCGACAAAAATGATACAAATGCAGCTTCTACATGCTGCTAATTTTGAGATTTATTAACGGCGTTTGATGCTGGTAGTCTTCGTATTTTATCAAGTGAAGTAATGCATTGCAAAATTATAATTCATGCCGATCGGCATGGCTTGATTACGAACTTTCTAACTAATGAAGCCGGTACGCAAAGGCACTCCTTTTTACATCTCCCATAGATGTTGTACGTGAAGTGCCTTTTTGCTCCAATCATTATGATTTTGTTCCCGTTTGTTTATGTCAGAATTTTTATTGACACTCATGTTTAGGATTTTTTTTCATACATGTAGCGTAAGATCTGATTTTATCACTTTCAATTTGAATTATTTGGAGGAATTATTTTTATTGCTTTTCATGCTTTTCAAACTTAAACTCAATACTCTACTTGCAACTTTGCGATTTGTTTGAGTCATGCCTACTGGTGGCCCACCCTTGCTACGTCGCTTTCCAGAGCAAACGACCAGCGTTACCCGCTGCAATACTTGCCAGCAAGACAGAGCAAGGTGCGGAAAGCGGCTCCTTATACAACGTTTGATTTAACTGCCACAGCCATGGAACATCTAAATTCTAGACTAGAGAACTTTGCGGTTTTTTCGTGCTCTATGGCTTTTCAAAAACATGTTCAGTAGGAAACTACTTGTTTGTAAAGCTTTGCATCTACCCTCCCGACTGCAAACAATGTTTTGACTCCCGTTCCTCTTGCCAATCAAATTGCAGTTTGATCATCAGCTCCCACTTTGACAGTTGCTGTTTTGTAGATTTACTTTGGAAGATGTTTCTGTTTGTGAAGTCAGCGGCAGGAAACGCTGCAAAGCGACAAAAAATTCGAAAATCATGGGGCGCCGTTTCTCAGATTGATGGCGCTTTGTTTTCGGTTATTTTTGTGATTGGCCTTTCCAGCAGCGACCAAAGCAACGAGCTGATCAAGAAAGAGCACGTACTTTTCGGGGATATTCTTCAGTACAGTGGTGCGGATGATTACAGGTGCGCCCAACCGGTCCTCCCCCTTTTTCGGTTTCATCTAGCGCCCTTAGGCAGAATTATTATATTTAATTTCCAGCCTCGAGAAAATTGTTACAATCACTCATGAAACAACTTGTGTTCAGACCTGCTTTGGAGTTATCAGAACTACTGTTTGTCTCTCCAAGCAAGCAGTGAAAATTACATTAGTGTCTGTTACGTTGGCACATCTATGCAGCCACCTGGCTGGCATTGAGTCTAGGCACGGTCCAGCCACGCGGTTAAACTGGGTTTGTTTTCAGAAGCATCGGGATGAAGACCCTAGCGGGTATGCAATGGGCCGCCGACCACCTCACCGATGAGGCTTTCTACTCGACCGTTGATGATGACTTCCATGTTTATATGAAAGCTCTTGCTCACAATATCGACTTCTATCTGAAAAAACAGGTTGAACGGGACTGGGCTGAGTTTCCGATTCTGTGCGGATTCGTTCGCGGAGACAAAGAAAAACCAGTGCGTCCCGGAGACCCGAAATATTCAAAATGGGCGATTTCAAAAACCTTGTACAAGTGGCCAATCTATCCGCCATACTGCCATGGTGGCATTTACTCAACCTCGGTCAGGGTAGTCAAACAATTGTTCTATTTGTCTCGCTCTGAGCGAATCTGGCATTTAGACGACATTTGGATAACAGGGATCTTGCGACTGAAACTGGGAATGCCGGATAACCGGGTGGTTGCTCCATCGGTCTACTACGGCATCCATGAAGACGAGGAGGACTTGAATGATTTCTTTGGCAACCGCAAGTTGATGATTTTCAATAACGTCTTGTACATGTTCAGCGGCCGTGAGATGTGCCGCTGTTCGTTTTAATGAATGAATTTTTTCTCGTTATTCTGAGTGAGCGCTTTCGTCACTACCTGCGAGTAGACGTGGAAGGTGGGAAAGCAACCTGCCAGATTTTGCAATCGAAAGGAGTGCAGCACAGCAAGAGATCTTTTGAGAACGACTTTTTACTGTGTGTTGCCTTGTTCACATTAAGTAGCATGGGTGGTAGCTCCGAAAAAGGGCTGAACCCGAGATGTTTTATGTTGATGATATTTGTTGTTAATCTGCGGTTGTGGGAAACTTTTGCAGTTAAGCATAGAACGTTTTGAGTTTAGACCTGCTTTGGAGTTACTGGTACTACTGGCACAACGCATTTTTACTGCAAGCCTACAACTCAACTAGGACATTGCCGCAAAGTGCCCAGGGACAGAACAATAAGACCATTGTGAGATTCTAACTCTTGACCTTGTGGTGATGATCAGCGTTCCTACCGACTCGACCACGTTTCCGACTCTGAACCCGCTTCCTCCCGCCTCACGCTCTTCACTCAGGGCTGGTTGCTGTTCAATAACTCTTCCACGGGTTGGGGACGTGGTATTTATGACAGGCTCGAAATACTTGCTGGCGTACACTCGCGCCTCACGAATTGAGCGTGGAAGCTTTATGCGGCAAATGTTTGCTTTATATAAATTGTTGCTGACGTGCTTGCCATATGATTAGGAGTAGGATGACCTTCTGCGGCCTTCAGCGCGGAGTGAACCACTCTCAGCATTGAACTCAGTCCTAAGCGGGCCAAGCAACGGTATCCTTTCACACATTCACGAGTTTGTTTTGCATACTATAGGCTTCGTTTGCTGCCGAACTCCAAATATCTATTGACATTTAATTAATTCAACTTCTCTGATCTAATCCTACCTCCATCACACGAAAGTTACACAAAAGATTGTCAAAGCTCTCCGAATTTATTTACTAAGCCTCGTTCTCACTTCAGATAGGAGGAAGTTTTCTTCGCTTTTTAGTTCCCCGATCGATGATCAAAGACAGAAAATTAAATATACATTATTACAATGAACATAACTAACAAAAACATTGAAGCCTTTTGTCCCGTGACGGATGAGGTTTAGTTTGGTAATATTTGTTGTTATTTCAACTAGATTCAATAAACATTTGTTTTTGATATTCGTTTGGTGGACTAGAATTTGAACGTTTCGTCTTGTTGTTGTTTACCCGATCCCTTCCGAGGGATGGGGGCATGGCGGAAGACCATGGAGCCCCAGAAGCCGGGAAACTCCCCAGGGTCTGGACCAGAGGTCATAAAGAGACAGGGAGTCGCCAAAGAGTGAACGGCGCAAAGAGTCCGTAGCTGGACAGTGCAGAATGAGATGAGAGATGTCCTGGGACGAGTGTTCGCAGGCGCTGCAGGAAGGATTCTCGATTCTGCCAATCCTAGAGAGATAAAAACTTAGCAGAAAGCTGTGTCCGTTGCAGCGTAGACGATAGAGGACACAGCAAGCGAGACGAGGGAGCACAAGTTCCTCGGTGAAAATCGAGGGAACTTATGTGTCGGAAGAATTTTGATGAGACAACACGCCTCCAGTCCGAGATAAGAGGAGAGACACTACAAGGGATTGCGGAGAGCGCAAGTAGCTCACCCCGTCTGGCTAGCTCATCACCCGTGTTGTTCCCCGGGAGAAACGAGTGTCCGAGAACCCAGAAGGAAAACCAGGAGCAAGGGACGGTGGAGGGGGGGCAGAGGGAGAAGATATATAATGGGCAGATGGAGGATAAGAGGTTTGGAGACGAGGATGGGGCGAGAGAGCAGCGTTAGCAGAGGCGGGGCTAGATTGCACAGTGGAGGTATACATGTCGGAGGAGTCCAAGGAGGGAGTCACAGTGATTCGGCAGGGGGCAGCTCCAAGAGTGAGAGCTGCCAAGAGCTTTAAATTTGGAGAGGGAAAGTTGTGAGCACCTTAGATGGACCCATTTGGAGCAAGCGCAGCATTGCACTGACTTGCCCCGCCAGATTACATTTCCAGTGCACACAGAGCAAGGAAAAATGGGGCCGGGGCTGGGATGAACGTTACCGCTCATCAAGAGGAGGAGAATGAGGAGACGAAGAAGAGCAAGAGAGGGGCAGGAGAAAAGAAAAAGAGAAAATAAGCGACCGATTTTAAAGAAGCCGTGTGTTGCCCTTCTGCGGTCGTTCATGGGGCAGCATAGCGAAAAAATGAAGGGGAGTGTCTGGGGTAACTGGGACCCCTGGGAAGGCCAACAGCCATTTCGACCAAACCCAAACGGGGTCGGGGACCGCACCACCACGTTGAGGCGGCTGTTGATTGGTGCAGAACGTTTCGTCTTCGCCGTCTTTGTTTGAATCCGATGTAAATGTGTACGAGCGCTATCAACCTCAATCTGAAATGCGCATTCCAAATAGCCGGCCGATTTCGTTTCCGCACTAACGCCTTAATCGATGTCATCACCGACGATGACTTGTGTGATCATGGCTCAGCCTTTCCCACCAACCTTGTGCTTCGTGTGCTGTATACGAATAACGAAGTGCTTGAATAATTTGCGCAATGGGCTGGCAATAGCTGGGTTACAGCCATCGATACACGGATTCACTTTCATTTCTCAACCGATTCTTAGAAGAAATGCAAAAATTAATTTAAGAGTTGACAACCAAGATTCAGGCGTGTTGGGTCTTGCAACAAATTATAAGCCTACCTTAATGCAGTCCCAAGCCATTGATGTTCATGAATTTTAGAGAGAATGTGATGAATGAAACAGGAAAATTTTGTCTAAAATTATTTACCGGTTTACGGCTCCTTACCGACCAGAATTAAATCTCCGTAACATCACTCAGCAGATATTTTGTGTGTTTGTGAAATAGAATTTCTGCCGACAGAATATAAATCGCCTAAGTTTTTATATAAGATGGACAGTGGACACTCCAGTGGCGTAAATGTATGAGTTTTTTGAGACCCAATTATTGTATAACTAAACAGGGGTCTGAGGGTGCCCCTCAGCTAAATTTGACTACTTGCCCCAAATCTCTATTTACGCCACTGGAGTGTCCACTGTCCATCTTATATAAAAACTTAGGCGATTTATATTCTGTCGGCAGATATTCAGTCCATTGTAATAGATTCAGATTTCGTGTTGTGACAACGAAAGTGCATCATCAGCTGCGACCTATTGCTATACTGTGACAAACATTGCTTACAATCTTATTGTCTATTTTAAATCACATCTGTAATCTGTTTTCTGAATTTTTGTTTTGCTATCAACAATAAGCATGCACACAACATGAAAATAAAGCATAAGTTTAAAAATTAAAAATGAAGTTTGGCGGTTGATAACTGAGTTAATTTCATCGGTTCTAACAGGAACAAAACCGGTCATGAAAAAGGCATTTTTCAACAGATTGCGATAGGCTTCAATATGCCTATTATTAATTGCTAAAAGTCAATGTGCATCGCTGGCCTCATGCATTACTCTAAATAGCTTGTGAGTACTGGGCTGTGACAACGCTATTGTACTAGCAGTTTGTTTGACTTAGTGCACCTGCGACGAACGCCATCGTTCACGAGTACTGACCGGACTTTCACCACAGTGAACCTAGGACCTCTTGCACTATTTTAATTCTTGAAAATTTGGCTAAGACCAGCTTCACAAGTATTTGAATAATAAACGTCGTGAAGGCGCTTTAGCTGAATTTCCGAGTATATTTTGCATCAAGCTTGCAGTTGTGTGGGCCGACAACCGAGTGGACTAAGGCGCTCGTTTGACTGGTAATTTGCCCGTGATGTCTGAGATTCGATACCTAAATATATATGATGAAATGTAGCAGAAATGAAACCGGTTATAGATGTGGTAATTTTCAACAGATTGCGTTAAACTTTCAAATCAGAGCTCTGTCTGCACGCGAGTACAACTTAACACCTCCTAAGCAATTGGGTGTACAAACTTAATACGAATAATCCCCTCCCCTAACTGAGTAAAATAGGGGGTTCGTGACGTCGTGATGAAGTCATAATCAAAGATAGTATTTTCAAACTATGTCATTCTTGGCCGAGGAAAACGATTTTTGTCATGGCAAATTTTGTAATTTGACTTAAATTGCAAAACAGTATCAAAAAAATAAACACATTAACTTTTTTGCGCCTCTGCAGGTACATTAGAGCTTATTGTTGACTTTTGGCAAGGGGGTGGGTCGGGTATGACTTTTTAAGTTTTTAACTTTCAAATTTTATCAAACAAGATGTGTAAGTTTTTCACACTAAATATCGCCGAAGTTTTTCTTCTATGTCGCAGTCGAGTGATGAATTGATAATCCAAGTTATGGTAATTGCAAGAAATAAGCGTCTCGTTGAGCGCTTTCTTGTTTTATTGCGATGCGGACTACAACAAAGACGTTGCTTCTTTTATCAGAACGTTCAACCTACCAATGGGAGTAGTTTCCTTGAGATTCCTTAAATAGTACGTTATACGTCACAATTGAAGTGGAACTATTAAAGCCGTTCTTGATAAAACTACATTAGATCAGTGAAGTCGCATTCGCACTTTCTCAGTTTTGTAGAGCAATTTTTATAGTAGCGACGAGCATAGTTCACAAAAGGCAAAATGCAGTTATAAGTAAATGACATCACATTAAAAGTTTCAAAATTTGGCCCCCTCTCAATTTTTTTCTGGCTACGCCGTTGTCAGAAACGCAAAACAGTTTGTGAACATTATTAATTAATTTGATTGATACCAAGAAGCAAAAAACGAGTATCGTTTTTCAACAACACAATCTGCTAACAATACAACAGTCTAAACAACTTGAAATTGCCAAATTTATGCACAAATATTTTAATAATCTCTTCCTCCTGCTTTTTCAAACATCTTTGATTCTAACTTTCTTAGCGAGAAAGCCACTCTTCGTACTCGGTCCAAGTCCAAATTGTGCCCTCAATATTGCAGAATAAAACTCACACAACAAACACTGAAATTTAGAGACCCAATGATATGGAATAAACTACCTGTAGCACTCAAAGATATCAAATCACTTCCCAAGTTCATCAAATGCTTTAAAGAATATATTATAAATCAGTAATATGTATTACGTTTTAAGACTGGAAACCTACTTCTTTTGATTGCTTAAAGATAAAATTGTAAAACGAGCTTGCAAAGTAGGATAAAAAGTGAAAGAATAGGTATTCGCTGTTTTTCTTTCTTTTTCAGAATCTGCCAATCTCTTTCGAACTACCAGTTAAAAAAGGGAGAATGATTATCTTATACTCCATCTCCAACTTCAGGCGACAACTGCTCCTCGAAATATTTTCTGATGAAGAAGAAGAATAAGGAAACTTCACCTGCGACATAGGTCCATGAAACTTCAGTCTATTCATCAGAATAAATGATTAATTTTTATTTGAGTAAAAAAGACAGGGACACTTCCAATGGTTTACTTAATTTATCCACAATCACGTGATTAAAATCAGGTCATAAAAATTCAAGTGCAATGTTATAGTGCTACTATTTATCTGCAAATTGCATAGTCCTGGGCAGTAAGACCATAACTGCATCCGGCGACAGGTTCCTGCCTAGAGTGTAATGGAGCTAACTCTTTAACTGTCGTTGCTCCCAGGTCACCCTTGGGCAAGGTACCTGTACCTGCTAGCCCCCCTTGTTAGGGTAACAACAGTTTGGCACTGAGAGGAATGTATTTCTTTTAGCTATTGGGTTTTTTTACATAGAGTAAAATTTTGTTTATTTGGCTGACTGCTTTTTTACTTTCTTTTTTGTTGTATTTTTT
This sequence comes from Trididemnum clinides, assembly GCA_963675345.1. Classification (NCBI taxonomy): domain Eukaryota; kingdom Metazoa; phylum Chordata; class Ascidiacea; order Aplousobranchia; family Didemnidae; genus Trididemnum; species Trididemnum clinides. The sequence continues at coordinate 16,296,706 of OY776294.1, forward strand.
TTTTAATTTCAATTTTTTGCTTGATGTTTTTGTCAGGTGCGGTGACCATACCCCTTGCTACAATCTTTTTAATGTAACATTAAAAAATTTGGGTATGTTTAACGTCAATTCGTTTTGTCACCTGCATTCCTTTTTCGCTTGTTGTTTTTATCCTATCGTCGAGTTTTTTGTGTTGAGAAATCAGAAGCGAAATAAATTGCCAACTACTACTATTCCAAAGATTCAACGCAAGTTGCTATTGTTAACGATGGCCTAAATATCAGAAAATCAGCCAAAACAATGATACCGAATACCAAACTTTAAATTGGTATTATTTTAATCTACAAAGCTAACATAACGGCTGGCTGCTGCAATTTTGATTCACTCAGAAACTGTACGACTATACAGGCACCAAGAAAGAGTAAGAAGCAATAAAGACGAAAAAGCAAGCTACGCATGAGTTAAAAAAGGGATTGAAAAAAAAGAAACAACAGAAGAACGGGAAAAGAGCAGCAGGTAAGTGGTGCGGCAGCACCAGGTTTCAACTCTTTGATTCCCGCGCCAAGCGTACCGTCGTTGATTAGCACTAAACCAGTAGAGTTGCTTTGAAAAACTAGTAATATTAGCTCTACGGATCCTTTTTGCTTCGTCAAACAAAAACAGGAAGCGGTTGAAGCTTTCTTGCAGTGTTTTTTTACAAATATGCGCAGCTCCTCCCAGCGTGCGCAGAACGAAAATTCACGGCGATAAAGGCTATCACACAGCCTTAATAACAATCAAGCAGGGGGACCAACACTTAGGCCCAAACAGAAATCCGAAGCATAATCAGATCGAAACGAAAATTCACTACTCGTTTCGCCACGTTCACGTTTTGACAAGAATAGCGAAAATACAGGTGGTCACTATATATATACGAGCAGATGCACCTGTTATATATATGAGTCAAACATGTGGCTTTATTTAACCACAGGGCAAAGACCAAAGAAAGACAATACAACAAAGGAAGGCTTTTAGAAGTAGTCCGTAGGAAGCCCGGTTATAACGTCTACTACTTCTCAGTAGGGGCTAATTGTTCGGTTCGCTGTAGGGGTCTAATTTAAAGCTATATTTACTTAAACTACTAACAAAACAACACGAGATCACTTAATTTACCACAATATCAATCAATTTTGTGAAAACTTGCTTATGAAGTCCTTGCGTCACATTCTCAAAGGACTACGCTGTATGAAGTCAAATCGCTGTAAAAAACTACATGGCGATTGGCGGAACAGCAAGTTTTTAAAAGAAAGATTCGAAAACGAGAATTACCGAGTGAAGACATAGTGGGCCTGGATGAAACGGCCTTGCGCAATGGCAGTGGCGATGAATTATCCGTTGCTACTACCGGAATTTATTCTTAAAATATATCATCACGTTTTCGCAGCATTTGAGTGGGAGCGTGTCACAACAAGATTACTTCAGAAGAGTTTGGAAAACACTGAAAAAGAGACGTGATCTATCTTCATGCGGAAGAAATGTTGTGACTATTCTACGTGATCTTTACACGAGAGAAATTTTTGCAAAATATAAAAGTTGCTAGTTGCTAAGAAGCAATTTTCAAGGCGATCTCCTGTGAAGAAGAATCTGCCTCCAGCGTCACACTAAGACAAAATAGAAAATTTTGCTCAAAAATGATCACCAACATCATGCAGCTATTACATCATGTCAATAACCAACGACCGGTTTTACACTTAAACTTTTATATTTTGTAAAATGATAAAGTCTTAACAATGATCCTACATCCTATTAGGGCTTACCGATGTGACTTATTGTCCATGTCATATGTGTGTGTCCGTAAATGAGGCCCCCATGATAAAGGTATTGCTGTATCATATAGCTTTGTATAGCATTTTTTTGCACCCAATAACAAATTTATCTTTTTCAGCATGTTTATTATTGAGTGTTTTCATACCCGCATGATGAGACTCAATGAGGTCGAAACCGGTTGCGGGTTATTGACATGATGTAAAAGATTGCTGTGTGGTATCGTATGATGTTGGTGATCATTTTTGAGCAAAATTTATTATTTTACCTTTGAGAAACTCTAGCAGTTTTTTTTTTGGAAATTTTGATACTTGCCTTTTGCCACTTGAGAATCTCGCTTTAGGTTGCTAATTCCAGTTTATGGACGCTTGAAGTACTATCGGTTCTTTACCTTTAATGTGCAGCAAGCTTAATGCCACAGTATGCTCATCTAAACAGACAAAACATCCAATAAGCAACAAAATACCAATAGCGCATAACTAAATTTTGAGAAATACAGTTTTTTGTGATAATGATATCTATTTATGTAAACGTCTGGATGTTTCCATTTTTATCAAATATATTGCAGGACAAATGGTGTGTGAAAATTTGCCTAAAAAATTGTGACAAGTTGTCGCGAGATGGGGGTAAAGTCTCCCTTGACAGCGAACAAAAAATGTTAAAAATTTTTGACTAGGAAGATAGGTACATAAATGTTTCCTGCTCTATTATTGCTTGAAACTGTGTTGCATATTTTTGTTAGGAAGACTTTTAAGGGAGTGTTCAAAAATTTCTAGTTTTTAAGATGAAATTGATTAAAATATGGGTAGCTAAACTAATAAATTTTGTGACTTCTAGCCCTGTCTTGCCCTAGTCAACATTTCTTTTCGTTTTCTGTTAGCCACATCTTTGTCCGATTGTGGGATATCTATCATTCTCTGATGTCACAATGTTGGCAATACATAATTTAATAGGTAGCGGACTACGATGTAATTCTACAGAGAACGATCTTGGACCAGGGAGCTCTAACTCCTAAGTCTGATATGTGAAATAGGATCTTCCAAAGTTCAAAACTTCAAGCAAACTGCAAGTAGGTTGCACTAGCACTGGGATCTAGTGACTATTGAAAGTAGAATACGATACTAAGTTAACATAGTAGTTAGTATTAGAGGTAGTATGGTGCTACGTTACAACGTAGGTATTTTAAAATAGCGTGATATAAATGTTACCGTAGCTAGCATTGGCCTATGTTACTACATTATGTGCTCGAATTAAATTGGTATATTTTTATTTAAATTTCAGCTAGACTGATTGGGCAGACTCAGAATTTGTTAACCTGATTAATTTGTAGATTAAAATTATGATTAATAAAATATTGCTTTGTTTTTTGTTTGGCGCATTCACTCACAATTTAATTGCCGTTGGTCAAGTTATAGAGTTGGATGACAAGTGAGTAGGCCTAGCCTATTATACCACACTGCTTATCAGCTTATTAGGCCTATGTGTGACACTCGCGATGGCGTAGTGGCGTAGTGGTTAGAGCGTCCGCTTCGCAGTCGGTAGACCTGGGGTTCATTCCCCTTGTCGAGTCATACCAGTACCAAAAGACTTTAAAAAATGGTATTCACAGCTTCCCTGCTTGGTGCTCGGCATTTAGGGGAGGTTGTGGAGAACAAGCCGGCAAGTTCGCTTGTTGTGTCCTTGGGCAAGGCACTTAACGGGACGCCCCGTCTTTATGTGGAAGACAGGTGACCCATAAACCTCGAAAAAGGCAACTCCCAAGCGAGTGCGGACTTACCGTCCAAAGTATAGCGATACAATTCGCTTTCTCGTGAATGGAGGATAAATATGGCAAATAAAACAAAAACAAACTTGTAGTTCTGTTCAAACCGATATTTTTGACTTACACCAGATTGTAATAATGCACATGTTTTGGAAACAGCAAAAGGTGTGCACTGTAAGTATTACATTGCATAGCATAGCCAAACGAAATTGCTATTTCAAGCTTGTTCTTGAGGATTCAAACAAGGCATCAGCAGATTGGGGCATTTGCTTATAGTATTGTATAAAGACAAGTGGCAGACAATGTATAAAACTGTATAAAGACAAGTGGCGGCTGATTTCAAAAAATGGTGTCTATTTTTATGTATGTTGTGGTCAACAACATTTTATTGTCAGAAGCTATCTTGCCATTTAACACTCCTCATTTGATTGATAAGTGACGTTTAAAAATCATGTGCCTAGGTTCAAGGAGAAGTAGCTAGAAGGTGTACTGGTATCAATTTTTTAAGTACAGGGTACAGTTAACTTCGTTTGTCTGCTCAAAAGAGATAAAGTGACAACAGCTTTCCATAATTGTAGTTGTTCTGGCATTTAGGAATAAATATAAGGAAGTGGCTAAATACAAGGTTAGTACAAGAATTTCCACATTTTGTGCCATATTTTGTGTCATTGAACTGTAGCATAGCTTTGTAACCACATGTTGTGAGCGATTGAAGCTCAATGTATGATTTACAATTACGTTTCTTGATCTGGTAAAGCACTATGCAACATGTGTAATTTATATTTGGTAGGGTATAGTGGGGTAATTCAAAACAACTTAATACAATTCAAGTTATACATCACATAATTCAAATACCCATTGAACTCAACCTTGCATAATTTTGAATTATTTTTGCAAATAAATAGATATGCCACTTTCAAATTGTGCTTTACAAAATCATAACCTTTAAAAATAAATGGCAAACAAGCAGAAGTGGGATTTTTTTTAGTAATGTGCATTGTAATAAGAAACAAGAATAAATTATTTTTATTGGTGAAAGGCACAACTCCTTCAAAGAGAGAATAATTAGAACTAGCACAGTGCAAGGTCTGCAATCGTGAAGGTTGCACAACTTGTGCTTTGCACACTTAATTGCAGACTGCTCACTTCTGATTACACTGGTCAACACATGATTTGGTGCCTCAGATATTACGTCTGTGTTAGGATATGCTTGGAATGCTTATTTTGAAAATGACATCGTCTTTTTTTACATCAGCTCTAGTTTTTGAGATGTGATCTACCACTACCATTCTAATTTTTATCTATTGCTCATGGCTCATAAACAATAAAGAAGTTTTTGAAGATTGCTTAAAGGTATGTCAAATGCACAGTAGCAAACTGTAAGTGTGTTGGTGGTATTTTCAGCAATACTAAATAATATAATTATCCAATAATATCAATAAATAGCACAAATGCAGTACTTTCTTCAAGTACTGTTATTACTTAACATCTAAAAATTGTCTTCTGTAGGACTTCCTTGAGTGCTTAGCACCAGGATAGTGCTTTTGCAAACTCCAATAATCAGCCAACCTTGTGGCATCCCATCTTTCCTGGTATTTCTCCTACACTTCTCTTATATCCTGGTAAAACCTTTCACCTGCTCCTCACTTGGGTCACCAAGATTTTTCACATTGTGATCCAAATGGCTCTGAAGATAGTGGGCTTTGATGCTCATGTTGCAGCCATGATCTTTGAAGCTGCTAAGCATGTTGCTTACAAGCTCTATGTAGTAGCTTGCCTTGCAATTTCCCAAGAGGTTTATAATGCCAGCACAAACGCTGTCCAAGCTGCTGATTCCTTTTCGATCATTTGGCTAGCAAAATGCAAATCTTTCATAAGCTGCCTGATATGCAGACCATTAAAAATTCCTGCTTTAATCTTTTGCATGCTCATCCCTGAGAATGTACTACACAAATATCAAAAGCATGTTTTATCTCTATTCAATGCCTTGAGGAATTGCTTCATAAGACCAAGTTTTGTATGCAATGCAGGGAGAATGATCTTTTCTGTGGCAATGAAAGGTTGGTGAGTGATGTTTTCGCCCACAATCATCTCTTCTCAAAGACCATTCTTTTCTTGTCCAGTGCTCACTTTTTGTTCTAGTGTTATACATAAAGAGAAAAAATTAAATTTTTGTATAAATGCTTTGTTGGCCCAGAGGAAAGTTTACCATTTTTAGGTCCACACATATCTCCCACTGATGCTGAAAGTATATGAGTTTTTCCAGAATTATCTTCATGCAATTGTATTCTTCTTTCGTACTTGTTGAATGGCCTCTTGGAATAAAAGCAAACTTATTGCCATCATGGAGTGGAATACATTTAAAATTTCTTGTAGAACTCAATAAAAAGTCACCCTTCTTGTAGATTGTATTCTTCTAATCTCATTTTTTGTTGAAGACCCCTGACTAATTACAGAAAACCAAATTGTTTTCTGTGGAAATAGTGCAGTAACTCTTTTTCTCTTGTACCATAAAAGTATTGTTAGTACCAGGTTGAAGAAGATTTTTTTCATTTAGCTGGGAAGCAAGGACTTCAGATGTCTTTTTTGAAAGATTAGGTTTTTAATTTTCTAATCAGGTCATTCAGCTTTACTTGATTATATCATAGCAGTGTTGCTACTGTGCTCTCATTCTCACTGTCACCACTACAAGACATTGCTGCATCAACATAGCTACTACTTTTATCAGAGCTTTCTGTAAGTTCTGGTAGATGGTCAAACACAGGAACAGGAACTTCATTTGAATGTGGGGTAGGCCATTTTGCTGATTCTAAGTTGGGGTATATCCATTTCCTTCTATTGTTTTGATTGATTTCTTTGTTGTCAACCATGCAGAAATAGCAATTTTTGTGATGATTTTTAAGTTCCCTCCAAACCATTTGGACATCAAACTGTAAATTTTGCCTCTTTCCATTAACCTACTCATGCAATTGTTTCACACAGGTTTTACAAGTAATATGGGGAATCCATTGTTTGTCTTGATCTTGCTTTGTTTGTCTTGATCTTGATCGATGCTGAAGTAAGCTCTCTTCACAACAGTAGAAATAGGCTTTCTTTGATTTTCAAAGTATAATTACCACAAATATACCAGCAAATATCTGGGTGATTTAAACATCTACTCAATGAAACTATTGAATTTAAAGCTTAATAAAGCAACTAATTTAAAAGTAAAACTTCATTACGTCAAAGTATTGTATGTAAAATGTTCTCTGGATATGCTTACATTACTAATATCATTACAATAAAATTGCATAGAAAGTGATCTGCCAGATGACAAATTGGTGTGAACTCGTAGAAGATGTCAAAGTTCTTCATCAAATCTCTAATTTCTTTTTGAACATTCTGCTTTAAACTATACTCTGGGAGAATAGTGTTGAACAAAACGGTTTATTTGCAAGGGGAGTTTAAATCTGTTGTGGATGAAATGGTAATTAACTTTGGAAATGAGAATATCTATCATCTGCTGACTGTAAAGTTAGCTACAAAAGCGATAAACTGGCTGATGGCTAGCTCAATACTTGAGTGCCATGGGAGTAAACGGCTAGCTTTTAGCAAGCTTTTAAATACTTTTAAGTATATCACTCACTAAGAAATTCTGATCGCATATTTCATGAAATAAAGAATTGGTAGTAGTAGCAATATATTTTTCTGTTGAAACTGCTTTTATAAGATATTTAGCTTTGGAATACGTTTCCATGAGGCTGATGCAAAAACACAATAATAGCTCTAATCGAATCATGGCCAAATATACCACATATCAAAACTAGAGCTGCTGTGAGAAATCCAATGTCATTTTCAGAATCAGGGCCCCAAATATACTTCAAAAACAAGTCTAATATCTTATTCACCAAAGAAAAAAATTTTTGTTGACCAGTGTTATTATTAGCAGCTGGGCTACAGTCTGAATCTAGGTAGTTGCATACAGGCTTCTTATGGTTATTGTCAGTTCATGTTTTTGCTTTTTCAAATAATAAATTTACAGCAAAAGAGCTAGTTATGTAATCTCTTCTATGGATCCACTATACTGAGCGAAAACTTGGATTAAATAAAGAACATTCAATGGCATATTAGTCTTAAAGATGCTGTAGGCAATATAGTAAACCACCTCCTGTTTATAGCTCATATTTAGCATTGTCCAGTGGCTTGTGTTTAACTGTTCAAAGAGATGAAAAAGTTTCATGCAATAATAGAGAGATTGCAGTAAACACAAAAACGTTCATAAAATTTTCTAGATTCATTACTGTATATTTTGGCACACAATGTGACCTACGGATAACATAACCCTTCAAAAACTAAGTATGGCACTTGTTACTTTTTATACTATTGTCAGTTTTTTTCAAGAAAAATGTTAGGTGCCCGATATGGACCTGTAGGGATCCAAAAAGTATGTATTTGGAGGTGTCCCCCCAAAAAAACGTCAACACCTGTTCTGTTGCCTCGATTGTGTTACTCGGGGTCCATTTCTTTGTCAAGCTAAAGTTCATATTCATAACTTCACTGAAGTTGATTTCCGGGTCTTTGTAGCTGAACCTCTTGAGCAGTCATCACAAACCCCAGTTTGGGAGCCTCTGCTCTATCACATAGACACAATTTTCTCTGATTCTAGGGACCCGATTCGGGTCAAAAAAAACTCAGGTCGGGTCAGAATGCCTCAAAAAAACCTGCTACTACACTTGTCCTATAAGATGACCCCCAATTTTATAGGGTGAATTTGGGGGCTAAAAGGTTGCCTTAAAGGTCAACTGACACGAAAATTTTAACCCTTTTTTTTTACAAATTTGAAGAAAAAACGTATTTGTGATGAGATATTTTAAACTTTTAATGCAATACAAGCAGGTGGGAAGTTGTAAATGAGGCTGAAAACACGAATTTCGTGAATCGGCGGTTTTGAGGGCGATGACGTCATAGATGAACATCTGTAGCGAAAAGCCATTATGATCAAGCGCGCACTGTCGCACAATCATTACGCGAGTTAAGAAAAACCGCAACTAGTTCTATGTTAAAAGTGGACTAATTTTGAGGACTACCACTGCTTTCATTATGGAAATGGAACATGCAAATGACAGCAGTCACAGCAGCATAAGTGAAGATGAAGAATTGAATATACCTACGCTTGTATTGCCGTACCAGTTTGAGCCGCCAGCTTCTTAGACAACACAGCTGATTGCTCGTTCAGCAGCGATACAAATGATGAAGATACCGCAGAAAATGAACCGAGAGTACCTGACGTTAACATTTGGTAAGTTGTGAGTAGCGTTGGCATATCCACCAACCTATTTCATACGTTATTTTTGTGGTGACACTGGCTGAGTGCAATACAGCTTTTGTTACGAGAAAACGTTGGCTTGTGTAAGACACATACGACCTTTGTTTTTATTAGACGTGAAAATCATATTTTTTTGTAAAAGGTGTGGCTGTGGAAACTGTAAGAGTATGCCAACCGAAAAATAATGTTTGTGCTGCCTGTCTGTCACAGAGATTGACAGAAAAAGAAAAGAAAAAGGTGTTAGGTGCATAACACCATCTTCAGGCTTTCAAGCCAATTGCTTGGATATAGACGTTCTTGAAACATCATTTTACGAGTACAAAGAAATTCATTGGCCACCTAAAGAAGATGAAGAGATTCATGAGTAAGCTTATAGAAAGGTTAATTGCTTTGGCCAGTTGGATTGGTAATAAATGCTAATATTTTAGAACTTATCGATACATAGCCTATCGGAGATTTACACACTGGATATGGAAGAGAATTGGCAAAAGAAATAGAAAGATTCTACCTGCATGTGTCGTTACAAAAATCCGGAAAAAGTTTACCTCTAAACACTACTGTGGTTTTAGATACGCATGTTAGTGAAATAAATAAACATAATCGTACACTCGCAAATAAGCTATATGACAAATTTTAATTTGGCTAACATATTTTACACAATTCCGTTGAAGATAAAAACAAATAAAATTGAGCACTGAGCAGAATAGCAAAGCAAAGTCTCCAATTATACTATTACACCAGTGCACTGCCATCAACCCTATTTAGATTGAAGCGGGATTTGTGACGGCGGATGACTTCAGTTTTGCTGACTTCTTTGCAATTTTCAGCTAGTGGAGGAGGTCTAAAAGAAAACCTTGAACCAGTAGCCAATTGATAAGTCGGATTCACCTCTCTTCTTAACATAACGTTGCGCATTAATTCTTCAACGTAATCTATAAGATAGCTGTTATATGCTAGTCTGCTGTTATATGGTAGAAAAATGCACTGATAAAGTTTGTTAAAACAGAAGTGATCGGTAATTGGGCACATGAGCACAATCGCTTCAAAGATGAAGTACATATAGCAAGTATGGTTTCACATAAATGGCAGTGTTTAATTACCATCTTTCTGGGGATGGCCGAATGGCATCAGCTACTACGTTAAAATTCAGCAAACATGCAACAATTGTGGTGACAAGGGGTAAGGAAAAGTTATGACTAGTTTAGCCACCCTAACTAAGTGCTGGATTCTCCGTCTAGTCGGCCTGTTATTACTGGTGGCCCTCTGCCCCATGGCAGAAAAGAAGAATTTTGTTTAATAACCTGCAGTACTTGAAAAACAGTGCGATGTGGAACAACACTTCTTTAAAGCAGTCGGAAATAACCATATTGTGGTGGAAAAAATAGCTGCGTTCTAGGTCGAAGTTGTCCCTGTTCAAACTAAATGTTTAAAGCTTCACTTCGTATATACTTATCTGCCACACCCACTGTTTAATAGGAAGCAGGAAATCAACTGCAAACTTTTGCGCAATGACGGAAAAGGATGGGTTTACTTACTGAAAGTCTGATGGGTTTTTATTTGTTTAGCAACGCCTTCAGAAGAGGTTCTTCCTTTGGGATAAGAAACCGTGAAGCATGCCAATTTCAAATGCTTCATCATATTCAAGATCCGAGTTGCACTTCTGCCAGAAAACATTATTGCCGCAGCAGTAAGCAGGTTGCCGTAAAGCATGGTACCAGAATGAGGCTGGCTAGTCCAATAAAATGATGACCCACATTCACATAAATAGGAACACGTAATACATGTCCCATTTATATCTTTCTTTATGTGCAGTTGTTGTTTTGCACAATCGTGACAAAAATCCGTCAGCAAGCGAAGTTGGGTTTCAAAAATCACAAACTTTCTTTCTTTATCTGGCGTAGGGTTTCCATCACCAGAGGGCGTGAAATTGTTTTCATAGCACTGATCAACGTTTAGTACCCAGCTAGAATCTTCAGGATCATCATTTGTCACGGTATCGTCTAAAAAGCTTTTCTGGTTGATAAGTGTTACTTCTGTTTGAGTGCCTTGACTGCAATACTGCATTTAAGCCTGTTGCACTTGTACCCTCACATATCGTGTTTTCTGTCAACAAAGCACAATAAAAATAAATGTCAACAAGACGAACAAATTCTTACACATTTCAAACAAAATTTAAAGATCACTTGATGCAAGATCTGGTATAGTGATTTCCATTGAATAACACAAAATGTTTAGCCACAAATTGTAAAATGCATCAACATATTAGAGCAGTGGAAAAGCATTTTGCGCAATGAACAGTAAATCAAAATAGGCGCACAGTTTCATGAAATACAGTACTTATTCATCTTGTGAGTAAAAATAAAAGGCTATGTAGTAATAAGGATGAAATACATACTTACAACAACGTTTCTGGTTTGGGTGGAAAAATCTTTTTGTTTACTGTTGACAACTACATCTTCATCAACACTGATGCAGCAGTCTTCCATACTAGTAACTTCATCAGACATATGATAATCCTTTTCAGAATTACTTCAATGAAAGTGTTTTTGCACAATCTACAGAGCAAAATCTTTAAAACCAACTTGCTTTAAATTATGAAATATGTATGCTGCTCCAAATTATTGAACACAATTAGTGATATGCAGTATTTATAAATAGTAAAAATGTCACACAATACCCTTTCTGAAAAAAAGAAATTCCAAATGACTGCCACTGATCTCAATAGAGCATGGTTTTCCCTTATCAATGTAGTTAAATAGTATACCAGCAAAACAGAAGACTTTTGCTATTGTGCAATTTCTAACGCCTTTGATACCAGAAAACTTTACAACAACAGCTGTTCTTCAATAACAAGTGCCATAACAAAAGCATGACAGTGACCACATAAATGGCAGGTGTTCTAATAAAAAAAAATGTTCAGAGAGAACTATGCTAACAGATTGTACAAGGTTAAATAAAATATTTAGAGTAACGGGTAACCAAAAACCAACAACTACCATAAGCTACCCAAATACCTAACAAATACAATCACAATGATTACAAAAGATTATGCAAACCTCTATTTGTCGACGTTTCTCCAAAGCTTTGGACTTTCTTGGTGATTTTGTTTTGAGCTTCACAGTTTTTTTGAACTCTGGAATAACAGTTGGTATTGCTTCAGGCTTTAATTGCAATCTTAAGGTTTTTTCATATCCAAGTGATTTAGCAAATGAGCGACTCAAAACAAAATCTGATCCAGTAAAGTGCTTTTCACATACTTTGGAGTGTGTTGTCGGACTAAAATACTTTCTTTGGCATTTTAATATCCAAATGCGTCTCAAGCCCAGCTTTTTGGGAAAAGAAAAAAAAGCTATCTTCTTATCCCTTCCAGACCTGGAATTACAAGTTCCAACAGCGCAAATTACCATCACAAATAGATTATAAATGGTTGACTAAATGGTCTAAAAAGACAAAAGATGGACAAATTATCAGATATTACAAAACCTACTCATAAGTGAAGAACTAGTTTTTTCTCTTTCATATCAGCTGTAAATAAGAGTAGACCTAATATCTAAATATTTTAAAAGAACTTGACAGCAATGTGTAACCATATGAAGAGCAACACAATCACATGTTGTCTGATGGTGCAAATATTTAACTGCTGAATAACTACCGGTATGCTAAATAACCAGCTAAACATGTAGCTTTAAGATCAAACCTAAATTGCCTAGACTATATAAAACAGCTTTCATTAGTTTTTGGTCTAATAGTTACTACCCAGAGTGCACACTTGTAAAAAACTGACAATGAATTTACTGCCACATGTTTGTACATTACTGTCTTTGCACTTAGAAATGACAACTTTTCTGCTTTCCTCAAACAAGCTTTCAGCAAATGTTCACAAATGACGTCATCGCAACCGTGGGAAAAAAATGCAGGAAATAAGAAAACTTGATGTTTAACTGTAAATAACTCGGGCTAAACAAAAATATAAAAGAAAAAAATTCAAGAGTGAGTTTATATCGATAAAAAAATTTAAAATTTCAAATAAAATCGCATCTTGTAAATTTCATGTCAGTTGACCTTTAAATTCAAAAATATACCATATGTAACATGCCTATCTATCTAATTTTTAAACAATAGTACTAAACCCATTGTATGGTTAACGAGGTCAAAAAGCTGGGTTATGTGTATTCAGTAATCCCAATTCTATCAGCCTAAGATGGACAATAGAAGCAATCTATGAAACATTTCACGAAATTTCTCATTTTGGTTTCTCTTGAGCAAAAACTTTTCATCAGTGACAAGATTGTTTTTATTGGTTTATTGTTTAGTTTTCTAAATGATGGAAAAGATGGATTGTGGTTTGTTATGTTTTATGCTCCATGGTGTGGTCATTGCCGAAATATGGAACCAACTTGGGTGGAAGTTGGAGCTGCATTGAAAGAAACTGATGTGAAAGTTGCCAGATTGGATGCTACAAAGTCAGTTTTGGTTAAAATATTCTATGTCTACTCAATACCAGCTACATTGTATGGCCTAATTGGCAAGCATATGTTATATGAGTAAATTATTTGTCAAGAGACCTCTTTTGGTTAGCCAGGATTATGTCTCCACTTGACCAGTGCTGATAGTGAATTAAACTTTTGAGTAATCGCCAAATTTTCGTAAGGTTACTGGTGTATTTCCAAGTGCTTGTAAATTGCAAGTTCTAAATAGTACGTGTCTGTGATATTTGCAATGAAGGATTAGTCCACTTTGTACGATATTATGGATATTGTAGGCCATAATAGACATTTACTGTTTGGAAGGATCCTCGAAAATCACTTGTTTGACCGACTGCATGTAAAACTTTTTGCTTTGTTTTCAACTGCCGTGTTTTACTAAAACGTAGGCTGTCATTTCTATCTATGTTTGGTTGTGTGCATTTTGATTTATTTCTTGCCATCAACTCATTTATGAAGATAGCTACTCTTTTTTAATTTTACCAGTGATTCATAACTCATTCAAATCCTTTTTACAAGAGACGTTCTCCAAAAATATGATTTGCTTTTTAATGTTTTGCATCAGCACTCCATTTGTCTCTGCTCAGTTCAACTTTTTCAGTCGTGTTTGCCATTCTCTATCTGTGGAGGGTGGTGTGGCGTAAAACAGTAAATCTAAGCAAGATCAAGCTAGGTAAAAGCGCCCGTCTATTTCAAACTAATTTTGAATACAAAATCCCGATGGGTAATAACACTAACAACAAAGTCTATTGCCATTAATAAGCATCCAAAAGTCACCTTTTACTACACGCTGGATGAGTAGCTTTATATTCGACTGCGGCCGAGCACTAGAAAACAATATCTTGTAGGCCATTGCCCTTGTCTGTCGCTATTAACTGGAATTAAGACTTTGTGTAGATCATTGAGATCTACACAAATTCTCTGTTCCCAGACGTTTGCACTATAATTAGCATCACACGAACTACTTTACGACTCTGTGCTTTAAACTCTTCGTTTTTAACAGGCATTCCAATGTCGCTAGTCAATATAATATAAGAGGCTTTCCAACAATTAAATACTTCAAGCAAGGAAAACAGTTTGATTATAGTGGAGCTCGCAACAAGCACAGTTTAATCACATTTGTAAATCGCGTTAATGGGTAAGTACTTGACAGACACTTCAATGATTGCTTAGTTCCACTTTATAATTTTTTCGAAAAATCGGAGATTTTTGGTGCATGCCATCGTTATATCAGGACACGTTTTCAAGTATTGATATCAAAGACTAGATTTGAGAATTGCGTTCACTTAATCTTCGTTCGGGGTCGAAACTTTGGGCTCCATGCCAAGTTGCCGACAGCGGAAACAAAACAGCGCTGGTGCTTGCTATTATCCAATCATAATTCATGAGTGTGGTGGTGAGGTTTTTATGCGACTGGACTGGAGTATATCATTAGGCAACTACCGTTTATTCATGCAGGCCGGAAGTATCTTCAATTGGAGATAAGGCATCTTTACTTGTTGCGCAAAAAGAGCATGAAGTGTTTTTCGTTTATGTTGGAGAGAACAAAACTCCATTGCATGAAATGTATCTTGACAGTGCCAAAGAGCTTTTCACCACCATCTCTTTCTACACTGCTCCAAAAGCTGCATTACCAAAGGTAAAACGGCGTTTTATCACACTACAGTATGGCCCCTGATCTAAGAAGTGATTAAATTACAGGCTCAACAATCTGGGTAGCCATATCTAAGTTTTCCTGCTATTGAAGCTTGACTAAGTCAAAACTGACAAAGTTAGCTTTGACCAAAGGTCGGCAACCTTTTACCGTCAAAGAGCCATTTGGACTCGTTTACCACAGCAAGGAGACCGATGAGAGCCACAATAATTCTACGTAGCATAGGTCATAAGTGTTTTCCAAAAAAGAAAGGTCTTCACGTGTAGTTAGAGGTATTGATCTGAGTATCATTTCACACTCACCTGCTTCAAAGAACAGCAAAAGAGCCGCAGATGGGAGGCAAAAGAGCCACATGCGGCTCCTTAGCCGCAGGTTGCCGACCTCTGGCTTTGACAGTTCTAGTCATCCAACTTGGGTTTTTACGTCCAAGTTTCGTTTCGTCATACGGTTTGCGAGTACAGTCAGACTAGTCACAGTGATGGGTAGACTGCGTGGCCCACTAGGTGGTGAGGTCAAGCTGCCACTGATTCACATTGCACTGAACATCTGCCACATTAAGATGAAGGAATTCCTCTTAGTGCCTTTACCCAAGACACCACAAGTGAACCAGCCAGCGTATTCTTCACACTGTCTCTTTCAAGCTAAATGTCAAGCAGGTCAGCTGTGTATACCTTCTATGTGGCCCAACAAGGGAGTTGAACCGAAGTCAATGGTGCTTGCGTGGACCTGGAGCAGTAAAGTGGGACTTACTACCAATTTCTGCTAGTCCAGGGGTGGGTAAACTTTTTAGTCGGAGGGCCGCATTGATCATTCAAGAGTTGGCCGAAGGATGCATTGACCATTCAAGAGTGACGGGGGCCAGTGCTTAAAATCTTGCCGTAACTTCGTGCAATGCCGTAATATTGGGGTTTGAAATTGATGATTTTCAATAAAATAAAAAGAAAAAAAGATCATCACCCCCTATTTGGACGAAAGATGCGTCAATTTAAATTAAAAATTGCGTAGCAGCTCTTTCAATTTGGCTTCTATCGTTTTTACCTCTTCAGTACAGCAAGTGTGGCCACCCCTGTCATATGAAATTTGATATATAGAAGATTCTACAAGTGTTGGCGGGCGGTACAAAATGCTTTGGCAGGCCGTAGTTTGTCTACCTCTGTGCTTGGTTGCTGTGCTTGGTGATGTAAACACTGGACCAAATGCAACATTGAAAAATGTAATTGTGTTTTTAAATCCATTTAAATTTTTGTATCTTTCTATTCTAATTTGCGTTTTTGTGCAGGGTGTTACTTTGCAAAGAGACCCAAGCATATTGGTGTTTAAAGATGACAGTCAGTACGAAATACCAGCTGATTTACCTGATGGGGAATTTTTAAGTATGTGGATAAAAGCTGAACAGTTTCCAAATTACAATCAATTGACAGGTGAAGATTAATGTGCTTTGTTCACGGTTATTTATTGGGTTCAAGTATACCAGTGCTTACCATGGAGCACAGCGAAAGGCTAAAAACGATTGCGATGGAACTGCAACTCACTCTTTTTTCACTATTGGTCAGATGCGCTTACCAAATACGAGTGATTGTGCTGGTGCAGGAGTTGTGTTTGTAGTTTGCAGCAGTGGCTTAGCCCAATAAGGTGGGTAAAAGACTGCTAGATGAGCTCCCACTATATGTTCTGTGCCCTTGTAAAAAGCTCTTTGCAGCAATACCCCCTTTTTGACCGCAACGTTTGTAATAACAATGCACTTTGCCAGCAGCACAGTTCAAAACGAAAAGAAACACAAGTTGTTCCATGTATAAATGCAATGGCTTTCCCCACACTGGAGAATAAAAGATATGCCTTTGTTTGTACAATAAATCAGAGTAACAATGGAATATTTTTTAGGAATGGCTTATCATCTATTGCGATCATCAGGTCGTCGTTTTGCAATTGCTGCTTTGGAAAAGAACAATAAGTTTAATGACACATTTCGTAAAATGGCATTTGAAAGAAAGTATCGGTATATGTTTTGCTGGGTAGAAGGAAGTGGCATTGTAAACAGCATGTCTCGCAGGTAAGTGATAAGAAAATACGTGAATAGTATCACTACGGTTAAATGGTCTGATATTTCTGCAACTAATCAACTTGTCAAGCAAGATTAGTTGACTAATGTGGAGATGTGCCAAGCGTTATATGTTGTCTCTGAAGTTTTAATATTTACAGGCTAGAATCTTTGTTGCGTCTTGTTTTTGATCACAAAAGAACTTTAATTACGACTGTGCGAATGAATAACGTAGTTAGTCTCGCTCGGAATTTACTCGTAGTGTTGTCAGCAGCGGCCGCGTGCACACTACACAGGCCATTCAGTTCCAGCGCCGCCTTTTTATTCATGAGCGAGCAAACAGTTTCATATTTCAGCCTCGACATTACTCCTTGTATTGAGCGCCTTGCAGGATATCTGCGAACGCCATTAATACAGTCGGTGAACAAGAGAATTGAACTCAGGTCTACTGACCGCTGGGTCACAGCACCGATCAATTTGCTACTACAGTGGGTGCAGTGAATTTCTATTCCAAACATTGGATTACCTGATCCCAAACAATTGGTAAAAATACAGCCAGTCAGATAGGATCACAGATTGCTTGACATTGCAACCACCTTGCAAAGTTTGCTTTTGTAAATTGCCTTTTTTTGTCTCAATATGTCGCAGCGTCATCTCAATTCCCAATGTGATGGTTTATGACACATATACACATGAATACTTCGTGTTCAATGATGATAAATCGTCAAAAGAAGTCACAAAAGAGAACGTAGAAGATTTTTTTGACCAAATCAAAAGTGGCGCTTTGACGGCAAAAGGAGGAAGTGGAGTTGTGCATCAAATTAAAAATTCAATTCAATATGCACTGGTAAGTTGGTTTACACTCGTCAGATTATACATGAACAACCTATGTCGGAGTGAAACGCGGAAGAGCAGTGGGGTGTGCAGATCTTCATTAGGTCACTGCCATGGTTTACATTAGAAAAATCACCCGGCCTACCACAGAACAAAGATGTCACAAAACCTGCAAGCGATGGAGCATAATGAAAATGTAGTTTCACTCTCGATTTAATGATTGTAAAAATCTGAGCTTGTTTAGTTGAACACGAAGCCGATGATCTTTCAGAAACAGAGAGATGCACACGAAGATTTTCAACTTTTACCCTTGTTATTTTCTTATTCCTTCACCGCACACTTGTTTTATCTTTTTACGGCACATTGGTTGGGAAAAGCTGATGTAGTGGATACTACGTCCGCTTCGCAGTCGATAGGCGTGGGTTCAATTCCCTTGTCGATTGTTTAGAAATAGTGTTCACAGGTCTTCTGCATGGCGCTCGGCCGTGAAAGTTATTTCGATGATGAATATGAAACCGAGTTTACGCTGCCAAGAATAGAAAGAATGCGATGGGTCTCAATGCTCGATCACGAATGCGCTGTTGACGCCGCAACAGCGCAGTAGTGCTGGCGCAGTGCATTTCCACAAGCAGCGTTGGGAAGCAAAGAAAATGGACGCGTAAAGCTTTTTTCTAGCAGCACACCATTGCAGACGCTTGCACTATCACTGAACTTTAAATCTCACGGTTGCACTGACCTATCTTGTCATGCCCTATTCATGTCAATGAACTAGCCGGGATAAATGCGCTGTAATCGTCAGACTTAGAAATGTACATCTACACGTACTCTCACGTTTCATTTACTCGATATGTGCCAGTTACGTGAGAATCGCTGTTATCTTCATCATGCCTGGTTTTAATTCGAAAAAACTTCCAATTACTACTCTCTACTTTCAATAACATGGAATAGTTTTGGATTGCATTTTGATTTTTCAGTTACTGTGGCTTTAAACCTTGGACAATTCTACATGTCTTTTTCAGAGTTCTCCAATTATAACATTCAGCTTGGTTTGTGTATAAGCCGCCTTGTGATAAGCTTATAGATTGTTAAAATATGCCAAGTAGAGGAAACCATCTTAAATTGAATTTCTCAAGCACAACAACGTTGTCATCGTGAGGTTCAAAAGCACGACCACTGGATCGCTGTCTCCATAACGCTGCCTTCTACCACGTTTGCATACCAAGTAAATATTCAAGCTGGCAATGTAGCTTAGCGTGACTGGTCACGTACTTGCAGTCGTCCGCTAGATGTCGTCGTTGTGTTATCTCCAGCGTCTCCCCTACCTGTGGTAGACATGCGTTGTGCCAGCCGTACTTGCTCCGAAGCGGGTCTGAGCACGAGTTCTACACATGGCCATAATGGTTTTCCCGTGTCAGGAGAATGAAAATGCATGATTCACATATCTCATTGTTTTCTAGTCCCTTTTTTTGTGAACAATTTTTTTAGGAATTTTTCGCAGCGAAACCTATTGTTGCTTCATTGATTGTTTGTGTGCCGACTTTGTTGATTGGTGCTCTATGCGTATGGCTTTGCACTATGACTGACGCTGAAGTGACCTATGAGCGAGGTGCTGTTGAGGAAGAGACTCGGGACGAAGACGATAAAAATACTCAGGTAAATTTGAATATTGCACCCTACATTTAGCCTTATAATATATCTAGCTTAGGAATGCGTTTTGATAGGCTACACAGGCTTTTTATTGGCCAAGGTTAAGTAACAATTAAAATTTTTATTCGTACAAGTTGTACATCATTCGTGTCGTAAATTTCTGAAAGATTGTAAATTTTTTTAAGATTTGTGCATTACCAAATCAAAGCAAACGAAATGCAAGTAAATTTTGTTTACTTGCTGTTTTTAATATCTTTGCTTCGTTCTAGTATAACTTTCATTGGATTAGCATTTTGTCAAGGTATCATCTTGTCGGGCGAGCCCTTCGTGCACATTCTGTGACAGCAATGCAACGATCCTTTCAGCACACAGGGATAGTGTCGAGAACGAGCCGTCAAGTTTGCTTGTGTCCTTGGGCAAGGCACTTAACGGGATGCCTCCATCTTTATGTGGCAGACAGATGGTGGGGCCAAGCAGTCTACCCGTCGTGGCGGCCCAATCTGACGAAAGACATGCAAACAGAGCATAAGCTCATACGCATGAATGAATGAAACGATCACTTTTCATCTCATTCTGCGCTGTCCACTACGGACTCTGCGCCGCTCACTCTTTGGCGACTCTCTGTCTCTCTACGACCTCTGGTCCAGACCCTGGGAAGTTGCCCGGCTTCTGGGGCTCCATGGTCTTCCGCCATGCCCCATCCCTCGGAAGGATTCGGGTAACCAACATCAACAACGTCACTTCTCAACGACTTGTTGAAAGAGCATAGTGACAGCCAGTAGCTGATACGTTGGGGGGGAGATTGTGATTGTGGCATCGCTCAGTCCTAAGTTACTTGCGTTGCCTCCATTCCAAGAAGGAATAGGGTAGACTTGCATGTGCGCATCCAACTTTCAACAATCACACGCCCGACTTGGTGCATTGTGAAATTGCTGATGGTTTCATTCGGCTGCAGCTATCTCTTAACTTGAATTCGAATTGGTTTGTTGCCGCGTAATCCTATTATTTTTTATCCAATTTTCATCCTGCATGATCCTATTATTTGTTCCACGTCATGCCCCGGTCCTTTTTACTTTTCTTTCTACTGCTGGCCCATTGCTTTGCTGTAATCTCCGTTGTTTTCATTTTCTTGGTTTGATGGTGAGACATTCCATGTTTCAAGAAATCAACATATTTGAGGAAACTTTTTTGGGTATTTTCCCAAATTTATTTTTATGACCAATGTAATTACCCATAAAATATGCAAGCGCCAAAAAAAAATTATGCTTAACGATTATTTTTAATCCAAAGTAAAGGCGATGACCTTTTTATGAAGTCATTGTTTTTGTGATTTCAATTCGAATTGCAGGCTTTTTTTGAAGATGACTTGTTAATAAAATCTTTGTTTTTGCACTTTTTCGTAGCCGCCGTCGTAGAGTTGTATTGTTACGAGCTTCAACACGAAAGGTCTGGTTTTCAAAGTTCTAGGAAAACTATTTGTCAGAGAGGGCATCCGGAATTTAAAGTGCTAAGTTGGTCCAACAAAAAAGTCTGGTTTGAAAGCGAGTGTGTAGTGGTAGACGTTCGCTGAATCACTACATCTGAGCCTTTGAATCACGGGGAAAAAGACGTAAAATCGACCTTTTTCTTACCGAAGGACATTTTTCAGAGACATCAACTTCACGAAATCAAATTTTTTTCCTTTATGCTTATACCCTTTGCTCAGTTTTACTCCAGTGCTTTAAGGTCTTGTATCATAACCATTACTAATACTCCGTCATCTCCAAGAATCTATCCAATCTATTGATACTGCCTTATTGTTAACCCTCATTTGTATGATGTTCTGTATCGTTGGTCTTTTCCATATCCACAGCTCCTATTTTTCCGATCTTTTGATGTCCGATTTTCTTAGTGCCCGCGTGACGACGTTCGCGAGTGATGACGTTCTAGAGAACAGGGTGGGACTTGAAGCAGCAGTTCGTGGCTCAAAGACCCGTGGACCGTTTGTAATTCAATAAGTAACCATTTAGAGTCCTGAAGAAAGTGACCCTGAAACTGAACGCAGCCAACTCACCGATGATGAAGCGCAAGCTTCTGGGGATTTCAGTCAAGATGAACCCGATTCCGCCGATGAAAAAGGAGACGGAATACGTAAGCGTGAAAAAGAAGCCGAAGATGAATAGTTTTTGCATGTCAAACTGATCATGAAAAGCTGGTATCTGCTTGTAAAAACAAGATATTGAAAAATAATGTAATTTGTAATCAAGGTTGATAATTGCTTTGGAATACTCATTCCAAGCGCATTTTTCTACGTTTGAAAATTGGCGTACTATTACATGCGCTTTTTCACACAAAAATCCAGCATACATTTGCGAAGTGCATTTGCAAGTAAATATTTTTCTGTTCGCTTGCCCGACAATTTCAATTGTAACCGTAATTATACTGTATAAGGCAACTTATTGGTATTTTGCTACTACGGTAAATGTGCTTAATTCACTTGTCGACTTGTACCCAAAGTATAGACCAGAGACGTTTAACCTGTGCCCACAGCGTTGCTAAAGTGTACTCAAAAGTTAGCTTGAAAGTACTGAATTGTTGCATTAAACCGAAAAGGTGTAGACCTTTTTTGATCATCGACATTTTCAAAACAACATTTTAATTGATTTTCGCAGCAGGACTTACTCGATTTATGTTGTTGCCAACGGCTTTGATTTCAAACGCTTATACGAACAAAGTTTATATTTAAGTGCTTTGTGGTCCGATAAAGCACTTGTATTTGGAATTGGGCCCATATTAGCAATGGTTGCACGTTCCTGGTACAGACTGCTAGATGCATCTCTCTTGCATCCACTTTTCACTGGTAGGCAATCCTTTTTTTGGTTGCATTGGTTCAAAGTGATCATTTTTCAAAAGTGTTTATTAGCATGTTTGTTTTTGTCAGTTCTTAATTATGTTTCTATCGCGTGTATAGTGAGTTGGACATTTCGCGGTCTTCTCAGCACCTGTAATAGTGAATTGCACGACTTTCGTAGGAAATTTGATGTAAAGGTTGCCGTTTTTACTTTTTTTTTGTCTATGCAGTAAATTTATAAGTAGAGTGCTGTGCATATTTACAAACAGTTTGTTCTTTTTCTTTTAAATAGAGTGTGTACAGTTGAAATTACCTTAATCAAGCTACCTGTTTTCATTGCATCAGCCCTTCGCAGCTCAAAATAGTGAAAGGGGCTACATTGGGAAAATATTTTTTCACGGCCCGCAAGCCGAAGTTCCCTAATGGGTCGTCGCCACTTTGTTTTCGAAACAAAGATGAAGGCCATTTTTTGAAGGTCAATTTTCACTGGAAGCCTGACAGACCTCGACAAAAAATTTTGCGTGTCGCAGGTCGCCCAGGCCTGCTTGGTATTGATGCAGTGCGGAGAGTAGAGATTTTTATCTTCTTTTGCTGCATCGTGTTGGTAAAGTTTGATTTACGTATTTTTGCATACACCTGATGTATGGAACTTTTGCTCTTTGTAATTCGTTTTGCTTCACCACACTATATGCTTCCAAATGTAAAGAGTCCTTATTTTAGCGTTGAACGCCAAGCTCGAACAAGGCGAGCGATTGCATAGATAAGCAGTTGAGTACCTTTAACCAATACCAGCCCGTCTTTAATATTGTTTGCATTAAGCTGTCACCTGTTCTGTGGTTGTCTGTGTTCTTTAATTTCACTTCACAATTTGACATGATGCGCACAAATCATTATTCGCAAAACGCAACTTGTTTGTAAACTCCAGAGTTTTCCATAGTGAGCTCCTAATATTGTAAAGAGAAAGAGACTTTCGCACCAAGATTAGCGACGAGGGCAAAAATTGCGTCCCTACATCACTTTGAGGTTGCCCGCTAAATGTTCACATCCTACTTTACTCAATTAATATTTATAAAAGAGAATCACTTAGCTTCACAGTGCTCAACGGCAAACTTGCCAGAGCCGCAATATTTTTTTTTTTATACAACTACAGAGTAAACACTAAAATCACAACAGTTTGTTTCGTCTTTGGGCTCATTAAGTGATACGTCTGCAAAATACATATAAAGCGGTACAAAAACTTTATAAAACGCGGTAAACCAGTAATCCGTGCAATCCATTTGAAAATCTAACACCTATAACTACTCGTCTCAGAAACAAAGAATGATAACAATTAAGCCGCCGATGGTGTTAGGAGATAAGGGCTTGATGAAGGTTGATTATTTAACTCAGAACTCCTGAATGAACCGGGATCGAAAACAGTAAGTACTGATCCTACGAATAATTTTTTAATATGAATTTATTGATATGGCGGCATTTTCCTATCAGTTCGGTCCTCCTGTTCAACGATATGGTGGTGCATGCTTGGAGAATTGCGCACTTCTCTGTGAGGCACAGCATGTAAGCCCTTGTCCCTGGTTGGAAAGGGTGGTTTGCATTACAATTTACCAAGTGATTCAAGGGCTTCTGTCATGCCAGAATGCCTTCGGTAGCATTGCTTTTTCGCCGATATTTAAAGCTCTCGTTATAATCAACCTTCATCACCTAACACCATTGGTGGCTTAATTTTTATCATTGTTTCTGAGACGAATTAGTTGCAAGATTTTCGAATGCACTGCACTGATTATTCGTTAAACAAGTTTTACATGAATGGACCTCAAGGCGAAACAGACTGTTGTGGTTTTAGTGTTTATTCTGTAGTTACTCAAATACTATGTAAACATTAGCCAATCTACCTCAAGCTGTAGAATTCAATAACATTGATGAGAAAGCCACTTCCTGACATCAAAGACCCAAAATCATCACGTGAACAGTATCATATTAATGCTTCTCGTACAAAAGAAGCAGTCGGTCTTGCAAGCATCTCAATATTTTTTCAACATGACCTGACGTGCAAAAGCATCCAAGAAAAAATGAATTTGGTTATCTTTCAAAAACTTTTGAAGAGATAACGCTTTGCTTCGGTATTGCAAAATCGGTTTAGAAACGAAAGCAATCTGTCTGATCTAGTTTATTTAAGGCTCGTTGTTTCGTGAAAAAATGCGGAGTGCAGTGTAAAATAGACCATTACTTAAGATTGACAAACAGTCGTTAGTCGTAGAGCGTTAGGACCGCTGTCAATGAGTTGAATTCTTCGTTACCTCATACCAAAGACTTTAAAAAATGATATTTCACAGCTGCCTTACACGAAATGGAGACTAAAGAAAAAAGGCTGTAAGTTTACTCGTGATTTTATGAAAGGCACTAAACAAAATACTAATCTAAGCGTGATAGGTGAAGTGCTCATGCATTCTACCACCGACAGAGTGATCTTTCTGATACATAATGTTCCAAAAATTTTTGGTGTGATAAGTTTCACCTCTAATTTCGTTTCGAAGCAAGAACAAATCTTTTTTTAACTTGCAGTTTCAACACGGACTCCCAATGTACTCGAAAAGTGCAAAGTTTAATTGATTGTATTAAACCAAACTGCTTTTGTAAGAACATTTGCACTTGTTATAATTACCGAAACTGGTCTGCATAAAATTGTTCACTGAATAGCTGGAGCATTGTTGTCAGGTAGGAAAACGAAAACCCAGTTTGAAATGCTCAACAGAACGTCAACTTGAGGTCTGTGACATGGCCGAGCACAATTGGTTTGCTTTTTAACTAGTTTTCTAAATTTACATTTCGCTTACATCGACCACAATGGCAATTATCGGGAAGTCCAGACTCTGAGGAAGACTGTTTTGCAAGCTTACAACGTTTTGCTCTGCGTTAAAAAGTTCTTACAGGCCTTTTCATTTAAATCTCTTTAGAGGCATAAGCCAGCGGCTCATTGTCAAAAGTAGAGACAGAGACAACCTAACATTTGCAGAAGCGCTGTGATGGTACAGTACTTGTATTTTGTACCCATAAGCTTTGCCCACCTAGGAATACAGTATATTACAACATGTAAGAAAATGTTTATTATGCGGCTGTAATGCTCGAAAAATATGACGAATATAAAGTTGACGAGACGAAACGCAAAAAGTGTAGAAGTGGAAACGTAGCAACAAACGAAACCAAAAAAACCGGCAGTGTCAAAGTAATAAGAGTAACAAAAGCAGAAAACCTACGAGTTCAATACATGACACATAATGTAAAATTTGCGACCTAGTAATCTTGGGATTGACTTGTGGGTGTAGCATGCTTCTTGGAATTTTTGGGCAAAAGAGCTTGCGATATGTTGGGCAGTACACCACCTTGTGCAATGGTGACGTTCCCTGAAAAGATATATTAGTAATTATTGTTACCTTCCATTCTGCAACCAGAAAATCACGGTTAATACCGGTACTACTATTAAACTGTTATCCGTGGTGCATCACACGAAGTGCCTGCACATGGGAAGCTATTGTAATGATAGCTACAGGAAGCTTGGCAATGACACTCTGAAAGTGAGTTTAGGGTATATTAATAGTCTTTTTCTATATGAAACTCAGCACTGAGAAAAAGATTATTAGTTTACACCTTTGTTTACGAAGTACGTGCTAGTTCTGTGTGTCTTTTTACAGTAATAATCCTTTTTCACGTCAGACATTATGAAGAAGAACACAGCACTAATTTTGGATACTTTTCTGACGAAGGCTAAAGCTGTTCTAATGCATTTCAAATTCCAGTCCTTTTGCTGAATAGCCGGCAATATTTACCGCTGGATGAAATGGCCGAAACATGGACTGTGCACTGACATTGATAGCAGAAGTGAGAGAGGAAATTATGGTAAAGTCTAGACTTAAATCCAATTTCCAGCTTTTGCAAGCTTAGGCACGTTGGTTTAATGAGTATCTGCCACCATCTACTCGCTTTTGAATGAGGATTTTTACCAGAACAAAACTGCAATTTAAATTCTATACTTACCTAAGAGTGAGTTCAGTTCTTCGTCGTTCCGAATGGCAAGTTGCATGTGCCTTGGTATAATTCTAGATTTCTTATTATCCCTGGCAGCATTTCCAGCAAGTTCTAGTATCTCCGCTGTTAAATATTCGAGTACTGAAGCAAGATAAACTGGAGCACCGGCGCCTGCAAAAAGCAATCAAAATCAACAACAATCCAGCTACACTCAGCGCACACTTTGCAAGTAAAACCTATACAAAGTACTGCAAAAGAGCCGGTGTAGTGTGTTAAAAAAGAGCACAAATTGTATACCGTAACCACCGTATCTATGAGCTTGCTTCGAAGAGACAAGAACAGAGCTCACATTGACTAATTGTGCTGTTTTGCCGAGTAAATTGTGATATTCCGCTAACCACTTGCGTGATGTTTTCATAAAGAAAGTTTTTTTGTAATTAGAGATCCAGTAGTAAACAACTTATCCGCCTTATCACAATTGTGTTTATTCTTTTAACATACACCTCCTTTGCAGGTTGCGCAGACAAGGGGTCCCCAAACCAATATATTTAAAAATAGGGGTCCCAAGGTTTGGAAAGGTTAAGAACCACTGATTTAGACCAAAACACCACGTAAAAATATCTATTTTCGGTTTAATAAATACGTCATAATATAAATTACCTAGCAGCATCATGACAATAAATTACATTGTACTTATTCCTTTTCTTTGGTATTTAAAAACAGCTGGTGTTGTGAAACAGACAAAAAACTTTTGGTAAACATAAACAAAGAGTTAGTGAACAATTTTTAGAAATATGAAATTATCAAGAACCATAGAATGTTTTAGTCAAGTATAGTAAAATTCTAATGATAAAAAAAAAATATGAACAAAATTTACAGTTTTAAAGAACCCACTGCTGAAAAGAAAATGGCCAAAATAATGACGATCAAATAAGATGTACCCTAAAAATTTGTAAATATTTATTAATATAAAAGTGCGACCTACATGCAACTCTGTATGGCATATTTTTAACATTTTCTGTTGTACCTCACTTGATAGTGCTAAAAAATTAGCATAAAAGTGATGGCATAAACTACTCTGTGAATAATTGCAAATATTGCCTAAAAAAATATTAACCAATGAGCAAACAAATCTCAAAATTCATTTATGAACAGCTTAAAATCAGGTTTTTGATAAGAAGTTGCAAGAATTGATTTACTTTCATTCATATAAGGTTGGGGTAACTTAGTGCAAACCACTGTGATGAACACAAAGGTTGCAGAAATGCAGCACAGAACAACCATACCAAAAGTAGTCAAATTATTTGAGTCTAGTAGACATGTGGATGACACTAAATACAAAAATCTAATTTATAGAATTCATACTGATGTGAAAAATCATACCAAACAGACATTTATATGAAATTATGGAATTAATGAAAAACTACCACCAAAATAGTACAAAAAAATCACATTTAAATTGACCAATCAGAAACAACCACACATCAAATCTTTACATCAGGTTGGAACAAAAGTTTTGTCCCTTTTGTTTTTAAATGAAAATAAAGATTAAGCAAAATACAACTTTATTTAATCATCAGCATAATCACCACTCTTATCAATGACCTCTTGCCATCTCCCCACAAGCTATAATCGTTCATGGTATAATATACCCACAAGGTATAATTGTTCCTGAGAATATCAAATCTAAAAGGGGACAGAACTTTTGTTCCAACCTGATACATCATTAAAATTCACCAATCACAAAAGCTTGATAGCAAAATAGCTACTGCCTAAAAAGATAGCAAGGGGCTTGGCTTATTTAGTCACTGCCACCCACAGCACTTCAGAACAATTATATTTACAACAGGAAGTTTTGTGGCAAAACATTGACTAACTGGTGAGAAAAAATACAAGGTTGAGCATTAACAGTTTACTACAAGTAACATCACACAAAGCTGCTTAGTATGATTTAACTTTTTTTGTTTATTTTGTACATATTTTATGCATATGAAGGGCACAGAGCAGAAAACTAGCTGGAATAAAAACAGGGAAGGAAATATAATGCAGAAATCTGCATGGTTTTTCACAGACTAAAATTCTACTGAAAAAGGGAAATCCCTATTACAAGTCAATCTTTAGTTGGGGTTAGGGTAAAGGTTAAGTTAGAGTTGAATAGAATTACAATTAGAATTAGGGCTAGTTGTTGCAATTTCCAGATTTTAGTAGTACAGCAGATGACGCTTATTAAGCCTACTTCACAATCGAACAATTTTAGACTTATTTACTGACGAACAACTTTTTCTAAATATTTTGGCAGTGGTTTGTCCCTTTGATCACTGCTGCTTTACTGATTGACCGTAGTTTGTGTATTGTGACGTTTTTCATTATTTCATTGAGTTTCCTTTTTCTCGCATTATCGTGCAGGTGCAGCCTGCTCCATGTAAAACATAATCAGTTTTTAGACATGAAGGGTTTGTGACAAAACAGGAGAATTTTAGACAGTAACCAAAATGCTTGATGTTTATCTATACAGAGAAAAAAATCAAGAATTACGTAATGAAATTTGTTAGTTATGAAGCTTTTCAAACAAATTCAAAAAGAATTGTGTAGAAAATTTGGGCTTATTAAACGGGTCTTTGGGCGTCTAAAGCGAGTTTTGTTAATACGCAGTCAAATGGAAGAATTCCGGGCCAGAAAAATTTGGGTTTAATATGTAGGTGGGCTCATAAATCATGGGCTTAATAAGTGGTGTCTACTGTATCTGTAAAAAAGTAGCCTAAAACTTACCAATACGTTCTGCATAGTTTCCATTTCGAAGCATGCGATGGACTCTCCCCACAGGAAACTGCAGCCCAGCTCGACTTGAACGCGATTTCTTGCCAACAACTACTTTTGAAGACTTGCCTTTTCCCTTTCCTTTTCCAGACATAGTGTAAACGCCAAGAGTTTTGATTACGCTAACAACAAACAACTAACAGTATCTACAAACCACGAGTTGATAGCACAGATAAATCAGTTAACCAACAAAAGTATAGTACTTGCACTGCAGATTGGGTACCGGTGCAGCATGCTATGGAACCAGCAGTTGACAATTAGAAGAGCCTTATTTTCGCCTATTCGCAAATATTATATTGCAACCTAAAGCAGTTTTTTTATTAAGCCAAAGCTAATATGCTTGCACTGAACCTGGAGAAAATCAATGCAACTTCATCTTTCCATAGCTGTACAGCGTACGGCATAACAACTTTAGCGCCACTTTTTAACACATCAGATAGCACATTGTTGTGTTTTCCGCCAAGATTGTTCAAAAGAATGAGCACGACGCGCGCTTAGTTTCAGGGCTTCCACAACTAATTTCGCAAAAACTTTGAATCTTTCTTAAAATTTTTGATAAAGAAATCAAATTTAGCATTAGTTAAAAATGAAATTTCAAACAAAAGCCAAACCGGAGGAAATGCAATGCCGCTTTCGTAGAGGCAGAAGCGCTACTGACCAAATCTTTTCCCAACAACAAGCTTTCGAGAGGTCTTGGGATTGTTCTAAAGACATCTACGCTTCTTTATCAGAAAAATTTCACCGAATTATTTGTGGAGTATTTTACAGCAGTATTGACATTCAACTGCAGTTAGCCATCCGGAGGATGTAGGCCAACCATTGTTCTGATGCGGTTCGTATACAAGGCGAAAGTCTAAACCAGGGGTGGGAAACCGGCGGCCATATGGCCGCATGCGGCCTTTTTACAGTAAATGCGCAACCATGTGTGGCTTCGTAGATAAATACATTGTTTTAACTTCTATATACGTAAGGCGTGATGTATCAATACTTTATCACTGTGTTTTAAATTGCCACAAATCGGCAATCTGCAGCTCTTTTGGTATTCATTGAGCGTATTGATACTTGGTTTATTGCCACTGGTTACTATTGAAGACCTTTTTTTTGGAACACACTTATGTTCAGCAGATTTATGATGGCTCTTATTGCTGTGGCAAAGAGGTCCAAATGGCTCTTTGGCCGCAAAAGGTTCCTGGCCCTGAATTTTGCGGCCCTATGATTAAAAATAATATTTAATGCGGCCATCTAAGCCTAAAAGGTTGCCTACCCCTGGTCTAAACAATTTACTGTGGCTGTTGAATTTCACTAAGTGGTATGTACGCTACACCCTCCACTTCTTTACCTGGCAGTTGCATAAGCGTAGCAAGGGAAAGAAAGTTCCTATGCATTCCAAATCATTGAATCTGGTATGGGAGTTAAGCTTTTCTGAGTGAAGTAGCAAAACCTTAACACAGCGATATTGTTTTGTTTTGGTTTCCTCGCAAACAACAGATTTTTGACAATAACTAAATTTGTCCGCTGTGCGGCGCCATGGACTAAGATCAAACTTATCATCGAAAAACTTTGAATTGAACGTCTAGAGCAGGGATTCTTAAACTGGGGGGCGC
Organism: Trididemnum clinides; assembly: GCA_963675345.1. Lineage (NCBI taxonomy): Eukaryota > Metazoa > Chordata > Ascidiacea > Aplousobranchia > Didemnidae > Trididemnum > Trididemnum clinides. The sequence goes on from OY776294.1 coordinate 16,327,486, forward strand.
GCCCCCTTTGGGGGGCGTGAAAGCTTCACAAGGGGGGCGCGAGAATGACAGTGACATATTGATGAAAAGCAGCTCCGAACTACAGTCAAATCTCGTTACCACCTCGTTACTAATCCATTACATTAGAATCTGTGACCTAGTTTTAAAAAACAATTTTGTCTGGACTTTAATTCGTTACTGTTTTAATTTCCGCTGTCTTATTTACATCGACACATCGTTATATGCTTCGCCTTCCTTTCTCCGCGGTAGATGTCACTTAGCACGTCGATTTTGTACTTTTTCATTTATTCGTTTTTTCTCTCCCACGCCGTTAAACCGTATTTTCCAAACTTTTTGAAGGTTCACGAGCGAGATTCATTGTTAACGTTGTTGTGGAGTGGATAGTACCTGGTTGTTTTCAGTTAAAATTCTTTGCTAGGATTTATTAGTAGTTTTCTTAGTGTTGTGACTTTTGTTTGCTTTTTTTAAGAACTGATGATGCTTTCTTAAAGCGAAATATATTTTCTATTTGTTTTTTTATTTTGAAGTTGATTAATTTTAACTTTTTCAAACTTGTTAATCCCCCATAATTTACAAATTTTAGACTTTTGAAAAATAAGTGATATTTAATTTAGCTGCGGTGATAAAAATGAGTGCAAAAAAGAGGAAGTACAATGAAGAATATCTGCAAAATGGTTTTACTGATGCAGCAGTGAATGGTCAAGTTGTACCACAGTGCGTTATATGTTTCGAAAAGTTGAGCAATGATGCTTTGAGGCCAAATTGCTTGAAGCGTCATCTTCAAACAAAACATCCTCTTCATCAAACGAAACCCTTGGCTTTCTTTCAAAGCAAGAAGGATTCTTTTAAAAAAATGAAAATCGCCTGTGCGGAGAATTTTAGCCAATTATCATCTGCGGAGCTGGTAGAAGCATCTTTTGAAATTGCTCAAATGATAGCTCAAGCGAAAAAACCTCAGAATATTGGCGAAACTTTGATAAAACCATGCATGTTGAAAGCAAGTAGCCTTGTTTTGGGGGAAAGCAACAGCAAGAAGTTAGCAAAGATTTCTCTTTCAGATTCCACTATTAAGACACGAATCGATGAGCTTGCAAATGATATTGAATGCCAAGTTCTTCAAAAGATACACGCATCACCTTATTTTGCCATTCAGTGCGACGAAACGACTGACGTAGCTCAATTGTCACAGTTGATGGTCTATGTTTGTTTTGTTGGATCTGCTACAATTGAGGAAGAAATGCTATTCTGCAAATCGCTTGAAACGACCACTAAAGCAGAAGATGTGTTCAGAGTTGTTGATGCATACTTTCACAAAAACGGCATGAAATGGGAGAAACTTGTTGGCGTCTGCACTGATGGTGCACCAGCGATGCTTGGGTGTCGGAGTGGATTTTTTACCAGGGTAGAGCAAAAAAATCCGGACGCAGTTGGAACTCACTGCGTAATCTATCGAGAGGCTTTGGCCTCCAAGACTTTACCTGCTGCAATGAAGAAAAAGCTTGCCATAATTATACAAATTGTTAACTTTATCAAATCAACTGCTGTCAATTCCCGGTTATTTTCCCAGCTATGTAAACACATGGATTCCAATTATGAAAATCTGTTGTTTCATACAAATGTTCGATGGCTATCAAAAGGTAATATGTTAGCTCGTGTTTACGGTTTGAAAGATGAAGTAAGTATATTTCTTGAATCTCAGGGAAAACAAGATCTCCTGTTACCATTTCAATCGCAAGAGTTTCAACTGGCAATGGCATACCTTGTTGACATTTTCGAAGCTCTCAATTGCCTCAATCTGCTGTTGCAAGGAAAGAACACGAACTGTATGAAAGATTACGATGAGATACGGACATTCATAGCAAAGCTGGGGTTGTGGCATCGCCGAGTTCAACGGGGAAATGCAGCCTCATTTCCTACCTTGGACATAGCACTTGAGAACAGCAAAGCCAAACTGGAAGGTGAACTTAAGGTAGAAGTGGAATCCCACCTCCAAATTTGAAAGAAGAATATGACTGCTATTTTCCCGACTTGGGTAATGTTGAACTAACAGAGTGGAACATGACGAGAAATCCCTTTTGAATCAAAGAAGATATTCTTTCGGAAGAACTGCAGGAAGAGTTTTTGGAGATGAAGTGCAACTCCACTGCTAAAGATGATTTTGAAGCAATGTCTCTTAACAATTTCTGGGCTAAATATTTGCATATAGCCTATATAAGAATGTGGGTAGTGTGGCGATACGTACCCTTCTTTCATTTTCATCGACATATTTATGTGAAAGTGGATTTTCAGCACTTGTGAGTATGAAGACAAAATTTCGTAACAAACTGGAATGCGAAGCAGATCTTCGATGTGCGTTGTCTTCAACAAAGCCTCGAATTAAACGACTAGTTTCCCAAAAACAGTTGCATCCTTCACACTAAGCAGGATAGTGGCAAAGAAATTATTGTTCTATTTTTCGTGAATTTGATTTTTGAGGCTAGGTGAGGCGTGAACATGAATGACAAATGTCAAGGGGGGCGCGACTGAAAAAGTTTAAGAACCACTGGTCTAGAGCGTTAAGTTACATGCGGCGTGGACGAGTGGAGCGGGCATTTACACCAAGGCTCATTTGCGATTGAGACTGTGGCTTGGGTCAACCGCAACGACTCGCACTGGCAAGTAAAGACAACTAGTCTACACATGCTCTCCCCTTATGTTTGATGAGTTCTCATCATTTTAACGTTATTTTGTTATCACAAAATGAGGCATAAGCCTTTAGCAACACCCCGGTTTAGCATGTATCGTTTATCACAAAATCTATAGTCAACTTTATCCAGCTCAAATTAATTTTGGTTGATTGCGAACAGAAGGTAGCCTACTCAGCATGCATTAGAAGCAGAGGTGGACAATGACAAAGAAGTTCAACTGAAGACCGTAAACTAGGATGCGTTTCCTACTTTTACCAAAGCGGGAAATAGCGCTACTTGAGTTGTTACAGTTTTTACTTGAGCAACCTACATGCTAAAATTTGTTATCAATTGAATTGGAATCTGGTATACTAGCTTAAAAAACAGCTTTAAATTTAAGTTCAAAACTTTTGCCAATCCTTTATTGAAGTTGACCGTTTTTTGTTGAATTTCAAAAACCAACTGGTAGGCCTACCCCTGCTTATTGCTAACTAAACAAGGAGCGAAGAGTCGTTATCAAAGAGCCGTGCTGTCATATCTGTTGATTTTGAATAGTTTTTTTGCGTCAGAAGTAAATTCAAATAATTTCCAGTGCTTAATTTCTTACGTCTTGTTTTATCTTTCTTAGCATACATTCGTATGCAAACAAACCAGCTAGTGTTCTGGTCAAAGGCGTAGCAAAAGGGGTAATTACCCTCCCACAAGATTTATAAATGCTTCGTTTTTGTCTAAATTTTTTTAGTGTCCTCTAAACATATTATCATGTAAGCTCAACCTTAGCAAATCTCTTTAAAATTTGCTTAATATCACTAATTCTTACCAAAATTTTGTAGGGTCTTTGAAAATGATAAAAACCATGTCATCACTAAAAACATGATTCAAGATATAAAAATTATATCCCTTCTCCCTTACAAATTTTTAGCTGACTATCATTTTGCTTTAGTTTTTGTGGGATAAAATTTAAACATCATAAAGATCAAAATTTTCATAACGACCTAGTTAGAAGTAAAAAAAGCATTGGTCTTATCAATCGCTGCACATTTCAACGATTTTTAAACATCAACATGCATTTCTGATATTGAAAGCGCAAGTCAACAATCAAAAAATACATATAGATCTGCAAGAAACAGTAGTGATTACCAACATTTCGCCGACATATCTGTGGGAGAGAAGCAGGTAAGTTGGGCCACTAAAACGTTAATGCGCAATTAATCTTCAAATATTTGACATTATTTAATGATATTATTGCTGTTGGATGAGTTTTTCGGTAAATTTTTTGATGAAATTTTTATTGTTTTTGTTTGTATTCTATGTGAACTAATTAAAAGATTTAGTGTTTCGAAAATTTGTCCCAACTTGCATTTCACAACTCAAATTGGGCCACCACAACAGGTCGATTAGGCTTAATATTATAGATCGCGACTTTTTTTTCTCTTGCGTTTTTGCAACTTTTAAATAAACTGAAATGCTAGTGTTCCGCCAATCGCCATGTAGTTTTTATACAGCGATTTGACTTCATACAGCGTAGTCTCTTGAGAATGTGACGCAAAGACTTCATAAGCAAGTTCCCACAAAATTGATTGATATTGTGGTACATTAAGTGATCTCGTGTTGTTTTGTTAGTAGTTTAAGTAAATATAGCTTTAAATTAGACCCCTACAGCGAACCGAACAATTAGCCCCTACTGAGAAGTAGTAGACGTTATAACCGGGCTTCCTACGGACTACTTCTAAAAGCCTTCCTTTGTTGTATTGTCTTTCTTTGGTCTTTGCCCTGTGGTTAAATAAGGCCACATGTTTGACTCATATATATAACAGGTGCATCTGCTCGTATATATATAGTGACCACGTGTATTTTCGCTATTCTTGTCAAAACGTGAACGTGGCGAAACGAGTAGTGAATTTTCGTTTCGATCTGATTATGCTTCGGATTTCTGTTTGGGCCTGAGTGTTGGTCCCCCTGCTTGATTGTTATTAAGGCTGTGTGGTAGCCTTTATCGCCGTGAATTTTCGTTCTGCGCACGCTGGGAGGAGCTGCGCATATTTGTAAATAAAACACTGCAAGAAAGCTTCAACCGCTTCCTGTTTTTTGTTTGACGAAGCAGAAAGGATCCGTAGAGCTAATATTACTAGCTCTACAAAGCAACTCTACTGCTTCAGTGCTAATCAACGACGGTACGCTTGGCGCGGGAATCAAAGAGTTGAAACCTGGTGCTGCCGCACCAGCTAGATTTTTTCTACTGATTGACTGAAATTGTGATTCATACCCCTAAAACAGCAGAGGTAATTTTCTGAGAAGATTATAATTCAAATCTCACAGCAATGGTTTCAGCCTTTTGTATTGCTCTACAGGACATTAAGTGTAAGTGAGGCCCCCACCCAATGCTTTGAGGTAGAATTTTGATTCTAATTAACCTTTGCCTGTAATGGGTTAGACATTTAGCTCCTAGAACGTTTCTCTGCAAGCTATTGCTCTCAATAATAAGCAATTTGGGGCTTACTTTCAAGCATTTAGTTGATTTTGCAACTTGGTTTAAAAATTACAGTCAAAGATCTTTATTAATCCGTCCTGACTTTGAAGCAGCACGAATGGCATTATCAGGACTCCAGACATCATGAAATCTTTTTCCGGGGTATGAACACAAAGGGAATGCTTTTTCCCCAGGCATTAGCAGCGCAGACAAGGTGACTCTTACTGCCTAAATTATGTAGCTGCTAAACCTTTCTCTTGTAACCCTCACTGGTTCATGAACATTACGAATAGCAGTTTTGTCAGCGTTACAGATTCCATTAGCAGTGAAGGAGTGTTATTCTTTATCAAATTGTCACAGAAATATTTGCTAGTGTCTTTAAAGAATGTAGTCGCATGAAAAATAGAGGTAGCCTAAGGTTTGTGAACATACAGGCGGTTCCCTTTCACAAATTCTTTTAGCCATGATCGAACTGCTCGTTGATTCCTTTCTTAGCTTGGCAGAGTATTGATCCCGTTAGCTTTTGCTAATTCATGATTCGGCAAACGATTTTACCTTGTCACAAGTCAATCCGTGAAATGCGTTTGAAAGATCTTTTTTTGTGTTTTTAACCAATAAGCCATCCATCTCCATCGTCAGAATTCGAGGGACCTCTTTGTGAAAACTTATCGTTACCTGTTCTAGTCCGGACTGCTTGACTTTGCAACGAACTGCTGGAAAAACGCATGCAATGACGCCATGCTGGCTTTGTCTTGGCCGCTTAGAACTGATAAGGTCTGCAGTCAAACCTAGATTTGCTTTGGAAACCTTAAACTGAAATCGCCATAAATCGTTGCCATGTAATTTTTAAAAATTTTTTGAAAAAATGTTCTAGCTCAGAGATACTGAACTGTTCGACAAAGGTCCTGTTAGACAAATATATTTACAAAGGTATGGAGAAATATTTAAGTAGTAGTCATGAAAACAAAAACAATCAATATTAGTACCAAAAGCAATTTGAAATTTTTCGTTTAGCTCGAAAAAAGAACAAGAAAAAGTACGAAAAATTTATTTGATAATTATTTTGTGGGAGAAATTGTGCTTCTTCTTTTTCGCCAGTTCCTCAAACCTTGATTTCAAAGAAAAAATAGCAAGAAAAAATGGCGCTGAAAATGATGGTTCGTGCTTGTTTTTGAGCTTAGTTCCTAATTAATTTGAACGAGTATTTCAAAAAAACTTGCTTTCCAAAATGATGGTACGTGCTTGCTTTTGAGCTTAGTTCCCGATTCATTTGAACGAGTATTTCAAAAAACTTGCTTTCCAAAATGATGGTTCGTGCTTGTTTTTGAGCTTAGTTCCCAATTAATTTGAACGAGTATTTCAAAAAACTTACTTTCCACGCAAGGGGTAGTCATACTGTCGTTTTACGTGATAAAAGTTTTACGTGATAAAGCGCAGATTAGCAATCGACAGATTGCGAGTTTGATGCCCTCAAAGGCTTTGCTTTGCATTGCTGGGAGAGGGATTTCCAGCGACATTTCTTGCTTAGTTGCAAGGTCGGATGGAACTACGCTGTACCAGCAGTGAAGCGGATCTAAACACGATGCTATCTATGTGCAACTGCTAATGAATTTTTAAGACAAGTACTGAGTAACAATAAATGACTCTTTGCTGTGCATCGTACGGACAAAAATGATATTAATGAATGACTGCGGTATAAAGTAACTCTGAACAAATTATTAGGCAATACCGTGATAGAAAATCATTCAAATGTCTTACAAGCAAACAAAAATACTAGATAATAACAAAAAGGTGACCTTCGTTTGGTTGCAGGAAATAACCAGAATACAGAGAAAAGGGAAAATTTCTTCAAAGATTTCAGATATCAGAAAGAGAAGATCTCTTAAGCTACTAATTTTGACTAAATATTTTAATTTTAGTTTTTTCAGCTATGTCTTGCACACTGAACGACATAAAATGGCATTGATTGCATCTTTCAAATCATTTTAGACAAATAAATAGAATAATTCCATTTTTCAATGATACCAAACCAAGAGAATAGCTATTGAAATTCAAAGTTTAAAAGGAAAAGAATGAAATTGCAAAACATTTTTCTATTTCACTTGAAAATAATTTTAATAGGCTACTGAGACTGAATTCAAAGAATTGGCAAAAAAGGGCTTGTTTTTGGGCTCTCTCTCCGCAGCAACACCTGTTGTTACTCAATCTGGAGCCCCAGGTTTAGTTTCAACTCTCGGAAGGTCCGGATTCGGATTGGGATCTTTTATAGAAAGCCTCCGCCACCGCTCTTATCCAGTTAGAATTTTTACTCATTGATGGAATTCAGCACTAAATTCAGCGATGTCAGCTAATATTTTGTCCTAACTCTAACCCCAAAACCTGCAGCACTAAAAATGGGGGTGTTTTTCTCAAATCTCACATTTTTGCATCAGTGGCGGGGGCTTTCTCCAAAACATCCTCAGATTGTGGCACACCTGTGTATCCCTGTTCTACCTATGTTACTCGCATTGCCGCATAATCGTTTAAAAAGTTTAAGTAGCCTTCCTTAAAAAAATTTACTTCATAAAAAGATAGAGCAGACGTCGCTTATTAAGCCTGCCCTCGCAACCGGACGGTTTTGGGCTTGTTAAGCGGGTGGACTTGTTAGCCGACAGACGACTTTTTCTAAATATTTTGGCAGTGGGTCGTCCCTTTGATCACTGCTGCTTTACTGATTGACCGTAATTTGTGTATTGTGACATTGTTTCGTTATTTCAATAAGTTCTCTTTTTCTCACATTATCGTTCAGGTGCAGCCTGCTCCATGTAAAACATAACAGCAACCAAAATGCTTGATGTTTATCTATACAGAGAAAAAAATCAAGAATTACGTTATGAAATTTGTTAGTTATGAAGCTTTTCAAACAAATTTAAAAGAATTGTGTAGAAAATTTGAGCTTATAAAACGGGTCTTTGGGCGTCTAAAGCGAGTTTTGTTAATACACAGTCAAATGGAAGAATTCCGGGCCAGACGAATTTGGGTTCAATATGTAGGTGGGCTCATAAATCATGGGCTTAATAAGCGACGTCTTCTGTATTTGGTTTCAAAACAAACTCCCCATAGTATTGATCATTGGCAGTGTTCATGAATATTTGCTTAAAAACATTGATGAAAGCTTCTACTGAAATCTATTTTTGCATCTATTAAAAACCTTTTACTCTGTCGATCACGATTAACTAATTACAAAAATGAATCGTCATCCTGGTATGAGAGAAACAGGCTTAAAAACTTTTGTGCAATTAGTTAACGTATTAATATCTGTCAATAGGGCTTTTCAACTGTGATAGACAACGTGTTTTATATGCGGTCCAATAACGGTTGTTTAGGGGTTTTCTAAGCTTATGGATGATTGCTTAATGTGTTCAATAATTGAAACTGATTTATTTGCTGGTTAAACAATATTCTCTAATAAAAATGTAAAAGTACTGGAAACGATATTAAACATGAATTGTGGCATATTGATCAATGATTCAAAATAAACAAAGTAACTTTACATACAACAACAAATTTAAGATAAGTTTCTAAGTTATTTACGAATGTAGGCTAGAAACAAAAATCAATCAGTGGAGTCGAATTGGGTGCCGACATTTGAGTGAAAATTATGGTGAAAACCTTATCTGATCATGCCACGTAAAAAAAGCAGTTTCTCTTTGCGCAAAAAGCCACTCACAAAGTTATTCTATATCAGTGGTTCTCAACCTTTATTCCCTCATTTACCCCTTGGCAAATTTCAAAAGTAAAATTTACCCCCAAATTGTTTTATATTTTCACCTCTACAAATGCCTACTGTAATAGGTAAAAGTGTGAATTTTTTGATAACTAAATTTATCCCCAAAGCAGGTCAAATTTACCCCCGGTGGAGAACCCCTGTTCTATATTGATTGCAAAACTGCGTTAATGAGAAAGCTTTTACTCGCTCTTCTAATTGAATATTATCACTTACAGTATTTATATTGCCATAAATACATGGAAAAGTGTCTCGAGATCGCATTTACATAAAATTATGATTAGACAAAATAATTATTAATATACAAACTTTCGTTCAAAGCAAAAATTTGTTGAATGCAAAAAATAAAAATTGTATGATCGAAAAGTGAGGTACAAAAAATCTGTTCAAACAAGGCCGCCCACAGGCTGATGTGAACCCGGTATCGAAACGGGAGGCTTGTGGTGCTTTTTTGCAGGGTATAAACTTCTAAAAATCGATTTTTTTCTTCATAGTCAAGTTGAAGCCCATATTTTTAGATCAACTCTTTCAAGTTTTTACTTAACTTGGTGAGGCACGCCTATATCTTATAAATATTTTTTGAAGATTTCTTGTTAAAACCGATACTTTTTGGTCTTTTTAAGGTGAAGATCTATTATTTGATGATTACATTATGAAATAACATGCTGTACTCCTTATTTTATGGAGAGCACATCAAAAGATTTCTGGGATCCTAAAAAACTCCGAGCTTGGATCTATAGCCACTCCCAGGATCCCTCTTTGAACGCTTCTGTACATACAGATGTGATACACATAACCTCTATTAGAAACGGGGAAATTATAAACAGGCTTTTTAATAATTTACTGCCAACGTTTCAACCACCTTTTAATCCAATTTTACCAAAATTGGTAATTCGTAACATTTATTAGCACAACACTCAACAACGAAATAATTCTTTTAATTTCGGTCCAGACTTTAAAAAACAAGTTCTCAAACCCAACTAATTATTTGTGACACTTTATATGGCAGAAAATTTAAACAAAATTTAATAGCATGCGTTTAATCTTTTTAAAAATTATGTGAAAAATGTTATCAAACAATACCTAGTAGCAAGCTAATGCTCCCACTTTTTCAATTTATTTGTTTGTGACTTTACGCAGTTTCAATGTGTGCCTGCTGTGCTAAATCACATTGCACTTCTTCAACGTATCAGTAATCACTGCTGGCCTAGGCCCAACAAGCAACTTGACCTGAAAACTTTCGCGTTCTTCATATTTCTTGGCTGGTAAACTGCTTATTCAGTTGCACTTTCTTGCTTTGACGTCGTAATAATTGGTTCAACTAAGTTTTGTGTCAGACTACTCACAAATAAATCAAATTATATCCATTTTAGTCCAATAAAATATCTCTTTTTAAAACATCAAAATTTGTTAGAAAAACTTGCCTTCTTCAAATGTGTCATTTGGTTTCGCTTTTGTCGTCAGAGGCCAAGGACGTAACACCTTGTTTGCTGCGGGTGTCTGAAGGCATTTTGGTCTCAAAACAAAGTTGAAAGCCTTTTCTTTTGAAAATCACCTTTGCGAAAGATGGTATTTCGCCCCATTTTTCAAATTCATTGAGAGAACTAGGGTGCGGACAATTTTCTGGGAGAAGCTGAAAATAGTCAAAGGGCTTCAGCCTTTTTAGCATATGCCTAAGCCAGGGCTTATTAAAGCGAATAGTCAGAACAAGAAACAACTTTGCCCTAAGGCTGTTTCTTCAATAGTTTTTCAAAACTACTCGGGGTTGCTAGAAAGTAGGAACAGCCATTGTATTGTTGTAAGTTAAATCTAAAACCAAAGCGATTTGATGTTAAAGGAGATTGAAGTTATTAATTTATTACATGACGTTGCTCTTGCAAGCTTGGGCGGCACGATTTCATTCCAAACGATGTAATTTCCGATTTAAATTTGCCATATAAGCACATTGTGAAAAATTGAAATGCTTACATAAATGTAAATTTTTGTAAAAATTTGAAAAAACATTTTGAAACAGCTTAAGCTTAATTAAGTCAATTAATATTCTGAAAAGTGATGCAATCAGAAAGGGAGAGGTGGTCTGGCCTTCAGTTATGAATTTACAGAAATAATGAAGAATCACAGCATCATTAATACAAGCAAAGGAGTTCATTTTACTCCTCCCCCTCTCTAAATTTTTTGTTCTGGTTACGCGTCTAGGGAAACTGACAGCTAAACGCAAAAGTATCGGGCAATGGTACTGTTGAAAGGAGGTCTTACCCTTATCCGTATTTAAAATCTTGTTGGTGGTACAGAATTTTAATATAGCTTTGAAAAAAGCTGTTTGAGCCATAAGCTTTTCGCGACGCTCTCATCAGTGGCGGTATCACGTTAAAAGGGAAGATCTGGAGTGAGTAAGCGTTTTATATGGTTAATTTGAACGTTGGACAATGAAGATTAAAATTACAATACTAGCGCTGTCTTTGGCTCGTCTTCATTGCCTAACGTCCAAATTAATCACATAAAACACTTATTCACTCCAGATCTTCCCTTTTGACGCGACTTTGCCACTGATGAAAGCGTCACAAAAAGCTTATGGCTCAAACAGCTTTTTTCAAAGCTATATTATTATGCGTATTTCTTAAACATCATCAAGGTAATATGATGTTTTTAAGCATAACGGCAAGAGAATGTCAATCCTTACTGCGAATAGCATGTGAACAGCAAAAAATTGAGGGGATGGTCAAACAACAAAATGACGATCTCAAAAATTGAGGAGCAGAAAGCCGAGAAAATATATTTTCGCTCTCTACCAAAATTTGCTTTTGACAATGCTAGTCTATTGAAGAGCTGCTTTATCTTAATAACGGTCGAGACGGTTCAGGCTTGGCGTTAATCACTCACGTTAATGATACTTCGAATTTATTGCTAACGAGTGAAGCTACTTAAACAGTTTACTCTTAACTTATTTGTTAAAGTGCCAATTAGACTAATGGAGGAAGTTAGTATCTATTCATAGCAATTGCAAAATTTCGGAATTTTTTTATTCGAAACTTCCAATAAGATAAAATAAATCAACATTGTGAGGTCCAGAAGCGTCTTTAGGAAGCCACGGTGACAGCCTTGCCTGCAGACTTGATTCTGAGAAGCTCCAAAAGCAATTGTCCGATCAGCACTCCAACATTGGCCCCTAACCATATAGGCTAAAACGCTCCTTCTTCACGTCATGCGACGTCATGATGACGAAATGTGAGCAAATTGATAGCTGTTACAAAAACGACTTTTAGAATAAACTATTGCTTTTAAAAATAAAACTTCTATTTGAGAAAAAACGGTAAAAATAAAGCTTAGTCAGTTGGGTAATCAGAAAAGATTGGGGGAGGGAGAAATAATTTTATCTTTGTTTTGATGACTTCATTACATGTATTTTCTTTATATTGACGTAACACTTTGCTTTTTATGGGGGTGGAGCAAAGCAAGGAGAAGATCTTTTTTGGGGATCAAGTTTTCAGCGTGAATTTTTTGCTGTTTTCAGCTCCAAATCTAAGAAAGTTCTTTATATTAAATCAAGTTTTTCTGAATGATTTTTATGCTATTTTGTAACTTTTTTGGCGATGTTTCAACATTTTCGGAATCAGAAAAAGGAACTGAAAAAACATCAGTCTCTCAGCTATTCATATTTTTACGCCTGTGATTACACTTTTTTTATTTTTAAAACCACCAGGAAAGCAAGCTATCTCTTTTTTCATACTCTTTCCTAGCTAAGCCACCGGCCCTGCAGCGTAAGAAGGAGTTAAGCAAAACCCATAAGCTATCAGGTAAACCCTCTCTCAAACTTAGTGAAAAATCATTTCGTGCCATGCGCACGATGATTGTTTCCGGAACTCATATTTCCATGTGGAAACCTCCAACACCTAACTTCGACTTGTCGAAAAGCAAATTTTACGCCCAAACTTGTTTGAAAGCAAATTATATTTCAATCAGATCACTTCGTTCTTTCGACAAATTTTCTATTCAAATTTAACGTTTCGCTCCCCTTAGTTACCGGGGAGCTTCTTCAGAACACGGTAGATGTTAATAATGTGACATACAAACTGTACAACATAAAATGTTGTACAGTTTGTATGTCACATTATGTTGTACATTATTCACATTATGTTGTACATTACACATTATGTTCACATTATGTATATTTATGTTGTACAGTTTGTATGTCACATTATTAACATCTACCGTGTTCTGAAGAAGCTCCCCGGTAACTAAGGGGAGCGAAACGTTAAATTTGAATAGAAAATTTGTCGAAAGAACGAAGTGATCTGATTGAAATATCGTTACACTCGACATACGAGGAATGCCTGCTATATTGAAAGCAAATTTTCACGTGGGTAAATTAAATGTTTAAAAGCTGGAGTCTTACGCCACAGTTGGACCTGATTTCCATCTATTTTCTCTTTGAGCTATTGAAAGGTTATTTGACTCATCAAATATATGAGAAATTGAGAGTTTAGAAGACTCCAAAGGGGTCTTATTGCCTTCCCGTCAGCAGTCATTTACACATTTTGCAGACAAAGCAAACTACAATTTGAATCAAAATCATGAAATTTAATGCCGATTCCACTCAGGCACAGGCATATACGGTAACGCGTGAAGCGAGAACCATCTCAAAAAAGCAGAGGGGAATCTTTTTACTTTGGCTGATCAATCTGCGGACGCGAGCCTTACTATTTTACCGGGTGTGTCGCAATTCCCACACTAATGATACAACGAGTTAATTCGTGACTTTTTGATGACAAGCTTGATCTCATTCCATGAGCCACGTTCTCAATTAGCATATCATTTTTAACAAACACCTCTAAAATAAATTTTTTTTCCCCCTTTTAACCATTTTTAATTTTTATCACGGCTCAGAAGTTGAATGAGATGGGGATCTTGCCATGTACATAGGCCTCTGTGTCTGTTCATGTTGTTAAAAAGGGAATTAGGTTGTCGTCGGTTCTACGCACTTGCATCTATTCGGGACTTTTCACTGAATGAATCATTACCGCTTACGAATGCCAACGTTTCATATTAATTTGTAAGCAACAGAAACAAATCACCACAACATATACACATTGCCTCATAATTCTGGGAAAATTGCTACTTGTATAAAGGCTCTAGTTGCAAAGAGGGGAACGAGAAACTTGAACTTCTTCTTTTTGAACATTGAGAGATTTACACTTTGGTTTGTAAAAACAACCTTAGACTTCTATAAAAAAATTTTTTGGCATTTGAAGCCAAATCACATTCAAAGAAAACCGCTTTAATTTCTCCCCAAAATACAAATACCCTTTTAATTTTTTAGACATTTAGACCCTTTTTAGCTTATTCTTCAATTGGTCTTACAACCTATTCTCTCGAAATCATTTTTCAAAAACACGACCACGCCCTTAACTTTGTTAACCAAGAATTTTTTTCTTTTAGCAAATCCAAATCGACGACAAAAATCAATCTAATATTTAAAAAAAATAAACCATCTTACCCTCCCAGTTTTTGATTTATCATCTTGGGTCGTATACCAAATTTCCTTGGTTTGCATTTCATTCCAGGCACGAACGTATGAAGGATTTGTGAAAGGGGGAGGGGAAATTGGGGCAGCGCCCGAATTATGTGACGATAAACTTTTTTGGGGAATTCACTTGAAATAGGATGCCGTTTATCTCTTTTTGGGTTTATGCAAGATCCGAATGGAAGGTCCAGGCGAAGGCTCAAGAGCCTTCTTTCAGGCGAGATCGTGCGAGTGATTGGTAGTATTTTTGTGATTTAGAATATTATATTTAGAATACTGTATTATAATTAAGCGCAGCCCAACGCAAGAAACCGCGCGCACGCACGCAATCACTTTGCGTCATTTCCACGCTGTGTTTCGGTGGAAACGCATTGGTCCGGCGGCACTCAAACGAGTAACTAGAAGAAATGCGGAAGGGATTGATCAGATTTCACTCTTACCAGCCATGAACACGTCATTATGGATTAGCACTGGCCCAAATCCCAACTTTGAGGGGCGTCTCTCGCTTTCCCGCTTCGGAGCGTTGGAAACTTCAAAGAGGACCAGGACACAAAATTGTTCTCTGTTTATTTAGACCTATCTGAGAGGCCCCTCTACCGCCAGTGTAATTGATTTCATTGTAGGACGCATAGCTTTAACGGCTCGTAAAAAGAATAATGGTTATGAAACTCCCTTGAGGTCGTAAAAGTGTAAGCGTGAAATGTCGGAAAGTTTATTTGTTCGCCGCATGTTCATCTCTGAATGTGCAGGGACGTAGCTCTGGTGCGAAACAGGGGACGATTGTCCAGACCTGCTTCAGGGTTTCCGACTTCCAGGGTTGAGATCGCAGTTCTCGGCTTTACTGTTAACGCGTTTACTGCTTGTTAAATCCTCCAAGTGAAGAAGATCGTCGCAAAGATCCTTTACCGCGAGCACAACTGCACCGCTGCGGTGAGGCTTGAACGCATGACCTGTTGATCATAGTTTCCCTTTCATCCACTTGTCCTCGTTGTCGACTAGACGGTGTTGCCGATGGTGATAGTTGCGCGAGAACATTAGAGACTGGCCCATTTTCCCTCGCAAAATTCTAAATCTGATTGCAGTTTTTTTTTTATAGTAAAACATTTCCGAATATGCTTTCACTAAAGCACAGAAGCTCATTAGTTGTTTTTCTATATGAGCAATATGCAAATTTTTGCCTGTGGAATTTTGAAATTTGGAAATGTCAACTTGTAATGACTTTTCAGAAAACCGACAAATTACGGAGAATTTTTTCTGTTTTCCTTCGGGAGAATGATTCTTTATAGTTATGTCTATATAGCACCCTGCGTTGCAAACTTATCCTATTGTATTTATGTAGGCCACAGTGGCAAGCTTGTTTCGTGTCTTATGTAATCAATAATTAAGTGTGACGTCACATTTGTTTTAAAAAGCAGAGTTCTGGATCAAGAGCTAGAAATTAAAAACAGGCGTTGCTGTAAGTAGGATTTAGTCCCATTATTTTAGAAGATTTTAACTTGCGCGTACGCCAGAGCATATTGGTTGATTTGGCAAAGTATCCGAGCTGCATTCAGCGTATTCTGCGAAAAAGCTTTTGTGGAAGCGGGCTTTTAAGCTCAAATTGTCCCCCCCCCCAATACTCGCAGATCACTGACAGTTGCAATAAACGTGGTTGCGCAGACCTGCTTCCGAGCTTCAAAGATGAGAGAGTCGCGCTCTATTGTCCCATAAACTTGCTGCTTGCGAAGATACTACACAGTACTTCCATCTCGATGTTTCGGCGGTGCAAGCCGATTCAGATCCATTAGATTAGCAAGCAGATAAAAGCTCTTCTCCCCCCCCCCCCCCCCCCAGTTTAAACGTGTAGTTTTTATGAAAGAAAAAATTAAAAAAATACTTTCGACTAGCTTCGATCAAAAAAGGATTCTTGATTTAAAAGAAAATCGGGAAAAAAAACGCCTCCATAAAATTTTTTTGGAGTCAAAAATGTTTGATAATATAAAAAAGTTTTAAAAACACAAAGCTACAGGAAATTATCATCGCAAAACATTTTCAAAACGTTAAAACAGAAAGTTCACGCAGGATTTGCACTCTTAACTTTTTTAACTTTTATTTTGTGTGATGATGTTTTCTTGTGACATCAGAAAATAGTGCGCTATTAAAAATTAATTTAAGTTTGATTAGAGTTCATCAGTGAAGCTTGTTTGTATTTGTTTCAACATGATTTTTTCACGTGGCGTTGAAAAATGTTATCGATTTTACATCATGAAAAAGATAATGACGTACCTCGATCGCAAATTTATTATTTGAAAATCGCAGCATTAAATTTTCTCCTTCAATTTTGTTTAAAATCTCCTGTGATTAAACGGCTCGAAATGCGATTCAAATCTATGTTGTTGTTATTGAAAACTACAGTAAGCGAAATGCAGCTTCTTAAAATTCAGTGAATAATGCCGAAAGATTTTTTTAAAATCTCTATTGTTGCCAAGGCAGTTCTGGTCCTTGAAATACAGGGAAGTTTGTCATGAGACAAAGACAACAGCAAGTCAGTGACGTTACCGGAGCATCTCGGAAATGAGATCAGAGTATAGGTTTATCAGTTCTATCAAAAGCAATGCAACCACGAACGAAAATTTGCTGCAAATTACTTTTTCAAAAGATTAACAACGCAGAAATGAAACTGCATTAACCTTAAATGTTCATACTTGCAAGTAAGTTTAAGTGCGGCGTTTGGCTTTGATTTTGCTTAACAGAGGTCTGTTACGTTGTTTGTCTCTTTATTATATATCGTGTGTCACAACACCATCGTTACAAAAGAAAGCAAAGAGTGGTCAAAAAAAAATTCAGCAATTGCTTTATTCCTGTTTTTTCCATTTGTTTTCGCAATATTCGAACTTTTGCCTTGTTGGTAGTTGTAAATATTTTTCTTTTGCTCGGAATGACGCAAACTCGAAGAGCAATGTTTACAGTAAGTGAAACCGAGGTTTTGCGAATTAAAGAACATTCAAGGTGACAGATTATAGTTTAATCTTGAGGAGAAAAAGGCTGATTACATTAGCAAGTGTAACTGCATATGCGACATAAACACAAAACGAGACACAAAATATACTATTGAAAAAAACGTGGGCCAAACTACACCATGCTTAGGTATATGCGTTGTACCATATCAGTAAAAAGGCAAACCAAGAAACAAAATTTCAAAAACTGTTCGTAAAAAGCAAGCGTACAAATGCAATGAATCACAATGTTTTGGAACAAAGTAAAAGTAGACGCCAGACTGGATTAAACCATTGGAACAAACATTGGCCCAACCAGATGCAAATAGTGGAGTAGACTAAAAAATATATTTTTGCAGACTTAGTGGTCCTCAATTTTAATAGATGCCTTTTTGAACATCGATTTTCTAAACTTCAATTTTGTCAATATGACTGCCTGCAGTCAGGCTCTATTTGTTCCATGACTTTTATTTTTGGAAATCGACATTTTAGAGCCGTTCTCCCTCAAAGCACCTTCATTCGTTGATCGAGTTTAAAAACCTAAGGGCGAGGGCCGTTACCATTACAAATTGTAGTTTTCACAAAAATTTTAAAAGTTTTGCCAAATCTTTCGGTCAAAGCTGATAGCAAGTTACAAAAAAACTATACCGCTTTAAATCAAATAGGCGAAAACTACTATTTATTTGTATTTATTTATTTAGAAATCAATGATGGTCCTGGTCACGTCACAGCTAACCTATATCGCAATCACTTGTGACAATTTTAATTTTTCACTTAAATGTTAATTAAATAGTTTGCTTTAAATTACTACCGCAATACGTTAGCAGCAATTATAAAAAGTGCTGTTAGGCGTACATGACAACATCCTTGAGGGTGGATTGCTAGATTTGTAGACTTCAAACTTTGGTCTGCTGTGCATCATTTTTATTTTGTTGTCCTCAAAAACTTTTACGACTGGTTGTTTTTTGGAAGAAATGTCTTGCACGCTCCAGGTGAAAAAACGTGTCAAATAAAGTAAAAAACTTCACCTACGTTTATGTTTGTCTGTGGCGTCATGGTGTTACAGGTTCCTCGATCACATCCCTTTCTGAAACAATCGCTGATGATATTTTGAGGCAAGGAAGCGGAAAACGCTCTGTCGATGTGACTTGAAATGAAGAAACCGAATTAAAAGTCAATGTTTTTTAATTTGATTCGAAAAAGAATATTTTGCGTCACTGACGTTCATTTTGCGTCCGTTGAAACGAATCACGCAATCGTGACTACAGCGGAAGCAGCGATGTGACTCAAATCACGTGTCAGTTACTTTGCACTAAGAGCGTTGAAATAAGCAAACTTTAATTTCATATATTCGCATGATTCTTTGCTAAAAATCCTCTTTACTGCGCACAGGCCTGAGTTTTGCTACTCATTGTCACACCAGGGCTCGTGATGTTTTACTTATGCAAATAAGGCATTTAGAGAAAATAACTTTTGGAAAAATTAAGGCTTTTTGACGGTCAAGTTATCATTAACTGAATATAGTTCTTTGAATTCTTAATCATTTTAGATTTTGCAGTAGGCCAAAGAGTTCGATCAATTCAAAAACAGATCTACCAGATTGGAAAAATTATGTTATTGTTTTAACTGTTTTAACCTTGAAGCAACTTGAAGCTGAAACAATAATTTGATGATTACAAACAAATCAAATCTCCTGTGTTACGATAATTTTTTTATTCTACTTCGTAAGGAAGAAGAGAATTTTGGTAAAAACAAGTATTTGCCTTGCAGTTTTATTTTTAACTTATCGCTAACTTGTAACAGAATTATTTGAAAACCAACCGAGTTGGTGTAAGTTCAAGAGGCTACGTAAGAAAGACGTATAGGCTACCTTCGGTACAAACGCAGGTTGTTTTGCCTCAACGACTAAACAGCACTGCTTACTACAAACTGTAGTACAATGATTTACCTCCAGGACTTGGATAGGTCAAAGGTGTCGGGAAAAACATCAGGGCGCTGCTTTGCAGTCGGTACATTTTGATTCAATTTCCTCATCGACTCATGCCAAAAACTTCCAGTATTCATAGATTTTCTGCTTGGCGCTAAGCCATGGCGTGGAAAGTGAAATATGAAACAGAGATCATTTAACCATTATTATAAAAGTGTGCTGGTCCTATGAAACCGTTTCGATTGAAAAAAATTGTGAATTTTCTATTTGGCCAAAGTTTTGCATTGGATCACTTGAAGTAACAAATGCAGTCGGAAAGCATAGGAGGCAACCAACCTGGGATGCTGTCATCATTAAACAGTTTATGCTTGGCTTTGGACTCAACTCGATTGAAATATAAAGTTTTATCCTCTGATTTCCGGAAAACCTTCACAGTTATTACAAAACGCAACAACGTTGTGTTCAGACTTGCTTCGAAGTTACCAGTGCTACTGCCACACTGCATTTTTCGCAATCAAACCGTGCAAAGGAAATTGCCGTGAAGTGCTTTTGTCACAAGAAAGCGAAGAACTCGTTTTTTTCATTCAGGCGCGTCGAAAGAAACCTTTTTGGCGATTTTATTTTTTTTGATGTAATGCGACATCATACATTAATGTTGTTTAAGTTCAGAATTGAGGGATGGCGACTTTTGCCAACCTCCTACCCG
The DNA here is from genome assembly GCA_963675345.1 of Trididemnum clinides. Lineage (NCBI taxonomy): Eukaryota > Metazoa > Chordata > Ascidiacea > Aplousobranchia > Didemnidae > Trididemnum > Trididemnum clinides. The sequence continues at coordinate 16,347,517 of OY776294.1, forward strand.
CTCGATAAGCCAATGATTTCATTTAATGTTGCGCTTTTTGCAGCATGAGTGGTAACGTTGGCATAACCAGGTAAATAACAACCTTATCTTCCAACGATATTTGTTGAGAATTTCATAAAGGCAACTACATTAAAGGCTGGTTTCCATTAGGTGTAGATTGCAGGCGTAGCGTGAAAAATTCTAGAAATGGAAACCAGCATCTAGTGTCGTTTGTCAACGCACTTTGGTAACCACCTCCCGCGTAGGGGAAAGGTCATTGTTTTTATCATTATTAAAATCTGAGTGCACAAAAACCAAAAAAATCGTCATATAGAATGAAACCGCACCCTAGCGTGAAAAATTAGCGCCTATCTCTCGAAGTTTTCGGGTTCCTACGTCGACTTCCTTGGGCATATGTGAAATGTGCGTCTGTCGTCAAACTTAGCAAGTCGCAAGCTTCGTGGGATGATCAATTCTGTAAAAAAAGCAATTGCACGTTTTTGTGACGTATGTTCTGAGCTGATGGCACGAAAAGATCTAGCACTTTGTGGTTTCGCGTGTGTATTTATTTTGTGAACGTGCAGAAAGCAGTCAGTTACGCAGCTTTGAGTCAGTGCAGAAGTACGTTTAGAAAATTCTGATTGTATTTTGCTTACTTTTAATGTAAATCGACTTAGATAAAATATAAAGTTACATTTCAAAACACAGAATGCAATCTGCTATCTACCCTTCGGAGGGAACTGCAGTTCCAGCAGTTTTGAACAAATCTCCGCATTTCCAGTGTAGCTGTGGATGCTTTGATTGGTTCAATGAAATATCGGAGCTAAATCAATCGCTCTGCTTATGTTTTGTTTTGGTTTTGTTGAAAAACGATTACTACTTGTGTGGAAACAAATATAAAACAGATGGCTGGATCGTTGGTGGCTATTTTTACTACATCAAACAATTTTGTATTTGAATAAGCTCAAATTAGGGCTTGTTTTGGCAGAATATTGCTTAATTTTTTACTGTAGTTTCTCTCTAAATAGGGCGATACAACGAGATGCTGGTGTTTTTCCATTCTTAAATTTAGGCTTTACATGTTCTCTTTTGTGAATGAAGTTGTTTTGAGGAAAAATAGGCAGTTAGTATTTTTTTTTTAAAGTGAACATTGCACAAGGTTTATAAGCAAGATGTTTTGGTTTTTCGTACCAAAAGATTTTAGACAAAGAACGAAAGCACGGATACAGAGGATAGTTTGAAGTCAAGCTGCAAATTGTTTTTAAATGTCATGTTGACCACAGTTTTCACCACTTAATGATGAGATTAAACTTTTCTTGTTGCTTATTGTAACGAAGTTAGGTTACGCCGATAAGGATTGTCTAAGAGAATTTTGATCGGTTGCTTTTACTCTTTCCATCAAAGCGTTATTTATAATTGGTTTCGAGATAAGGGTTACCCCCTACCCCCTTTAATCAAAGGTCTATTGTATGGATTTTCAACATTTTTGACATAATCTTAGGTCAAGCCGATAAGGATTGTTTGGGAGAATTTTGATCGGTTGCTCTTACTCTTTCCATCAAAGCGTTATTTATAATTGGTTTCGAGATAAGGGGTACTCCCTATCCCCTTTAATCAAAGGTCTATTGTATAGATTTTCAACATTTTTGACATAATCTTCATGCATGGAGGGCAGAATAGGGTGAAAATTGATGCTTAAAAGTGGACATTTGACTACACACAGACGGATTATTTAATTTGTTCCAAAAAAGCAAACCCGCAATGTAAAAACAGAAAGAAACGTTGCAGACTCGGATCAAATGGTTGAATTTTCTGTGTTCATTAATTCAGATAATTATTAACCTCGATCAGCGGCCTCATCGAAAAATGTCACATCAAGTTTATAATGTTTAAAGCTTGTTCGAGCTACAGATTTGATATCATAGTGTTTGAGAAACAAGCTCTTCAAAATGTTGTTCTCGCTGGGAATCCCCATCTCTTTAGTGTGGCCATGGCTTCAGACTATGAAAAATGTAGCGACGAAGACAGACAAAATGGGTATTAAGCCTAATCGAAGTCTAAAAGTGTTTTTTCGTACGCACAGGAAATGACAATATTTATCTAATTCTTTAATTGTTTGATGAGCCGCAGTGATAATATACTGTAGAAAATGGTTAAAAACGTGAAAAGATAATCTACCAGTAGAGTATTGGCATTCTGCTTTAACGTGTCGCGTTTCTGAGGTATGGCTTCCATTGCCACCTTATTAACTTGGCTTTTGCTTCGAATAGTTTTGACATTATCGCCTTCGCATTGTGAAAACATAAATAACTTGTATGCATTCCAACTGGTTTAAAAAGCCAAGCTGCAAAGAATCATTATTGGTAACCAGCGGTCACGTCTAAACATTTTGCTGTGACAACCGTGTCCTAATGTGTCTTTTACAAGATGGGACTGCGCCTTCAAATTGCAACTTTTTTTATTTATAAAATGTTAATGCAAAGCCCTGTTGTAGAAAGGCTACCGCCTTATACCGGCTAGAAACTAGATATAACCAGTTTTTTTTTTTTTCAGATTAAATTTTACTTCTAAGCGATGTTTTTGTGAAGGTATTGAGAGTGCTTATTGTGTGAGTGTAGAAATTTCAACTACGAAACAAGAGAACAATCATCAACCAAATTTTACTGGGCATGGATGTGAGTGAACAACACGTAGTCCCTTCCTTTGATAGTAACATGAACAACATATGTCTCAAGGTGAAGATGATTGCTTTCTTTTAGGGGTGTGGCCAGGATTTTGTTTCTGAAGGAGACCGGAGTGAATCTACATTCACTATCTTTTTACTGATTTCATAAGTGCTTTCTAAAGACGTTAAATTTACTGAAGTCCTTACTTGCAACACTTGCAGTATGCTGTATACCTAGCTAAAATCTTTGCTAGACCCTCAGTTTCGTGCTATTTGTTTGAACTATCGCTGAAATGACTTTTTTTTAGAATGAGAGCGAGTTTTTTCAAGACAATGTAAAGACGAATAAACACTTGACCAACCACCAAGTGACAGATTCAGTTTACTCTATTGTTCCCGACACCGTTCAAGGTATCATATAATTTTAGCTATAACTAATAGGCTGAATTGTATAGTTGGTTCCGTAAGTATTGCCGTATTGGCGAAAGGAACCATTACCAACCACCTTCCAAAAAAACTTCCGAAATCTTGGCTGAGTATTTTCAGCTATAAATAATCAAAAAAATCTACAATCTTTTGTCAAAATTTTTTTTATAGGCTATCAAGTAAAATGATATCGTTCATCTTTTTTAGCCACCATTTTGCCGTGCTTGATCAAAGCTTGGCATTAAACTGGCTCAGTTACAAGATGTAGCTCAAGATCGTGTGCATTGAGATTTTCTTGATTTGGGTTGCACTCGAAACTACTTAAAAATGATAACGCCTTAGAAAATGAATGTATCATGTGCAAGAATTTATAATGCATGTAATATTCAACGCAGTAGCTCAGACATGAGCAAAAATTTTGGCGAAGAACATGAATCTTAGTTGCTTAGAGCCTTAGACCACTTAAATTGGCCGAATATCAGGAAAAACAGATTTTTTATTCAAAATGGAGATGCTTATTGAAAGACGAGTCTTCTCGCACGTCATAAAAGAAAACAAGCGTTTTTTCTAAGTGTTTTGTCACGATTCAATTCGCGTAATTGCGTCCGGTTAGCTATTGTTTTATTTTTTTTTTTTTACACGAAGCTAACAGTGATAAGAACGACTTTTGACCAACTCAAACGTGACTACCAAAAGCTATTTACGGGGTTTTTACCGGATGTGACAAAAGCAACTTTTAAGCCTAGCATTGCTAAGGATCCGTGTCAAGCTGTAGGCGGTGGCCGTATAGTGTATCACTAATCGTGATAGAAGCAACAGCCAAAATCTGGAAAGCACTCGCTTGCTGTTTTGAGAATAAATGGCGGTGGGAAAGGGGGATCGGTAGAAGAAAATGTTACGTCTCCTCCAATACGAGCTAGAGCATCAGCACAGCCAGGGGGTTAAGAAGGCTCTAGCCTTGTCGATCTTTGCAACGTCGCTTCATCCCACCAATAACAGTCGTAAAGGTTACGTCCCTGGGCGATAGGTTAAAATATAAAGCTTATTCTTAAACGTTGTGTTTGATTTTTGAGGTACCGTTAAACTTTAATTCGGGCACGCCTTGTCCCGCACGGTAATTGCGAGATTGTTTGCCATCGGGACGAAAGCGGTCCCACTTTTTCATAATTTTCGTTTCGTTTTGTTTCGAATAAAGTTATTGTTACGTCACAGATTGCATTATCCAAGAACCAAATCAAGCAGCACATTTTAATGCAAAAGCGAAGGAAAACGAATCGAATCGACGCCTCGCAACTACTTTAAACACTCAGGTATATTGTTTCACTTTTGGTGTTTTCAGCTTTGTGGTTTCTTCTAAAGATTTATACATCCCGTCATCCCAGTTTTGTTTATTTGTTCCTAATGAATATTTTTATCATTGAAATTTAATCCTTTTAGCAAGTAGTCCTTGGGCCTTCAGAAAAAACTTTTTGTGATCCCAAGTGGGAAATCGTAATTTGAACTTAGGACTTCAAAACTATTTCTAGGACCGCCCTCTGTTTTTTATTTTGATGCCGCTCCAAATACTGAACTTACACGGTTATTGAATTTCATTCTTGAGGCTGGCACACACTGTTTGGTTTTGTCTGATTCATTTTAATTTCACACGTTTTAATCGATATTTTTTGTCATTTTACAAATTGTTATTGATTGCTTTTCTCTTTTAGGAAGAGCTTACATCCGGAAATGTTAAATTCGAAAGCATCGATTTAACTGACACCACTATTTCACACCGACATCCGCTAAAGTAGGTATATTCTAGAACAATGAAGCTGTTAACTGTATAATTGAAACAAACAAGTGCCTGATACGTTGAAAATGCTCAAAACAAATTTTATTGTTATTTGTGTGCGACAGACTAAACATAATTTTATGAGTCGGCTTACTTGGAAACTAGAAGGGTAAAATTCCGAGCGTGTTTTTTTTTGCTGATATTGTGAAAGCAAATGTGTCAATTCGGCATAACGTTAGCATAATTGATTTTATAATCAATTTTATTGAACCATTTGCGGAAGCGCCTCTTAGCACGGTCTTGTCAGGGGATTTTTGATGTGTCTGTTCGACCTGGCTGTAGTTGAATATTCGTAAATTGACAATTTGTGCTTGTTAAATTGCCTGCAGTAGAAAATGCTTTGCACCAGCGGAATCGGTGACCCGAAAGTGGGTCTGAAACGAAGTTGTTCTACATGTAAAACTTGCCGAAAGTAAGCAAAAAAAAAGGGCGAAACGAAACGCGCAAACACACAAAAACTTTTGTTGTGCAAGACTAGTTTAAGATATGTTCAAACGAAACAGCCAATTGGTTTACAAGCGTTTCTAAAGCTCGGTACCAGCAGCCAATGCAGTGTCAGCCGTACAGAAGGTGGCTTTCCACAAAAGGCTAAATAGTAGGTTGTAATGGTATGCGGATCTTTTGTAGAAAGCCCCCTGCCAAAAAAACACCTCCGCCACCGCTCTTATCCAGTTAGAATTTTTATTCATTGATGGAATTCAGCTCTGAATTCAGCGATGTCAGCTAATATTTAGTTCTTGCTCTAAAATGTGCAGTACTTAAAACGTGGCGGGGGTGTTTTTGTCAAATCTCACATTTTTGCATCAGTGGCGGGGGCTTTCTACAAAAGATCCGGGTACGCTTCCCAATAGATGCAAGTTTCAAATTTTCATAGAGATGAAAACTTCTTCAGCTCACGGAGACTTTTTAAAGTAGGAGATGTGCCCCTTTCTATCTCAGCACTCTTTCCAACCGCAAAGAAAGTTTAAACCTGCTCCCTACCCTTTCAGCGCCCCACCAATCTCACTAAATATTACGTTAAAAAATTTCAATGAAATTTCTACTTAATTTTTCCACAGATTCGGTCTCCCAGACTCTCTTCATCTATCCAGCTTGGACGAGACTGTCCAAGAAGTACCCACTGGACAAGAGTATCAGGGTTTTAGCCTTGAAAGCAACCAAGAGGCGACCCAACCTTACAATTATGAGGAGACTGCAAATGACGACGTCCCAGGTAGGCCTTGAAAGTGCACCCAGCCTGCAGATTTAGTTGTATAAGGCGCATTCAAAAAGATGATCAACAATCCTTAAGGAAAATTTACACTTCCAAATGCAAAACCAGCAGTTTGTTTTTTTTTTTGCATGATATATAACAAAACATACTGCAAATCTTGGCTTGGTTTTTGAAAGTGTCCGAAGTCTTTTGATTTTTAAACGTGAGAAACGTTGCGTAAATCTTCCTTATCTCTTTTGATCTTTCCTGTGACACCATGGGGCATTGCACTGCTTACCAACACCCAGTTTTACAATACTGGGCAATTTCCAAGTCTCTCGATTGCTTGCTATGACAACAATAGCCTTTTAGTAAAAGTAATTTTCATTCGCGAAAATTAAGGCTGTTAAAACAGGTACCTGCTCTCTTCTCTTAACAATATGCACCTCCGATATATATAATCATACAAGACTTTATGAAAAATGTTTAGCCTTTCCCCAACTTTTTTCAAGCTTTGAAAAATTGTCTCTTGTAAGATCGTTGCATCTTTCCAGCTCTTGATGACTTTTTTTCCAGAGAACATTGTTTTTCGATTTTACCCTGAAAAATTCGTTTTCAAATAGAGATTTGGATTATTTTGCTTTGCATTAAAAGCATGGTCGGAAACATTTCCGGTAACAATTCTTGATTTCATTTCAGCTCCAAAAACTCCTGGGTTTCCTCTCATTACCCCCGGCACTGGCGCCAAAATGAATGACGCGATCTGTCAATCATTTTCAGCTTTTAATGACGTCATGAGGAGAAAAAACATGCCGAAAGGTAAAAAAAGTGGTTTTACGAAGGAAGTGTAATAGTATAGGCCTAAGCAATGTACTAACTGTGTATAAAAAGCTAAATGGAAATGGAAGTTACTTCCGGTGAGAATAACTAATAGTGCGCAAAACTGACGTTTATTGGCTGCAATGAGGTATTTACGTTTCACAGCTGATGCGAGCTTTTTCAAAAAACTTTCAGTGACCCTTGGGTTCCTTCAAGTCAAAATTGTAACTCACTGTATGCAGCCTGTCGTTCTAAGCGACTATTGTGTCTTTTCCGATGTTAGTATGCCTTGTTGGTGGGGTTGCTGGTCTGCACTTAGTATTCAATTGAAAATGGGATGACTTGTACTCAATCGAAGTTGAAATTTAGTTAGAAATGGGATGCCACTTTTCCTTGGCCTGTTTCGTGATTGCGTTAGCTGCTTGACCTTGGACAACCGTTGCATCCTTTGCCTCCATCTCAAGGAGGAGGACATGTCAACACTACAACAATAACGGCATGTTGAATTATTCAAATGTAGATCCTCGGCTATGGACGAATGAGTGCTTGTTACATTGGTTGAATTGGATCGCAGACGAGTTTAGTATATCGTCAGTGGATACAAGCAAGTTTATTATGACGGGAAGAGAGATGTGTCTACTACAGAAAGAAGAATTCTTGCAGCTTTGTCCTCCCTTTGTCGGAGAAATCTTCTGGGAACATTTAGACCGACTTCAATCGGGTAAGTGTACAGGTTAAAATTTCAATTAGAGCTGTGACTAATTAAGTACCTAGTGCATGTTTGCTTGATGGTGAGGAAACAAAAAAGAGCAAAGCTATGCATTTATATTCTTTATCATCGCCTGTTAGTCTTTTTGTGCCAGTGTTGCTATAACCTCATTTATGTTTAGAGTGCAGCTCTGAGCATTATCTGAGTCAAACTTCATCAGAGTTGAACACAAATGCAGAAAACATGATCTCAAGCGTAGCTGGTGAGTTTGCAACATGATTTGATAAAAATTCAAGCTTTTGTTCTTTGGAAATTCTTATGAACTTGAAAATAGCAGTTGAAATATTCGAAAAAAATAATCCAACAAATTGAGTAACTCCGAAGCAGGTCTGAACACAAGATATTTTATGTATAAGTGCATTGTATTGTCCATGTTTATCCTTTATTCACGAGAAAGCGAATTGTATCGCTATGGAGGTGAAAAGGTTTTTCACTGAATAAAGGGCAAAGATGTAAAATTTCATCCCCTTTCAAAGACTTCTCTTCGCTCTTCATCCTGTGACGCGTTAATCCGATTCCGTTTAACATTGCTCCTTTTAAATTATCAACGTGATGAAGTATTGCTGTCTGAGCCTGAGCATGAGAAATCTCGAGCAGAATTAGATATACATTCACAATGATAAAACACTTTGCTTCTCTTTTCCCCCCAAACAATACAATATCAGTATATGTCACTGATTGCATCTTTGTTTTTGTCAGATGAACCAAAACTGACCGATCTAAACTACGACGGATTCGGATTTACGGAACAGACACTCAATGTTGACATTTCCCAGCTTCCCTACACTCCCGAGAAGTATTATCCGACTTCAAATGAGGCCAGTTCTAGCTCTTTTTCCGCACCGAAGTTCGATTTTCCTCCCCAATATGCCGGACCGGATAACTTATCTTTTCCGCTTCAGCAACCTCAGACTTTCTCTGACGGATCTCCTTACCAGGATAAAACTCCGCTTTTGGACATGACTCAAATCAAGCAAGAGGACATTCCGTTTTCAAGTTTTCCTGTTGACACCGCACCCGTAGCCTCTAACATGTTTCCGCTCTTCATGAAAACGGAACAAAACCCTTCGTTTTCAGATCCTAACGAGAGTGTGCAACGTCCTACGTCCTTGCCTCTAAACAGAAATTTCACTACTCTTGAAAACCGCAAAAATTCGGATCCCAATATATTCTCATCCGCCCAGTTCAATCAGCTCCAATCTCTGACGCCTCAATCTCTGGTCGCCCCAGAGCAAGGAATTTCTCCTTATTCCACCACCTCCTATCCGCCTGTTCCTTCCCCTCTGCACTCCGGTTATCAACATTTCAACTCGTCAAACTACCCATTGGGTGAACTTAACTCGCCAAACTACCCATTGGGCGATTTTCACCAACTCCAGGAAAATCTGATTTTTCAACGATCCACAAAAGGTAAATACATTGCTTTTTGGTCTTATCAAGAGCAAAATCTGATTTTGTGCGCCAGAGTATCTTTATCGGGGTAGATGCTGCTTAAGTTATATTTTTTACCTTTTTAGGGTTTTTGGTATACATAGGCTTTATATTCCTTTCAAGCACAGTCGTTGGGCCCAAGCATGACACATAATAGTTTTGCAAATTATTTCGTGTAGTGGTCCAAAACTCCCTTCTATCGCTATGAATTACTTAGTACGTCTTCAACATCCCTCGTTGAAAAGTCTAAAAACTTACTACTCTGTGTGCAACAAATTTAAAAACTGTTTAGAAAAAATCCAGCAAGCGATATTGAGCAAGAACGCTGATTTAAGACAGAAACATCAGAGCATGCGTCATCGCCCGTACGGCTGGGCTAACAAAAGCAGGGAGGCCACGAACGGATACAGCTCCGCGTTTCAAAGATGGAAGAGCTATTCCGACGTTGATCCGCCAAGCAGACCGGTGATACCAGGAGCGTTTCTCACCGGATACAACGGTAAGGATTTTTAGCGGCGTCATCCATTGTCTCTCAGTGATGGCAAAACCTTTCGAAGCTGTACATGGGACAACGCTGCGTTCAGGCCTGCCTCAAAGCTGCCAATACTGCTGACACAGTGCATTTCTACTACCTTCTTTGTAAAACGCCGTTTGTGCGTTTTACAAAGGCGCTGCATTGTAGAAGTTATGTGAACCCTGCACTGCGTCCGACGTCTTTTGTTGTTTTTGTTGTTGTTGTGATTACCCCTCCTCTTTCTCGGGATGGAGGCACGGCGCGAACGGCAATTCAGGTTCATGCCGTCAACCTAATTGAAATTAGGCTAGGGGAAAGACGGCAGCCTATTTCGAACCAGCCATGAATGGCAGGTAGCCCCACCACCAACCAGGCGGACTGTTTACGTCATTGTTGCCGACGTTACAGAGTTACTTGTTGCTTTCAGGAAGCGGCCCCATACAACTTTGGCAGTTCCTCATTGAACTTCTCACTGACCTGTCGTGCCAGCACTTCATAACATGGACGGGCGACGGATGGGAATTTAAAATGATTGATCCCGATGAGGTTGCAAGGTAAGATATGACGGCATTTTGCTTTCACGTGCAATGACGAGCATCGCTCGTTCAGCAACTCACAGTATTAACTGTCAGCAAGTAATCTGGACTTATTGTATGGAATAGAAGTGGACACGAAAGTTAGTGCTGAGTTAAGATGTATTGCGGGATAACAATAGTATGGTCTAGATCGGGGGCTTCCCACCTGCGGCTCGCTGCATTGTTAAATTGTACACTAAAGTTAGCTTGAAAGTGCTGGATTGTTGCATTGCTAAACCGAAAAGAAGGTGAAGACCGTTTTTTTATGATTGCTGTTTTCCGAGCAACATTTGGACTAATTTTCCACATCAAGACTTATTTTTGGTCATCGTTTTTTTTGCTGACGTCTTTAGTTCCAAACGCTTATACACAAAAATTTATATTTATGTGGTTTGTGGCACGAGGTAGTACTTAAATTTGTAATTTGGTTCATTAGTTAAAACGAATGGGCGTCCCTGGTTCAAATGAACCTTACTTCAAAGTTGGGCGCAAACTATATTTTTGAGAAATTTTTGGCGCTTGATCATTTTAAAAGAATTTTTCCTCCGTGCCGTAAACCTATTTCTAATACCGCTTTCTAATTGAGGTCCCCCCTCAAAAAAACAAAACGAAAAGCAGCTAATTGCATTGCGTGTCTGCCCCATCTTACATATTTTTTCTCTTAGGCGCTGGGGACGAAGAAAAAACAAAGTAAAAATGAATTACGAGAAGCTGTCAAGAGGACTTCGATACTACTACGACAAGAACATCATACAGAAAACTGCGGGAAGGTGGGTGTTGAACTTCGGTTAGGTGTCGCGCTTGCTCCATTTCAGCGATTCTGCGTCCAAGTGGCTCTTACTTTTCTGGTTGCTGCTGAGGTGACGAACTTTTGACGGCACGGTTTTGAGTTTGTCGACTTATAAATTTTGCATCAGGCAGATTCAAACATGTTTACTGATCTTGAACATTTACGTATCGAGGCCCAATAGAGTGGATGAACAGCTGTTGTTCCCGTCCTTGAGTGGTTTGATGCTGATGAACGTGCCACCGATGTCAGCTACGCTGCTGATGTTTATTAAATTACGTTCCTTTTGTTTGCAGGCGCTACGTTTATCGCTTCGTGTGCGACCTCGACAGCTTGCTCGGCTACAAACCCGCTCAGCTTCATGCGATGTTAAATGTGAAGCCAGAAGACGGTTACGTCGACAACTAACTCGTTGCTGCCTCGATTCCCACTATTCGTCAGTTTTGAAGAGACTTTCCCGCCAACTTTATGACTCGCAGCTTTTCGCAGACACTTTGTACATGAGATTTCTCCGAGCATGATCATCGGACGTTGACTTGCTTAATTGGATTTTCACTGTGCACCTGAATATGTTGTTTCTGTCGTGCCTTGTTCGAAGAAAAAAAGAAAAAGGAAGATGAACTTAAAAATGGTCGGGGCAACCTGAAACTGACGAACTCCAGTCGCAATCAGCTGTTTAGCCGAGAGGGACTCTTTTTTTTCAATCTCTCGCTTCCTGCTCAACTACATGTTGTACCGTGTTTGTGGTTGACTGCTGAGTAGAAGACCGCTATTCCACAAACTGCAAATGTCCCTGCGTTCAAATTTGCAGGGATCTTTCTTCAATCAAAGTCTTTTCGTTGTTATTCTGTACATTTGATACGTAACGCTTAGCATGGCAAAGCTATTAGATTCATTTTTTTATTCAATCAAGCAAGAAAACAGTATTGCTGGATGTAATTGATACATTTGGTAATACGAACGTTTCGCAACGTGGAAGCTGTCATTTTTTTTTTCAGTTTCCAATGCTATATTTATCAACTTCCTTTTTGCCAAAACAACGACTTAGCTGCCAATACATGTTGAACGCATTTCTAAAACAACTTCTTTTTTGGTCGTAAAATTGCAGCACTGTTGTTTTTGAAACATTTTTTTTGTATTTTTTTGATAATCATTTAGAAACTTTTGTAACTGGAATATCTTTTGTATTTGTCAGTATTAACTCTTTACCGTTGGTAATTGTAAGCACTTTTCTATTTATTTTTTTTAATAAATTATTTCTCAAAAATTGTTGTTTAAAAGTAATAAAGTTGTGGCGTCGTAAGTGAATCCTAGGCCGGCTGACATTTTGGAATAAAACAGAGAGGGCCTAGGCTCATTATTGTTCGGATTTCGGACACAAGTGTTATGGATTATTGTTTAAAGCGACAATAGCGACTGAAATCCATCAGAGTGCTTTTCAATCACGAGAGAGAGAACTCAGCGGGTCGACGTCACTCGACCGACAAAATTTGTGGAATTCCGTCAAACCGGCAGTTGACCAACAACAAAGGAAATTTTCCAAAACAGTCCGTTGTCCTACAACAGCTGTCTAGCCCTAACCCAGAACAAAACAATTGCTTATAAGAACAAACAATCACTTATAAGAACAAAACAATCCAATTTGTCGGTCAAGTGACGTTTGTGGATAATTCACTTTCATCTGTAAGTGACGCTCCCCCAACTCCGCTTTCTATTTCACCTTCCACATTACTCCTATGGCTGAGCGTCAAGCAGGAGTTCTCTAAATTTCATTTATCTAGAAATATCTTCAGACTGCGAAGTGCACAAGAGAGCTGAATGCTAATCTACAAACTAAAGCAGACACTTGATGTAGCTTGAGGCTACGGGTATGCCTAGGACAACTTCTTTTCTTTGAGCAAACTGTGGACAGTGGCATTGTTTCGACCTATTAGGTCTCTTCAGTGTAGTTGGTGACCTGCAGGTAGCTTGAGGTTTTAATTAAACACAACCAAGAACGTCATACTTGTGGTACCTGAACGAGATCAACTGCATGATGGTCTGTCAGTACTCTGCGAAGCCGTATCCCTCGTGAATAGGCGGCGGTTGTCGCTGGTGCACTACGTCTAACAACTGCTAGAACAATAGCGCCGTCACAGCACAGTGTTCACAGTCTCTTAAAGTAACACAAGAGGCCGCAGATGCCCGTTAAGCGAACTGGAGCGCTCGCGCAACTCAAGATAGCAAAAGGATCTCAGCGAGCCACCATTGTCTTCGCGTGCGCACCCCGAGGCTCTCAAACTTTTGATCTTGCAACAAGGATCAAGATCTTTTATGGAAAATCAACTTTTCCAGAGAGCTATTTGTCTCTATCTTCAACTCAGTGGCCTTTTTTTTGTTTTTTGATGGTCAACTGGTGCTGAGCGGCCACAAAGCTTCATGCGCGTCCTAGGCTGCGCCCTGGGCTACAGGCTTAATGCTGACACAATTTATTCCCATCGCAAATGAAAAGTGCCACTAAAACGTGACAAATTGCACCAAAGTGATTAACATTTGATATTGACAAGCTATTGCAACTTTCCCAAAAGTAAAACAGCTTACGTAAACTCCACTGCATGTAATCATTCATTGTCGCTCATCGGTAATTACGTTGTGTCATTTGGAATTTTTGTAGATGACAGACTGCTAATAAAGAGGTAATTGCTTTGAATGATGAATTTCATCGCCTATTCCGTTAACCTATTTTGTCGAAAAAATCGATCTCGTGAATGGGCGTTAGATTCATCACATTCAGACGATCTGGTGAAGAGACCGTTGCTTTAAAAAACGCAGTTTTTCTTTAGTAGTGGCATAACATTTCGTAACCCCCGAAAATAAAATAAAAGGTCTTCAACGTAAATTTATTCTGATTTTTCTTTAAAGTCTTCTAAAAAATAGATTGCTCCTAAAATAATGTCACTCGGGGAAAACCCTACAGTGAACCCGCTCCATTTCTCTCTTTTGCCTCTCAGATACCGCAAAAAATTCTGCAGCAAAATCAAAGAAATTTTGCAAAGACAGCAAACTTCAAAAAATGCCGCCTGCAATTAACCAAAGTTATTCGCAGCTATTTTTTAACCGTGTGCCTTTTTCTAGTTCTGTTAAAGAATTGGTTGGAGAGCGGTTCTCAACTTTTTATAATACTGGCCCACTATTGTCTTGTATTATATGTCAAGACCAATGCTTACAGTAGTTGTAAACTGCTGCTATCCTAGTCACACGGTTTGGGGAAAAGGTCTTAGTGCACAGCGAAAAGTCAATCGCGGTATCAAAAAGCACTCTTGACGATGAAATCAAATTAATTCAAACGCGAAAAAATCCGATCGATCGTGTGAGAATGACGTCGATACTGCGACAGATTTTTTAGAATAATTAAATAATTATAAACAAATAGCCAAACCTCACACTTAATTTGGATGCAAATATGAGTAGAGTAGAATGATCAAATAGCAAATAGCGATGGTGTTAACAGAACGACGGTAAAAAATAATAATTATGCGAGAGGATTGTAGAGAAGCATTTTACTTTATACACAGTTAAACTTATGGCTTTTTAACTGAGATTTAGCGAGATTTGCCACAATATGTACGGCATTATTGCTGATACTATTATAGTTTTGATTTCATCACAAATCAATCAACAAGAATAACATGATAAGGTAACAGCAAGCACTCGTTGTAAACAATAAATTCGATAGCTTATAATATATACACTTACTGACTGTATGCGACTCCCCGAAACGATTCAAACTTTTTAGCAGAAATTTATATTAATATTTCGACCACACTTTGATTTTGAGAAATACTGTAACTTAAAATGAATAAGGTGCATCAGTTTTATAGTGCTGCAAATCTACGAAATTCTCACGCGATCACGTGGAAGTAAACGATGAAAACTTCATAGAATTGGCTGTCTTAGATATTACTTCTTAGAATTACAAACAGCACAAAGATACGATTATAAATGTAGGTCTCCAGCAGCTATATGTGGTTGATATAGAAAGAGGCCTTGCAGTTTTACTAGGGTGAGAATCAGTTTTAATTAAAATTCTCATGAAAGGATTTTGTGTGCAACAGTATTCTAGTGCTCAAACAGCTTATGCCTTACTTTAAAGCCTGAGGTCCGTCTCAGCTTAAATGCTAGAACAAGACTCCTTTTTCTTTCCGCTCTTCACTTTCAAGGGTCGCCACAGCAGATCATTCTTCTCCATCTTTCTCGGACCATTTCATTCCCCTCTATTAATCCAACCATCTTCAAATCATCCTTTGCCGCATCCATGAGCTTCCTGTTTGGTCTTGCCTATGTCTTTTATTTTGTAGGTTAATTTTTATCATCCTTCTTCCTACGTAGTTGTTTTCTAAAAAAAAAGAATCTAGCCTCTAAAACAAGACAAAAATCTAATTTATAGCATCTGCAATAATGGAGCAAACTGAGATTTTTTTTAAAATGGAGACGTAGTCTGGTGATGAACATAAATAATATGACCAACAACATTGTTGCTTTTTTACTCTTTATTTGACTAAAAACTTTTTTAAGTCAAAAGAATTTAGCCGCCACCAAAGTAACGGTAAAACAATTGTTCTACAAGTCACGCGACCGCAACGTAAAACTTTCATGGCAACCACTAAAAGTTCTCAATAAGTTTTGCAAAAATCATCGCGGGAGACAAGGTGGCAAACGTTTTTGTTTGCAAAATTCATAAACATCATGGCAATCTTCAGTTTTGTTCAGCGGACCAAATGTGCTGGTCTTGTTCAGTTTTGTTACGCTGGTCTAGATCAGTGCTCTTTCACGCTTTTGGGTCATGGAACTCCTGGCTTGCTTTTGTAAACGTCATTTAGTAGGCCTAACCTCTTTACTAAATAGCGAGTAGGCCTTTAACTAGCAAGAAAAAAAAATTAAATTCAAACCAATTTCAAGTCATATTATTTGCATCACAAGTTGTAGCGCAAATAAATTACTGATCGTATTCTATCTTCAATTAACAAAACCTGACAACGACTATCGTCAAGTTTTCAAGAAATCACCTTTTTGCCTCTCTTTATTGTACGAGGGTCAGTCAATAAGTAATGAGACTTTCTCAATTGCTTTTGTGTTTTTGTAGCTAAGGAACTCAAATTTTATGTGATGATTATGAATGGAGTTGTCATCTCACTTACAACAAAACTTGTTTATTTTCAGATTACTGTAGGTGTGATGATAAATTGAAATGACTACTAGGCTAGCAAACAGCTCATCGTTGGAACAAAGAGGAGTCATCAGATCGTATATTTATTAGATTATCATCAGATCGTATCGTATATTTGTGACGCAATAAAAACTGTTACAAAATTAATTTAATTAATTGATATTAATTCATGGTATTTTATTCAACTGATTGCAGTTAGCCTATATGCCTTGATATCAAGTAATTAAATTAATATCTTAAACAGGCTAACACCAGCTCCTATAATTCGTATTTTAACGTAATAAAGGCACTGGCTTGACTGGGAATTAGAGCGTATATCGCATCTAGCTCACTGTAGTGAGCGTGCATCATATATAAATTTAAAATTAACAGCATCAGTTGAAAGGACCGACGGTGGAGTGGTATAAACCGCATGAGGCAATTCATGTGATAATTGGTTCAATACCTGAGTCCACCTGACGAGTTCCAATAGGAACGAAACCGGTCGATTGCCTACTGCAGTTGGCCTATATGCCTTGATATCAATTAATTAAATTAATATCTTAAACAGGCTAACACCAGCTCCTATAATTCGTGTTATAAAATTGGTACTCATAACATAAATGTGCAATTGGAATGACTGTTGTATTATGGTTTTACAGCAGAGTTGTTAAGTTTGGCCAAATTTTTCTTGTTTAATTAAAAGAATATTTGTTTTGCGATAGGAAACCAAGAAGAAGAACTTTTGCACAACTCTTAAATCCATCGGTAGTCCTAAATTTTATGCAGAACACTAGCGTTCCGCGAATCTCCTGCCGCAGAACTCTGGCCTAACAAGTAAAAATTTAGCAATTTTTCAGCAATCTCTGTGGCACTCCTTAAAATGCTTCTTGAGAAGAACCGCTGATTTAGAGGTTCTTCCAAGAAGAAATGTCCTTTGAAACCAATTCCTGACAAATAAAGGTTTGAAAATTATAAGCGAAGAAGGAAATTGTAAACCTTGCTGCAACTAATAAAATGATTTGAAGGTCGTTTGAATGCGGCAAAGGATGATTTGAAGGTGGTTGGATTAATAGAGGGAATGAAATGGTTGCAAGGTTTATTAGTTGCAAGGTTTACAAATAAAGGTTTCGTTTTCTTCAGGGTGGTCATGAACCCGTTTCAAATGTGAAAAGCCCACTTTCAAATTTCGCCTTATACCAGCAGGTGATAACTCATTTTGGAAGGAATTTGTTTTCTATCGGAGGGCTTTTCCGAAATCCAAAAGTACCGCCTCGCATTTGAGCGCTGATATTCGCGTTGCTTCATCGACGCAATTCAATAGCCACTGGCGGATCTATAGATTCTTAATTGGAGGGGGTCAAAATGTTATTTACCTCCTTTTCAGGGTGTTTTTTGGGAACAAAATTTTGTAAAATTTGTTGTTCTAAATACCTAAAAGAGAGGGATCCGCACTTGTAGTTCTTCCGAAGAAACAAACGTTGACAAGGGCGGTTCTAGGGACCGCAAACCCTTTCACATGTTTGTACATGCAATCAGTGAGAATTCCATTGGTTTATTTTCATTATCTGCCAAGTTTTCTCGGTATACGTAATTGTATTTATGAATTACATGAGACTTTAGTCACTATTGTTAAAAGATAAAATAAAAAACACAAAAGCCAAATAGAGAAAAGAAAAGTGGTCTTTTGTATACGATAAAATTGGAAAGCGATATTGTTAAAAAGATCAATTGTCGATATTTCTTTGTTTCGCTGCTTCAGTGGAGAATCGGCTTATTATGGTGCAATGCCGTTTGGGCAAACGGCACTTTTCTAATTGGCATTAGTATATGGGGCGCCATTTGTTCACCGCTGATTACACATGTTTTAGGACAACATTTATGACTAAATCAAATGCATTTGTTTAAATGCACAAATACATTTAACATTTGTTTAAATGTTTTTAACATTTGTTTAAATGCACAAATACATTTAACATTTGTTTAAATGTTTTCAACATTTGTTTAAATGCACAAATACATATGTCACTCAACCGTATCATTCACATATGTCACTCAACCGTATCGTATCGTTCTTTAAAGGGAATGTACTGCGAATAACGCTTTTCCGATAAATTTGGTCATTGGACCATCACGCGATAGGTTTGCGACAGACTCGTTTGAAATGGGCGACAGGCGCGACATAGTTAATAAGAAATATTGACCCAACCAAATCCAGAGAAATTTAAAATCCCTAATTATTTACTTAGAAGAATATTTATGTTGTCGAATTTAGCCAAGAGTTTACATAATAATATATCATCAGCAGAGGAAAAGTTGGGCGAATGATAAATCGCTCAAAGATGTTGTAACTTATATTCATAAAAAGACTGCGAGTTTAGCACTTATAGTTACATTGCATGTAGCATGGCCGAAACGAGTCGGCATTTACAGTAAATTGATTAAACAAGATAATAAAGAAAATATAAATCATAGGATATAAAATTAAAAAGGTTTTTTAATGTTTTATCCTATGATTAGGGTGGCCATACGTCCCGTTTTAGGCGGGACAGTCCCGCTTTTTCAGGCCTGTCCCAGTTAAATTATCGAATGTCTGGTGTTTTCGCTCAGTCATGCAGCACAGCTTGACCTAGGGTATGCCAAAGTTAACCGTGATAAACTAGGGCATGTTGGCAGCGAACCCTACCTGAATGATGATTCCGGCCGAAAATGACAACAAACGGGCAGCGAAATAGGTGGTGACCTTTTTTTTTGGAGATCCACCCCACCGTAGGCGCGACCGCGGTCTTGAGCGTCCCGATTTTGATCTAGAGTCTATAGTAAGCCCAACTATTTCGCTTCGTGAAAGGCGGCCATCCACTGTCCCGTTATTTGCTCATGCAAAAACGGGACGCTCAATTGGAGGTCTGTCCCGCCTAAATAGGAACGTATGGCCACCCTACCTAGTCAAAATAGCAGTCTGAAATAAGCGTCCCGGTTTTGCATTTCGAAAAATGGCCAGCCTACCTATGATGTATATATATACATATATAGTCTTTCATAAGTATCATTATTTTCTGCAAGAAACTGGCAGACTGAGTTCATTGACTAACAGCATAAATCTATACAGCCTATGTTGCACTTTTGCTTCCAGCAGTCACCCTATATCCTATCCAGCAGACATCTTGTAGTAAGAGACTCGGACTTTTGCGGTTGGTGGCTTAATTTGCTGCAGACCACATGTTTCAAGAATTTAACTATGTCGCGCCTGTCGCCCATTTCAAACGAGTCTGTCGCAAACCTATCGCGTGATGGTCCAATGACCAAATTTATCGGAAAAGCGTTATTCGCAGTACATTCCCTTTAAAGAACGATACGATACGGTTGAGTGACATATGTGAATGATACGGTTGAGTGACATATGTATTTGTGCATTTAAACAAATGTTGAAAACATTTAAACAAATGTTAAATGTATTTGTGCATTTAAACAAATGTTAAAAACATTTAAACAAATGTTAAATGTATTTGTGCATTTAAACAAATGCATTTGATTTAGTCATAAATGTTGTCCTAAAACATGTGTAATCAGCGGTGAACAAATGGCGCCCCATATTAGTAAACAAATTTATTCACAAAAATTAGATATTTTCTTATCAATAGCCGACGCGATGTCGTAGTGGTTAGAGCGCCCGCTATGCAGTCGGTAGACCTAGCATTCATTCCCCTTGTCGATTCATACCAAAAAACTTTTAAAAATGGTATCCACAACTTCCATGGTGGGCGCTTGGCATTTAAGGAGAGGTTGTGGAGAACAAGTCCGCAAGTAAGCTTGTTGTGTCCTTAAACAAGGCACTTAATTGGACGCCCTCATCTTACCAGTTTTCCCTTCGAAGAGAAGGTTGATGGCAGGAAGGGGATCCGACCGTAAAAACAAAAATGCCTGGAAATGCTGATCACTGCTGTGGCGATCCAAAATTGGGAATCAAGCCACCGGCGACCCAGTATATAAACGGGAATAAAGCCAGTAAGGAGAGAGAAAGAGAGAGATGCAGTTATGAACAGTGTTTGAACTTACATGGCATTTCGATCACTTGTTTTCATTTAATTCCGCGGCAGAAAAGAAAGAATACGACAAATTAATGTTAGATATTTACCCTTTGCAGATTGCTTTACGTAAGATAATGAGAATCATTGGCCATAGGGTTGGGGTAGCTATGGAAAAGGCCAGGTCAGGATTAGTAGAACAAATATAACTCTGTCCTTTGATGTTGGTGCTTTTGAAAATCAGTATCAAATACCAAAATAACAAATGATAAATACCAATACCAAATACCAAGTTTTTAAATTTGGTCTTCGGATCAGTTTATGTAATTTTGATTCATTTTAGTGTCGCCGTTGTATTCTGAGGCAGCCGTCACCAAATTGTAATCTGCGGGGTTAGTTCTTCCCGCGACTGCCCTGCGGTACAAATAGCAAATATAAAAATATTCATGCAAAAATACTCAACAAAAATTGAATACAGCGGATGTGTTATGCTTTTCAATAATCATTTGCCACATTTATTGCCGATCTTTTTTCGAAGGAAACTAACCAATCATGGTTGGGTGCAAAAACTTCTTCAACTATAGACCTCGTTTATTTTGTTTTTGTCTCTATGATTTTTATGGTTGCAACAAACAGTTGATGACTGACTTGCTCTAGCCTTGGAACGACCCGTTACACCTTTTCACATCCGGAAAAGGATCATTTGTTAACTTGATGGAATTTCCGCATCTAGTTTGAATCAGCTATGCAGTGGTTATTCCAGCATTAGAAACTGTCTCGCACTCTTGCATTGCCACGGGAACGTAGACTCCCGGATGTCACGCCATTACCGCTCATTGTTCAACTCAAGATTTTTTGATAAATTAACCACAGATTGTTTCTATTTTAATAGAACAAAGCAGTTTACATATAAGTCGTTTATTCCACACACAGAGAGAGAGAGAGAGAAAAACAAGCTTGTAGCTGCTTTAGATAGTAAAAAAAATAGTCGGTTTAATAAAGTGGTAGCAAATCAACGTCATGAGATTTTCCTTACTCCTCCTGGTTGGATTTGCTTTGGCGACAGGTAAGTCATTATACTACAGTGCTGTAGTAAGTGGCATTACTATAGAATCCTTGACATCCAGAGTGGTCTCGAAATATGTCGCACAAATTTAAAAATTCTTTCCAAACTGGAAAAGTGTCCAGCTAGGATTTCAAAAATTTATTTTACGACCACAAATGATAGAAATTAGTTTCCATGATTACAAGTTGCTCGAGCATAGCCCGGGGCAGAATTTCCCCTACCTAGTAACCCCTTAATTACAGTACGCCTACGAGGTTGCAGTCTACTTTTTATTTTTCAGACTGATTGCTAGCAGGAGAGCGACAGTGGTGCTAGACACAAGGCAATTAACTGTTTGGACCTGTTTCGAAATTTCAACGTTCCACTAGCTCTCAAGGTGCTGCCAATAAATTTACAGACTGATAGAATCCACCAAGCTGATGAAATTTACGTGAAATATCTTTCCTAAGGGCACCAACAATACAAAACGCAATGATTATGATTGCCATTAATGTCAAGGTTATGGACCCGTTTGAAACCTCTTTATCTTGACTAACGCGTTTTGTGGGTGGCACGTTTTCAGGCTCTTGACAAATAGAGCTTTATTAAAACAGTAACGAGATACTATCCGGCGAAGTAGCTTGGATGGTCGTAAAAAAAGGTTTTTATTTTTTCTTCGGTTAAAGTGACAACTGCGAAAAATGTTAATTCTTGTTTTGCGCCTCTGCTCATTTATGTTCTTGGCTGTTCACAGTTTAAACTAAATGATAAATTATTTCAGTCTTCTCTCCGCTTTTGTGTTTTGCAAGTACCGGCAAGCATTTAATATTCATGTTAGTTGTATGCACACCAAAATGACCCCCAAGTTATTGAAACGTTTTTTGTGATCACTAGGTTTTTTTTGGACAGGGGCAATGTGATATGGCCTTCTCTGAAATTTATTGCTTAAAGTGATGACCGAAAAATCACTACTGCTTTTTGGGGCAACATTACATATCCTCACCCTCAGAAATCTTCTTTTCGCGACGCGAGTTTGTTTAAAAATAGGAGCTGCGTCGAGAAAAAAAGTTGTCCAGCATAAGGCATTCACATGCTTGAAAGAGACAACTTTTAAAAATTTTTACACCTTTCTGATCTAAACTCATATCTCTTCAATGCCGGCAGCTCTGATCGGTTTACCTGAACACCGATGTTGCGTGTGTACTGCAATTGTAACGTCAATGACGTGACTGGAGGTTAAAAACTAGGCTACGTAGTGAGGCAGAAAAGAACGCCTTTCAAATAGCGACAGCAATCAAACAAACATGGGTTTGACGATCGCAGTGACCATAGATACAAACAAGGGAACGACTGCAGCATTCTCCAGGAATTTAAAAAACGTCAACTCTAAAGCTGAAGAATGACTTTTTGAAATTTAATTTCAAAAAAAGGAGAGTGGTTCTCAACTAAGTTTTATCACCAAATTGAGCATGAAATTGCTTCTGAAAAGTTGGTCCAAAACAGTTTATTTCCGTCAGGATGCAAAATGTTGGGACTGTGACGATGATCACGTTGTAGCGCTGGGTACAATACTTGCAATGATTTTCTTCGTCTGGAAAATTGTACCAGTTGTACCAATTAATGAGAAACGATGTTAGCTGTTCAAAAAATAGAACATGGAAAACTCTGTGAAGGTCTGGAAAGCTCGCAGGAGCGTACTGAGCGCGAATAAAGAACGATGCTTCGAAAACGATCCGACAGTAGGAAAAAATGTAAAAAGAAAAAGGTTTTTATCTCTATTTAAACAGCAAAGTAGGCAAAAAAATGGTCTTTACGACTACAGTAGAACCTCTACTAACGAAAGACTCCAGATACGAAATTTCCAACTTACGAAACGTCTTTTTGTAGAAATTATGTTTCGAATAACGAAAGAATGTTCTAGTTACGAAACGCCGAAAATCAAAATTTTTAAAACTTTCTTCTTTCCATGTGTACTTTTTCTATTTAGTATACAGTAATCTAATTCTAACATGCATTTGTTACAGGTTTTAACCATTACATGTATTTATATTGTATACAAGTATTTTGTCCGTGTTTTGGGGGGCTTGGAACGGATCAGGGTATTTATAGGGTAAATGCGTTTCTACTTACGAAATTTTCGGCTTACGAAACGGCTTCCGGAACGAATTAATTTCGTAAGTAGAGGTTCTACTGTATTTGGATATCAAAGTACGCAAAATGCTTGTTTCCCAAAGTGCGTAATGGTTTTGTTGCCACTTTGATTTGATGGTTTTTCAAAAAACGTTTCAATCTTTCAGTCTGTTGATTTGGTAATGAGCGGCTCATTACCAAATCAACAGACTGGAAAAAAGAAAAAAGTTTTTTATCTCATATGCTCATTAAAAATGGTTCAAACAAAGAGCACTGAAAAAAAAAAGGCTCAAGCTCAAGCTAAGTTACAAGAAGAAGAAAGACATATTGGATTAGTTATTTTGCCATATATACCTGGAAAAACTGAAAGATTGAAACGTGTTTCGAAAAACCATCAAATCAAAGTGGCAACAAAACCATTACGCAATTTGGGAAACATGCAGCCAAGTTTACAAGATAAAATCAACAAATTTGATCAACGCAGTGTTGTATATAAAATTCCATGTTTAGGTTGCACAGGTGTTTATATTGATGAGACTGGTCGATCATTTAAAACACGACGTAAAGAACGTCAAACCTGATATAATTGCTCAACTAACAAATGAGGAATTAAAAAAGAAATCTGCTCTAGTGAAACACGTTTGCTTAAATGGACACCGGATTGATTGAGAAAGCTCTGCAATTTTAGCTTTTGAAAGTGACTACAAGAAAAGACGGTTTTTAGAATCATTTTACATACACAAAACTGATTTTTCTTTTAACGATAAAATTAACAGTTTTTATCCCGGATTGTACAAATTTATAAATTTTTGACCGCCAGTTGTCGCTGCTGCGCTTGTTTATTTCCATATTATTCTTTTCTCCTTTTCGTTCTGTTGATTACTATGTAACCATTGTCTGTGTTTGAACTTTAGTCACTCCTGACCAGTGATTCCCAACCGCGGCTCCGAGAGCCGCATGCGGCTCCCAGCTAGCCTTCTTGCGGCTCTCATTGACCTTTGAAAATCCCATGAAAAATATTAAAAAGTCTAATTGTAATTCGAAATTATTCTTGCTTGGCTTGGAGGCTTGGAAAAGAGTTTGTACTTCATAGTTAAGATTAGAGGCAAGGAAAGTTGTGAAAAGGCTGCTATTGTTACATCACTGTTTTCTCAAAGCAATGTATCATAACTTTCTAGTCTAGTTGAACAAGCAGCAGCTGCAGTTAAGGTAAAACCTAGCAGCAGCTGTCCAGTTGTTCTCGATTCTATTTTATTTTTGTATAGTTTCTATTGCAGTTAATCTAAAAGTTGATTAATTAATCTAAAATTCTATTGCAGTTACTGCCGCTATAAAATTGTAATAGGATAATCAGCCAAGCGTTTAAGATTTAAATTTTAGATATATTCAAGCCTAAAATTATGTCAAATCAGCGTTCAAAGAAAGCACGTAGTCTTCAGCAGGAAAATCGGGCTTTTCAAAGCGATTGGGAAGAAAAGTATTTTCAAATTGAGGTAGACAACAAAGCTCATTGCCTTTTGTGTCCTGTGGTGATAAGTAGTGTAAAATCTTTTAACATTAAGAGGCACTACGAAAAACATTCTACAAAATATGATTGCTACCAAGGAGAATCAAGGAAAAGGAAGTTGGAATCTCTTAAGTCGGCATGGAATAAGCAAACAAATATGTTCAAGGCTAGTACTGAATCTGAAGATATTACCAAAACATCATACAAAGTAAGCCATCTACTTGCTCGTAGTATGAAACCATATTCGGATGGTGAAATTATGAAGCAGGCGATAGTTACATTTGCAACAGAATGCTGTTCAAGTGCCATACAACAAAAGGCCAAAAAGTTGCAGCTGAGTAATACTACGATAACTCGGCGCATTGAATGTATATCAAACGACCAACACGATCAGCTTCTTGAGAAGTCAAAAAATTTTGTGTGCTACTCTGTCGCACTTGACAGCTCAAAAGACCTCACTGATACAGAGCAATTAGTTGTGTTTATTAGGGGAGTCATGCCGGATTTTACGATTTACGAAGAATATCTCACTTTGCGTTCTATTCATGGCTCAACTAAAGGTACAGATATATTTCGTGAATTTCGTGCTACTCTTGAAGAAGCACATTTGGACCCATCAAAGTTGTTTGGAGTGGCAACGGATGGCTGCCCTTCCATGCTTGGAGCAAATCGTGGGCTTCAAGGGCTCATCAATAAATGGCGATACGAAAATCATCTTGCTCCAGTGACATGGCATCATTGTATTTTACACCAAGAAAGTCTTATTGCTAATTCACTCAACATGTCTAGTGTGATGGATGTGGTAACAACAACGGTAAACTGGATTAGAGCCAACGCACTTAATCATCGAAAGTTCAAGAAGTTTTTAGCAGATACTGAGGCTGAATATGGTGACGTAGTCATGTTCACAGCCGTACGATGGCTAAGCCGCGCTTCATGTCTCAAAAGATTCTATGAACTTCTTCCAGAGACTAAAACATTTGCTGAAGGAAAGAAAGACATCCCTCAGCTTGGCGACGATGTTTGGGTTGCTGATTTGGCGTTTTTTGTTGATATCACTACACACCTTTCTTCTTTAAATCGCGCTCTACAAGGCAATAATAAGCTTTGTCACGATTTGTATAGCACAACAACCGCTTTTATTAACAAGCTTTGTCTTTGGAAAACACAGCTTGCAGGTGGTGTTACAGCACATTTTCCAACGCTATCTAATCATCGAACCAATGGATCATTTGAAGCATACGACAGAATTATCAGTTGCTTGATTGATGAGTTCAACCGCCGCATTAACGGAATGAATTCTTTGTTGCCCAAGATGAAAATGTTTTCAAACCCTATTGCAGTTAATGTGGCCACTGCACCTGATAATTTTCAATTGGAGTTGCTAGACATGCAGTCAGATATCGGGCTCAAGCAATTATTTCAAAGTGAAGACCTACTTGAATTTTGGAGTCGAGTTCCAGAGGGAAAGTATCCCAACTTGATAATCAATGCCCAGAAAAACGCCTCTGTATTTGGATCAAGTTACGTATGTGAAGCACTTTTCAGCAAAATGGTCAGAATCAAAAATCGATATCGCAATCGATTAACCGATGACCACCTCAAGCAGCTACTGCGCACTGCATCTTCTGCTATTACGCCTCGCTTTGACAAACTTATTAAAGCTCAAAGCCAATGCCAAGTTGGACATTAAATTGATTTGTGTATTTTTTTGTTACTGTTGCTACGTGCTTTCATGCTTTATAATTTTCGTTATAATTACTTTAGTGTTTCATGCGGCTCCATACGTACTCTAAAATTTGAAATTTGGCCCCGACACTAAAAAAGGTTGGGAACCACTGCTCCTGACGAAGAAAAGCTGATTTTAGTTTTTCGAAACGTTGAGTTTGTATGAATTTTATGTAGATTTTAAATCTGAAAAAAGATCATTTTAACTTCCAATTACACCAGAACAGCTATATTGAGAAGTTAAAAGATGCCTGGTGACAAAAGCAAAATAATATGTCTACAACTTCACAAAATTCTCATAGCCTCCTCATTTCCAAAATACCACCGGTTGCCGTCAATATGTTCTACAGGGTGTCCGTACAGTCTGGATACATAGGATAATTGAATATTTGTCATGTAATTGAAATGAAGCTTTATTTTTACTGTTTCTTTTTATTCAAATAGCGTCTTCAATAAAATTTCCATCATTTGCAATGCAAATGTTAAGGCTTTTCGAAAAATTTGCGTGAACTCGATTCAATAAATCTGCATTGCCTTCGATTTTGCTCGACTCCTTATTTGTTTAGTCAAGTGAATTGAATGTGTGATTTTTGTTGAGTACAACTTCTATAGCGTACACAAGAAAAAGAAATCAAGTGGACTAAGGTCCAGCTCAACTCTCTCTTTTTTTGACAAAGCCATAATTAATCAGTGAATGCAAAAAAATATAATCATAATTTTGAATCTTATATCGAAAAATATCCAATTACCCTAGGTGTCCGGACTTTACGGACACCCTCTAGTTTTAGCGCCACCGACGAGGTTTCGTAAATCTAGCGGTTAGTTGCGCGCGCAGAAAGCCCAAGCAACAAAAAACATTTAACGAACTTGTTTGTAGTGCACTTTTTACTGAATTTCTGTTTATTGTTTTAGCATCAAGTGGAAGTGAAGTCGAGTTTCTTAATCACTTGAATGAATATTCGAGGGTTTTTAATGAGCTCAACGAAAAAATTACCGCCAGTCTGGCAAAAGAGGACGAAGAATTCTGGCAGGATGATGACCATTATCCGTAAAACCCCAAGATTTGTGGCAAAACAGTTGAATAGTGTCTCGATAGAACATAGAATCTTGTACAAAAAGCATGCAAATTCGTTTTCCTATCAAAGCTTGAAACTGAAATAAGCGGATCACGATGCAAAACAACCTTTTTATGTAAAATAATAAATATTTACCAATTCCTTATTGAGCCTACGGAGAATTTGAGGCAGCTTTAACTTCATTTTTTTGAGAGGATCAACTGAGAAAAGAAAAAAATTACTAATGCGCTGCCACACCACAGTTGGTGAAACAGCAGAACCGAATTTCTTACTATTAAATGCACTGCGTTTATTTCAATGACGCTATTATTCTTCTAATACGACCGTTTGTTTCATAATGCAACGTGATTTCTAATATTCCTGTAGGCATATGTTATATAAGGATGGTCAAAGTAGCCAAAGTCTACTTAATTTAAGTTACTTGAAATTGTTGAAGTTGAAAGTACGGTAACGATTGATATTTCACTGGCGTAAAAATAAAAAACAGTCAAGAAATAACTACTCTAAGTAGAAAGCAATTTTATCTTTTAGTACTCTCGACCTGTGCCTTGTTGTGCACATGTTTGCTGATGATTGAAGATAATCGTCTTTAACAAAACGTTTTCGATAAGACTTTGGGTTGGAGCGCAATCACAAGCCTTCTTGAAAGTAAATAAAACTCAATCAAGACTTCCTCTTAATCGACAACGGCGCATCCACCAGAGGTCGCCCTTAACTTGGGAAGGGGCTGCGACAGGCTCGGCAACCTGCGGCTCTTTTGCCTTTTTTGAGAACGCTTTTGTTAAAGGGTGTTGGAACTCAGTTCTTTGCCGAAAATAATGTCGAAGACCTTTTTTCTATATAGAGAACACCCTTGATTTGATTGGCTACATCCTGTGGCGTACGCAGAAAGTTTCCGAAGGGGGGGCAAAGTTTCGTCACAAATCAACTTTATAGGGAGTGCCGAAGGCACGACCTTTCTATTATACCATACATTAAAATAGAAATTCAGAGCGAACCCCGAATACTCGCCAAAAACCAGCTCTACTTTTGCTTTACATTTTTAGGGTCTGAGGGGGGCATGGTACAGTGGCCTCCCTCCTCGGAACGCTAGTGACTGCGTCTTACAAATTCGTCCGAAAACAATCTTTTGCGCCTTTCATTGTTCTCTTTTGTGGAAACCGAGCCCAAATGGCTTTTCGATCGTGGAAAGTTGACGATCCCTGGACTATGACGCCTCTTGCTTTCTGCTCTCCTTGCAGCTTCGCAGCTGGAGGTATTTTGACCCAATAGCGCTTGGACTGGTTAACTGTCTAATCTAGATGCAGTGCTTGCGATATAAACCCAGCGTGCCAGCAGTTTCGGCAACTGCTAAGCAGACGTTATTCTATGTAAACATTAAGATTTTCAGGACTACAACCTAAGGACAAATAAACTAGCTTGCTTCATATCACTCAGCGATGAAGTTGAATCCTTTTTATTGAAACAACCAATATTTTGGTCATGGTGTTGATGTTGAAAAGCTAATGTAGACCACCCTAATGCAAAATAGGCTAAAAGTAAATGAGCAGTACTTACGAAAAATTTCATTGGCTATCGGTACTTTCATGGGCACGCAGAAAAACCACACCACAATAAAATGCGTAAATTGCCAAAGCACCTCTGTGGGATCATGGTAGAGCGAAAATGTCGCTTGGACAACAAGGACCTCTTTATTAATTTCTTCCTCTAAACCCACCACCACCTCGATTTTTAAACCCCCCGCCACCTCCTCTAAAACTTCCCCTACCCCCACCCCTGCCTCTGAATCCCCCGCCTCCACCGCGGCCTTTAAACCCACCTCCCCCTCGACCTCCACCTCTAAATCCACCCCCACCTCGCCCCCTTCCTCTTCCTCTGCCTCCCAGAGCACCGCCTCTTGGTTTGGTGACTTTTCCAGATTTAGCAGGTGCAATAAAACGTTCAAGCGGCAGTAACCGCTTAGGATCAATAAAAAATTTAGTGTCTTTTGAAAATGACGAAGCATGCATGTTGTCGTCCATCTTGACTGAGAAATAAAATTCTCGAATTTGTCCGAAAATTTCATCAACTTTTCCAATCTTTGATTTGTTTTCAAGATAAACGGGTGCATTAAAATATGGAACCTGAAAATAGCAAAAGTTATATGCAGGGCTTCCACGTCGTTTATATCTCTAGAAAACGTCTTAATTTTGTCTTATTTTCAGCAACACGCAAGAATTTTCGATTCAAATTTCTTCTTTATCTCATCTAAATTAAGATTTACAATTAGAATTTGGACAGTCGGACATGAAATTTTGGGCGAGCTATTTTGAAAGCACTGTATTTATCTCAATATGAATTCATAAACACCCTTATTTGGCAAAAATTCTGAATTGTAAAAGTGCTTACTTGCACTGCAAGATGCAGTGCTTACACTTTGCTCACGTTTCAGGCTCCAACTATGGCTTGGGCTGATCGCGATGACTTCGTATGAGTGACTGCAGCCTGAGAGAGAGTAAGGATAACTCGCAATCTCCTAAACTCTTCGCTTATGCGAGGTTCGATAAGCTAAACATGCTTTTCATCGTTTGTGCTGTTTGTTTCTGAAAACATGCAGTAGAATCTCGCAGATGACGGACAAGTCACGACTAACGATATGCATTCGATCATTTTGTCCACTAGTGTATTGAGGCACAACTTTTTTGGGGGGGGTCGGCGGCAGAGCATTTTCTTAAGTTGATGACCTCTTTTTTAGATCAACTTTCTAAAACCACAAATTTTGCCACACGTAAAAACCTTACGTCATCCATTTTGGTCTCCAAACAGATATACTTTTTCTTTACGCATTTTTGAGTGCTTTTATGCCACTTGGGAGGACATCGCCCATTTTCCCATCAAAAATTTCGAGACCATTTAAACCACATTTTTTAAATAATGAATGCAATAGAACAGGGGTTCCCAACCAGGGGTTCCCAACCAGTGAAGAGCAGTAACAGCAAGTAGCTTTCAAACTTCACTTTAAAACAAGACATTGGTTATCGTGGAAAGTTTGAAACTGGAATTGCTTCACTTATGTTTTCTTTACGTTTCAACGCTAATTTCAATCGTGCTTGTTAAGATAAAAAAGCGCATAGCTCTCGGTTTCACTTTAGCGTACGAAACGCCATTTTGTAAACCAGAAATAAGTAACCTCTCACTTGCTATTTATAAAAACTAAAATTAAAAAAAGAATACGATTTCTAACCAATTCTAGTTTTTAATCCCCTCCACATTTTTTTTTAAATAAAATGCAGCTGACAGCCATGTGCTGTGATAGTTTACCAGCCATGATTGAAATAAGCCTTGAAACGAAAAGAAAAAATATGAAGTGCAGTTTCAATTTCTTTAAACACGTTTTTTTGTTGAAGTCTAGCCTTTTTTCAATTGCTGGAAAGGAAAACTTTTTTTCACTTGTTTATTTTATTTTAGTTGGACAACGCTTCTAAAATTTAGTTTGATAACTTTTTTGAGGTCGCGCATGAAAACGAGAAAAAATATGACCGGAGCACATGCCTCTGTGTATTTGGAAAATGGGCAAAATGCCAAAAACGCTCATAAAAACGAGAAAAATGTATGCCCGGATCGCATGCTTTCGTGCATTTCGAAAATGGGCAAAACGCCAAAAACGATTTGAAACCAACAAATGCAAAAAAATGCTCATGAAAACGAGAAAATGTATATTCGGGCCACATGCCTTTGTGTATTTCCAAAACGGGCCAAATGCCAAAAACGCTCATAAAAACGAGAAAAATGTATAACAGGGCCACGTGCCTTTGAAAATGGGCCAAATGCCAAAAACGCTTATGAAACCGAGAAAAATGTATAAGCGGGCCACATTAAATGGGCCGAATGCCAAAAACGGTTGAAAAGCACTGAACTAAATAAAAAGTTTCATAATCGAAGTACGTCTGAGAGGAAAATCAAGGATGCTGTACGCCAACCAACATGCAAAGTTAGCTTAGCGTATACACTGACTAAATAGCAGTAGGCTGCTGCAAGCATCTGTTTTTACTCCTTCAAAATATGTTACTAAAACTGGTGTAACCGTTTGTTCAGCAATGTCCGCCAAAACTTGTCCGGCGGTTTTCGTACATTTGCTAGCGATTTCGCACTTACTAAAATCTTAGAGGGAACAGTGGATGCCACAGACTGCGTTTGTTTTGAAAAACTCAAATCACAACCTTTTATGCTAATTCTTTTCTGCTGATGCTGGAATTGTTCTGCCATGCTACATGCAACACTAGCTCTGCGCTCAATCTGCATTCATTTAATGACAAATCACTTGGCTCTTCTTTCAAAACTTCACAGCGTTTTACTGCTTAACAACCAGAGTGGATTATTGCAGAAAAATTCTGTAAATAGTTACACTGGAGATACATTGCGCAACAATGTCAATATATTTGAGATAAACTATCAATGAAAGCTAGGTTCAATGATCTGATTGGCAACATTTCAGTAGTTTTAATATTAGCGTTGACACAAGCAAAAACCACACCATTTAATCTAAAACAATACCTTTGCATTTGTACATCTACAAACTAAATCTTCTTGGCAAGGATGCATTGATGTGCCAAGCTCCACAACACTATCTGGAGGTCCATCGCTAAAACGATTCATGCCACCACGACCACCTCGAAATCCTCCCCCTCTTCCACCACGAAAAGGCATTTCTCTAGATTTTAAACAATAGAAAATACTATATGACAATTCTACAGAAAAAAATAACTTGGTGAAAATTTGTGTACACTTTGGAAAAAAATTATCTTCGTTATTAAGCATTGCCAACTATTGAACAAAAGATGAAAAAAGATTATCATTGATCTCGTCACACAATAATCAAAGAAACTCTTTTACCTAAACTTGCAAGAATCTTGCTTTTTTTAATTCTAAGTGTCTATTTTGTCATCGACAACATTTTGCCCTTGGAATCTATTTTGCTATGCACAATTAGCATGTCTTTATAATAGCATATTTCCAATGTTCCCTCTAAGCTGCGCGCCTGCGCAGTTGCTTAGATCCCTTTGCGCAGTTACTACAACGCTTTGCGCAGTCTCCACCATAAAGAAAGACGTGAAATTGTGAACACAAGTGAATAAAGTAGGCCACAGGTAGTCAAAGGGCTCCGCAAGGTATTCGTTTGCAGTCAAATCTCGGTGTACGGACGTCTCGAAGCCTGGAAAATTAGGTTCTCTAACAAAAATTTGGAAAGGAGAACGACGTGAAAAAAGCTTCCCACAGTCTTCATTGACGCAAGTTCCGATCAAAATGAGGTCGATGGCCTTTTTTTTTGCGATCACCATGTCCGTGCGCGATAATAGGTCCATGAGAGGAGGGCTCGTCTGATGTAAAACCAAAACATCCTATTACTAGGTCGTGAGCACTGACCTTCGGTGTAATTTCTGTTCTACTACAGGGTAGTAGACTTTTCTAAATTCTGCCTAGTAAAATTGTGATTCAGCGCACTCGTTAGTTTTTCCGTGCAGCATTATCATAAATTAGAGGGAACGTTGCATATTTCCTATCTGGCACTGACTGATGCTGTAGAATAGTGGTTCTCTGCATTTGAGTGCCATGATTGCAAATTTGCTTTTTTGCAAAAAGCGATGTACTTTACTAAATACACTGTACACTGAGGAGGGGCTGGGTATGAAAATGTAAGGAGGGTGTACACTGAAGATCAAATTTTTGTCAAGTCACATTTTAAATGTCACTGACACTGACCAATTACAAATTACTAAAAGTCACGCTTTTCATACGTCATAGCAATTGATATTCACAAATGCTCAACAGCAAAATAGATTTCAGAGACAAAATCATGGTGATGGCGAAATAGCCACAACCAAATTATAATTCAATGATTATATTACTTAGAAAGCATCATTTCAAAAGCCAGCCCTCATAAACACTGTAATATTCTTTAGCATACCATAGGAAGCTGAGAATATAATTGTAACTTTAATCCTAACTAATGCACATCCTCCTATAACATCAAAAATAAAATTTGGACAAGGGATGGTTTGCTATCAATGGCATTTTTCACTCGGAAGCTATTTTGCTGTCAGACATTTGTGACTGATCAATTTTAATGATGTATTGAACACAAAAATTGTTTGATAAATATCATTAAAATTGATACATTAAAATAAAGTTTTTAAAATAAAAAAAGTTTTTATTCTAGGGTCGCTTCTGATTGGTCAATTTCTATGACCAATTAAAAAATTGCAGCTCCAGTGTACACTCCCCAGTATAATCACTTACCAGGTTCCCCCTCTACTGTACACTGCCATTATCTAAGCACCCTGCAAGCAAAGATTCAAACTTGTAATCATAGCATTTGAAAGCAGCTACATTATTCACTACACCACAGTATTACCACAATTGTAACAAATATGCCTTTTTAGCACGTTGAATGCCACATGACATGCCAGCACATCACGCTGCATTTGTAACATGGTGCCACGTGACGTGCCGGCTTGTCACAGTGCATTCATTTATATACAGACAAATCCAGTTAATTGCATATTGGATAATCGCATATGTTTTATTGCATAAGAACTGTAAATCCCAAACCATAGTCTATCTTTGTCTAAGAAAATATTCCAGTTAATTGCATACTGTCTTATTGCATAATCCGTTTAATTGCATAGAAATAAAAACTGTTTATTCGATTAAACATAGTGTTAGTTGAAAAATCAAGAGACAAATATTCATCTTTGGCAAAAAGATTTGGCATTCTTGAAAAACAGATGCCAATTACAAATACAGTGGGACCACATAGTGCTCAGTAAAAAATGTGCAAGATTTCTTTGATCAATTTCAGGCAGCATCTTTCATGGTTGCAAAATTTGATCTCACAGCATTGTCAAATTCTTTGATCTTGCAGGAGATTTTCTACAGCGTGGGAGCTCAAAGTTGCACATGTACTTTGCAATTGCCAGTCGCAAGTCAAAAGCAATAACACTGAGAAAGAAAGTGCTGCCAATTTAATTCTCAGTACCCAGCCAAAAAACAAAGAAGTGCTAAACGTTGTTGATATGATTTAGCAACGTTTGTACCATAAAGACGCAGACATGGATGTATTTTTTCGTTTAGAAAAACAATTACAAGAGAGCATGCAAAACAACATTAAACAAACTATTATTGCACAGTATTTTATGAATATTGTATATGATTAAATAAAACAAGCATAATCTGCTTAATTGAATGAAAGAGCTTGGCAAATTGACTATGCAAATAACCGAATTCATCTGTACTGCTTTTAAAACATCTGTGCTTTAAAGTAGGACTGTGCTCTTGTGTGTTCAGCAGCTCAGTAAAGCAAATTAACTTTCGAACACACTTTATATTAAAAAAAATTTAGAATAACTGAAAAAGCAAGAAAGGAATAACTGTCTGAAATTCAATGACACCTTGGTTATGGGCATGAAAACAAAAAAAATTGCGCATCGGCAGTCAATGTGTTAAATACACATGAATGGTGATGGCAAAATAGCAGCTTGAAAATCAGTTGAAAAAAAATTGGACCTAAAGGGCAAAATTTGGTAAAATTAATTGGACTGCAAAGGGTTAATCTAGACCCAAAGCCTTGAAGTTTTGACAATTATGGCATGATAAGCCCTAATACTCTAATTAACAGACATAACACTGACCAACACTACATTTGGCAACATCTACATCAATATAGTTCTTGATTTAAAATCTTAGCCTTTTTCCTTTATATTCACAGATAACACATGTGAGAACCTTACTGGTATATCATAAACTGTGACTTACAGCATGTTTAAACAATTGCAAATTTTTATTAGTGATTGAAAATCCATAGGCCCAGAGCTTATATAACACCAATTGCAATTTTTATATTTTTTTTGGTACCTCACTTTACACTTTAAGTACAATGTCTTCTGCCTAGTCAAACAAGTCAGCACTTTTTTGTTTGTTACTTTAGGCCAATCTTGGATGTATTGAGCAGAATTGCACCTTCAGTGTACATTACACTGTGCATTCACATGCTGGGCATGCCCCCCATGCCCCTCCACCCTGCCAGTGAAGATTTGAACACATAACCATAGTGTTTTAAGTCACATTTGATCCAAGATCGTAGCCTGGGGTAACAAACAAAAAGGTGCCAACAGGTCTGACTGAAAGCATACTGTAATCTGGTGATTGCACTTGATAATGCAGCAAGTAAATCTTATTTTGTGACACTACCAGCAAAAGCTTTAAGGCTGTGGCTATTTTGCCATCAATGGCATGGAGACTATTTTGTCGTGAGACATTTGTGACTGATCAATTTTAATGACATATTAAACATGCGAGTTTTGACATCAATGGCATTATACTCTTGGAGACTACTTTGCCACAATCATTTCCATGTGTTTATATTACCATAATTGCTATGATTCTGCAAGTGCCAGTGTGGTGTATGGATAGTGCACCTGCCTTGAAATGCTATGATTGCAAGTTGGAATCTTGCCTGGCAGGGCACTTACAGAATGGCAGTTTACATTGGAGGGGGAGGCCGCATATGTGAATGTATGAGGTAGTGTACAGTGTGAAGGAGAGCGCACTGGGGATGCAATTTTTTTAGTTGATTTATTAAAATTGACCAAACAGAAATGACTAAAAGTCATATGTTCAATACATCATCAAGATTGACAAATCACAAATCACTCATGCCAAAATAGCCTCCAATGGTAAAATGCCAATGACAGCAAAATAGCCACTGCCAAATTTCAATGAATCAAAAAAATTTCCATCCCCCAGGGTACACTACCCTGTACATTCACACACCAGGCCCCCTTTACTGCTTTTGTATAAGTTTCCTGCCAGTGAAGATTCAAGCCTGTAACCATTGCATTTCAAGGCAGTTGCATTATCCATGCGCCACAACATCACTGCCAAAATCGCAGCAATTATGGCTATATAAACACACATAAATGGTTACAACAAAATAGCCTCCCAGGGTAAAATGCTGTTGATGCCAAAATAGCTACTTCCAAGCTTTAATGGGTTAAAGCTAGCTCATTGAATTACAAGCTAGTTGTTCTAAGCTCAAAGCTTATAAACAATGAAATAGGTTTATCAAAAAACGAAGCCATAATTTAAACTGTGGGTACAAAGGATAACACTAAAATGTGGAAATCTAATTTGCAAAAATTATTGGTTCACAGAATCACAGAAATTCACATCACACAAGAAATTAGAGTAACTGATTCTAAAAAAAGGAATTACTGACACATGGAAATAAAAAAACTACCGACAAAAAGTGCGTAAATAGCAGTACTAAGAAATTTTCACAAGTCAATAAAACTAAAAGTACTGGTATACACCAACCACCTAATTGCGTACATTAAAAAATTGAGTTTAGTTAAACTTAGAATTTCCGTAATTTAATTGGCCTTTTCCATATTTTCCTAAATTTCCGTAATTCCGTGTTTTGGCGCTGCTCACTACAATTGTCCATAGTCCTGATATATCACTTACAAGTTGCAACTCTAGAAAACACAAAGCATGCAAACTGTTTCCACTTTAATTTAAAAATATTCCACAAACGGAGTAACTCAACATCAAAATCTTAAACTACAAAAACATTCAAAAATGAAATTCAGTGGTTCAATAACGTGCTTTTCTCTTTCTTCGCCCCAAAGAAATTGTATTTGGAAAATATTATAAGCCCTATACCGGTACCTAAGATGCGGCTGTCATATAGTTCTAAATGCTTTTTTCTGATGATTTCGCAAAAACTTTGTAAATCCTTTGGGTGATGCTGTCAAGAAAATACAATCTTGTTCATGTTCGTATTCTTTCCGCAAAATATAATGCTTTAGCTTGGCGTTACTAGGCTGGAACATATCGTGCATCCAATTCGTAGAAGGTGTGGTGATATTACTTAGGTTTCGCGTGGAATCATCAATGCATCTTTTTTGCATTTGGTTATTTTTCTTTTGCAATTTCTCTACTTGAATAGTCATTTTCTCGAATCCATATTCTTCAATTCTAGCCCATAAAGAAGCATTAAAGTAATCAAACAAAGCAGTGTCAGTCTTGTTATGCAGACGAGCTTTTTTTCTTAATTTTTGATGCACGGTTTTATCTGTACTAGTCTTTTCTCTCATATGGATTTTAATTGAGTACATTTCTTCTAAAGGCACACAAAGTAATTCTGAAAGAAGAACTAATGATTCATCCATGTAGTCTGCAATCATAACAAGATCAAAAACTCGTTTTACTTCTTTAATAACACGAGCAATATACTGCTTGTCATCTTTTTTATAGTCAAAACCTAGGTCAAACGCCATGTGATTTTGGGTAAACATGTTGTACACCACTGGCTTTGCATTTCTAAGATATTTGTGAGGGCTATCAAGCCATCTTAAGGCTGCATTATCATCACCAGACGGCAACAACTGAAAGGCAGGAACGCTGTCATACATGTATGTAAATGTAGATTCAAATAAAGCACCAGGCTCTCGCATTACTGTAATGTATTTTGTGTCATTTGGCATCAACTTTTTTACTTGTGCGTGCACAAACCGCATATGATGGCACACAATGTTGAATTCATGGTTTCGATGTATCCCTAAAAAAAAAAAAAATTGAAGATCGGGATGACATGAGCAAGTTTTCTTGTGCAAGAATCTTGCAGCAACAGCCTGTCTAGGTATGATGGGGCGCGAAATATAGAGCAATCAGTATCTTTCCACGAGTAAAAGCAAGTTGTGAGCTTTCTACAAAATTTGCACTATTGACAAGAATATAGTTTTCTCTAATTTTCCATAAGTTTTCTATCAAACCATCATGACGAGCAAATAGAATATGCACCAACCTGGTGGTCCTCGACCCCGTTTGGAGGTCAAAATGGCTGTTGACCTTCCAGAGGGTCTCACTTTTCCCGAGGCACTGCCCACATTTAATCATTTTTTTGCTGTGCTGCCCCTAAGAACGACCAGAGAAGGGCAGTACTCAGTCTCTTTAAAATCGATCGCCTGTCTGATCTCTTTTCCTGCCTCTTTCCTGCCTATATTCTTATTCTTTCTTTTAATGAGGGATAACGTTCACCCGAACCTTGGCTTCATTTTTCACTGCTCGGTGCGCGCTGGAAATGTGACCTAGAGAGGTAGGTCGGTGCAATGGAGCACCAGCTCGAAATGGGTCCACCTAAGGTGTTCACAATTTTATTCCTCCAAGTACAATGTTCTAGACGGCTCTCACTTCTGGAACTGTTCTCCTTAATGACTCTCTGCTTCTCCTGGAGGTCCTCATCAATCTTCTAACACTGCGACTTTGTTTTCTTCGGGACTCTTTGGCATGTATACCTCTACTGCTCCATTAGTCTTTCTGGCCCCCTCTGCCAATGCAGCACCTTCACACCACCCACGCCTACAAATATCCTGTCCTCCTTCTCCCCACTTTGTATCGCCTGTCGCTGCACTATTTCTGCCCTCCTATACTTCTGGATGTTCTTCTACACCTTCTGCGGCGGCTCTGGCGCCCTTGCCAACTGCTCACTTTGTGGCACTGAGGCTACTCTTTTATGCTCAGCAGGTCCAAGGTGTTCAATTTCTTCCGCTGAAACCTGCGCCATTCTGCAAGCTTTCCGCCGGTATTGGCAGCACCAAAAGTCAATTGCATCTCTTCCCCTCTCCTCCTCTCACACGAGTACTCTCACCATTCTGCCCTCTCCTCCATCTTTTCTTTTTCCTCAAACTCTCTTCCATATCTGGCAGGAACTGTATGTTCTCTCCTCTTTTATCAGGTTACAATGGGTTTACTGACACTCACTTCATCAGGGAACCACCCGGATGATGAGCTGGCCAAGCAGGGTACTCTAATCCTGCCTTCTGCAGTTCCTTGTAGTATCTCTCCTCTTACCTTTCATATTTACTATTTTGTTTTCTCGGACTGGAAGTGTACTGCCTCATTTAAATTCTTCGACACACAGGTCCCATTGATGTCCACTGAAGAACTTGTACTTCTTCGTCACGCTCGATGAGTCTTCTCTCGTCTCCGCTGCAACTGATAAAGTCTTCTATCAAATTCTTATCTCTCTAGAATTGAATTCTTTATGTAGCGCCTGAGGTCACCGTCCCAGGACACCTCTCATCTCATTCTGCACTGACCAGCTACGAACTCTTAGCGCCGCTCTCTCTTTGTCTCTCTACAAACTCTCGTCCAAACCCTGTGAAGTTGCCCGGCTTCTAGGGTGCCATGTCCTTGGAAAAGTTCGGGCAACAACAATACCTGGTGAATCATAAAAATATAATCTAAATTAACGTACTTCAGTAACCCAACTATAACTCATATGTAAAAACATTAAATGGTGGTTCAAACACTCGATATTTACAGTTACGGACCTCGTCATTCTTACCGTGGTTCAAAAAAGCAACTCCCACTCTCCAACACACTGAACCGCCACAGGCCTATCGAGTATATTAGCATCCGCTTTTGTCTATAGGCCTACAGATATGTTTATCATCACTCACCAGAATATATTGCAAACCGCGCAGAAAACGGCAGCGGGTATCGGAAGTTTTGATCCTTTTTGGGTAGCAGGAAAGTAAGGTTGCGCTTCAAGCCATAACGAAACAAAATGTTCTGCAAAGCCATAATCAAAAAGC
The DNA here is from genome assembly GCA_963675345.1 of Trididemnum clinides. Taxonomy (NCBI): domain Eukaryota; kingdom Metazoa; phylum Chordata; class Ascidiacea; order Aplousobranchia; family Didemnidae; genus Trididemnum; species Trididemnum clinides. The sequence goes on from OY776294.1 coordinate 16,387,836, forward strand.
ATTTTTAGTAAGCACGGTAAATAAACTCAACAAAGACTTATACTAATTAGTTTGATGACTAACTTGAATCGTAGAGGCTCCTGTCTTGTGAGTCTTGACTAACACAACATTTTTACTGCATTGACTTTGAGAAGCTTTAACTGAGTTAAACTCACTGTCCTTTGTTTGAGTTTGGTTGGATGCATTATGAGAAAAATTAAACCTGTGGAAAACGGAAGCCTAAATTAAAGTGGATTTAAGCAGGAGTGTACAATCTGCGGCCCACTAAAACAGATCGGTAGCCTGGGAAATGCCATGGCAAAATTATCCAACCTATTCACTTTTAAAACGCTCATTTCTGGCAAACTTCTGAGTGAACTTTGAAAATACAAAAAAATATTCACCTTAATTTTACCCCAGAAACGCCCATTTTTGACAAAATTAGTCAATGGCAAATGCAAATGATCTATTAACCTATCTATTTCGTTAAGATGCAGTGGCATTTTCTCCAGCTGTGATAAAATTTGCATAGCGCACAGCTGGTTTAAAGACTATGTAAGCAAAGTAGGCTAAACCTGCCTAGCACAATGCACCATAATAGGCCCAGCCCCAACTGCATTATTACTAACACAACAAATAGCGACCCTTATATAGAGAAAGTTATGAGTGCAGATGGCTCAAATAGCAACACAGTAAGAAAATTGCAGACCAGCAACCAAAAGCATTTATAAGTCTTATTTGTGCTGTTTTTTGTTGACAAAAATTCAACAATAATGATATATTTTCCTCAGACCATACTCGGCATGCATTTTTTAATAGAAACAACTACATTACATTTCATTTCACAAATTGTAATTGCTCACCTGTCATGTCTGCGCTCTTTAAACAAAACAATGCAATTAACTAAAATGCATATCAAAGTTAAAATGTTTAGGTACATACAACAATGAAAGTGTTTGTTCATTAGGCCACTTTTTTAAAGCAATTCAACTAATTTTTAAAAAATGATATTGCGAACTAAATGTAAAATATAGATGAAATGATCGTGTTGGTATGCTGCTCCATCAAACAATGATATAATTTGATAAATTGTATTTTTGTTTAGCCTACCCGCTATAATCTCAGTTTTTTACAGAGAATAATTAATCAATAAAGTAGTTAAAATTCTTGCAGGTAAGCTGTCGGGCATAGCTTGTCCCGGTGAAGTTTCTTTGGGACTGAAGAGTCGGCCTATAATAGACCACTATAGCTTGAGCAATCTTTCGTGTAAATATAAAAAACAGCCAGACCCACGCTAAGGTTGCCATGCCCAAATGCAAGGATTTCCCCAAACCTGTCACATATAAAAATAAGGGTAAGGGAAAAACATCAAAAAGTGCTTGAAAATTTGTGATTTTTTTGTAGAAGTGAATTTGATCTCTAAATATAAGTCACAATATGAGCCAAACACCGCTGTAAAAAGGTAGATTTCCCCAATTGGAGTTTTAGTGCATGATTTGAGACAGACATGTGCAAAACATTCGCCTTGAAAAAGTCAATGTCAAAAAAAAGACTGTCATCTTTGTTTCAAGACCAATAAGCCATACCGGTACGAAGTGTGAACGTGACTAACATAAATGTGTCAGAGATTGTGCCTCTTCAGATATGATAACCCTAGCCAGCTTTTCAAGGATTAAACGCGTAACACATTTAATGCTTGAAAATTTTCCTTCAAAAAAATAACAAAATTGCTAATCTGACAAACTTGTTCCTCCAACTTAAATCTCGTTTTTCCAATCTCTAATGACGTTGAGCCATTTATCTTATACCCTACGTCACGCAAGGTCACTAACGGTACCGTACTAAACAAACAATCAAGCGAGCAATTTGCTCTAGTATTGACTGAAGAACAGGTATTAATAAAAGTCAGGCAAACGCTGCATGTGAAGCGTACCGGTATCTTTATCCAGCGCATTAATGCACGATGAGTTGCCCTTCGGTAGCCTACGCATCAACCCAGTGTAGTTTGATATCAAAAAGTACCCGGTACCACTCCAAGGTATGACAGCTACTTGAGTTTCTCTAGTTTATTTTCGGAATACAAATTTTGATAATGTTGGTAACATTGAATTAGGATGGTAATTATTGGGTGTATTGCTGTGGGTTGTAAATATGCTTCAAGCTCACACCTTGTGGCGCTTGGGCAAGGATATGACTCGCACGGTACGAAAAAATACACTCAATATAAGAGCCATTTACTTTTATCGTAATAGATAGCTTGCTGACACATCATGGACGTTTCTAATTTAGTGATCCTACCACAATTTTAACATCAAGCGGTATTAAAAGCAACTATGGTTGCAAAGATGAAAACATTTTGCATTGGGAACCTGTTTCTAAAAAATAGAAATGCAAATCCAATTCGAACCTAATTCAAAACCATCCAACGCTTTTTGAACGTGTGGTACATGTGTACTATAAGAATGTACCAATCACAGTATATCGTATTTAAATATAAAGTGTAAGCCTATTATAAGCCGATAAGAGCATCTGTACTTCACTTGCCATCCACGGTATTTGGGTTGCGGCAGGTGCGCATTTAGAGGAGCATTGTGCCATGCCCTTCTGTGCCTAGACAACAAAGTAGAAAAATTAGCTTTAGTGCCAGCTCCTATCATAATTGGATCTGCAAAGAAATAAAATTGCCGAAAAAATGCCTTCTAGTTGAGAAACCAACGCAACAGTGTTTGGATTAAGATCCCAAGACGTTGTTCTTTATTAACTCTTTCGCTCTCGCGATGATCAATTGATGATCTCTCGTGTTTTCAGTGTTTCCCTCAAATTTTTTCCTCCAGGTTACAAATCATTTTACTAAAAAATAGATTTGTGACTTTGTTTCTCATCCGATTTTCATAAAATTTTCAAAAGATCACGCTTAATTCCTCACATCGGAAGATGTAAAATTTGTGCCCTAACTCTTTGATTTTCTTACCCAAAAAGGATTAAAAAACTAAGAACCCAGTTGCAAATGACAAAACCTGCCAAATTTTTAGCAGATACGTTCAAAAGCCAACTACCTTGAAATCAAATTGAGACATCATGTTTACCATGAAACCAAAGTTTTTATCATTAACACAATCTTAAAACTACTCTTTTTGGGCATCATTTGACAAAATTTCAGGCAATAATAATGAAATTTATTTACTAAAATTTTCAAATTCCTTAGGGGTCTCAAAACCCCCGCAAAAATTTGTATGGTAGGTAGAAAAAAAAAATTTGGTACGTAAAAAATATGATATGTTGCTAAATACAGGTCTCATTTGAAAGCTTAGGAAATTTGCTTTCCAGCAATATATTGTATAATTTTAAACAGTTTATGCTAAGCGATATATAGTATTTACTGATCAAAAATGGGTACTGTACATCATATCAGTTTGAAGCCCCCCAAAAATTTTCGTCCTACCTCCACTACATTATAATTTTTAGAAAAACTACATCCTTTAAAAAGATAAAATAGATTGCAAATATTTCACTACTAAAGTGGTCGTTTTGTATCAAGTTTCCAAGGACACAGAAACTAAAATACAAGTTTAAAAGCTGACAGAAGTTTGGCTTCTCCAAATCAAAATTTGCTGTATCCCCCTTATTTCTCAACAAATCCCAGTGGTGTAAAAAAGCTGTTTCATTGCTAGTGCCAACATATTCGATTTAAACTTCATATTTTCTGAATCTTGAAGAAATTCCCTTTTCAAAAATGCATAATGTTACTTGATTTAGGCCAGGCATGGGCAACATACGGCCCGCAGGCCGGGTCCGGCCCCTGAAGGGATTTTGTCCGGCCCGCAAACTGTATCCAACTATACCCTGTAATGTGGTCCGAGGCCTCATTCCTGACAATTGCTAATCGCTGTGTTCTCACCGAACTGTCGGTGCGAGACACGAACGGCAACTGGCGTTTGACACTGCATTCCACTGCCACGATTTTAAATGTTACATTTTATTTCACTGCAATTGCTGGAAATTAGGTTAAAGCAGAGAGTGTTGTAAACATCTCCCATTACTGTGTGACAACGTGACTGTTAGTGTTAGTTATTCTTTGGCTGTTATCTGTTAGTGTTAGATTTAGATTTAGAATTTTTTACATTTTAAAGAAATTAAATTTGATATTAAGTTTTATTAACCATGGAATTTTCCAAGAAACGTAAAGTTGACAGAGAGTGTCGAGCATTTTACAAAGATAGGACGCCGAAGTATTTTTTTACAAAGGTTGGCAACAAAGCAGTATGTTTGCTGTATGGTCAAAGTGTTGCTGTGTTGAAAGAGTACAACATTAGTCGTCATTGTGCGACGAAACATCGAAACTATGGCAATAATTTATCAGCAGTGGAGCGGCAAACTGAAGCAACAGAACTGGACAGAAAACTTGCGAGGCAGCGGAATGTATTCGTAAAAGGCAAATTAGCCCAGAAAGCTTCCACTCATGCTAGCTATAAAGTCGCATACAACATTGCTAAACACAGGAAACCAATCAGTGATCGTGAATTTTTTAAAAAGTTCATGCTCGATGTAGCTGATCAAGTCTGTCCTGAACACAGACAGAAGTTTGAAGAAGCAAGTTTATCGAGAAGAACCGTGGCTCGCCGCATTAAAGCAATCGGTGAAGACCTGACATCACAATTGAAAGGGCTTGTACCTTTATTTCAATTGTTTTCACTGGCATTGGATGAAAGCACTGACATCGATGATACTGCACAGCTGCTCATCTTTGTACGATGCATTTCAGAAAACTTTGAAATCACCGAAGAATTGCTGTCTATGGAATCAATGAAAGACACAACTACCGGGAAAGATATTTTTGAATGTGTGGAAAATACATTTCGTACAATGGAATTACCATGGCAGAAAATAGTCAGTGTTACTACGGATGGTTGTCCATCATTGACAAGAAAGAATGTTGGTCTACTGAAGAGACTAAGTGACCGTGTGGCAGAGATCGATTGCACCAGGGAATTAATATTTCTACATTGCATAATACACCAGAAAGTGTTGTGTAAAAAGGTGCTTGACATGAAACGTGTTGTGGATCCAGTTGTAAAGATTGTTAATTTCATTAGGGCGAGAGGTCTAAATTACAGACAGTTTATCACGCTTCTGGAAGATTGCGACTCGGATCACAGTGGTGTTCCGTATCGTACAGCTGTACGCTGGTTGAGTGTGGGGAAAGTTCTGAGACGTGTCTGGGACCTAAAAACAGAAATCTTACTATTTTTGGAGTTGAAAGGGAAAGATAAAGATTATCCTCAATTCAAACAATCAGAATGGCTGTCAGATTTGGCATTTGCAGTTGATCTCTTTAAACACATGAATGAACTGAACACCATACTTCAAGGGAAGGGCACTTTTGCTCACGAAATGTATCCAACAGTGAAGGCATTTAGGGTAAAGCTAAAACTGTTTTCTCGCCAGCTCAGTCAGAATATCACAACACACTTTGCAACACTTGCAACTATGGCACAACCAATGATGTCAACTGAAAAGTACACCAATATGATATCTGCACTGGATAATGAATTTGGTCGTCGTTTTGCGGACTTTCAGAAACTTGCTGCTGAATTTGACATTCTGTCATCACCGTTTACAACTGACTTTGAAGAAGCGCCGGATGCTGTACAGCTGGAACTGATTGATCTGCAGTGTGACTATATCCTGAAAGAGAAATTCCAATCTGAAAGCATTGACAAATTTTATGCATTACTAAATACTAAATGCATCCAAGTTTGCCAACCTGAGAAAGATAGCCATGAAACTACTCGTTCTGTTTGGGTTCACATATATTTGTGAACAAACATTTTCGACCATGAACATTAACAAGACCAAGCTACGTTCCAATCTAACTGATGTTCACCTGCAGTCTTTACTGAGAATTTCTACATCAAACATGCAGCCAGAGTTCAAACAACTTGTTGACAACTTTGATCGACCACAAATGTCTCATTGACTTTAGTAGCTATTGAAGTACAATTAGTACATTATGATAAAATAATAAATTCATTATGTACTTTTTGGTCTCTATTCTTTGTAAAGTTCAAACTTTACATTAAACATGATTTATTATTTTATTTCTTGCATTAGTGAATAAATAAGTGATTAAGATATTGAAGACTATTTACGTCATAATCCGGCCCACCAAGGACTTCATTTTCCCACATCTTGCCTGCCGACTGGAGAAGTTGCCCACCCCTGGTTTAGGCTAACCTCTAACAGATAATGACTGATCATATTTTGAGTACTAACTTTAACCACCAAAATTTGGTACTGGTTGGTCCGGTCAAAAAAAGGTCATGGGCCTCAAAAAGTTGCAAATTGTAGAAAATCTAGGCTTTTAGACAAGTTTTGACTGATCTACCTTGAAAGCTTATTTCCTTAGCATCATCTAGCGACCACTTCCAAAAAAATTGATAGAAAAATAAAATCGCTAGTGATCTTGAGGTAAGGGTGCTACTTCAATTTCGAAGACAACTCAGCACCTATTTGGGGGGGGGGCGGCTATATGGCATAAAATTTGCATATTCAAACAAAAAAAATTTTTTATGTATTTGAAATCCTCAAGAAATAGAGATTTCAATGATATATAACACTTGATGTAGAAGTAAGCAGAGGAGTAATGATTTACAAACAAACTTGGGGTATTTTATGATGATTAATTATGATTGATTATGAAAAAGTATGAGTTTTTCGCATTGCCACCTTACGGAAATTTTTTTCGCTATTCACGTGGTAGAGAAAGAGTTAACAAGTAGGAAATGTGGTAGCCCTAGTTTCGATGATTTGTGAAAGGAGACAGGGGAGCAGAGTTAGATTTACAGTTTGGTTGAAGAATAATGACCTTTTAGTGTTGTGAAAATTAACCACAGGCAGATGCTTTTTTGAATTATTGTTAAGTTATTGGTCTAACCATAAAATTGGCGGCATCAATCTTTGGTAAGAGCTTTTCCATTGTATCTTCAACGTTAATAACTTATACAACTATTGAATCCATTTTAGGTAAGAGCTTTTTTGTCCTATTTTTAAAGTTGTCTAGAACCCCAAGAGCTATGGTACAATGTCTCAGGAAGTACGTTACCGAGGGTCAACTAGGTACAAATGACAGGTTACGAAATGCGAGGTTAAACTAAATTCTCTAGCTAATAAACCTGTTCTAACAAAAATAATGTAAGTGTAACCATAAGCATAGCTAGGGGATTCCATTCCTCCCATGGCAACTAAATTTTTTGAAACCGATCAGAGATGGGAGACGTTTTGGACTGAAAAAAGTAAATCTTTAAAGAAAAAAGGTCTTTACATTGTTTTGAGTCGAAAATAATTGCGTCCTAAAAGTTAATCTTCCAAAAAGAAGGTCATCCAACAAGTTCATATTACCTTCAACACAAAAATTTGCAGCTGATTACACCACTAAATGAAACCATTGTCTTTATATCAGTGGCATGACAATAATTGAGTTGCTATCTGGTGTTGCTCGGCAGCGCTACCAATCAATTCTGTGGAATAAAAGATATTAGCTCAGTCGGCTTCACCTAAATAATATTTTTGGGAGCAGTAACAAAAAGTTGGTATAAACGAAGGCATTTGCTCGTATGCCCCTAATACCAATCACACTAATTTAAATTAAGACTAGTTCTACCCACATGGTCTAGCTGCTCTTTGCAATAAATAGAGGCACAAAGTCAAAGTTGGGGTGGACACCGTAAATTTTGTTATACGATCCAGAAATCAATTTTTTCGTGGCATGCTTATTTCCCACATCGATGCATTCCTCCTTGTAATAATAATTTTGACACCAAGTTCCTTAGCTGCGTCTATGTGCATTGTTCCTGGAATAGAGCAAAAGAGGCTAAATCTCTTTCCTAAAATGTTGTTTCCGATTACCCAGCTGGCCTAATTGCCCAGTTTCAAGAAAAAATTTCCTCTGTAGATATAGTTGTATATTTTATATCATTGCAGTTACAACAAGAAAAAAAAAACTAATTCCTTAATGCTTCCTTCGGATCAATCTTGCTTGTCTTCGAGGTCTCAAAATATGTTTAAGCAAATCATTTTATCCAGCTCATTCTTTTTTTTTTGTTCAAATCTATTCTTTTTTTCAGTAAGATCGTTTTCGCCATAGCCTGTCTACTCTTATCAAATTCTTTTATGTCTCGTTCGATCTCTCGTGAGTTTCATCAATGCAAGCCGAGATTTTTGACAATTTTTGCTACTATCAATTTTTCCTTAGGCATCTGATTTTGTTTGGCATTCCGCTCTATTTCACAAGCATTCTTTCATTAGCCTTCTTTCTTGCATTGATCTGATAACCTTCATCTTTTTTTTCTCATATGTAATCTGGCTGATTTTTTCGCAATCACAAGAGTCGCTTTTTTCTGGTATGCTGAGGAGTTTCAGTCTTTTTTCATCAATAATCTCTCTGCTTCCATCCTTTGTCAGCTGCCCCTTTAATCTGGCGATCGAATCATCTTCTCCCTCGGCACTTGCTGCTGCAGAGTTTACAAAAGCAGCTGTGGTTAAAGTGGATTGCTGCCTTGGAACTGGAAAAATGTAAAGCCTTTTTTTTCGTGGATTCTTGCCACGATTAGCTTTGGCATCAATTCTTCTTACTCAAATACTTTCCACTTCCATCTATCTTTGGGTCACCTTCGGCCGCACTCTTTTATTTTTAAATAATGTTATCTGCGCTGAAGGCCAAGTTCTTTCCTCGTATCAAGGCCTTACGCTATGTTTCTTCCTCCTTGTGGAGCCTCTTCGAACAGTTTCCTTCTTTTCTGTACAAAAGTTGTTTGCAACCCGTTCTCACTTATACTTCCTCAACTGGATTCCTTTACTCTGCGCTGTCAACGTTACTAAGTAAAAACCCCTTTACCCAGCAGCCAATTATGCCATCACCGCATGCTTGTTGCCTTATATCCCCATTTTTTTGTGCTTGGCTTTACTGTCTTCTGTGTTAGTCGTCCTTAATCATTGCCCTGGTCCCTTTGTAGTTTGGCTTTTAGTCAACCATTTTCTTTTCCTGTTTTAAGATTGGTAAAACAAGTGAAGCCAAGGATATTTAGATCCTCCAGAAAAAATTATACGACACTCATCCATTTATGGTCTTTCCTTCCACTCCGGAAGGTTATGTTTTTTGACTCTCCATCTCCTTCATGGCATATTATTTCTTCATCGTGCAAATCACTCTTTCACTTATGTGCTCTCGCTCAAACCCACTTCTTTCTTCTCCACGAGCTGCACTTACCTATCTAGCTTCTCTTCCAAATCGCAGTGTTTTGATTAGGACTGATGGCTCTGTACCTACTCCTTTCAGTAAAGGAGACTTTGGTATCTTTTTCAACCACTCCCGGTGAAACACTAATAGCAGGGTCTTCTCTTTGCGGCAAGCTGAGTTTGCTCAAGTTTTTCTGCTGACGTCCGCGCTATTCTGCAAGTCCTTTGCAAATTTTTGCAGCAAAACAAATTTGCCAATGCTCTTTATGTTTTCTCAAACCCTCCTTCTCTCGTTTCCATTCCCTGCATTTTCCCTTCTTTTTATCACTTTCTGGAACAAATAATCAAATATTTTTATCATCTAATTTTCTTTTATTATCAAGCTGCGCAATCGATCCTCGGAAAATAATTTCCTTCTGAACGGCACGAAAAATGACGTAGCTGGGTGCGCTGCTTTATTAAGTCACAGTTCCTTACAACCTTTTGCCTTTGGTATGCATACCTTCTTCTTTTTGGGCGAAGACGTACACTCTCCTCAAAGTTTTTTGAAGCTCTGGTACTTAAAGGCTTACGTTTTCCGTTGAAGAACGTATTGCTTTGTCACATTCATAGTGTCCTGTTTAGCCTTCACTGCAACGAACACAGCCTTATTTGAAACGCATATCTCTTCAGAACTGAAAACCTTCGTGGAAACCTGTGGTCAGCCGATTCAGAACACTTCTCATCTCGTTCTGCTTTGTCCTGATAAGGATTCTTCAATTACTCCAAACTCTGTTTGGCAACTTTTTCTTTTTGTATGACCTCTGCTCCAGCACATAGAAAATAATTCGACTTGTGAGATTCCATGGTTTTTCACCATGCCTCCATTCCGGGGAAAATGCGAATAACAACAACAGGAATACAATTCAACGGCTCTAAGTCATGCAAAAACCGCAGGTGGCCTGCATGCTGCGACCACCGGTTTATAGATATCAGCCTTTTCTTTGGGCAATTAAACGTAACAAGTCTGTAAAATGTTCAAGTTTGAGTAGAATATCTCAACACAGATGAAATATGCAACTCGACAAACGCCAATGGCTTAGTTATCTGTCTGTATCAAAATACAAACTTTGATAACGCAGGAGATTATAAGGTTTGGACTGAGCTGGCAGGAGTGTGACGGTTGGGTATGTCCGGAAGAGAGATCTTTCTGGTAGATGATGTGATCCAAGAAGCTACAGTTTAATACTTCCGCGTGTAAATACGGTAATATGTGGGTTGCCCGTGTACCTACATTTGCCAAAATTTAGATTATATTTTTATGCCTCACGCAGACGGCGCTGCTATAGTGCATGTGTGACTATGCATTGTTTGCGACGTAATTCCTTTGGAGTTGGTCGCTTATAAAAGTGCGATCCTAATTGGGGGAAGATCTATTTTGAAATTTTGATATGCAGTAAGGAAGTATTTCAATGTTTAAAAATAATTTTGCAATAGTCATGTAAAAATGTAATAAAGTATTCATTAAGTTCAGTCAATGTGCATTTTACTTTATAATTAAAATAAGTATATATTTGTCACATCGTTGTTCATTCCCGAGTCAATGTCAAACCAATCACCTTATGATGAAGTCAGCAGTCAAAATCCTTCAACTTATCATTAGATAAATGAATATTAGTAGTGATGGTAAGGGCCTATTTTCAGGAAAGACGGAGGGATTACATATCTCCTCAACTCGTTATATTCATTTTACTTGGTTGATTATAATCGTATTTTGCAACCGCCAGTAATATACACATGACATAAAGTTTGTGCTCTTTAAAGTCTTCTTGAAAACTTAATTTTGTCAAGCAGTAGCTCTTGTCATGGGTTGCCAATGATTTAGTCACACAACTTCAATTCTAACTCTTAAAATTACCAAACTGAATTAGTAACGTGGAGAAAAGTTATCTGTCAAAGCAGTTAAAGTTGAGTGCTGATATTTTTTCTCGCCCGCTGATTTTAACCCACGAAATCACAAAAGTAAATCAAAAATTACCAAAAACGTGTGTCTGCCAATGGGGTTGTGTGTAAGCATAAATACTTTAATAGAGTATAGTTAGTTCGGATTCGACCAAAAAGTTAAATAAGATGTAATCAAATCGGAAATGTATTTTTGGTTTGAGGGGCCTGAAAAATTTTCTTTGCATTGTTGTCAAATAAAGTCTAGTGGCTGCGAGGCTAAATTACGGGCAAACATGTCAGGTAAACCAAATTTGGAGGCATTCATGAGATGCAAGCATTACTAACATTTAGAAAATCCTTTTTCAGTGCTTCTTTCATAAGCGATGGCATTTTTGCCATGTGTAGTGAAATAGAATTAAAAACTCTTTATCTTGAATCGTTTTTGATTGCTTGATTGATTGGCGTATGATGGCTCATAAGAAAAACAGAAACCTGAGTAGCTTGGTGAAAGCAGCAAATGATCGCTCAATGTCGAATAGCAAATAAAAACATCAAGGAAGTTATTTTAAATTCGATTTTGTACGCTGTATTTTTGCATAGGCCTAATTATGTTCGGCAATTAGCACACTTCCTGCCTTGTGCTGAGTGATGCTGTGGCTCAATACTGCTGCCTTCGAATGCGATGGTTACAGATTTGATTCTTCGCATTCAGGGTACTTAGATAAGGGCACAGTATGCTGAACATGTAAATGCAAAGGGTGTGTGCGTGAACGTGATGGTTATGTATTTGTCAAGTCACATATTTACAGGCGCTCAACCAGGATTTTGGTGAGGGAGGGGCGGACTAAATTCGTGTTATTATAATTACTAATCAGCAATTTCGCTGTTATGAATTTTAATTAGCTCATGGGTTGACGTAGTCGACTTTAATTGGTAATGGGCCTTCAAATATGTATTGCTGCTCGTATTTTCTTTCTCAACTAATATCCGCTCTCAATGCCTCGGCCTTGAACTAAAACAAGGACACGTAATAAAAACTGCAAAAACCTCAACGTCATGTCTTAAACTAAATCCTGATTTTGCAAGTAAGCACCTAGCTGTACTTTATGTCAGCCAAGGTGATTAAGATCACTGTTAAGTGGCAATTCGATACTTGACACAAATGCACGATTATAGGCATTAACCATAGTTTACAGAAACAGAAAACTAGCCAAACTAAAGTATCCAAAAGCTTTAAATACTTGTACTAGTTTTAAAAGTGGGCATAGTTTTATGGGTTTCCAATTTCTCCCAGGCTTTTTGGTTCCAACACAATGTATCGTTAAACTTCAGAATAAAATCAGATGTCTTGGAACATGTAGCATTTTCATTCAATACACTATCATTGTCAATCAATCGTTCCAGGTGAATTAAAAGCAAAGCAAGACCGGTCAACCGTTGTTCTCCGATTGTGAGTCTCAGATACGTTTTTACAGGTCGCATGATGCCAAAGCTACGTTCGCTCGTTGCAGTTGTTACAGGTAACGTTGCCAAAATAGTAAGCAACTTCCAAACATTTGGGAAAAGGCTTGCATTGCAAGCTTCCAAAGCATCAATTGCGTTTTTTGAAGAGTGGCAATATTGTGTTTCTTCCATTTTTCTTTTCAGCGGATAGTTTCTGAAATAGAGCCAATTTTGCTATCAACATCTTGTTGATGTAATTCCAACAAGTTGTAAGATTCCGAGGAAGATGTCAGTGTCACAGTGTATTTGGGAATCAAAATCAAAAAACTTTGGCATTTCACCTTTTGGTCTTTAAACTGTACAAACATTTGCACCAACTTATGCTCAGCATTTGGTACATGGATGGATTGGAAAACATAACTTTTTGCATCAATAATTCGATAGTTTGCTCGGTGATTTTGACGATTAGCTTTTTTCGAAATTATTAATGAAACTCATACTTTTTTCAGAGTTTTTGACTTTTGTAAATTTGTTAGTAAGTGTCCTAACGATTTTTTTTTATCATTGCGAAGAGCTAATTGCACACTTTTGATTAGTTCATTGGTTAAAAACAGGTCTAATTGTTTTGCTATGTGCATCGCTAGCCTCTTGCATTACTATACATGTAAGACCTTGTGACCACTAGGCTGTGACAGCACTATTGTTCTAGCAGTTGCTAGACTTAGTGCACCTGCGACAACCGCCACTCATTCACGAGTGATACGGCTTCGCAGAGTACTGACAGACCATCCACCAAGTGGATCTAGTATAGATCTCGCAAGTGTGGCGGTCTAAGCTATGCTTTATTAAAAGCCTCTAGCTTCTTGTCGGTCACCAACTGCACTGAAGAGACCTGATAGGTCGAAACAGTGTCACTGTCTGCAGTTTTGCTATGTGCATCGCTAGCCTCTTGCATTACTATACATGTAAGACCTTGTGACCACTAGGCTGTGACAGCACTATTGTTCTAGCAGTTGCTAGACTTAGTGCACCTGCGACAACCGCCACTCATTCACGAGTGATACGGCTTCGCAGAGTACTGACAGACCATCCACCAAGTGGATCTAGTATAGATCCCGCAAGTGTGGCGGTCTAAGCTATGCTTTATTAAAAGCCTCTAGCTTCTTGTCGGTCACCAACTGCACTGAAGAGACCTGATAGGTCGAAACAGTGTCACTGTCTGCAGTTTTGCTATGTGCATCGCTAGCCTCTTGCATTACTATACATGTAAGACCTTGTGACCACTAGGCTGTGACAGCACTATTGTTCTAGCAGTTGCTAGACTTAGTGCACCTGCGACAACCGCCACTCATTCACGAGTGATACGGCTTCGCAGAGTACTGACAGACCATCCACCTAGTGGATCTAGTATAGATCCCGCAAGTGTGGCGGTCTAAGCTATGCTTTATTAAAAGCCTCTAGCTTCTTGTCGGTCACCAACTGCACTGAAGAGACCTGATAGGTCGAAACAGTGTCACTGTCTGCAGTTTTGCTATGTGCATCGCTAGCCTCTTGCATTACTATACATGTAAGACCTTGTGACCACTAGGCTGTGACAGCACTATTGTTCTAGCAGTTGCTAGACTTAGTGCACCTGCGACAACCGCCACTCATTCACGAGTGATACGGCTTCGCAGAGTACTGACAGACCATCCACCAAGTGGATCTAGTATAGATCCCGCAAGTGTGGCGGTCTAAGCTATGCTTTATTAAAAGCCTCTAGCTTCTTGTCGGTCACCAACTGCACTGAAGAGACCTGATAGGTCGAAACAGGTCTAATTGTTTTATTGCAACATTTTTGAAAATGGAAAAATTAACCCTAAAAAGTTTTCAATTACACGGTAAGCAATCGCATACATCTTTTCAACAAAGTGGTTTCTCTTTAACAAACTTGAGAAATCTTATCCTGAAAATGTTCAAGCATTTATGATAAACTTGCTGAACTTCAACTGGCTTGATTGTTTTTCCATTAAGCCATGATTTGATTAAAGAAATACATTTTTATTTAAGCAGAGTCTTATGTTCAATCGTTTCGTGATTTTGTAAACTGCATTCTTTTGAGAAATATATCTTTGGTGCTGAAATACTTGCCGAAAACTTAAAATTGTGTAATCTGGTGGTGCGATATTGGAGGGCAGTCTATAAGACTCTATAGCAATACGCCCAATGCAGTAAATTCTCAAATTGATCACTTTGCTGCAGTTGAGCTAAAAAATGAAATCAGAACGTCTATTAGCATTTGAACGTGCATGTTTTTATGTTATCAGGATTTGGGTTAGAGTAAACTAGAAGGTAGATTTTACCAGTTTTTTGTCGATTACGTATTGCAAGGCATACCGCGTTGTGTACTAAAGTTCAGCCGTAAATCTTTTTACTACTTTGATCAACTTTCGTCAATCGCGTGTTACGCCGATGTGCATATTCATTGCAAGTCAATGCCATGTCTATAACACAAAACAGCCAAATAGCTATTGCCAATCAGAAAACACAAAAAACATGCCTAATTTAAAAGATAATTAAATAATTAAAAAGATAAGGTAATTAAAAAAATATAAATTTCTGCTTGTGATGTAGAAATGCAAGATATCTGGAAAAAAAATCTTCCCGCATTTATATGCTGACAATTTTACAGAAAAATAAGCTTTATTGCCTTACCACTAATTTAAGAGTATTGTTTTAATTCTTACCTAACAAGGCAGCTAGGTCTTGTTATTTTTGACAGCTTGAAATTGTTAACATGTTTAACTTGAGCCAAGAAATGGTCAAAGTGTCAAGGTTGTGCAACTTAGACGCCTCACTTTCACTACGAACCTATCTGACTATAAGTGCAGAGAATTTTAACCTAAATATCAGTATTTTTCGAAAAAGCATACCATGCGATGAATATGAGTTATTTTTTAGTAGTGATTAATTCATATTTACTTCCAATTTTAAGTCTCGAAAACGAGTCGCTTGAACTCGAGTTTTGAGTTTAGTCACAATTAATCGAATTTCTGATTCTGGAAACGATTCTTTGGAATTCGTATGTTTGCAACTGAATTCACAATCTAAGAATATTGGGACTTGAATATAAATAAATACCTTCAAGGAATTTACTTCAATATTTTTTTCCAAACAATTTCCCTTTTCGTTTTATTTTATTATATAAAAAATTTATTTTCTTTTTTGCTGTAACTAAACCATTTATAATACGAATTATAGGAGCTGGTGTTAGCCTGTTTAAGATATTACTTTTAATTAATGGATGTTAAGGCATATAGGCTAACTGCAATCAGTTGAATAAAATACCACTTCCACGACCGGTTTCGTTCCTATTAGAACTCGTCAGAAGTCAGAAGCAAATTTGGGTATTTTATTCAACTGTCAAATTTATATACTTGTTCATCATCAACTGCCCTGAAGTGACCTGATAAATTGAAACTGTGTCACTGTCTGCAGTTTGCTCAATCAAATTGTATCCCAGGCCTCTTGCATAGCTGGAAATAGGCTGAATTCTTCTTACCAGATTTTAAAGCTTTTAATTTAAAAACCAATAAAATTGAGATTGGAGCTAACTAATTAAATTTTATGATTTTAATAAAAAATTAACTTGAAGTCGATGGCGTAGGCAAGGGGGAAAGGGGAGGTCAAAACCTCACACAAATAATGTAGACACACACTTTTTTGTCTTAAGGTAATAAAAAAAGTTTAGGCAACCATTTGCCTAAAACTTGCCCTAGAAAGCAAAAACGATTATTTTTTGGTGTAATTTTTTTTTAATTTTTCCGGGGGAAAATGCCCCGTGACTTTTAGATTGATTGTGTCTTTAACATTCTTAATGAGAGAAATCAAAACCCTATCCATGACAAATTTCTGTGTAGTGGCTACTTGAGGTGTAATATTTCCGAAAATTTTAATCTATGCATAGTTTTCACACAGAAGGCTGTTTTAAGGTAAAGGATCTCTGACTTTTCTTGCTGCGTTATAGGCCCAGGTGCAATGGTCATGTCACTATCTTTAAATTTAATAAAAATTGTTACATGTACATGTTTTTAACATATACGGTATCGTTTTGCCATAACCTTTTTTTTGTCCACAGCTGTCAAATTTTGTTTTCTTTTTATGCTGATTTGAGCGAAAATAAAATGAATTGATTGATTGATTCTTTAATGAGGTTGCTATCTTCTTTCTGTTATTTCGTGGTTGAATTTCAAGTTGAGTCGAGTCATTTAATGCAAATAACCCGATTCAAGTCAAGCTTTTTTTTACACCGAATTGAGTCGAGTCAATGAATCGTTCCTTCCCTTTACTGCCAATATTTGATACTGCTGTGCACAGCTACTTTCTTTTTTATTTATAACGGTATGGTTTTCAAGTGTTCAGTTGTTGAACTAGTAATTTAGTTAACTCGTTAACCCAGTCATTTAAGGTGCCTTGCAAGTTTTTTTGAAAAGTCTAAACAATATCCACTTTTCCATCGTTTTTTCACAGAAAAGTGCCAGAGGAAATTAGGGAAGAAATTTCTTGAAATCAAGAAATAATTTTTTTGGTGGGCGAACGAAGAAAAATCTTTTGTGGAAGCACTGACCACAGGCTAGCAGGAAAAGTGTTACCATATTCTTCATTCCGTTTCAAAAGTTGCAATTTTTTCGACTAGAGTGTGTACTCGGGTCGTATGTAAGACTTATCAGCTTATACAAAAGATTTGGATAGAATTGAGGCTGGTTTGTTCTGTGTTTGGGCTAGACATTTTTGATAAGGTTTATAGGTTGATTCCTAAACGTAGTGGCTGTTTTGTATAACTGAAATACGCGTAAAAGCTATGGTTTCCATGTGTCCCCGTTGTTTTTGTAACATGTACCGCAATTTGTTAAACCAGAGCATGTCCCAAAACCCAAGATCTTTGACCGATAAAACATTAAAAACTGACATTAGCCCCGAATTTGGCTGTAGTGTAGAGAATGTCTAAAGTTGACAGTCGTAAAGACCTGCTAATTATAGACCAGTTGCTGTCGCATCTATTGTTTAGACGTTGTGTAAAGCTTTATTTTGCTTAAAGATAAACCTTTGTTGAACACAAATGAAAACCAATTTGATTTTAAACAATCTCGCAGTACAGATCAGTGTACATCCTAACTTAAAACCGTTTGCTCAAATGTCAGTAGTAACCAGGTATCTTTCCTGTATTTGCAATCTTCCTAGATGCCTCCAAAACTTTTGATGGAGTTAACCACAATATATTATTTGATGAGCTAACTAATCGTTCTGTTTCTTTGTGCTTTGTTTGTATTAAATATTGGTACATTAATCACACTATGAACGTAAGCTGGTAAGATTAGATTGCAACACATCTCAGGAGATTGTGTAAGTAATGGTGAGCAACAAGGTAGGATTTTGAGTCCATATCTATTTTCATTTACATGGATAATTTGTCAAATAAATTAAATGCAGTTCAGGGTGGATGCTTCGTTGGTAACATATGCAATAATCATTTTCTACATGCAGATGATCTTTGCTGTTTTGCTCCCAAGTTTTCATGGTCTGCAAGATTTAGTAAATGTATGGGTACTTGTGGGTTATCTGTCACCACTTTTTTTCACCAGGTATTAAATTACTATTATTTAACTGTATATATAATGTTTAAGCCTAAAATGAGTTTGGAAGGCAGTGTACACTGAAGGGGCAGGCCTGGTATGTAAATGTATGGGGCAGTGTACACTGGAAGGGAGTGTGCAGGGTTAGGTTTATTAAATTAAAAAAAAGTGGTGACAGATAACCCATAAGTACCAATGTATGTTTTAAATATGCAGAATCACACTGTATTGTTTTTAATGCTAGTAAATCTACATGTATGATCCTATTTTTGAAATATTTTTGCCTTAATTCTGTATTGTTCAAAGTTGTTATTCCAACCAACTTTAGTAACCCTGTAAAATATCTTGGTATTCATTTAAATCAGTCCCTTACTGATGACAATGACATCATGAAACAGGTTAAGTTTTTGTATATTGAAGAAAATGAGCTGTCAAGTGATTTCTTTGAAGCGTTTTGTATCCATTAAAAATACACTATTTCATGCTCACTATTTTTAATTTATGCTTCTCACTTGTGGTGTATTTTTAAATTGGAAAGCTTTTAAAGATGACATGTAGCATATAATGATTGCTATTGTATGTTGCATGTGATCACTTGTTTTTGCAGTGTTTGTTCTTTCCAAATACATGCTAACATTAAAACATTCAATGCTTCAATTCATAAACTGATGTATCATTTTGTTGAACTCTGTCACCAATCTGAAAACTCATTTGTACCTACATTGATACATTCTTCTAGCTATTTTTGTTTTATATATTACGCTCATTACTATAATTTTTTACCTTGGACATTGGATAACAAAGTGTTTTTTGTAAAGACAACCTACCTCAGAGATTTAGTGTGTTTTTATGTCATGCTAATGCTTTGCGTGTTCCTGCACTATGTATATTTGTTTTAATTCAATATGAACCAAATTTATTTAGTCTGAGATAAAAAAGGGTCTGAAATAGGATAGCCATAATCTTCTGCTTATGTCCAGAATTCTGGTGTTAAAATCAGTGTTCAGAAATAATTTGAAAAAACTCATCTGTTCATAATTTTGGTGTCTACTCACAAAAAATCAGGAAGTTTTTTATTGAATTGAGTTTGATGTTCATTTAGCACCCAAATAGGTGATAAAAAATAGTGATATCAAAAAACAATGGTCTGCACCCTCACTTTGGACAAAGTATATGTCTGAACTTTCAACATATTGATCTTTGAAGAAAAGGTCTTCATAGTTGATTAAGACTCAAAGTATGAAAATGACTTGAGATGGAGAAAATCTGTCTAAAATTTTGCTGCATCATATATAGTAACCCTATCACAGGTTATCTTGCCATACATGATTGTTGTGTTTTTAGATATGCACATTTGCAAGGTTGCACTCAACATTGCAGAACATCAGTGTTTAGTATTGCTTCATTTGATTACAATGGTGTTTAGTTTGATTCTTTGCAGCAGTTTTTTTTCATATTTGAAGTTACATTCTTGGGAGATATAAAGCAGTAAACTGTTTTTTTTTAATTGCGCAATGGTATTGGTAGTGTATACTGAGAGGGGTACATAAAACGTAAGGGGGTTGCACTGAGGATTAACTTTTTGTTAAGGCATGTTTTTATTACATTATAAAAATTGACCAATCGCAAGCAACTCATAGTCACATTTTTAAAAATCCTGGACAACTTTTCCCATCAGAAACACTCAATGGCACAATAGATTTGAAGGGTAAAATGCTGTTTGCTGCTTTATACTACTAAACTAATCTGACTAAAACATAGAAATTCTGCTGATTATTCCTAATTCTAACTGTAACTAGCTAATCCAAATATACGATTCTGCTGAATTTTGACATTTCAGTCATTTCTAATTTTCTGGAACACTTTCTGCACATTTGGGTTTTTTAGTAATCAATGCAAAATTTAACCTCTTACTAAAATCACAAAAACTTCACAAACTTACAGATAAGGTAAAAAAGCATCACTAAAAGACTGAATTACGATAATACAAAAATGTTTATAGAAATATGGAAAAAGCGCCAACTAAATTATGACTAACAATCAGAAATTTGAAAATTTATAAAAGTGCATGGGTTAACTGAATCTAGTAACCAAATTTTATCCAAGTGGGTGGTTGTGTTTTTAGTATTTGTCAACTTCCATAAATTTCTATGTTTCAGCAATTTTTGTACTTTTTCAGTAGGGTAATTTTTCAATATTTTTGTAATTCAGTAGTTGTTGTTTACTGAAAACCTTCCAAGGGATAGAGGCATGGCAGAAGATCATGGAGCCCCAGAAGCTGGGCAACTCCCCAGGGCCTGGACCAGAGGTCGTAGAGAGACAAAGAGTTGCCAAAGAATGAGCAGCGTAAAGAGTTGGTGAGAGATGGACAGTGCCAAATGAGATGAGAGATGTCCTGGGATGAGTGTCCACAGGCGCTGCAGGAAGGATACTCGATTCTGCCAATCCTAGAGAGATAAGAACCCAACAGAAGGATGTGTCCGTTGCAGTGTAGATGAGAGAGAACACAGTGAGCATGACAAGGGAGCACAAGTTCCTCGGTGGAAATCAAGGGAACCTGCCTGTGGAAGAATTTAGATGAGACAGTATGCCTCCAGTCCGAGGAAAGAGAAGAGTGAATATGAGAGATAAGAGGAGAGAGACCACAAGGGATTGCGAAGGGTGCAAGTAGCGCTCCCTGTCTGGCAGCTCAATTCAGTAGTTTGTTTATTAAAATGATTTTCCATATTTCTGTAATTTTTTGGTTTAGTTTGAATTTACATAGCTCAGTAATTCCATAGTTCAATATAAATTTCTATTTTTTGTTCTGCCCAGTAAAGGCATTAGGTAGGCCAACTGGTCACCATTCTTGCTTGGACTGACATTATTTAAGGGCAACTTAAACATGATATTAAATACCAATGACTACAATTGGATGTTGCTCATATTGTTAGGTCACTGAAAGAAGTTCTTGAGTAATGGTTGTGTTGCTATTCCTGCAGTTGCTGGTAACTTGATCCCTACCCCATGCTTAAAAAGTATTTGTAAGTGGTTGGCCATGTGACGTTTTTTATTCTGTAAAGTTTCTACTGAAATACTGTCAGTTCAAACGAGTTAGTCACCAAGTTGTAAACAGTTTGTGCAAGAAGGTGTTATTGATTTTTTACAAGTGACGTGCAAGGTTACTGTAGACTAGGGATGCACGTTCTAGAATTTTGAATCCCTGAGATTCAAATCTCCTTGGATTCAAATCCAGATTTGCATTTTTAATCAGGTAATAGAATTTGAAAATAAGTAGTCATGAATCTTAATGCAGATGCTTAGCACAGACAAATTAATCGATTGCATACAAATCTGAACTCTTAAAACTAAATCCTATCTAATTTTAAGTAAAGTTTTATTGTAGTTTACATTTGCACCATATTAATAGGTTTGTGGGTCATGTTTCCATTTTCAATGGTTTATTTTAGTAAAATTTATAAATACGGTATTTGCTTTTTATTTTGTTTGAAAATAAGATTTGAAATAGTGAATTCGAAATTACTATTCTAGAGTAATTCTACTTTGTGCACCCCTACTGTAGACTTAAGTCAAAATTAGATTATTATCTAAATACATGCTTGTTCTATTGCATTTCTAAACCATAAGTTACCAAAGTTTTTTCTCTTAGTTCTTTTTGAAAACTTGTAAATATTTGTGGCACTTTAGTCAACTCCAAAGTTTGATCAATTTAAAGTTGACAAACTGTTTTTTAGAGACCGACTTTTTGAACCATTTTTTCCAAATTTCCCAGACGATTTTTTTGGTGCTGAATTTGCCCATTTTGATATGAAAGATTATCTCTTTTTTGGGCGGGATCAACTTTTTGAAGTCATTTGTTATGCCCAAGCTATTTGCTCAATAAGTTTTTTACAATAAATTTGCCCATTTGAAAATTAAAGGCCCTTTTTGTAATCACCTAAATACAACTACTCTGTTGTTAGTAATTTTGTCATGCAATTTGTGACATACACAACACAGAGAAGTTTTTTCACAGTCCCACAAACCATCTGCAAGTATTTTGGTCGAATTAAAATCATATTTTGTTGCATGCTATTAGTGTGGAAAAATTGAGTTAGACTTTGTTGTGTTTTCATTATCAAAGCTAACAGGCTCATTGCCAAGGGGCTGCCAGAGCAATACTTTTCCAAAGTTGTTTTTGTGTGGGTTAGGATTAAAATTTTGTCACATTTGATATTGAGATGGCTATGTCACCTCTGACAAAGTCTTGCAGCACCACTGACAGAATATATGTTTAGAAAGATTTATTAGCTCAAAACAAAAAATCAAAAGTTTTGCCAACTGGTTTTTGAAGTGTTGCTTATGTTGCTGTGGTGTGGTGTGACTTAACAAACTTGCATTTGTAAGTTTGTGACACTTCACCAGATGAAAATCCACTCATTGACAAACAAGGCAATAAGATATTTCTTTGCACAAAAGGCAAATGTGCAATGCAATAAGCATAACGCTATAGATACAAGCAATATGGGCCAATAAGAAGTGAAGAACCAATTAGCTACTTTTAGTCTAGCTGCTGCTTGATGCCTGGTCAAGTGCAGGATTGATGCAAAAACATAAAAAAACCAATCGAAAAACATTGCAAACTTAGACCAATCAGTTTAGCGCCTCATAGTAAATTATAATTTATGATGTAAGTAAACATTGGTAAGGCCTTGGTTTGATGTTAATAATTTTTCAAAAGTTGAAGTCAAAATTAGAATGACATTAAAGTCAATTGTTTCAATTTTTTGTTAAGGTGAAACCAAAGTTTTGTTCCTTGAAATACCACTGCTTTGTGTAAAAGATTTTGAGACAAATAATAGAGAAAAAATTTGCAGTGTGCCTTTGATATTGAAACAAAAACAAAGCCACTTCACTCAGATTTTTTTTTGTTTGCCGATTTTAACAAGTATTAAATATATTTCAGGTACAAGCAATTTAAGCAGAATATTTAAAAACTGTGAAGCAGGCTTGGGCTATTGCAAAGTGCTAAGTGTCACTTTTGTTGTCCTGCTATTAGTTTGTAGGATCAATATGCAGTAAATGAAAATTATATGAATACTAAAAGACTTTGCTAAACTCGTGGATAAACCTCATGTCTAGAATTTTAATTTTTTACAGCTTGTGGCAAGATTTAAGAAGCAGTTAGATAAATGTATTATTTGTTTGGATCACAGTTTTGCTGGAAATAATTGTTCATGATTGCAAGATTTCATCTAAATTGGATTCAGGATTTTTTCCTAGAGCTAATCTGCTAATTGCCGTCTCTCAATCTGCAATCTAGCTTGTGCTCTTGTCTGTTAAGCAATTGACAGCGTTTGAGAATTTTGAAAATACTCTTCACTGATAAGCAGGTAAGCAATTGTTACTATTCATCCAATATACAGGGTGGGAAAAATGTTCTCGGAATTGTTTTTACAATTTATATTTTTGTATTTTATTTAAGGCTAATGTCCCAAAATTAATTGTAATCTACTATCTACATCATTGTAATTTATTAAAATGTTCCCGGAATATACAAAATATTATTTTTAAACCTGGCAAGGGAAATGAAAGTGGTAAAGTAGGCATTTGTGTTCACTTTGGCACCTTCTTTCACAAAAATCAAAGGGGATTTTCAAGTTTTTGACACTGCAGCTCAAACCATAATGGATGCTGGCTTCTGGCAGCGATAAACAGTCAACATGTTTTTAGCAATGTCCTCTGAATGTCTGGCCAGCACTCTGTCATTTAGGGATTGAATTGAGCCTCCACAGTAAACATTTTTTCACCTAAAAAGATGATTTCACCTGTCAGCATGCCAGATTTCATCGACCTCAGAAGAAGTCCAGCTTTCTCAGCTCTCTTTCTTTTTTGAAGGACAGTGAGCTGCTGACGCTTTTTTAGTTTCAAGGGAGAAAGCTCAAGATCAGTTTTGACGATTGTCCTCATTAATTTTGGATCCATTATTATATCTTGAGCCATTTTTCTCATAGACCACTTGGGGTTCCTTCTCACCCTCTCTCAAACAGCTTTGATGTTGTTTTTCATTCGACATGAGCAAGGGCGTTCACTTTTGGGACAATCTTTGGTGTTGCTGAGTTCTTTGTATCTGCTTACTGCATCATAAACTTGATTTTGGAACTTTCAGCTGCTTTTTTATCTTGGAAATGGACGTTCCTGCACGGTAGAGTTCAATTATGGCCTCACGTTTAGTCATATTGCCAGCTAATTCCATGCGGTAGGGTTCAATTATGGCCTCCCATTTAGTCATATTGCCAGCTAATTATAATGAATTTATTAAATCTAGCTAGTCTGGAATAAATTACAATGATATAGTTAGTAGATGACGATCAATTTTGGGACATCAGCCTTAATAAAATATAAATTGTAAAAACAATTTCGAGAAAATTTTCCCACCCTGTACATATCTCATAATTAAATCTTACTTGCTTGATCTATCAAACAATACTTCCTGTTAGCTTTGTACAAGATATCTTGGGCCCAAAATTAGAATTCCGGGCCTATAAACTATAAATTGTGTTTGTCTGACTTGAAGTTTTTATCTTAAAAAATGGATTATCAGTTTCAAAATAATACAAACGTTCATCCCAAGTGTGTTTGAAGCATTGAAACAAGGGTATCTGTTGTTGTTTAAAGACATGTGCCATATTGTAAGTTAGTTTGTTTGCCCAAATTTATTAAATTGCCAAAACATTAGCCTATAGAAAACTTGGTATCAATTTTGTGATTTTTATGACATGCAAAGTTGTTAATTTCAGATAGCGGAAAACTTTTCTTCCATCATTTAATAAGCAGATCAGTACTTTATTTTAAACATTGAAATTTGCATAAGAAAACTAACATAAACAAAAACATTAAAGCTTTTCATTGCCGCTTGGGGCTTCATCAGGGCAAAATAAATCTGGTAATTTAAAGAAAAATTTAACATTACAATACTGGACACTATTGATAAAAGTAATATTGTTTTAACACTGCACCTCTCAAAGAAACACGTGCAAAAGTGACTTCGCTCCTTGTAATGACCAAGGTTTATGTTTAGGAATGGCTTGAGTCATTAAATTAGCAGTGCTTCCATTAGCTCAGTTTCACTGTTCAAATGGCACTTTTTTAATAATGTAAAGTTTTGTTCTGCTGGCATTGTTTCTCTGCAGGCTTTGCACTGATCACGATGGGATTCAATGGCAGAATTAGATGAACTTTGGTTATTGGAAAGATGTTTTTCATTTTTTATGTATAGATGTCTAGTCGTCATGCTGTTGTATGGCACATTCTTGTCACAAGAACGTGTATATTGTTGGACAACATTCAAGCAGAAAAGAGTCAG
Organism: Trididemnum clinides; assembly: GCA_963675345.1. Taxonomy (NCBI): domain Eukaryota; kingdom Metazoa; phylum Chordata; class Ascidiacea; order Aplousobranchia; family Didemnidae; genus Trididemnum; species Trididemnum clinides. The sequence continues at coordinate 16,413,372 of OY776294.1, forward strand.
TAGAGGAAATTTAAGGTTGAAATACAAATTATTTTAAAAGTTTGGTAGACTATAGAGGGGATGAAATGCTTCGACGTTTTTATTTTTGTTAGTTTTGTCATGTCAATTTCAATATGTTTAATAAGTACTGCTCTGGATATTCTTTTGGCTTATTAAATCATGGAAGTAAAGTTGTTGACTAAGTTAATGTAGGCAAATACTTTAAATGTAATATTCCATTTCTATTGAAACATGGTAAATAAGAGAGCTATGATCACACTTTCAAGCATGTTGATTCGTGGTAAATCATATTTTTTTATAAATGACTTTCTACAGCTGGGGTGGGCAAACTACGCTCCACCAGAACATTTTGTGCAGCCTGCCAACACTTTTAGAATCTTCCATGTATCTACTTTAATATGACAGGGATGGCCACACTTGCCGAACTAAAGAGACAAAAATGATAGAAGCCAATATTGAAAGTAGCCACTATGCAATTCTTAGTTTGAATTGACGCATTTTAAGTCCAAATAAATGGTGATCACCTTTTCTTTTAGAGACTATCATTTTCAAATTCCAAAATTAGACATTTGCACCCTTCCACCTGCCACCGGCATTGTATACAGCTATTGAAAGATTGTAAGCACTGGTCCTCGGCCTACTCTTGAATGGTCAATGAGTCCCTTCAGCTAAAAAGTTTGCCCACCCCTGCTTTACAGCAATTTTTTTTGGCTTGGTTGCAGTGCTCATGATAGGATGCACTATATGAACCAGATTGGCAGCTCCAAATCTGTTCTAAACACTGCTGGAGGATAAAAATATAGACTCAACTCTGCATCATTTATAATGCGTTCGTGTTGATAAATGTAAAGTGGCTATTTTACCACTGACAGCATTTTATTCTGCAAGGTTATTTTGCCATTGAATGGTCCTAATTGATCAGTTAGTCATTACTTGATCGCATGACTGTTTTCTTCCACTTTGATTTTATTACCCAAGAAAAATTGTCCACAAAATGACATAAACTATATCCGCACCAGTGCTAGTAGCCTATTTGTATCTATACCGTACTGTCAATAGTAGCCTATTTGTATCTATACCGTCAATAGTAGTCTATTTGTATCTATACTGTCACTAGTAGCCTATTTGTATCTATGCTGTCACTAGTAGCCTATTTGTATCTATACTGTCACTAGTAGCCTATTTGCATCTAAACTGTCAGACTTCAGCCGAGATGACACTATAGGTAGAAGGTGGAATGATGCTGGAGGCAAACAGAGATCCTAAGCTAAGATGTTGCCAACATTATCAGCATGTCATGTATGCTCCAATTCTAGCTAAAAAACATTTTGACTTTTTGTTTTTTGAGTAACGAAGCTATAGTAGTAAGAGCAAGTCCTGATGTATGTGTGTATGCTAGTCCTGACTAGCTTTCAAGCTCACTCTAGATTTAGATTTAGCAGATCCACATATCCAAAAGCCTGCAATTCGCGATTCTTTTCAACCCAGTCAAAAATGGATAGTCCATGAACCTGGGCTTTATGAAAGGTGCAAAATGTTGTAATTGACCAAATTAGAATTGCATTACCAGTAAATAAGCTCATAAAAGGTAGGCTAAATGCAACTGATTGTTGGCAAGGAGTTTAAGTACGTTAGGCATATTTGGCGATGGAGTAGCTTAATCGCGATCATAAAAACAAATTTAGAAATGAATATGTATTGACCTTGAGTCCTTGCCTATATGCTGTTTTCCTAGTGCTGCTGTGGTGGTGAAGCAGCATAATAGCAACTGGATCAAGCTACAGATAATTATTATTGAACTTTATTGCACTTATCGTAATGTACCAAATTGAAAAATTTTTTTGTGATTGTATTTAGTAAGTTATTTGGTTGCTGCAAAACGAGTTGAATAATGTAGGAAGGTAGCACCGGTATTTCAAGTCATTTTATCTAAAACAACCAAAAATCCAATTTATATCTTGCTGTGTTTTGCTGCAATAATCTGATATAGCAATAAAAGTGCCTTTTTCTTGAAAAAACTTTATTACAAAAAAGTAGTGTTTTACCATTTTACTTTAAAAACAAAAAAATCCCAGACTTTTGTATACTGTTTTAGACATGTAAATGCAAATGTTTAAAGCCATGGGTTTTCAGCCCAGCCCTCTCCAAAAGGCCCACGGCTTTTTTTAAACATGTGGATTAAGTGATTATGATTTACGCCAACACAATGGCATGGTTTTTGACTGCATCTCAAAAACTATGAGGTTGCTTCACAGTCCCTAAAATTCTTTATTTGTCTTTTGTTGGACGAGTTGAATGAGTTCTCATCTTGTAATAGATATGCAGTGGGTCACCAGTACTTATGATTTCCAACGCAAATCTAAAATCAAATTGTTTATTGCATCATTTCCATGTAAAGTTCTGAAGATTTTTTTTGAACCAGAAGTTAAACTACTATATAATACCGTATGTTTTCACAGATTAGCAGATAGTCCTTTGCTTGATCATGGATCAAGGCCTTCGAGTAACTGTTGGAAATGACATGTATTATGACAATGCTCAACCAAGGCATGAAAGAGACTTTAGAAATAGATATGGTTCGAGACCAGATTCTGGAAGGTATTGGAACGTTTAACACTTTTATTTATGTACTGTAGTTATAAAGCCGTTTTTTGCCTTTTATTATCGTGTTTATTGAATTTCTGGTATGTGAAGTGTGAATTATACTAATGCCATTGATTATGCAACAAGTTATCTTCCAACTTAGAAACATGGCATCATGTGTTTTGTTTATAGCAAGTTGCATTTGTGAAGCAGAACCAACTGTCCCATCAGTTATTGGTAAAGCTAGCGCAGTATAGAATTGACTGTCATTCTGTTTAATTAAAGTAGCTTGCAATGCATTTAAAAGGTTAAGGTCAGTAATTTCTCTCATATGCAATTTTATTCCTGGCGTTACAGCAAGATAATGTAATGCTTTGCAAGGTATAAATGGGTAGTAAATTAGACAAACGCTAGCTGTTACTACACTGGCACTGCAAGGCTGCCTTTAATTTGCTTTGAATTCTTTTTTTGCGTTTTAGTTAGGCTATAAACTGTTTTAACGAGTTTATGAGCTTTGTGGTAAACTGGCATTTTAGGAAAGCTTTGTAACTTTATTACTGCATCTTGGTGACGTTTGATTTTTCTATTGTAGAATAGTTAAGCACTGCTTATTATACTGTTGCATATAAAACTAAACATCTAGCATAATGCATCTTAATGTCAACAATGTTTGATGTGGCATTGCTTAGGTAATGGTGTAGTAGTAGAACAAAATTATATCACTTAATTGTTTGTTGATTGTATCTCTGAAACGCAGTTTATACATTTGAGGTTTTTTGATATGAGACCAAAACTTGATATATACTGCCTTTAATTTTGTACAATTGTGAAGACATTGTTGCTATTTAAGTAAGATGATGATAGGATTTTTAACGGTTTAGAAGACATGAAAAGGTATTATTGTAACCGATGAGATATGAAGACAGTAGCAAACTGCTCAGTGAATGATTGCATCTTTAGTGCTGCACTTACAATGACCAGTTTTTAAGCCTTCGGTAACCAAAATCGTGAAGTTTGACTTGCTTTACCTTGTAGGGCCATTTAGAAAATAATCTTGCTTATAAAGAATCAAAATTTTGTTCGGAAGCGATAGTAGATCATCATTTTGTGCAGGCTTGAATTTTTTTAGGTTTATATTTTTTATATTTGCTTCTTTACTCCTGTAGTAATTTTTGCAACCACTAAGTTTCTATTGGTTTTCTGCAATCGTTGAAGGTTTTAAGAAGAGTCTTAGTTAATGCAAAATTGATCTTAAAATGAGGCAGATCAAGCAATTTCATGTAGAATTGATTTCAAATTCAGGCAGATCAATCAATTTATCATATGTATCGAAGATGCAAATGTAAATATTTGAGTTTTTGATGGACGAGATATAATCATAATTGTATTTTCATGAAAAGCACCAGGTGAGAAAGAAAGCTTTGTGAAAAGTGTGCAGTAAGTTTTGGTTTCATGTTAGAAATTTGAAAAAAATGTAGTTATTGACTCAGACAAACATTAAAGCATGATAGGTTTGAGGATACTATTCTGAAAATAAATATAGTGGAAAAAATTGAGAGGAAATCAAGGAAAACTTACTCTATTCGCTGAAATGAAGTGAGAAGTAGGATGATCATCTAATTGACCTTCCACTTTTCTACATGTCTGAGCCTTGGTTCAAGTTATTTGTGGTATCAAATGGTTTATTCTGAAGATACGAGTACTACTCAAAGTGCCTAGCTTCAATGGAATCTTCTTAATTCACTCAAGGTTCTTAGCTCTTGCAAGATACACGGTGCAGTTCTTGGTAATATATGAACTCTTCACTTTGCTTGTATGTTGGCTTGCGTCTTTTTAAACTTGAATTTTTGCTGAAGTTCATGGTTTTGATTGCTAATTTCGTGTAACTTCAGAAGGTGAGTAGTGTGCTTTAGCATTTTGTTATACATACTTTCACGACAAGGCCAATTATGTGCATTGGCAATCAGGTTAACAAGCTTTTATGTCGTTAAGTCATACTTGATGTGATGATTATCAATGCATAGCTGTCCTTGGGATGAAAAAAGGCTCTTAATTGATCATTTATGCAACATCACTTACGTTTTTTAAATCTCACTTTTATTTTTTCAGGTTTGAGGATCAACACGATGATCATTATCGGAGGCCATCACAACATCACCAAGAAACCAGATCCTGGGGCCATGGTCAAGACTGGCCCCAGCATCCTTCTGGGCGAAGTCCAACTCGATATCAGAGTAGGCTTCCAGATCGGTTCTCACCTCCAAAGAGATATGAAAGTAACCATCGCTCTCCTTCTCGAGGGTATAAGTCCTCCAATTGGTCTCCATCAGGTGAACAGATAAGATATGACCCTGATGTTCATCGGCCACATGCTGAGAGAAGTCGGTCTCCAAGTTACAACAGGAGCAGATCACCATATCGTAAAAGTAGCCCAACTCCATATTCCCATATGAGGCAACGTACACATTCTGAATCACTTAGTCCAAATAGAACGCAAAATCTACCTCTTTCCCACGAGAATAATTATAGAAGAGGTCCTACTTCAGAAGACTTGCTTTCTTCAATGTATTCTGATTCTACTGCTAAAGTACGCAGTGAACCGCAATCAAGAGGAGCATTAGATTCATTGCGAGAAACATACCAATATGAAAGAGGTGATCCGAGACAGGAATTTTTTGACAAAAAAAGTATTAGAAAGGGCACAGAGGAAGAGGAAGCTTTTCTCTATGGTGATGATTCTAAAAATGGCCACCATAGAAAAGATACGAGACCAGAAGATTATTTTTCTTCACCTGGAGTAACTGTTGAACCTGTTAAAGCAGCTCCTAAACCTGTCGAGAAGCAAGCAGTTACCCCTGGCGGGTTTGACACCAATGCTCTAAAAAATGTCTTGAAAGCGATTGGATTTGATTTTGAGCTATCTGCTCAAAGTGTACAAAATGCTGTTTCATCTAAAGACTCTGCTAAAACTACAGCAAAACCTCCAGAAGAAAAAAAAAGCTACAAGAAAGCAGATACTGCAAAGAATATAAATCCTTCTGCTTCTTCTGCTACTCCAGGTGAAGTGGTTTTTCAGAATCCTTTTCCTCACCAGGCTATGGGAGTTTCTCCTGCTCAGTATATTCCACAAAACTTGATATCTGGCCAAGATCCAAACTTTCTTTACAACCAAGCAGCATTACAATACTCGGCCAGCATGGGCGTACCTGCTACACTATCCCAACAGATGCTGTATCAAACTGGGCTGCCGCAAAACACTGTGTTGCCATTCATGCAGGCCCCAATTCCTGTAAACGTACCTGATCGCCCTAATCTCAAAGTGATTAATACTGAAGTCAAGCCTGACGACTCCCAACAGGATACTACAAAAGTTTCCAAAGCCAAGTCTTTGAAGGCTCTTGCTGCAGAGAAAAAGGTAAGAAAGAAACGCCTAGACTACTTGGAAGTTGAATTGAAAAATTTGAAAAAGAAACAAGCAGAACTTGTTCGCAAAAAGAAAAAACAAATGAATGCCACGGATCGTGAACAGATACGAGAAAATACCATGCTTCAGGTAAATTACTATTCTTGTTACAAAGCAGATTGTGTACTGTTCAATCTTGCCACAGTGTAGCCAGATGCAAACATACGCGGGCTTGACCTCGGGAAAGGCTTGTATTTCAAAACCATTACTAGCGTTGGCTCATTGAGGTTTGCTTACACAGTATACGGTTTTTGCTCTGATGCATTGTTCCATGAAAATTTCATCGGTTTGGATATTTATATAATGCTTTACAGCATAGGTTGTTCGAATATTCGATTTTGTTTTCAGAGTATGCATCCAAACGTTTTTGCGGGAAAAAACGTTCATAAAGATTTGTGATGACAAAATCGAATATTCAAACAACTAGGTGTGCTACGTAACACCTAACACCTATAAATATCCAAGCGGATGGAATTTCTCTACGCAATATGCTTAAGACCAAAAAAACGTACAAAACCAGGCCAAAACCGTACAGAGAGCCTATGCCGTGTATAGCAACCCTTACACAGATACATTCTATTTGCGGCAGAAACAGCCCTTTAATATGCATAAAAAAGCATTGGCAAATTGATTACATTGGTTGGTTTGAGCTGTAAAGACAAAAATTAATTGTATTTAATGCAAAAGTTGATGGAATTGTTTCATGATATGCCATAACTATTACTAAATTAGTCACGTGCAACCCATCCTTTTTTAAGAACCGCTGTATTTCACTGGTTGTCTTTTGTGAAATTCCAAACTCATGCTGCAGTATGTCTACTGTGTAATACTAAATCCATTTCATTGCAGGCGACCTATACCGTACCTGAACACAAGTTATTGTCTGCATGACTGAAAAGTTTTCCCTCACAAAGCAAAGTTACGCAACTAGTTATTATGTTTTAGGCCGGAGTTGAAAAACAAATCCAACAAATTCGTGAGGCAGCGGAAAGAGCTGCTGGAATAGGAAGTAGTAGTGAGGTGGGAGATTATTTTATTTTATTTTCTGTATTACAGAAAGAGTGTCACACTCTATTTTACTGCATAATGTTCGGATCGATTATTTTTCTATTGTATTTCAATTGTTTTTCTATATTTACTCATCCTATTTTTGAAACTAAAAGTGTTCACACATACTAGGTTCATTTACACTTGCCCAGAATCAGTACAAAGTGCCAAATGAATTTGCTAGTTTACATTTGAACGTAGAATCCTGCGTTTTTCCATGCTCGGTTGCAGTGTTTGCTATAGCACTGCGTAATGATGGTAACTTTGAAACAGGTCTGAAGTTAAATTCTAAATATTAGTTTCCATCAACATGGCATTCTAGCGCCATCAAAAGTAGGGATGTGCTTTGTTTTATTATATTATATTAAGTTCATGCTTTGTATGTAAATCTTGAATAAGGCTGAGTTACGTCAATGGAGAGACTATCAACTGTCTGCACATCACGATGAAATAGTCCCGCCAAGAGTCTTTCCCTAGGAGACAGCGAGCAAACTTGCTCGCTTTTTCTCCACCCCATCACATTTGTGTTGAGCAAAAGGTGGTATTCACAGCTTTCCTGTTTGGCACTCGTGCTGAGGGTCAAGCAGAAAAGCTGTAATTACCACTTCAAACTCTTGGCATGAATCGACAAGGAAATTGAATCCAAGTATATCAATAACAAAATCGAAATAAGTTTCTAGTGTTTTTACGCGGGAAGGCACATTTCGATTTCATGCAACAAATCAAGCATATTGCGCTATAGCATTATGCTAATGGAAATAAGTTTTAATCGTAAGCATTTCGGGTGACTGAACGGCAAAATATATAATTTTTCAAGTTTTTACCAACAAACAGTCAAGTTTACATATATTATGTATTAAGTATTGTAGATATAGCTAGCAATATATTAATTATATATTTATATATATAAATCTATGATGTATGTTATATATTAACAGAGTAGTGACTCGGATGAAAGCAGCGCGGCCAGTACCAGCTCAGAAGAACAGAATTACAATTACGTTGATTCTGGGAGCCATTTTTGTCTCGATTGCAACATTACGTGTGGAACCCTTACAGATTTTTTGAACCATCTTCACTCGAAAGGCCACAAAAAGGTGAATTGCGTTTATGCTACAATTCAAAAGTAAAGGCCGCTGCAGCATGTTTATGTGGACTACAGTTTTCAGTGGTTCAAATGTAAGCTTTCGTTAAAAGGGGGAAGAGATGCTGGGTTCAACCGCGTAAACCCCATAAAATTTGTAGAAAGCTGTTTTGAAATATCTGTGTATTTTGACACTTGAAGACCTTAAATACAAATCAAGTTGACCAATAGTTTATTCTCATTCCCATGAATGAAACCGTACTTGATTTTTTTGCACACCCTTGTTTGGAGGCCTATCCTGTTTGTTTTGAGACAGAGCCAGTTATTCATTAGGACCAGGGGTGGGGAGTCGGTGCTTTAAAAATTTTGTGGTACCGACGATGGGTGCATGGCTAAACAACTTACCATTGTGCCGCAAGTGATAAAATATAGTACTACGGCATTTAAGGCGTTACATTTTAGAAATGAGGTATATTTACAAATTCAAATGAAGAAAACGTGCCAATGATCTACGTGGGAGAGATTATATGCCTTAGTAGTCTAGTGGCATTATTTGAGGGGAGACACTAGCGTGTCCAAAACTTTTAAAGGGAGGCCGGGGGACATTGATTCAGTGAAGAACATTTTAAAGGTTGCTAAAATTTTGCCGTTAGAGAGTGTTATTTGTACAAAATTTAGTGGGGATCTTTTTTTCAAAGATCAACTCGTAAACATGAATTGGGCTGACATTTTTGGTTTGTCGTCAAGACCAAATGGAGGCACGGAACAATGTCTCGCCCCTAAGTACACAAGTGGGATATGTAGCCAATCAATAGCCTGATAAATTCTAATTTTTTTGTATAATTAATGTCGCACAATAGCATTATTTGCCATGGGGAAGGATTGCAAAAAATCGTCACATTAGACTCTATTTGACCTTTCCTAAAGTCAAGTTCAATATAGTATTTAGTACAATATAATAAGCTAATTTTTTTGTATAATTAATGTCGCAAAATAGCATTGTGTCGCGAAAAAGCGCATAATGTCGCAAAAAAGCGCCTAGTCATGGAGAAGGATTACAAAAAATCTTTACATTAGACTCTATTTGACCTTGCCTAAGATCAAGTTCAATAAAGTTTTTAATGACGCCTGTTTCTTGTTGAATTTTTTATATCAATAAATGGCGCTTTGTAAAACAAAATAATGTGGGAAAGCGGTAGGATGAGCGAAAAATCATAGTTTTGAACTTCTCCCTACGAGATAGTTACATCATTTATGTAGCATAGTATTTAAACCGTCCATTGCAAAACTCATTTTCAGGTCAATGAAACAAGCAAACGGTTTAGCAATGTTTCAAAAGTATTTCAGTTCTCCACTACAAAACTTGTTTTGTTTAAAACGTGACTTTCTGGTCTCAAACAAAATCAGAGCAAACGCTGTAGCAAAACGATTTTAATTTCCTTTTAAAACGATAAGCATTTCAAAATGTTTATCTCTGAGACTCTTACGTTTTAAAATGTGCTTTCCTGAGGAAAATGATCATTTACTTCAGTGCTGTACGAAATTCGTGTATTCAAATTAGAAAGCGATTGTTTGAAAGCATTGTTAAAAATTATTGTATTTCAACTCTTTCAAATGCCTCTTTTCTAGAATAATTTTCATAATTTTTTTGCCTTCTGGTTTTTCTGACGTAGTTTGCACTAACGATCTAGAGAAGTTTTCAGCTCTATTCACTATTCAAACCTGCTGCTTCTGCTACCAGAAATGTGTAGAATAGAAAACGCAGGGTCATTGTTCAAAAGTACCTACACCAGTCCAAATACGCAGAAAATGTACCGCAGTACCGGTACACTTTTTGAGAAGTGCCGTCGTATCGGTGCAAAAAGTACCACTGTACTGTCCACACCTCGGTCCGGTTGATAAAAGTCAATTAGTGGTGGATCATTGCTCGAACAACTTTTTTGTCTGGACTTTGGTATCCTGAAATTATGTAAAATTGTATTGAAGATCAAATTTGTGATACTGCAGCAATGCATTAAGTGTAGAGTTGAATTTATTGATGTTGTTTTCCATGGTTTTTATTGGAACAAAAGCATGACGTAAACAGGACACTCAAACCCAAATATATCGTGAATCGGCTATTAATTTGAACTAGTTGTTATTACAAATTGCATACAGGCAATGCCAGACTATTGGGTGATAACCAATATCACTTTTTACGGTATGCTGTATGAGCAACTTCACTATTTTTACTCGCAAAGAGCAAGAGAACATTGATATACAGTTTACTGTTCATTTGTGAAAACTTTTAACTTTCAGTCCAGTTCTGATTTAGTATTTATTATTATACTTAGTATTTACTGTCAGTATTAGTCAAGAATTTGTTTCTTCAGCGAATTAACATGGCTTGCGATACATCTTTTTTTTAGCTCATGGACCCTGATTATAGACCTTGGTACAAGAAGATAAGCTTTAAAACAAAACCTGATGCTGTACCCACTCCATTAAAAGGTAAAGTAAAATTTTTGTCAACTATGTTTTATTATTTGAAGTCAATATTTTTTCCCTTTTTTCTTTGTTTTTTGCCGGCTTAGACCTGCTGATTCCATCTATGTTTACCACTGCACAATCATCGCTTTTAAACTAAAAACTTAATTTCCAGATGCCTTTCCTGACCAAAAGCGATGATGCTTTTATGGGGTTTTAAATTCTAGATCTTTCGTTCCGACATCCGGAACAATCATTGTTGCTGTTAAATGTTTCAAACATGATGCTATGTGGTTGTTATAGGAAAAGTAGCATTTTGATTTTGGTCTCCTTGTGAGTATAGCTATGCTCCAGAGTCAGATCAGTATAAATATCGCTTGAGAGATTTAAGTAACTGTGTAGCCATAAAGGTTCAGTTGTTGTTGTTGTTTACCCGACCCCCTCCAAGGGATGGGGGCATGGCAGAAGACCACAGAGCCCCAGAAGCCGGGAAACTTCCCATGGTCCAGACCAGAGGTCGCAGAGAGACGGAGAGTTGCCAAAGAGTGAGCGGCCCAAAGAGTCTGCAGCCGGACAGTGCAGAATGAGATGAGAGATGTCCTGGGATGAGTGTCCACAGGCGCTGCAGAAAGGATACTCGATTCTGCCAATCCTAGAGAGATAAGAACCCAAAAGAAGGATGTGTCCATTGCAGTACAGACGAGAGAGAACACAGCGAGCTTGATGGGGGAGCACAAGTTCCTCGGTGGAAATCGAGGGAAATTGCAGGTCAAAGAATTTAGATGAGATAGTATGCCTCCAGTCCGAGAAAAGACAAGAGTGAATACGAGAGATAAGAGGAGAGACACTACAGGGGATTGCGGAGGGTGCAAGTAGCGCTCCTCGTCTGGCCAGCTCATCAGCCACGTTGTTCCCCAGGAGAAACGAGTGTCTGGAGACCCATTGTAGTGTGATAGAACAGAAGGAGAGAGAAGACAGTTCCTGCCAGATCTGCCACAGAGTTTGAGATAAGAGGAAAGACGAAGGAGAGAACAAAGTGGCAAGGACAGACCGAGAGTCAGATAGAAGGAGAAGAAAAGTCGCAGACTTGTTGGTGCTGCCGAGACCAGCAAAGAGCGTGCAGAATGGCGCAGGCTTCAGCGGAAAAACTTGAACATACTAGGCCTGCTGAAATAAAAAGAGTGGCCTCATTGCCACAGAGAAAGCAGTTAGCAAGTATGCTGGAGCTGCCTTTGCCAAGAGGAAAAGGAACAGAGCCCTCTGTCCAGAGTACTAGATCATGAAGGAGGAGAGAGTCAAGGTGGGCGAGAGCTGCACCTTGGCGAGAGAGAGGGGGATCAGAGCGAGAGCATGGAGAGGAAAAGGTGGGCTCCACAGTGAAGAAAGGCGAATTCCAAGGAGGAAAGGGAGGGCAAGCAAGAAAAGCCTCCCTAGAACAAGTAGAAGGAAGCATGAGCGGGTGAGTGAACACAAAAGCTCTCCAGGAAGATCTACAGAGTCTTGGTTTCACTCCAAGTCTGGCCAAATCTGGAATGGGAAAGGAGGTTGGGGAACGAAGAGCCCACTTATAAGTTGAAAGAGTGAAATGAGTCAGGGTGACTCGTAGGAGAGAAAGAGAAGTCTCAGAAAGAAGAAGAGGAATGGGGGAGGACAAGAGGCAGCCGGTGATGGCGCGTCTAGCCGCTTGGTGGAGGCGTTCCAATTTGGTGATATTGGTAATGCTTAGGAAAGGAAACCATCCGGGTGAAGCATAAGTGAGAAGGGGCCGATGAAAAGCTTTATACAGAAGAGAGAAGGGACTCCTTAGAGGGGCCCCATGAGGAAGTAGAGATACAGCGTAGGGCCTTGAGACATGGGAAAAGCTTGGCCTTCAGCGAAGATACTTGTTTAGAAAAAAAAGAGTGCGATCAAAGGTGGCCCCAAGAAACATTGGAGTGAGATTGAAACGGAGGCATGAGCCGAGTAAGAAGGGTTATGCTGGAGGTGAGCTTGGTAGGGATCCACTGAAAAGAAGGAGGCCTCACATTTGCTTGGATTGAAAGGAAGACACCAGTACCCAGACCAGCACTCCAATCAAAACAGAGTTCCTTGTGTGGCCTTCACTGCAGTGGGGACTGAGGGGGAGGAAGACCAAATAGCCAGATCGTCAGCGTAAAGAGAGCACCTGACGGAAGAAGGCAGAGAGGCCGGAAGATCATTAATGAATAAGGAGAAAAGTACAGGGCCAAGAACGGAACACCTCGACGGACTCAAAAGGAACGACCTTTGTGATCTTGAAAAACCACACAAGCGTGCCTATTAGAAAGGAAAGATTGAGTCCAACGAGCAAAGCAAGGAGGGAGGCCAGCTGAATGAGTTTATGAAAAAGGGCGAGATGCCAGACAGAGTCGAAAGCTTTAGAGAAATCAATGTTAGAAAGGATCATCCGAGAGCCCGGCCTGGGTTTGTTAAACCTATCCAAAAAGGACTGAGAAAGGAACAGACTTTGATCAAGTGTAGACCGTCCAGGGTGGAAACCGGCCTGGCGGGGAGAGAGAATGGAATTAGACTCCAGAAAGAAGAGTGGACGGGATAGAATGATGCGTTCAAACAGCTTTGAGACGCAGGAGGTGAGAGAGATAGGCCGGAAGGAAGCAGGAGAGTCGATAGGCTTTTCCATCTTGTGGATGGGAATAATGGAAGATGTTTTTCATTTGGAAAGAAAGAAATGTGAAGTCCAGGAGAGATTGAAAATCCATGCCAGAGTGAGGAAGGTGCTTTAGCATGGGATAGGAAACTTTGTCTGGACCAGTGGCAGTGGAGGGGGAAAGGTTGGAGGCAGCCGCAAGAAGTTCAGTGGGGGAGAAAGGAGAGCAGAAGGACGAGTGAGACTCCTCAGGGCACATGGCTTGGCGGAGCTGAGAAAGGTAGCCTCCTGCTCTGCTATGCAGGGCCTTTGGCTGAGACGGAAAAGTGGGATCTCAGGTAAGTGGCGTAAACTGAAGCCGACTCCCTGGGAGAAGAACAGTTAGGCAAATTAGGAGAGGAGGAAGATGAGGAAAGAGAGCCAGTGATAGAGCGAAAAAGAGAGTATACAGTTTTTGGGTAGATTTGGGCGAAAGAGAAGAGCAAGTCGTTTGCCATGCCTCAGCCTTGGCGTTGGCGATGACTGACGAGGCGCGTCAAGAAGCAGTGATGTAGTCAGGCAATCTTCATCGCTTCTGTGAGCAGCAGCGAAAGCCTTGCATCTTTCACTAACCACATCCTCCACCTCAGCAAACCACCAGGCTTTGGGGTGGAGTTTGATGCGGCCGTAAGGAATTGGAAGATTTGTGCGCATTCAGTGCCAGAGAGGTAAAGAGAGCAGCAGCAGAAGAAAGAGAAAGAGACGAGTATTCCTCTGCAGAAGGACAGTGGGAGTCAAAGTCATCCCGGTGAGCTTTCTGAAAGTTAGAGGAAGGAGGACGCTTTTTGGGACGAAAGACCAGGGAGAGAGAGATAGATAAAAGAAATGGTAGGTGGTCAGAACCCAGGTTCTGAAGCACTTCCCAGGAGCAAGAGAGGAGGGAGCAAAGGAGATGTCAGGGGAGGAGCGACTGCCAGAGGAGTGATGTAGAAGGTTGGGTGTGTCAGGGTCATTGAGGGTGAGGAGGTCAGAGGAGATGACCCAGTCAAATACTTTCTCCCCACAGGGGTCGGAAGTACCTCTTGAGTCCCAGAGGAAGTGATTGCAATTAAGGCCCCCAGAATAAAGAGATTTCTGGAGGAGGAAAGAATGGAGGGAGAACTGAAGTCGGTTCTGCCATCTATCGGAGAGGAGCAAATAGGGGGGCGTACACATTAAGAAAAGAGAGCGAGTAGGAGTTGTTAAGAGAGATGTTGATCCCTACACAATCAGAGTAGGGATCAAGCAAAGAAAGAGCGGAGGTAGAAAGTTCAGAGTCATTGTGGAGGTAAAAGATGCCAACAATTTTTCTCTTCCCTTTTTTAACTATTGGTCATTGCTTTTAATGAGCTCGGTGATGTAGTGGTAGAGGCACTCGCAACTCGCAAGCTAGCAAAAGATTTGAGTTCGATTCTGTCTGTGTCCAAATTTCAAGAATAGCTTGCCACTCGTATCCAGAGTGTAATAACACCTGTTAACAATTGTTATCGATGGAAAAGGGACCGATAGAAAGAAACTGGCCTCTCTACTCCTATCGTTACCTTGAGTTCAGGGCAATGGGGAACTTACCCTTCCCATTTCCAAGCTGGAAATCGAATATGGGACAACCTTTACCTTATTGCATTTATGTCACTTTTGAAGCGTTTATTTTGTTATGTGTGAAATGAGCATTTGCGTAAAATTTTTTTCTTCGGTCTTACAGATCAGTGGCAGTGACGCTAAATACACACATTATCCTTAAATTATTGCCACAATTTCAAAAATTCAATTAAGCTTTATTTTTTAAGATATTTTTATTCGGTTTGTTTTGAGGTAACGGGAAATACTTGGAAGTTTTTGTAGATACTCCTTCAGCTGTGGCGCTACATACGTATGTTGTTAAAACGTCGAGATAAATTTGAACCGTTATTAATTTTTCATCGAAGAAAAATGGTCCGATAATTCTATCAGTAAATGATTCCACACCACAAATTTACTTTAAGAGTGTCCCGCTTTAGTTGCCGAGTTTCGTGAAGATTTTCCCAGCCCCTTATTTTTAAATTGTGTTTATTTAGCATTCCCAAGACGTGAGACGTTAACTTATCGCTGAAGCCAACTTCAAAAATCTGAATCTACTAGGCTACCCAGCATGCTTACTGCAAACTCTTTTCGTAGCGGCTTATCTTATTGGGTTAAGGACCTGAAGTAACTGCATTTATACACATAAAGTCACAAACTAACATGCGAAACTCTATGAGTAGTGGAGCGTGGTATCTGTAACCGCGTATTAGCCCTGTGAATGGACTATCTCAAGCTTTTGGTATGTGTTGTACGTACAGATTCAATTTTTTCCGATGCTTGAGGTCGGCCTGCGCCCTTTGTAGCACTCTGCCAGTCTTCATAAACCTTTTGCCATGATCAAATGGTAGGTCTCGCATGTGCCTCTCTTCTATATTTGCGTCTGAAATTTCGCTGTCTCGAATGTCTGACTTCGTCTACATAAACCAGGAAATGCACTGGTGTTTTCCCGCGCAGTGCTTATTTTCGGTAACTTTATTTCCGCTGCTAAATTCAAAAGATTCTGCTCCATCACTTAATCAGTACCTGTCAAAAGGGAAAAAAACTTTTTGAGTGTTTCCCTTTACTATAAAACATACGAAATGAAAATATGTCAAAAAATAAAATTTTGACGAATTCTTGACAATGTAGCGATAATTTATATGAACACCTTGTATGACGGGTTTTCTAGACCTACTTTATAGAGATATCAAACTTTAGTATTCTGCTAAAATTTGTTTGTACTTATGTAGTTTCATTAAATTTGCTATATGTCCAATCCATCGTGCAAACCAAATTGTCAACCAGAAACTTTTATACGCTTGACCCTCGTTTTTTCCGGGCTAGATGGTGCAAGAACGTATCCGGGTAATGCAAAAATCCGGATAACACAAATGTATTTACGTAATGCAAATAACAAGAAATGACCTTTCTTAACAATATGTACAATGCATTTACACTATTTACACGATTAAGAAAACTTGTTATTCTTGGTCCATGGCCAAATTGTTCGCTGATACCCGACAAAACACAGTCCGGGCTCACTGTCCGAATAAACCGAAATCCGGATTAACGAGGTCCGTAAAAGCGAGGATCGATTGTAATGGTAAAATGTCGCAATCATTGTAAGGTTTGAACTCTTGATCATTTGGTTTTTGTTGCCATAAATCTGCGTTTTAGACTAGTATTGTTTTTGTTGCCTGACCCTGAGAATGAGGGACCACTAAAAGGCGGCCAAGTACCCTTTGCTTTGTCTATTCGACCATAATGCTGATATAATCAAGTTATTGTTTTGACTCTATAACTCCAAGGTTTGTTTTACCTTTTTAGTTTCTGTTGAGGTGTGCATATATCGGCCACTTGGTCGGCACGGTATTGTGGGTGGGACTAATGATTATGGCAGCAATGATAGTGCGTTTAAACTTCACCATGGCTGCAATGCGATTTTCTTTGTTTGGTTACCTTGCATGCACTTTAAATGCACCAGGTTACCTTGCATTTACCATAAATGCACCAGGTTACCTTGCATGCACCATAAATGCACCAAGCCAGCATTCATGCGTGACCGACAAAGGTTTTCTCTCGATGTGAGCATGAAAGTGTTAATTTTGAGTGTACATTTTTCCAGGTGCTCAATTTCTACTTCCTGTCCACGGCTACTTTTGCAAGCTGTGTAAACTCTATGCTGGAGATGCTGTTGCTGCCGATGAACATTGCCGGACTAAAATGCACAACTTGAAATATGCGGTATTTTGTGTTATCGAGTGACTACACTTTTGTATTGCTTAGTTTGTGCTTGTGGTTCGTAATTCGCATCCGAATTGGGCAGGTTACCACGATTATGATGCTAACAATCCACTTATCAGTAGATTGCTGATGCATCTGCTTAATTTATTTACCATGTATTGTGTTATGTATCTGTTTATTCTTCAAAAGTCGACGATTAACGACAACAGCCAACCGCGAAACTTCTAAGGGTAAAAAGTTAGGTTTTACATCTTCTTTAGGCAAACAGTTGCGTAGTGATTATGGTACGCTATAATAAATAGAGCTTAATGTTAAAGTCTATGCATACACTACAATAATCGAAACCAACTGCTCTAAATCTTCATTTACCTCTACCTCAAATTTTAAAGTTTTTTGCCAACTTTGGAAGTTGTTTAGCTTTGCGAAAGGCTAGAACTATTTCGTTAGGATTTCAACCACGTTTCTTTATCTATGTTGTTACGTTAAAGCATGTGCGTCTTGTTCAAGTAGAAGTTTCATACAAAGTGAAATTTAGTTGAGACATTACCATCATATATGCTTTTAGAAATTTTGCAAGAAAAACCCAGACTATGAGAAACAACTTCGTAGTACAGATATTCAAAACGTAGCCGACCGGATTAAGAAGTTGAAAGAGGAACAAAAAGAAAAGAATAAAGAGTATCCGAAGCAGTACGCTGATGTTGAGCCGAAAAAAGCAAAATCTATACCAAAAGAAGAGAAGTATTATGACAAACCGGAACATTACCCTGATCCACATAAAAGGCCTAAACCGAAAGAAAAGCATTATGAAGATAAAAAAGATTACCGCTATTCGAAGCAAGACTATGAGCCCGACAGCCATTACAAGAAATACGATTCGGGCTCCAGTTCGTACTCCAAGCCCCGGTTCTATGACAACTATCATTCAGAAGACGTTTCAAGGTCCTCTTCACGCATGAGTGACCGCAGCCAAGACTCAAGGTCCCGTGATTTCAACAAATCGTACGATAAAGGTTTTCCAAAAAGAGATGGCAGCTACAAAGGCTCTGCAGGACATAGCCCACCTAGAAGATCTAGAAGCCCTCGGGAACGAGATGGATCCGATTACTTTGGAACTACGGGTCTGGACAAACGTCATGACCATCGGTCACGGTTCGATGATCAAGCTCGGAAAATAGAGGAGAAAAAGAAACGCAAGAGCCGCGGTTGGTCCCCAGGTTATGACGAATTCGAGAAGAGAGAGGAAAACGAACCGCCGCACAAGTACGAGAAAAAAGCGAAGTCGCCTGATAGAAGCTTCGGGAAGTTTACATGGAAAAAATCGGATAAGGCAAAAGTGGTAAAGAAACCAAATCAGCCAACTGAAAGCGATGATAAAGCAAATGATAACAAGTTCTCACTGAAAATAGAAGCCAAAAGCAATAATGCAGGAAGAATGCTGAGGCCCAGAGCCAAATTTGGCCATTTTGCCCCTCATACGAAAGTAGTTCCTTCACAGAAAAATGATGATAAGGGGCCAAAAAAACCCCCATATCAACGCCCCACTTCCACAAGCGGACCTAATCGAGCGTGGCGTGGAAACGCCCCTGGGAAGAAGCCAGTGCAGCCCGTACCGCCTCCTGAGAACTTAAAGTCTGAAAATGCACACAAGTCTTCGGTCGCGGAAGTTAGGAAGCCTTCCGAACCTCCACCACCCGGCACTGTCGACATCTTTTCTCCAGCAGGTAATTTGCCAAATTTATGACGACCAACCATGCTTTTTTACCAAGATCGTTACTCGCACTGGTATTTAAAGTCCTTATGTAGTTTTTCACTAATTTTATTAGATGGCTTGTTGGTTGCGAGTGCATGCTGCACAAATGCACGTACACAACTTGTGTAAAAGCTGTAGTCGGAAACTCAAATTTTGCTAGTGCAAGTAAATCAAAATTTCGAAGTAGGGTACAAACGATATTACCAAAACACTTGTTTGGACGATATTATAAAATGACTTGCTTAGGTCTTACTATTTCATACGCTGACCAATCTACTCTAGATCATTAAACCATGATAAAAGTGGTGTAGGATGCCCGCTACTCGTTTCAAGAGCGGTCTACCCATTGCGGTGTCCCCATTAAACTAAAGACCTTCAACAGAGTACGAGCTCATTTAAATGAAGGAAGAGCATTAAATATACCTGTACCTAAATACTTGCTTTTCTGATGCAGATCTGAACAGAAATTGTCTTACTGAAATGACCAAAGCTGTAATTGCGCTGCGACTAATTTTTGTTACCCTACCAGAGAAAGAAGCATAGCACAAGACGATGGAGCCACCAAAGCCGGGCAACTCGAACATGCTCGGTCAAGGTTGCCAGTTATTTTTTAAGTTTTAACTTATTTAAACGTTGTAGGCGCTTCAGATCACGATTCGGATGTCAGCGGTATTAGTATGGAGCTCGGGAGTGACATTGATCCTTAGAAACTGCACTGGCAAATCTAGACTACTTGTACAGATCAGCTTGTGCCATTTCAAGCGTGAAAATTGAGATTTAATGATGATCTCCAACTACATTAAATCTGAGCGAAGCTAAAGCATGAACAATTTTTTTTTGCTTGAGCGTCGTGTGCTATGTTTAAATGAATTCAATACAAACAAAAATTGTACAAAAATGATTGTATCATGTAACAATACTGACATGCTCGTCGTGTGTGTATTGTGTTACAAATCGTAGCCTAAATGATTGAAATAAGACAAAATAGATAATGGGGCTGAATTGAAAAGAAATCCAATTAAAAAAGATAGCTTTATTAAGTCAGCGTTCTAATTTGAGCCAGTGCTTTGCCTCATTGGTTGGCAGGTAACTTACTACGAAATCTCATCCAAATAATTGCAATAACGGCAAGAGCAAATTTTCGCAGAAAAGTGCTACCATTAAGACTAGAAAATTTATTTCAGTGCCACGGTCATGCTGTCAGTTTACTACCGTACATCAGATTTGTGCTTGCTTTTAAAGTTATTTTTAACGTGCCGTGCATCGTTTCAACTTTTGCTCTTGCTGCTTTGATATGTTTTTAATTTATGGCTTTTTTGATGAAAATAAAATCTCTTGCCTACCGGTACAGTTTGTTTAGGGGGCTGATTTCTCCTTTCGGATAAAGTAAAAAGTCTGAAAACTTGTTTAGGCCTTGTATGCTATTGGTCGAGAGCGTCTGCTCTATCTCTGTTTTGTCTTGCACAACACGCACATTCATGTATTGACGATGAGACACCCAAGTGGCAGTTAGCCCTAGATAAACTACAATTATTCAGATTTCGGAAACTAATATTAAATTCTGAAATTACCGAATCACGGAAGTCCATATTAAGCATGAAATTATGGAAATTCGTCCCAAAAATGAATCACTGACTTAGGGAAATACTAATTAAAAGAAGGGAAAGTAAAAAACTAAAAGTCTACCCGTACCATTGGATAACATAAATGTTTAAAGAAGAGTCAAAATAAGCAATTTTTATTTGTCTGAGATTTCCAAAATTTAGCGTGTGTCTTTCCACATTTCTGTGTTCTAGTGTTACCTCCGGTAACAGTAGTACGATTTTTAGACCAATGAGGAAAGGAGCTTCGCTGCGCTGAATCGTGAATGCGGACAGTGAACAAGGTAGTTTTATAAAACATTTAAAGATTTTGTGTCTTTTCCGCCAAACGATCTACGAATTTTGTGAAGAACTTTTGACGGATAGCACTGACTTACGGAAATTATTATTGAGTTGTGGAATTCTTTGGAAACTCATAACAAACGTAAAATAAAGGAAATTCATTTTGAAAAAGTATTACCTACTTTCGGAAATATGAAAAGGCTGCCTACTAACGAAGTGTAAAAATCGATAAAATCTCAAAAGTACAACCACCCATTTGTGTTCATCGGTTAAGCTAAGCATTGTTATAAATTTTCGTGTTTCTGTGATTTCCGTAATTTGGTGTTTTTTCCGTATTGTAGAGTTGCCCATCATCACTATTGCTTAAGTATTTTTAGATTTGTGGAAAACAGTTGGCAGGAACGTAATAGACCCGTGGAGGATAGTGGCTAATTCCAGTACCAATGGAAATAAGCACTAGGCGTAGACCGGCTGCATTGGTTTTATAGAGCTGTTAAAAATAAGCTCAAGGGCAATGCATTTTTTCAGTTAAGAAAGTGTGTTTGTAGCCTAGATATTTTTTGAGTGATATGGCCTAGTCCAGTTTAGTTGTTTGAAATTTTTGTTAGCTTCACGTGTAACTGGCATAACTCATGGTTAACCATTAGGCTTAATTGTATTTCAAAAGTTTGTTTCGATTTTGTATTGGCTTCATCTTCCCCCAGGTAAAGTTGATCTAAAATGGATGATGGTCTTCGAATCACTGTTGGCAACGACAAATACTATGATAGAACTGGACTCGTTGATGACTCAAGTGCAAGAAATGTTAGGCAAGGAGATCTGAGGAATGAATTAAGGTCTAGGTCACACACTAGACCTTCATCAAGATCTGGGTAAGATTACTACCGGTATGTATCTCATAGTTTTTGTAGGCTAGTTAGTTTTTAGTTTGTTCTGATCATCATTCTGCTGGCGGTCTGAAGTGACAAATTCAGGTTAGACTTATTATCAAAAGACTTGTTTGTCAGTTACATGCTTAAGAAATAACCTAATATGTGATGTAGTGGAACATGGACAATGCCTAATAATATGAATCCAGTTGTATAAAGAATTTGGAAATACAGAAGTACTGGTTTATGAAACACAAGAACTCATTATAAAAAACTAAATATGAAAATACATAAATTGATTGTACTCAAGGAGTTATGGATACGCAAAAAGCAATTTACAGAAATTTTTGAGATAAAGTGGTTAAAAACTAGAATTATAACTTTCAATTGAGTAAAATTAAATAATTGAGTTGAGTTTTAGAGGTCATTTCGGTACTTGTGGGTTATCTGTCACCACTTTTTTTCACCAGGTATTAAATTACTATTATTTAACTGTATATATAATGTTTAAGCCTAAAATGAGTTTGGGTTAGGGTTAGGGTTAGTCACCACTTTTTTTTTAATTTATTCATTGGGTGGCCATTCTTGCAATACTTCTCAGTCGGTATGATTCCTTTGCTTTGGAACAGGCGAACAGCTTCCTCTTCAGTTTTTGGAAGGTCCCACAAACTCATTTTAGGCTTAAACATTATATATACAGTTAAATAATAGTAATTTAATACCTGGTGAAAAAAAGTGGTGACAGATAACCCACAAGTACCGTCATTTCTATTAATTTCTGTATTTCTTCAATTTTTGTCATTTAGTTAAGTGTTTTTTTCACTAATTCTGTATTTTAGCATTGTAAGTGACCTACCCTATAATGTGAAATGTTCACTTTTGTGTTTGTGGAAAAAGCATCAATTGAAGTACAAAGGAAAGCAGAAATATTAAAGTAGTAAATAAAAAATTAAAAATAATTTTGGATTTACTACTTTTTATATTTTATACAGAAGTAAATAAAAAAATCAAAAACCAAAAACGTATTTACCTAACTGAGCAGAATTAAGTTCCAATTTGTTAAATGGAGTTAAACTATGCATTTGTGTATGTAATTACAAAGTCTCACCGTAGGTCATTTAATTTTTCATTTTCCTTGATTTTTGTGATTAGTGCTTTTTTTATATTCCCATATTTTAGTGTTTCTCAGAATTGTTCCAGCGTTTGCAGTAATTGAAGCTTATGTTTCAGGTTCAATCTGTAAAAAATGGCTTGTGCCATCTACAATGATGTATTGGTAATTGCTGACTCTTATAAAAAATGATCAAGTCACTTACTTGGTTGTTAACCAAACTTTTATTGGTCTTTTGTTTAATGCAGGGTTCTTCAACGAGAGGTGTTGTTGCTCCCAGGGGCAATTTTTTCAATCAAGGGGGGTAATTGTGACAATATTAGATGGTGGTAGTAATTTGACGTTTTAAGAGGGCAACTTCAGAATAACTATTTGTTCAACATCGATTCAAAGTTAATGAGTCATTCATTAATGGTGCATCAACAGCAAATGCTGATTAATTTGACTGTACAAAGCTACTTTGTGTTTTGATTCATTTGTGCTTTTTTACCTGTACCAACCATTCATCTTAATTGCTTAACCATCTTTTTTTGACTATTTTCACAACAATTAATTTTTCTTGTGCGTTTTTCATTCTGTGCCTTTATATTTAGCATCCTGCAAACGTTTTTGCTAAAAACATCATTTTACTTCCAAAAAATTCAACTAGATATGAAGACTTCTTGACACCTTAGATGTAATTGCTATAAACAGCTTAGTATTGCAAGATTGTAATGTCACAAACTTTTTACTTTTGCCAGAAAATGCTAGAAGTGTAATCTCTTCTCTTTTGTTGTTTCGTCACTGATTTTTAAAATGATTGTCAGTTATAATGACTGGTCTGCAGCTGGATTTTAAGTTAAGCAAAAAAATCAGTTATATATTGTAATGCTTGTAAATTGAGGTGTTATCAATGTTTCTAAATACACCCTTGCACAAATTAATCCAAACACTTGCAAAAAAGGTCAATTCTCAAAATTTCAGTTTTTATTTTAAAAACTATGAAACAATCAATAGCCAGTATGTCCACCTTTATTCTCTAGCACTAGTTTCACTCATTGTTTCATAAGTAAAACCATTTTTTTTCAGATTTGTTTGATTTCTTCATCATGGAACTATACATGTATAACAAACTGAATAGGCTTGATTTTATTGGTGCAATCCATTTTTCTTAGGTGATTTTTAACAATGGACCACAAATTTTTGATTGGATTTAAATCTAGCGACTTCTGGCCTTTCCAATACTGTTATTTTCATTTTTTTGATGGAATTTGTTATCATTTTAGCCTTGTGGCAGGGTGCAGAGTCTTGTTGAAAAATTGCACGTAAGTGGATGTCAGGGAATTGTCTGCAGACTTTTCTTTTGATGATTTCCAAATATGCTTTGCTGTTCATCATGCCCTTAACCAGTACAAGCAATCCAGGTCCGTTGATAGAAAAGCAACCTCAGAACATCTTTGTCTGGGTGCGTCATCGTTTGCACAAAATGTTCTTCATGCAGCTTCTTGTTGGGTGAACAGCAAACAAATTTTGAATTGAATCCCTGAACAGAAAAATGAAAAGAGGACACGAGTCCAATCATCTTCAGACCAGTCTTTGTGTTTTTTTGACCAGTTGAATTTTTTTTTTCATTGCAGCAGTCAACAGTTGCTTCTTTTTTGGCTTTCTCACTTTCCTTCCTTTTTCTAACAATCGTTGTCAAATGGTGGATGAAGACACACGCACCCCACTTTCATCCAAATCCCTTTTCAATTCCTCACTGGTTTTTTGTTGGTTTATTTTGCTTTTGTGCAAAAGGGTCAAATCACCACGTTTGATATTTTTTTTTCCTTCCACACCTTCCTTTTCTTTATACTTCAACATTTTGTGTTTCTCTTTTTTGTGTGGGAATGTGCTCATAGACCCTAAACTGACACCCACACTTTTAGCAATTTTTCTTTGAGACATTGTGGTGTGGTCACATAGTGTAACAATCTTAAACTTTTTCTAAATAATTTTTCACATTACCTTTGCAATAGTATCATCTCAATTGTAACTAATTTGTGGCAGAAAATATACGTTGTGACAAAAAAAATGCTTTATTCAACAAAAACTGGAGTGTTCAGATTAATTTGCACAAGGATGTAATTGCTATACATAAAATCAAAAATGCAAAACAATATCAACTAGAGAAAATCAGCTATAATTACATGCGTGTGTAAGTGTGCACCATTTCAAAACTCCAATCAATACAATCACTCATCACCAATTAATGCAATCAACTTTGTAAGCAGGTAAATTAAATATACAAGCTGATTGTCAAAAGCTGTTATTACGATGGATATTGGTATTTTGATTCAAAACATTTCATCAATTTCCTGAAACAGATATGTTACATGATTAAACGAACCATCTGGTTTTTCATGTTCAGCAACTGACATCAAAGCTTTAGTTACAAGCTTATGATATTGTTCAACACCCTGGTTATGGGGGATGATTCAAAACCAAAGCATAAGATCTGGAAGCTTCAGTCTCTGCATCACTCATATCTTGTATTGCTGGAGGTTGCCCAATGACAGGATCATTGAGGTTGACCAGTTGGTGATAAGCCTTTGCTTTAAGTTGAGATTTGCAATTATAGATTTTTGAATACTATCATTTGAAACAACTTCTGTGTTAACAGCTTCCTTGATTGCTTCCATGAATGCATCTTGAACTACATTGCTGTCAGTCATAACTTTTTTTCCTAATTTTTTTTGGAACCATAGTTGTTCTTTAACTGTGTTCAGCAATTGTTAAACCTTTTCCATTTTGTGGAAGAACATGTGCTAAATAAGATTCATATGGCTCCCCAACAATTACATAATGCTCTTGCAGTTCTGTTTTCATGTATATTTCATTTGAAATTATGTTCTGCAACACTAATATGCTGTCTTCAATCAAAATCCGTCAACATGGTAAAAAAGCACACTTTTCTTCAATATTTTTTGTACTTATTGCATTCCCTTCGTAGCTTTGATCTATCAATAATCATTGACATCTCATTTTTGTCTAAAACACCAGCATCTTGCAATGCAGCATTAGTGATTGCTGCTTCAACCCTGTCTGATACCAGGTAGCTGTCACTTGGTTGAAGAGCCTCAACTAAGTTGGGGCACGTTTCTTTGCTTTTTATTTTTTGATCCAGGTAAAAATTTGAATATTTTTTTTCATTTTTATTCCATATGATTTTTCTATTTCACTACGTTGCTTTGCATCTTCACAATAGATATCAAACAGTGAATCTATGTTAGTCATCAACTTCTGTTCTTTCTCCCAAGATATTTTTCCTTTCTTTTTTGCTTGGTGACGGTGAATTTTTGAATAGTCAGTCACAAGTTGATTGATGCTCTCTGTTTCAGATACGTGATTAGCACAACATACATTACACCAAGTTCATACATCTAAAGCTCTTTTGCAACTTTTCTTGAAGCACACTTTCAAAAATCTTCTTCATGCAACACCCTTTCTATTACAGTTTTCTTTGTCGGCCATTCTCCATATTTAAAATGTGCAATGCTTGTAAAATGACTACTGTGTAAAGTTTTTCTTTTAACTGCTTTGTTTCATGTCAGCATTGCAAAATATGTTCCGACTACATTACTTTTTAACAGCAGATAATCAATTATGCTTGTATTATCGGGAAAATAGGAATGTAATTACAAAAATTAAAAACCGTTGCAATAAAACGCAACCACAAATGGGATTGAGAAAAAGCTCAATGTATTGTGCACCCATTCTCCAACTTCTTTGCTATTATACAAAGTGTTTAAATAAATATTCGTTTAGAGCTAAATAGAAAGATAACAGCAATCGCCTTAAGAATTTAAATTCATCCATAGATTTTATAATGATGTGGCAATTTGCATCCAAATCATTGGAAATCAAGTTTTTTGACAATGACTCAATTTCTGTTGCAGCTACAGTAAAAAATTTCTTATAGCAGATACAAACTTACAAGTTTCCCATTCTTTTAGAACCAAAATCAGCTCCCTAGCTTATACAGATCAGAAGTTGTAGCAATTTTTCAGAAATTTTCCCCTTTCAATTTGAAATAGGGGGAGTAGCTGTCTGAGTTTTAATGGCAACCACCCAAAAACAAATTAGAATGTGCTTTTAGCTGATAAGCTAGCTTTTTAAGAATCCTCCTTTTTAAAAACCAAAAAAAAATTTTTACTCCACCCTATTGAATAAAGTATCAATTAGTCATTTAAAACCCTGGTAGTATATTTACTTTTGCTGTCATTTAAAACCCATGACAATTATATTGAAAGTAGTGCAGTAAGTCCTTTTTAATTTTAGGTTGCAATTTTATTATCTGCGATTTCATTAAGAAAAGTGATGGTTTCTAATGGCGTAAAAGGGAAGATTAAGTTGCCCTTCAAATATTTTGGAGTACATTAAGATTGGATTTGTGCCATCCGTCAAATATATATCCCATGTATCTCATATGTAATGAGGCAATAAAGCTGCCAAGGTTGCAAGATCACTTATGCAGG
Organism: Trididemnum clinides; assembly: GCA_963675345.1. Taxonomy (NCBI): domain Eukaryota; kingdom Metazoa; phylum Chordata; class Ascidiacea; order Aplousobranchia; family Didemnidae; genus Trididemnum; species Trididemnum clinides. Next base: position 16,440,554 of record OY776294.1, read on the forward strand.
ATTCATCCCCACAAAGCAAACAAACAAATGCAGTGTTTTTTAGTTTTTGAAAAAATCAAGCTTGAAGTTTTATCAGAAACATTTTTCCTCCAAAAGCATGCCAAAATGTCAAAGGTTTGACATACCTTCTTTTAAGGTAGGGGTTCCCAACCTTTTTGTTGCTGTGTACCACTTATGGAGTTATTCTGTATCTGCGTACCACCTAACTTTGATGATTAGTTTTGTCCATAAGAGAACTGTACACAAAGGTTAACAGACATATTGACTTACAAATATAATACAAGTAAAGTTATAAAACAACCAGATTTCAACAGCAAAGAAAAATGAAGTCAGATAGAGCAGATAAAAATATAGCTTGCTAGGACAGCAAAATTTTATTTTAAAATTCACAATCCTATCATTCTATCACTGAAAGAACTCCCACATGCCAATAAAACAAAAATATGATGCACAAGCGATCGTATTTATGCTGACGAAAAAACTTTCAAGAAGGTTTTTTAGTTATATACCAATCACATTTCTTTCTAAAAAATCTGTATGGATCAGCTCTTCCCCATCTGTTACATCATAATAAGCTCTGGAAATATTGTGTAACACGCTCGCTAGAATATTCGATCGTGCTGCAGCTTGCTGCTGCAGATACGCTACAGAAAGAAAGAAAAAAGCGCCAAGCTAGCTAGCTAGCCCACGCAACATTATACAGTATGTACAAATTTACATGTATTACAGTTGAGAAGCAAAAGAAAATGAACTGAAACCAAATTCACATTACTGCATTCCTCTGTGTGGGAGTTTCTGTGAAAACAAATACTTTTTTTGCATTTTTGGAAAACATCTCACGAACCACTTGGAAAGCTTCCGCAAACCACAGGTTGGGAACCCCTGCTTTAAGGTATCTTGGTTAATCATTTAATGTGGGAGAAAGATTGGGACTATCTGCTGCTAGAGAAATTATTTCTGCTGTTATGGAGAGAGAGCCTACACTCATACTCAACCTGTTTCACTCAGTTAAACTATCGTAAAACAAATTATCAACTAAATGAGTTTAGAATTAAAGAGCAATTTTGTAAAGCATTAGAAAAATCTTTTTTCAGTTTCAGCTTTGTGAACAATAACATCACACAGTAATGCGCTTTGCATGTCTTATCTTCAATATATAGTTCATGGAAAAGTTGTGGAGAACTTTTTTTTGCAAGTATCTGGAAAAGGTTTCTCGCCTTTTTGCTGTTTATAGTGTGATTCGCCACTAACATTTGGTAGCCAAACGTCTTGGTGCACCTCTGCAAGAATTTAAAAATGTTGCTGTCAGAGCAGTAAATAAAGCAAACGATAAGATTAGCTGATTGTTTCAATAGGTTTGCGCAGAAAACTATGAAGAATTTGATCAATTCCTCCTTCACACTAAAGTTTGTTGTTTGCCACAAGGTGAGTCTTGTTCATGGTGCAGAGAATTTCACAATAGTGTTGTGGAATTTTCGGAAAAAGAATCTTCTTTTGCTAAAGATGTAACGTCAGGCTGGCAGGATATCAGTTGATTTTTACCATAAAAATTAACAGTGCTACAAATAAACTTCAAGGTAAAAAAGTTTTGTTACTTCAAGGTGAAACCATTGTCTTTGGCATAATTGACAAACTGGAACGTACCCAGCAGATCCTGAACAAAAGAAACTTCAGTTACTTTCCTCAACTGTTAAGGATGTCCGAAGCTGTTACTGACAACCACTTGCTCATTTATGTTAAATACCTGAAAGCCGTTTGACATAACATGCACACTCAATTTAAAGATATGCTTGAGCTTTACTAGTCATACAGAATAACACCACGCGCTAGAATCGTATTGCTCGAACACGTGGCTATTTGAATAAGCTATGTTTGCTTTGAATTGTTTTGTTTGTTAATTTCAAAGTATATTGCATATCACAAGAGAAAAAATTTGACAGAATTAATCATAAACTCTTGGGGGTTCAGTTTTAACCCAGAACTCTTAAGAGGGGTGATTTTGCAAAAAAGGTTGAAGACCACTGCTTTATTGTTTAGAATAAGCTTTCATAGTCTTACACCGTGCAAGGTCTATCCAAACAGTATTTGAATTTATCTCTTTCCAAAAAATGCTATACCAATAAAAGTGGTTTTGACTGATTGTCATCTCACAATTACTGTGCACGTTAGAAAAGTTTCAAGCCAATAGTTTATCTCTTTTTTAAAGCTTGTAATATTATATACTGTACAGTGTTCCTTTTACACGCAAAAAAGCGCGAAGTTGCGAAAACATGTTCGGCGGATTCGCAGTTAAATTCAACCATGCGTAAAAAATGTCCGGCAGTTTTTAGTGAATTTTTTCAGTTTGATAAAATTTACAATTTTGTTAAACCCTTTTACTGTTTGAAGCGTGGGAGACGGTGAAAAGGAATCCAAGTTTAAACCGACGCTTTTTTAGGTCAGTGCAACATCTTCTGTAAACAGTGAGTGACGGCGACTTACTGTAAGTATTGCGCACGCCGCCGCCACCCTTCTTTTGTATTGCAAATTATCTCTCAAACAATTAATATGAAGTAAGGTCAAAAAGTTTGCTTTTTCTCTACTTTTCCCGCCTGATTTCAATCATAGCTAAAAAAAAATTGCTAGCTGCTCTCCAACTTCAGTTTGACACAGAGCATTTTTCGAGGAAAATTCGAAACTGGAATTGGTTAAAATCTATATTTTTTCTGGACGCTTCAACAACAATTGCAATCGTGCTTGTTGAGATAAAAATAGAACGCATGATTCTCGGTTTCAGTTTAGCACAAAAAGACACCATGTCTTGAGGAAACGGTTCAGTTTTTGAAAATCATTAATAAATAATCTCGCATTTGCCGGCTGTGAAAACGAATTGCATGACTTTTAACCAATTCTAGTTTTCAGTGCCTTTGCAAAAAGAATATTTTTTTATATAAAATGTTGCTAACAGCTATGTGCTGTGATTCTGATTATAGCTTACCAGTTATTATTAAAATAAGCCTTGAAACGTAAGAAAATGTAGATTTTAATTTCAATCTCTTTAAAAACGTTTATTTTAAAATAGAGCTTTTTTTACGGAGATTGCGTGAAAGTTCATATTTAATGCAGTAGAATCTGCCTATAGCCACACCTCTCGGAGATTTTCAAATAATTGCCTTCACTATGCACCATTCCAAAACTGTATTTTGATGCAACGTTATAGTTGTTAATTTAATCACTTTTACCAGTGTACAGGAAAACCTCTAAAGTGTTGACACTCAGAAAAAGTTGTGTATTGCACAATATAAACTTCCTCTTAAAATGTAATTGTGTGCACGCTGCTCTTGCAGTCTTTTACATCTGCCTGTAGACAGTGGTGCCGGGTAAAGTTAATGGGGTCCCCCTAAAATTTGTCATGAAGAGCAGCCCCCTAGCAAATGCAGTAAACGCCTTTAGTGAGATCTTGAAGTTTTTACATGTAGTTACAAATATCAGCATTTCAATTTTTTTCTAGACTTAAATGCTGCGTTTAGCCTACTCACGAATATTCGCCTCCAAAAAATATGTTTCCTTTGATCAGGTTTCATATGCTTGTCACAAGAATAAAAGTTTACCCGCCAAATATTTGCGTCCTCTTCATGCATTCGGTAATACGGTACTTAATTAAAACCTTGTACAAGCGAAAAAAGTATTTAGCTTCTTGTGTTATTGCGACTATCGATGAGGGTTGCGTAAAAAAGGTTCAGAAGCGTTTCAAAACCTCTACCATTAGTTTCATCCTGTACCTAGCTAGATTACAATGTTTCATTGTTTTTTCGCATTTGGGACAAAACTTCCTTAAAATTAACTCCTGTATTTTCGTGCTTGGTTTGTGAAATCAGTTGACAAAATTTTGTTGACATTTGTTATCGCTTATCAATAACACTGCTTTCTGGGATATTTTTAAGGAAGAAAGCAAAACACAGCTACTATGAATACTACATTGTACAAAACTCTTAATTTACTCTTTTCAAGGCGCGCAGCTTCGGCCATCAAATACTTTTATATTTTAGATCGAAAGTTGGTGTGCAATTACAATTATTTACCATAACAAGCAACCAAAAATTTTGAAATCTCGGTGCTTCCACCCATGCAATGTTTGTTCGGACTTGCTTTTAGATCATCTGCGATAATGTTTGATGCGCAGTTAACTCGAGTGCCTCCCTGATGCAAAAGACGTAGCTCAGTAAATAAGATATAACTCGCAAGTCGGCATCCTAATTAGATTAAAAAATAGGATCATTTGTGACAGAGATGGTGGCCTAATCAGTGATTTTCTATCCGTGGACCGTGGTCTTCATTGGGCCAGTGTTTCATCTAGCCTTTGCATCCAGTGAAATTGCAAAAAGTTTTCAAAAACCAGCGAAAATGGATCACACTCCACAAACGTTTGAAAAGCACTGAACTATATAAGAAGTGCCATAGAAAACGAACAAAATATTTTTTGAGGGAAAACAACGCGTGCTGTTATACACGAACCAACGTAATACGCAAACTTTGAAGTGTGCAAAAAATTAGAATTTTGCTGGGACGGAGAAATGCGTTACATTTTTATATGCAAGTTGACGTCATAAATAAATCTGTTAGACTAATTGTACTGCGCAATAAAAGCGTGGAAACAGTGTGCGCGTTGTTGTAAATTGCTGTTGCGTTACTGTCACAGGGCATTTACGTCAAACGTGTAGAAGCCTTTGAAAAAATTTTGGACAAAAGACCCAAAATCTAAATCTTGGTAAACGACGTCTTTTGTCAGTTTAGTGCATACACTGAATAAATAGCAGTTGGTTATCAAAACTTTACGCCTCAAAATATGGTACTAAGGCTGGTGTAACGCTTTGTCAGCATTGTCCACTAAATTTTATTTGGTGATTTCGTACATTTTCTAGCAATTTTGCACTTGCGATGGCGGTTACGCACGTACTATAATCTTAGAGGGAACACCGATACTCATCATTTTGTTGCTCACCAGTGAAATAAAAAGGTATTGAACAAAGGTTTTGCATCAAGTTCTGCCAAAAGCTAGGTAGTAATCAAATCGATACAATTCAAAAGATTCAACAAGCTTTTGAAAAGGAGACCTCAAGCCAAACTCAAATAAAGAAATGGATTAATCACTTCAAAAACGATTGGATGTCACGAGAGAGTGAAGCATATTTGGGCTGGCCATCCAACGGCTGAAACAAGGAGGCGATTGAGAAGGTTAGCCCAATTGTGATGGCAGATTGCCGTCTATCACTCTGGGAAATTGTTGGAAAAGTGGGAATAAGTAGAATATCGGCTCAATCCATTTTAATTCAAGATTTGTGTATGCAGAGAGTGTCAGTAATATGTTTTGCCAAGCTTTTTAACCCCGCATAGAAATTACGTAGGACATTCTGGATTGTGCATAGAATGACACAGAATTTTCAAAGACCGTTATTACTGGTGATGAGATGTGGTTTTATGGTTATAATCGAAAAATTTCTTATTTAGGTGAATATTTCCTGGCAGTTGCCATTGTGTAGTGGTAATTGTTCATGACTTGGAAGCATAGCACTGTGGTTTAGAAATGGCTAAACCACCATTGTCATTGATCAAAAAAGACATCTGGACTTTTGAAGTACACGTTATTATGGCACAAAGTTTGAAAACAAATGTATTGCAAACTCATTGAACCAACTTGCCTAAACCTGCATAATCAGAAAAAAAGGATTCAAGATTAGCTTTTAGTTTTTGACTTCAATCTTTGGAATTATCATTTTCTTTTCATCTGTATAAATTTCTGTAGATAGCTTTGTAACTTGTATATGTAAAATAAATTTGTGTCTTAGAGTTTTCCTAAATGTTTACATATATTTCAAAATGGATACTAAGTAATTAAATTTTCTATTTTTTATTTCTAGACATTTACTGGATACCGAAAAAGAGCAATATTATTATCAACTTTATGAAACATTGCTCTCTGAAAAAAGAAGGTCTGGAGTAAATGCTTATGGTGATGACAAAGGGAGAAGTGAAAGAGATTTATATTCAAGCAGTGAACACTTACTGGATGATTATTTAGTTGGATCAAGAGCTAATTATGGTGATGCATACTTGGCAGAAGACATGTGGCATGCTTCTGACAGAGATGAGCTAAAGCATTCCCTGCAATCAAATTATCTAGGCAGTAGTTATGGCGTGCATGAAATAAAAGAAAAACGAAATGCAGGACATACAAGAACTTCAGCTCCTACTGAACGCCTAGAAGCAAAAATACGAATGTCCCATGGGCTGCATGCTGATGATCTGGATCAAGACTTGTTCATTGATAGTAGGTCAGCTTTAGGTAGCATTGATTTTCATGAAGATGAAGATTACCCTTCTGGACTAAGTGAACAAGCCGACTATGTTACACCATCTTCACACAATTTTTATCAGAGAGATATTGGCCAATCGCACAGGTACACTGCAAGTAGTTCTAGGTATTCTGATGAAAGAAACAAACCATCAACTCTTATTGCAAAAGGCTATCCATCACAAACCAGTTTTGTTGACACATATCAGACTACAGGCTTGAGTAGGTCACAAAGCCGTTTTGGGGATGATGATAACTATGCCTCTCTACGTAAGCATGAAAGTCCCAAGTATTCAGGATCTGGCTATAGTGCTCTTAACGATTCAAATCTTAGTAGTAGAGATGACATTGACAAACATTCTCTTTCCAAATTGAAAAGTCTGCAAAAAGCCCTTGTCAATGAAAAATTGCAACACAAGTCTTCATCATTTAGAAGTCAAAATCGCTCTGCTAATGAACGTAAAACAAGAAATTTTCAGTCTAGAGTCACCCACAGTCGGCAGAAGCAAAAAAGCACGTTAGAACGTGTAAAAAATACAAGTACTATTAGTAAAATTAAACCAAAGTCAAACCAAGGAAACAAAGCTCAAATGGTTGTAAAAGGTAAAAGCTCCAGGCTGAAAGCGTTGGCTGAAAAGTACAAGTATGCAACTGCAAGCGAAAAGAGAGGTGTCGAAGACGATGAACAAAAATCTGACTACCATATTAAAAAAGCTGTTACTCAGTCCAGGCAACAGAAACGGCATTCTGATAAAATCGTGTCCGGAAACAGAAAAAATACTGATAATTTAGCTATCACTGATAAACAGAAACCGTGTCAAAATTCTAAAAACATCAAAAACGAAAAATTATCTTCTGAAATTTCACCCCGAAATGCAAATTCTGATCAAAAACAGTTGTCTGTTAAAAAGGAAGATCATTCGGTGAGTAGATCCAAACATTCAAAAAATATGTCATCTAACGTTGAAATATCCTTTCAGAATTTATCAAAAATGGACAATTCATCTCAGAGTGATAAACCAGAAAAAGACCTAAAAGGGGATGAAAGTGATGCAGAAAAAATCTCAAAGGTAGCCAGATTAAAAGACCAAGAAGTGATGTCCGAAAAAAATGTTGGTCACGAAAAGTCTATAAAAGAAAATGAAAAAATATCAAAGTCTCAAAATCAAGTACAGATGGATAATTTTGCAGTGAAAAGTGTAGCTAGCGAGGACAAAGTTTTAGAAAAATCTAATTTAAATGTGCAAGAGTTAAAGATTACTTCTAGTGCACCAAAAGCTCCAGACAAAAGTACTTCCAATGGGCAAACAACTGATGCAATTAAAAAGCCTCCAACAAGCTCTGCTAGTAAAACTGTTCCTGCAGCTCTGATTACTGATCAAGACGTTACTTCTAATAAAAATGAAGCATCAGAACCTGTTGTGGTAATATCTGATATTGACGAATCAACTAATACTGATGAAAAAATGGCGGCAGGTGATGCAGAAGTGGATTTGTCCCAAGCCTGCCAACCAACAGATAGTCATTCTACACAAACTCGTATCTCCCAGTCTGTGACTAGTTCCCCCAGCAAACAGACTTACAGAGCTAGGCCTATTAGCAGCGTCGTGCACCCTACTGTTGCAATAGCCAATCCTTTTGAATTTGATAACAACACCCGCAATCGACCTAATTTTAACGAAAGTCCGAAGCCTCCTAGCAGTTATGACGCATCTCCCACTATAGTTTCGCCTCCAACCAATACGAATTTGAAAGTAATACCTACGGTTGGTGCTTCTGTTTATAATAAGGGAAGCAATCCCAGTAATCTAGTTTCAATACGAGTTGAAAGTGAAGAAGAAAGAAGAGCAAAACGCTTGGATTATTTGGAAAAAGAAATGGAAAAGTTAAAAAAATATCAAGCTGGAATATGGATGAAAAAACAAAAGCAGCTTCAAGCCAATGAGCAGGTATTAATTTAACCTACCGCTTATAGATTGAATGTCCTTCTGCTTAAATTTTACTGTGACCTCGTTGATGTGCTTACGAGAAAACTCTAAAGTTAGTCTGCAACCACATCAATTATTACAACAAATTTAACGCTAATGCATTGAAACTATAATGTCATTATCAATGTTACAACATAGATTTTGTCTATTTTCAGAGTAGTGACACTTTGGTTTATTGTGTAATGTAGCACCCATCGGAAATTTGGCTCTGGTATCGCCCGTTTAAATTGCTACTCATCAAATTTGAAAATGGCAGATAATGCTTTTTTTGCGGCAGGGTTCCACAAAGCACTTATAATTTTTGATACTGTACAGGTTTTGTTTGTACTTTTAATTTAATTTCGCTAAACATAGGGCTTGTGAGATTTAGTTTTGTGCGAAAACCAATCGTGGCCTATAAAACAGTTGGGAAGCACTGGTGTAGAGTGTTTGATGGTATCATAGAGCTGAAGTTTACTTCTGAAAGGACTAGAGCTCTGTTTCACACAGACTCCATTTGATCAAATATAAGTCACATCTTTTCTTTGTTTCATTTTTTGTGGCTTATGTTTTCATATCACAAGGAATTTTGTCTACCTGCAAACTGACGATGTTACGTGCTAAGTCGTAAGACGTGATTGAATGTACTAACTTTCGTTTGGTAGGTGCTTCCACAGCTTGGATTATGATATTTGCCAAACAAGATTGTCTGTTACTCAAGAGCTGTATTTCATATTTTTTCCCGCTTCTGATTCAGGGCTGGAAAGCTGAAAAAAAATATTTCCAACTCTGCCTCTTACTCTTGCTTCATAAACCTTTCAAATCCGACTCTTAATTCCAAAATTTTTCGGATCTTTCACTAGCCCTGCCTTTCGACATGTGCTCCCGACAGCTGAGTGGGCCTGCAGGTCTGGCTAGTAGTTGAAAACAATAGTTTACGATGCAGGTTAATTACTTAATAAATTCAGTTTTTCACTATGCAACTAATTTGACCATGGCAAAAAGTGAGTAAGATTTATAAGCGAACGACAAGTTAGCAACTACAAACTCTTTCCTATTTATTTTCCAACTCGACCCCCACTGTTTAATCTTCACGTTTTTGACTCCCAGCTCCTTACCATGTATCTAACTCTGCCTCCCCAGCCCTGCTTTTGATTTGTTTTTATGAGTAAAAATTTTTGGTGGTTGGCATAATTTTGCTTTATTTCGCGGCATTTATGAAAAAGTTTTGAACAATCACGGCTATTGCTGTAGAAGGCTACGTATCATCTTTGGTTTGCATGTACTTTGCTACCTTTGGATGCAAGGTCTACACATCCTTCAGTTGCTGTACTGGTGGCTGATAAGTAGAAATTTTTTATAAGTAGATGTCCTTATCATTAAAATCTTTTCTGAAAAGAATACCGAAGTGTCCCTGCCATGTGGAGCGCTCAGCTTGTTAATAGCTACTACATTATCGCTTACGGTGTTAAAAGAGTTTTTAATGGTTTTGCAGCAGGCTTCTGATTTCTACTCACAAGAAAAAGGTTCAACTTCTGCAAAGGCGTCTAAAGTTGATGAGACGAAAGTAAGTAAACTGTTTTAACATTTAATTTGTTGTTTAATATCACAAAAAATTACGCTATATTAACAAAATGAAACTCTGGATAATACTACATCAACAACATCAAACTTTTGTATTATCCTATAATGTGTTTAGCATCCTACTATATCAACAACATCAAACTTTGGATTACATGGAAAAAATTGCCAAAAAAGTTACTTGGGTGCATGTCTTTTGTATTTGTTTTAATTTTTGATGCAGAAGCAGCTAATGTAGTGAGTGATAGATATACATCGCTTCAATTTAGTGTTTGTTTCGATTGGAAATACTGGGCAGCTTAACTTACTATTGTTTTCTCAGAGTCCTGTAAAACCCGTTCCTAAATCAACTCCCACATGCGAATATTATGATAATGGAGACCATTTCTGCGTTACTTGCTGCAAAACAAGCTCAACTATATCAGAGCATTTAAACCATTTACATTCAAGCAAACATAAACAGGTAAGCTATCTAAATCACACAATTGACAGCTTATCAAGTCAAACTTTTAATCGCAAGTGTGCTAGTGTGATTCTCAAAGCGTTGCGTTGCATACGGTATGACCAATCGGCATTGTTGCCACCTTACTTTTTGAGTGAGACTATGAGATTGCGTCAACTATATAATGATATGCATGGATTGCCGCTGACTCAGATACGTGTTACTTCGCGGTCTCAACTCTTCATTTGCCTTGTGTTTGATGAGTTGAATATACAGGGTGTCCACAAAGTCTTTAGACAATTTAAAAAATTTATTGATATTACAACTGACGTTGGAAATATCTGAAATGTTTAAATAATATCAATTAAATGGTCAAGTTTTTATTTAAAACATTAATGAGCTCTATCTCTAAAATGATTAATTAATATCAAGTAAATAGTCAAGTTTTTATTCAAAGCATTAATAAATTTCTATATGAGCCCCATTTGTAGCACGGAGAACATCTAAACGATATTAAATTTCAGTCCACGTCCTTCTTAACATTTCTTCATCAGTTGTCTCCACAGCGGCAGTTATTCTTTCCTTAAGGTCACTTATGTCTTTTTCTTTGGTGCGGTACACAACATCTTTCACGTAGCCCGAACGAAAGCAGAGCGGATGGACTTTGTTGGGCTACGACTAAATGACTGACGAATACGCTCGATGCCTTTTTCAGAAGTTTTTGACCATCCACTTCTCGGTTTTAATAGCAACGTTTCCGTTCCCACAAGCTGCTTATGCCAATTGCGAATCGACTGACGAGCTGGGGCCCGTTTTGCATATTTAGCTATAAAATTTCTTTGTGCTTGAATATCAAATTTCGTTTCGATAAACCAAGAAACACATTGTGCTTTTTCTTGTAGAGTAGTTATTTTTAGCGTGTTTGGAAATCAATTATTTTTTTTGGCTAGTTCATCTCTGAAATAAAAAAAAAGTGATATTATAAAAAAACTTTAATAACAACTGATAAATATACAAAAAGAATTATTTTGATAGCATTTTTAAAAATTTTCTAATGAATTTATAAAATTGTCCAAAGACTTTGTGGACACCCTGTAATTCTCATCATTTTTGGTTTTTATTTGTGAGATATTGAAAGTAATTATTTTTAATATTGTTGCTGAGTAAAAAGACAAATCACTGGAGCTCATTTAAATGTATTATTGTTCCTTGGGCTTTGGCACTTCGCTGCTATTTCTCCGCTTAATTGTCGTGTTCGTGATACCAGTGCAACGTCGCAATACTTTAAGCTCTTCACAACGAATCAATGTGCTTAGTGTTCTAAAGCTTGCCTGAACTTGTTCTGTTATATGGCTGTACGAATGCTTTCCTATGACTGGAGATTAATCTAGCAGAACGTTACAGTTACTAGTAGTTTCACTTACGAAAGGTCTTTTCACAATTTTACGTTTACTTAACTCATTTTTAGATGATGGATACCAACCACAAACCTTGGGAAAAACAAAAAAATATTTTGCCTGTGCGAAATCCAGATCTTACTCTTCCATTTGGAGGTAGTGCATCTTTAATCATCAGTCTTTGAAACTTATTTTTTATGTATCTGATTGCATTGCCTTTGGTTGGCCATGCTAACGCACAAAGAATGTTTAGTGAAACATGGCATTTTACCACGATAGAAAGTTTCTGCTCAAAACAAGAGAGCAAGCATGATTTTGCGGCTCTTTTTTTCCACTTTCCAAGCGTAGACCGGCTGACTCGGTGAATATCCGCCACTAGTCACTATCTTTCCAATCAGTTTTAAGACAACTTGCTGAATTGAGCTCATTAAATTCTGGAAACCCGTGGTGATAAATACCTACAGCGCTTTAATGAAACTTCGAACTGAGAAGCGGTTACCGCTACGCCATGCAGAAAAATAGCGAGTTATTTAGGAGCATCTGCTAAAGCTTTCCGTTAAATCTACTTTTATTGCCTGGTTTCGGCAATGGTTGACGATAGGGATGATACTGTATTGTACTGGTGTTAAGCTTTGTAGGAGACTGAAAATGATTTTGAAGACATGTTGGATGAGACAGCGCAAACTCGATCAACATTACTCTTGGGCAGTGATTTCTAAAGTGGGTTCTGCGAAATTCTTGGGTTCCACGAAGCACGGTCAGGGGTTCTGAAAAGCTACATTAGTAAAGAATTTCGAACATAACTGCCAATCTTGCGAATATATCCCAAGATTGGATGTCGATTTCCAAAAAAAGGTCTTCATGTCATTAACTTTGTCAAATAAAACATTTCTTTTGTTGCAATGAGCATTATTTTAAATAAGGGTTGCGTTATATTACCAATAATGTAAAAGGGTTCCATTGCGAAAAAAGTTTTGAGAACCACTGCTCTAGGGCAAAGCAGAAATCCATTTCCAACCAGCCATGAATACCAATTGTAGACTGGATAAAACCACCAACCACAAGGCTGATTGTTTTTGGTGGATGCTCAAAAGTCTTCTTAATACATGCTGGGTGAACAACTTCACTATTTATTCGAACTTGGCAAAGCCCTCAGTTCAATCGTTCCCCCGCCACTCTGTCATATTTGAAAGCACGATTTGAAATCAGCGTTCTGTTGTGTCGTTTCTTTTCGCTAATTTTAAAAGGCGTGCAATAACGAATTTCTTCCTTTTTTTTTCAGGAACTGAATTTATTATACCAGTAATTGGATACTATTGTGAACTATGTAATTGCTGCAATGCAGATTCGAACGACGCAGTTGAGCATTGTCGCAGTCAAGAACATAATAACAAGTTTGAGGTAACCGACTGATTGTCAAATTAAGATGTAATAGACATTGAATGTGAACTAAGAAAACCTTCCGAGATATTGGGCTCCATGGTCTACCGCTATGTTCCCATCCCTGGGAAGGGGTCTGGTAGTAACAACATAGACTTTTTAGTGTAACTTCAGACTGACGCTAATTTTTCGCTTTCTCTTTAACAGTGGAAACCTAGAATCTGTATGTCAGATTCCCAACGAAAGGTCATTGTTTTAAGTCAGTTGTGCTGTGCCTTGAATTGTTTCTTATGCTGCGGAAGGTTATACTAAATTGAAGTCTGATGAACATTTTATAAGTCAAGCGCGCCCCTAATGCACTGGCTGCCGCTTATCAAAATGATAAAATAAAAACACTCCCTTTTTAGTTGTATTTATGAAAAACCTGCATTGCGGTTTTAGAACTGGCAACTGCGAAGCAGGTTTGAACACAAATTGCTCTGTGTGTAATTGCAGAGGCTTTCCATGTGTAGAGCGTGATAACCAACAGGACAACGAATAGTGAATACAGCTTGCACTTCCTAGCATACTACTATTTGGAAATTGACGATCTTGCCCTGAAGATATCTTATAAATCAAAACAGGTCTTTTAAGATCTGTAACTCGAGAGCTACATTATTGATCACCACACTGATGAGAGGTGATAAGTCGAAACAGTGAGCACTGCCTATATTTGCTCTGTAAAGTGGATCGCTATCCGTTGGTATTAATGATATTTTCTTGCAGGAATATTGTCAGAAAAACAAGGATTACCGGACATCTCGCCAAGCACTACTCAAACAAATCAAAGCGTCTTGTACCATAGCGGAGAGTCTTGGTCTACCTCTGCCTTCTAGGTCATTGCAACTTGAAAAAGAATGTACTTCGAGTCAGTCAGGTCTCAATCGAATTAAAATTACTCTACCCAGTTTACAGCCCAATGTGCCGACTGGAAACGTTAAGCAGAAAAAGAAAAAGAGAACCAAGAAATCGGGTGATGCGTCTGTACCAGAAAAACGCCAAAAAACTGACGTTGCTATCCCAAATCAACCTATCACAGCTCCACCAATCATCAAAGAGGCAGCTCAAGATAGCAGTCGCTCTAATGAAAGAAGGACGTCAAGCGTATCAGGTGTTATTGTGTCATCTTCCATTGATCAACACGTGGTTGCGAAAAATCAAAACAAATCTTTACACTTTGTCGGCAGCCCTATTGAATCTTCAACTACTACCAAAAACTCTATGAATGCTGATAAAATGGCCCCTGATACTCTTACACGAGATAAAAACGCTAAAGGAGCTTCTTCTTTTGGTGGAGTAGTCCTAAGCTCTCATAATCAAAGCAATGAATACTTTGATATCCCTGGCCTTAATCTTGCTTCTGGTGAAAACCAATCTGAAAGCCAGTTTTCCACGCCTTTTCCTTTTACTGCTCCCAGCAGCATATCCACTTCTCTGAACAATTCAACCAAAACGTCCGCTGCAAATCTGCTACAAGAAACCGAGATCTCAAATATCAGCGTCTTTAATATGTCTACCAATAGCGCTTTGTCAGCAATGTCTGTGGGTTCTATGGTAAATAGCTCTCTTGAAAAATCTCAAAACAGTATTAAAACTACGCCCACAAGAGCTCCAGAAGCACAAACCATGTCTAAAGCAGCTGGGCAACATATCACAACCCAGTCTTCTGAAAAAGAAGTTGGAACGCTTATTCCTACTGCAAAAAATATTTCTGAAGTGCATGAGCCACCTGTGCCCCTAAAAGTCCAAGAAGTCAATTCCTCTCCACGTGATACAAGAGGAGACAATATTTTTGAGCAGTTTAGTATGGAAGAGGTCAGTGAAATCCCTAAGGCAGCCAGTGAACCCAAACCTTTATTGAGACGTCCAAAACCCACTACTTCAAGCCCAAGTAATGCTTCTGCGTCAGAATGTTCAAGTTCGGATAGCAAAAAACTTCGTCCGTTTGTCAATATATCTGTTTTAAAGATGTCGCCTGCTCCTAGTTTATCAGTAGATGGTCCCTCCGTGACACGCGGTTCTGCCATGCCGATTAACGCTATTCTCGCTCGCCGCACTACTAAGTCGCGTCCGATGCGCTCCAGCGCGAAAAACTTCGACTCACTGCCAGTTACTATTGACCTAGTGTCTGTAGAAGAAGGGGTTAAAGAGCCATTACCATCTGTAAAAAGATCAACACGATCACAAAAGAAACAGACAGCAGGTATGATGAGATTCTTTAGTAGTTTCAAGTGCAACTATGTTGTTATATGCAAAAAAGTAAATTTAAAGTCTTAATTTGTTGCTTCTAAGTGTATTTCTCAAGTAGATTATGCTAGAGCACTAGAGCAGGGGTGGGCAACCTACGGCCCACGGGCCGCATGCGGCCCCCGAGAGCATTTTGTGCGGCCCGCGAACACTTGAAACTTCAGTAGATCTGAGCTACGATGATAAGAGGGGAAACAATTGCCGTATTAAAGAGCCAAAAACTTTACATGCCACGATTAAAAGAGCATTTGTCAGTTTGCACAGACTCACTTACACAGATGCGTAATCAGAGGGAGATGACCTTTTTTTGTTGGAGACCATCATGTTCACACCCTGCAATATGACATTGTTAGGAGATCTCGTAAAATTTGAAGCTGACGCTGGTTATTGCAAGATTTTGAGCACTGACCCTCGGCCACTTTTGAATGGTCAATGCGGCCCTCGGCCAACTCTTGAATGGTCAATGTGGCCTTCCGACTAAAAAGGTTGCCCACCCTTGTGCTAGAGCTTTGGCACATAATTTTGCCCTGCTTTAATAAACCAAATATCAATCACTTTAGTAGGCCACGCCTGCGAGTGCTTTATCAGTAAAGATGATAAGTTTCCACTTCTGCGTTTTCAATCGTACGCTGCAGAATTTTTCTGTAGCGCTTTAGCTGCCCCGAGTAATTTGCAACAAAACCTGAGAAACCAATCTATTACCGAGTTCGAACTTGAAGTGCAGTTTGCTCTTTGTAATCGTCATCGAGAAACGTGAAAACTAGTTACTAAACTGACGTCTGCAAGCTTTTTGAGAGTATTCCCGCTCAAAAAAATTGCCAAACCTCAATCAATTCTAGCTCTTGCGAGTCTGTAGCCGTTGTTCGACTGCTTGGTATGCAAGTCTCACTTCCAGCCATGGGTTCGACATATTAGTACTACAGATATATCCAATTAAGCATCTTGTGCACTAGATCCACATTAATAATTTCTCTCTTTTAGGTGTTCATCAGGAACCTCCTCCGCCTGGCACAGAAGATTATTGAGTTAGTATTTGACAGTTTTAGCAGTTAGCTCTATCTGCCATAGCGTGTCAAATCTACGTATTTCCTAGGGGTATTTATACCATCAAAATATGAATGCTCATTACCAAGTTTTATTCAGTATATGTAAAAGCTTGCTCTACTTGCGAAAACCATACCAACTTTTTGAAATTTGGTTGAGTAGGTTTCAAACTGTGGGCTTTTTGTTGCTGATTATACTTCGAAATTCAATTCAACGTTGCAGACTTTTAGATTGAGATGTCATGATAGTTTTATCGAGTAGAATGAGAGGTATTGTTACAAACTTCATTCCATAGCGTTCCATGTTTAGTCCAATGTTGTGAGAATGATTTTGTTGTTTGTTCAACATGGTAATTATCACAGTTTTTACAACGTGCTGCGTCAATACTATAATATTTGCAGTTCAATTTCTGTGTCAACCGACGTTCACCATTTAGGGGTACGGATATGTTTCATCAGTGGAACCATAGAATTATGTCAACCGTGATTACCACATTGCACACTTATCACAGGACCTAGACATGCCTCCATCCATACCATCATAACGACCAAATCAAAGCTTTCTATAGCACTTGACCAAGCAATAAGACGTCGTTAGACAGGATTTACTGTTGGTTTTACCATAGTCATTGGTCAGTGAAATAAAATCGATGTTGATGCTACTTTAGTATAGCCGTACACTTGAAGAAGCACATTTATAAATATCAAGTTTTGATTGATTTGACAATGGGATTAAGGTTGAAAATGTGGGCCTTTTGACATCAAATATTTATTGTATTTCTGTAAGCAGTCGCATGATAACTGCGTAAAGAATTATTACAAAATGGCTTGTTGTGACTAAACTGCCAGCGATATCAAAAAAGTGATTGGGAGGAAGTTGAGTGTGGCCAGCGAGATTTAAACAAAGATTAATAGCAAAAATTTTATTTCACTGGCAACTGAAAAAACCATTAAAGTTTGATAAAGACGAAAGATTTTCAAACTGATTTAAAGGCATGAATGGAATTTAGTTTTGAAGTTTTATTTTGGCCTTTGTTGCATCATAGTCTTTAAAACTTAACTGACTAATCGTTGACACGTTATGGCAGATACGGATACTGACAGAAGTTTTTACATCAGTTAGCTGGAAGAAGCATTTTTTTCGAGTCGTAGTCTATATTGCCAGTAATTATGGTGCTTTTGGTGTTACTGCACTGGTTCATACCATCATTGCGACCGACGTGTTTTGCGGAGACGAATTGCTTTATATGCATCGTAAATACTTCACCACCGAACAATGTTCCCTATTGGCTGTAGCAGAAGCCTGGACTTGCACAATTAGATCTCTCTTGTGACTTGGCAGGGAATTGTTAACTGCAGTCTTTGATTGAATGCTATTCTTGCCTTGTTTATGCTGCTTTGGGGTTATCTTGTTAAATGCAAGGAGACAATTTTGATCGTTTCAAAAATGGAAGCGTGGAGCTTTGAAATAAACCATTAGAGAACTTGGTATAACAGAACTCGATGGATGACTTGCCAATATTTATTAGAACTTGATGTCTAATTTTTTTTTGCTAGTTTGGCTGGTAAAAGAAGTTCCTATATATTTTGTATTCCATTCTTCATAACTGTTGGAGAGCTATTCCAAAAAATCTTTTGGTTTAGCTCAATAATGTCATCTCAAAACATTTGTAGTTTTGATGACATTTTGTCAAATTTTCTTTTCAAGAGGCAGGTTCCTTGTAAGCTTACGCACTTCAACATCCTCGACAAAGACAAATCTGTTTTGATACTTTAAAAGTACAGTACATTCAACTCGCAGAGATTTTGGTCGGTTTAAGACCGCAGTTTTCCTTGTTGCAAAAAGTCAGTCTATATCAGTAGATCATCTCAAAACATTTGTAATTGTAATGACATTTTGTCAATAAATTTCCTTTTCAAGAGGCAGGTTCGTTATAAGCGTGCACACTTCAACATTATCAACAAAGACAAAAGTGTCTTGTTACTTCAAAAACGCTGCAATTCAAAATACGTGTACATCCAATTCGCAGATTTTGGTCGATTTGAGACCGTAGTTTTTCTTGCCGCAAAAAGTTGGTCTATATCAGTAGATTTGTTCTTAGTACGTTTTCTGCATCACAACTTGAATGTAACTCTGTATTCTAGACCAGATCTATGAAACTTAGGCTTGGATCTTCGAAATGGATCTCTTAGTTGGAGGTAATTTTTAGGCAAAGAACTGAAGCAACAATTAAGCATTTCAAGTGGATCAGTTAATACTGCCAAAATCGGTAGTGAAAAAAACTGAAGCAACCATTAAGCATTTCAAGTGGATCAGTTAATACTGCCAAAATCGGTAGTGAAAAAAATTTAAGAACGCTAAACCGCAAAACTCTCTCACATCACTGCAAGCTTGCTGAATTTATATCATTGCTATCTATCTTTTGTATAAATGTTTGGTGACTTCTCGGACACCCAGCGTATTGGTGTCAAAAAGATAAAAAACACTCAGTTTCTTTGTACGTGAAATACTTGACCATAATTTTAATTACTTTTACTGAATATAAGTTATTGATGCCTTTTGACGTTAATCTCACTTAAGAATGCAAACTTTTTGCAAGACCTCTTAATCACGCATTCTACGGCTAAATTGAAACACTTTTAAGCTTTTTTGTAGTTTTCAACTTTGAAAAGTGGAAGCGCTGTTTAATAAATATTTTGTGCTTTTTTTGCTCCAGCATAATGTTTGCTGCATTATGGACAGAAATCGTTGAATTTTGAAAATTAAAGTCGTGACGATTATTCAATCAACAATTCCAGTTTTATAACAAGTCGATTATCCCCTTGTTCTTGAAACGAAGGCACTGCGGACGCGCATTCCGAAACATCTGGCTAAAGAAAAGTGGCTGGCCCATCTGTAGTGGACAATACAAACGGCAGACTAAAGGCCCTACTGTCATCACTGCGGACTATTATTGTTGGGCAGCTAGTAGCCGCTTTTACAACATGTTGAGCTAGCAGCTTTAGTATTGTCATCCGTGATAGCAGAGGCCTCAAGAAACAATGTAGTTTGATAACTGCTGTGCAGTAAGGCCAAAGCGTTTATAGTCTACTTGTTACAAAAAAAAAGACACGTTGTATGACTTTTGCTTGACCAGAAAAGCCAATTTCATTATCGTACTGTTTTCAGAAACCGGGATATTGTGTTTACTCGTTGTATGACTTTTGCATTAAAATGTCACGTTTTGCTTTTGCCGCCAAAAAGTTATAATCTGCTAATCAATGACGATGTAGTTAAAAATGATCTGCCTAAATTTGCAGGTTCTGTTTGTAGGGGGTACGTTGGCGTCGTTTATTCAGTAATTAGTTTGAAAACCTTTTAATGTCCACTTGTTTGAAATTATTTTCACTCTGTCATAACTGCTTTTTTAAGCTTCTTTATCGCGTGTTTGAGCTTGTAATGTTTTGTTATACCTGTTTCAACGGACGCTTTAAAATAAACTTGTGCTGTTTGTGTTTAATTGCTTGCTTTTTTCCAAATAATTGAATTCGGACTCGAAATCTACTAGACCAGCAACATTGAAATGCCGATTCACGGAAAAACTGTGAAACTCTTAACTGAATTATGGAAATTGCTGAATTACGAAAATCAAATACCGGTACTTAATTTTCAGATTTGATTCGTATTTAGTGCGGGTAGCGTATATTTTCGAAGTGCAGATTGCAACTTTCCAATTAAGTAATTTTAGCACTTTCATATATTTACGAATTTCCGTCATTAAGAAAACGAATTCCATATTTTGATACAAGCTTCCGGATTTTTGTATTTAAGTGTGTCTTAAACTTCCGTAACTAAGTAGGCTAATTGCACATTTACTGTGAACTTCGGGAATTATGCATTTTTGTATGTCAGTGTATCGACCATTGTTGTGGAGTAGAATGTTATGGCTGCGTAATACTTCGATCTGCCATTCGTTAATTAAAATCAATGGGCGAGTTCTGTAAAGAAAACTGCAACAGAAGCGCAGTATTGTACTGCAAAGAACAACTTGCTAATTGATGCTGCAGCGATTTTTTTTCTGTTGTGTCGAACTAGATTTTGCTTTCATTGGTATCTCTTTGCATGCAGGTACGGTACCATGTCTAAAGAGGCATTATTACGAACACGTTTAGCACCAGCAAATTCGAAGTCATTTGCCACGAGACCTTCAGATATTTTGATCTCTTGAACAAGTAATTTTTTTTAAGGTATCGTTTCCACAACAAATTGGACAGAAAGTCATGGACTTGCGAAGTACGGTTCCGCGCAGAGCAGTTTTTTGAACAATTTCTTAGTTTATATAATTAACACCAAAATAAGGCAACCCTACACCGGGAACTTCCAATGCATGGACTCCATATGCACTAACTTCGTGTAAGACCGTTCTGTTTGCCGTTCCCTTGTCCCAAAACTACTCCAATGCGTTGCGACGCCCAATTGAAAACTTCTATAAACTACACAAATCTGGTTTCGCGCATTATAAAGGTCTATTTGAGGCTTTTACCCTTTGCATGAACCAAAGCCCTTGGCCCAGAGTTTGCAGGATAAGCAGATATCACGCGAAAGTCAACCGTGCGTTAGCAACGGCTTACCAGCAATGCAGCACAACACTGAAAGCAACAAAGTTTATACAGAATTAAAACTGCAGCTGTTCACTCTTTTTCTGATCCCAACGTTTGGTATGTTTCTTTTTGATGTTGGCGCTGACAGTACCAAGTTCTTCACGACGACGAGCAGCTTCCTAAATGTCAACATACTGCATCATGAATTTATCCGTTCAAAAGTAGCCATCACTGTGGAAATCCGTGGTAACTGGAAAGGGCTCTTCTAGTTTGAAAAACACAGCTCTCTGGAACCACCCAATATCAGTAAAGGTTTTTCGGACCAGCGGGCCACTCTGTACAATCTATTAATGGTTTAAAGGAAGGTGGGGGTAGCGAGGAACAGCTAAGAATAATAGGGTCTATAATTTTTTCTAATGCAAATTTTTCGGCATTTTTGACATGGTTGAATACATTACTAACGTTGTTAATAACGAAGTAAATGTGTTTGCCAATGTCACATTTCAATTGCTCCAAAAAATAGCATTTTATTACTTTGTTTTTCTTTCTCCTGCTATAGGAACAGCGTTTCTCTTTGCCCCACTTTTTTATTTAGCCATATTCTGAGAAATTTTATTTTCCTGTACAGTAAAAAGTTCCAAGTTGGCAAAAAATTTATATATCTTCGTCTGTTCTAAGGACAACTTTTTGCAGTAATTTTGCTGTGTGTCCAATTCTCCATATAAAGATCAGTAGCAGAGCCTCACTAAACGCAATGAAATATTAGGTTGGATAGAAAGCCTTGTCGCATTTTTTGCCATGGCATTTTCAGTCTTATTTTGAATTTGGTTAATCAACATTTACTGCCATTATATTAATATTTAATTTCAGATTAATTTATTAGTATTTTCTTAAGTTTTACAATTAAATTACCCTCCTTTTAAAATCGGTGAAACAATGCTGAAAGGTACTGTCAACAACTTGAAGAATTACTGAAAAATTTGAAAGATAAACGACCATCATTAGTTAATCGTAGAGAGGTTCTGCACTTGCATGATAACGCAAGACCACACATTGCTGAACAACACACAAGCAAAGATTTTGGAGGTTTTGTCTCGCCCTTTTTATTCGCCTTCAAACTATCATCTTTTCAGGTCTTTGCAACATTTTCTCGACGGCAAACGAGTCATAACCAGAGATGATGTGAAAACTGATATTGAATCCCTTTTATAGCAACAAGCCTCAAGATTTCTACCGCAGGACAAATAGTTTGCCCGATAGATGGAACTACGTCATAGAAAATAACGGAACTTATTTTCTTGATTAATTACAAACTTATAAACAATATGCTCGCTTTCTTGATCCTTTTCTAATTGCGACAAGACTTCCTATCCAACCTAACAAATTTACAAAAATTATTTTCAGATTATTGTGTTCACGAATTTTGCCCAGACGAAGTCCCCGTGATGGACCACAAGCTTTGATGTCTTCTGATAACAATTTCATTTTTTTCACTAAAGCTCTGCTACTGATCTCTATTTGACTGGCTAAGATATGGCTGTCTTTTGAGGATAAAAGTAGATTTTATAGGCTTACCATGAAGCAAAATTATTGAAAAAGTTATTTTTAAAAACTGTGTAAGATCTTTCTTAATGTTGCTTAATGAACAAGTGAGTTAAATTAGCTCTCTTTCATAACAGCCAATCCCACTTTTGATATAGCCCATATTTACGTCTTACACAATAGCTAAATACACCAGGCAAAAAACCTGCCCTAGCCAAGAACCCATACTCATGCTTTTACTAACACTAAATTACTTAAGTTTTCAAAAAATTAAAGGAAAAAAATAGTCCATATTTACCCAAAAATCTGTTTCCCTCTTTGCCCCCACAGGGTCTTACTTATGAAACAGCCTAGGTTTTTAACATCGTGCATCAGCGACATCAAACTAACGTTGCATTTGTACTACACTAAACATCCTGTGAAAAGCACCAAAGCAATATACTAAACCACTTCGAAAATTTTGTTGGCCGGCGCTAGTTAAGGCTTAAACTTTTAAGGTACATACCTCCAAACGCGTTATTATAGGTGTAGTCTAAACACGATCAGCGTTACAGGTTTTTTAACCCGCTAACCACTTAAAAACAGTTTTTACAACCAATATCAAATTTTTTTATATCTCGGCAAGATCTTAAGTAATGACGATCTTCCTATTTACTCCGCGTCCTTGTTTCCTGTTTTCTTCCAGTATTCTTGTTTTTCATTGGAGACTAAATACTAAAGTGTACCCTACAAACCTCATCTAAAAACGCCACTGGTGCATTTGCAACGCTGCAACCACGCAGGGGGAAGTGTTTCGTGTACAAGAACAGCCTTCAACTGCAGGACAAAGAAAAGGAGCACAGCCAGCAATCATCAGCGCATACGAAAGCCTGAAAAGGGACGGAGCATTGTGCTATTGCTACTCGTTTTTTGGCCTTGACGCAAGGTATCTTCAAAAGAAAGCTACAAAGTAACGGTAGTCAAAAAGGCTAGCACCGCATGGTGATCTACAAAGAGAGAGAAAAGGTCCCCGCCACAGTGGAATCGGGCGCTACCTTGATAACAAAGCATAAAATTAAGCTGCTTTTACTCAAAAAAACAACTTGATTTTCTCTTACACAATATAAGAGACACTGAAACAGGTGCGTAGCTAGAAAAAGTCGGGGAACTAACTGACACTGCAATCACGCCTTATACCTCAATCATGGCCACAATTTCAACTTCGTATTTCTTACAAACTAAAGTTGTAACCGAGCAAGCATGCTTTTGACCAACACGTCCAACTCTTCCGCATCGATGAAGATAATCAGATATATTGTTTGGAACGTCATAGTTTATAACTCGTTCGACCTGGTAAAATATGTACCCTATAAATTTTTAGATTTACCACTAACACCGTTAAGAGTCAACGTGGACCCAGAGCTGGCTGGCATAAGGTAGGTCCTAATTTTATGAATAACATGACAGTTAGAAGCCTTTCATGAGGTAAAGAAACTTATAATAATAGGTTCCTTTATAAATGGAACCTCGAACAAAATGGGGAGCAAACTATTGATACTTACAGTTTTTGTATCCAAACCACGGGAGAGTAGATCTGTAGTAATCAATAGATAATGACCACCTTCTAAAAATTGCTTTAAACGAGAAGACCTTTCCTGAAAAGATATTTTGTCATAGACCTACTCCACTGAAAAAGCTTCAGTAAGCCAGTCGATTTAACTAATGTTTATTGCTCCAGTTATTTGAAAACTTAGTCTACGTCGATGGAGTTGTGGTTACAGCGTTGCCTTTGAATGCTGGTTCGAGCCTTGGCCGAGTCTTATCAACGACTTCTTAAACTGGTATTCAAAGCCTGACGCTCCGCGCGAAAAACGACAAAATGGATAAACAGCCCGCAAGTTTACCTAGGAAAAGGTAATTAACGGAATTCTTTCACTTTTGTACAGAAGACACGTGGCAAAACCGCACAGACAAGGCGTCATGGTGGCCAAGACTGACAATAAATGGACTAGTATGTAAGAATGAACTTATGCGCATTTATCAAAAAATAAATGCATCTAGTTATGTAATACAATGGACATTGGTCCAACAAGTATTTAACACGATGAGCGTAAAAGCAGAGGAGCTTGGGGCCTCACAGAAACTTCAAAAGTTTTTAAGAAATATATGAAAATTTCTACTTTCAAAAAGTGGATCTCAGAAGTTTGAGAAAATGGGAAAATGTCACTTTCAAAAAAATCGTCTTTCCCTATACAAAACAAATGCTACGCCTCATGATGTAAGTCGTTTTTGCCTTTGTTTTACAAAAAAATTCATCTAGGTAGGGAAATGTAGCCCACAGCACTAAATAAGTTTCACAACCCTGGTTTAAAGTGTTAAAAAATAATTGCAAAGCAATATTACTGGACACATTGCAATTGAAATCTGGCGTATGCTTAGGGCCTACTATTTCTTACGACTAATGCAAAATAAATTTCTTCTTTCCTCTCTCTATACCACAGCCGGAAGAACAGTTGGCCTAAGCTAGCATATATAACTCAAATTATACTGTGTGTAAAGCATAGCATTAATTTAGAAATGGTTGTACTGGTAGTTCTGCCTTCCTAATCCTTTTGATCGACACGTTTCGCCTATTTCGGATCCTTATAATTTAGATCAATTATGATGTCTGCTTAGTGTTAGCCTGGAAAAACAACTTATTTTTTTGCAGACCTTTTCGTGAGCTTTCTTTACATAACAAGCTAGGCATGCAAGAGACGCGAATGTACGTAAATCAGAGCGGTACACTGATTGCTCAACTGTAAAAAGAATGATTCGTGAAAAAAGTTTGTGTAACAAATGTAAAATTAGGATGCACATTCGGCAAAGTGCCATGGTGAGTTCGGGCCCGAATTTTTTGGGAAACTCAAACCCGAACCCGACTTACCAGCCCGGCCCAAAAATATTTTTGGTCAACAACAAATAAGTTTTGTTAATTTAAACGTTGGTGATCACGTTACTTGTTCGTTGATATGATGCGGATCGCCTAACTATATAAAAAACAAGAGCAAACAAAACGTTTTTTTATATCGCTAGTTACGCCTATGTTCAAGACCCACTTTGGAATTGGCAATACTGCAAGCACAGTGCACTTTTAACTCAGGCAGCGAATTTTTAATAAAAAAAAACATGTTAGCGCTCTGTGCATAATGAAGATGGCGTTATCATGAAAAAGAAGTGATTCAAACTTGGCATCAAAAATCTGTTTAGAAAAAAACGAAGCTTTGTGGAAATATGGTGAAAAAATGAAAAATACAGCGGTTGTGGTAAATTTTGTTCAAAAAACGCCAGGTAGGTTTTGAAATGTCAACTCTGTAGTATAGTAAAAATACCTCAAACGTTAGTTTGCCATCTACCAGCATGGCCGGTACTGCGTGCTCTTGGAAGGTTGAGTGGAGCCACTTCGCTGTTTTTTGAAAATTGCAGAAAATGATCGTGGGAGCGTTCTTGCCAGCATCAACTAACTTAATAACTTCTTTTAGCTTTTCGCTGCTTTTTATACGCAAAAACCGATGTTTGACATGAGGTGAGATACGGTGTAAGTAGCCACTGCGTACCGACATAATTTCATCCATCTAAAAAATGAGAATTAGTTTGGCAGATATTCGCAATCGACAATTGAAACCACCTAACTTGATCATCATGTGTATACTATTTTGAGATATACTCCGAAAACATAATACCATCACAATAAGCAAAAAAATAAGGTCAAGGTCAAGTTTAACAAATCTGATTAATCTGTTTCATAGCTACATTTTAAGTCTTTTTCCGGCTTCCAAATGGTTAGGTTTGCTGGTTGATTGTGTGCAACTGTCTGGTTTTGAACTGATCATTTTATTAAAAAATGATCTTAAGCTTTGCGTGCCCTTTTGACCATAACCAATGATATCTTGCAGGAGTTCAAACTTCGCGCTTTTTTTTAAAGTTAAGAAAAATTGCTACAAATCGAAGGGTGCGTGGCGTTTTGAAGCAAAATTTAATCATTTTTTATCAACTTAATTACTTGCACGTTGCACTTCTGCAAATATCAACATTAAACTTGCATTTACAAATCTTTTCAGCTCAATGGCAACTTGACCCTTGATCTCGCTTATGCGCATGTGCACAAAATCATTGTGAAGGTTTAAAGGAAGAGTATAGGCTTCAAAAAGTAACTTTGACAATGGACGTTCTCACCGATATAAGGTCTTTTAGCACATTTTGAGCATAACGAGGATACGTAGCGCTACTGAGTATCAACTGTGTACGCTGTTCTCCAAGTAACGGTGTTGTGAATCCTTTTTTAATCTGAAATAAACTCAACAGTTGTAAATCAAACGTTGGTCTCGTGGACATCAACGACGCACAAGAGGAACAGGCCACATATCGCACTTTTTATCACAGTTTTCAATCGCACAAATTGATTGGTCAAAGTGGTCTTAAAATTTCATAACAAAACAATTAAGTGGCTACTAGAAGTATGCTCTTGTGAGTGATCCCGTA
The DNA here is from genome assembly GCA_963675345.1 of Trididemnum clinides. NCBI lineage: Eukaryota > Metazoa > Chordata > Ascidiacea > Aplousobranchia > Didemnidae > Trididemnum > Trididemnum clinides. Next base: position 16,467,604 of record OY776294.1, read on the forward strand.
AACATCCTCACACGAACACGTGCTTCTCCAAGCTAGCATCGTGAAGCTGCTCGCACAGCATGTCGAAAGAGGCTACTCTTGGGTACCCACCAATGGCAGCCCGCCTTGTTGGTGGTGGGGCTACCAGTCAGCAATTAAAGTTCATGACTGGTACGAAATGGGTTGACGGCGTAAACTTGGATTGCCGTTCGCGCCGTACCTCCATCGCAAGTAAGAGGAGGGGTACACCAACCAACTAACCAAAGTCACTGTTACAAATGCGTATTTGATTTTCCACTGACCACCAATAACTTCTTATTTCAACCAAAGCTACGACGATAAACTTATTCGCAGTAACCCAGAGAGCCCAAACGGTCTGATCCTGGAGAAAAACTGCGTAATTACAACCATACGGCTAGTAGTCCATCACTGGCAATGCACGATCTTTCAGATTCGCAAGATAGCGACCGAGGCTCTATTGTAGAACGAGTTATTCAGATTTGCTTAGAAGCATTCAAGACTCTCCCCCTCAGCGTTTCGATGGTGCTACCGCTGGTTAGAATTCTCCAAGCCAAAAAGAGCAAGTTACTTTTCTGCTTTCTGGAGTCGAAGGTCTACTTACATTAAAATGCTTTAAAATTGTTGTCACCGAGCTAGCAAAGCTGTCGTCCAGCAAGGTATCACATTCATCCAAAACTGCAAATTTCAAGCCGTTGAAGCTCAGTTTGCCTAGATTGCAAAACGGTTTATTGAAATGGTTAAAGGTATGTTACAACATACGACGCGCAATCGCGTTAACTCTTTCCTATTTAAAAGTGGCTGTACTGTGCACAGTATACGTTTTTGTCCGTGTTTTGCTCTTACTACAATACGTGCAAAGTTATCTGAGAAGATTTCTCTATGAAACACTCACGCTGCGCCATGCAGATGTTACGCGAAAAAAAATCTCAAAATATTTATCCGCTTGGATTTTTATATGATGTTACACAGTATATCTTGTTGTGTGAACATCCGGTTTTGTCCGCTAAGTAGGTACCAAACGATTTTGTGTTTTTGTCCGCAAATCGTATAAGCTTTCAGTACATACATTGCGGACAAAATCGTTTGCTTGGACAACGATTTCTATAAAGAATCACTTAGATATCTGAGCGGATGATAATTTCCGTACTAATACACACGGGAGAAATAAACGTATAATAACGGACAAAGAACATACAAAAATGTATATCGTATATCGCATCCACTTTAAAAGATACTGCTACTCATCGTTGATTGAGCAATGTGAACTGTGAAGAATTCTTTATCGGGAAAGCCGCCGCCTATTAGACCCTGTACTGACTGCTCCTAATAAGTGCCTTTGACACTGCTAATGAAGTAAGCGTAATGCAGTAGATTTTTGCTCATATGGTAACAAATGTAGTGAATACACACTGTGAGCTGTATTTTTTTTGCCTTCGGTGATGGTAAACCTCTAGGTTATACAATACACTCATAACTTTAGCTAAGACCGGCTGCAAAGCTATCGGCACTGCTACATCAAAGCATTGCTGTTGCAGACAAGGCAAGTGAACAGAGGCACTGCAGGGGAATTTCTTTGCTAACAGCAAAACAATACAGAAACCATACAGACATTTACTACAATATAATACGTCAAACTCACGTTTGTATAAAGCAGCTATTATGGAGACGGGTGTGCCCACAATCACATCGCTCATAGCGTTATTGGTTGAGTTGAAGCGTTTCTACAACAAGAAATTAAATACTTCACATTTTCATCCTCAGGTCACAGGAAAACGTTTAAGGTTAAACAAAGAACTTATGTTTTTACCTGCTTCGAAGCTACCAGGTTTGCTTCCAGGTAGGTAGCAAACTAGGTAGGTTTCCTACCAGGTTTGCTGGCAAGAAATACTTTCCCCGCATGCACTGTAACCCGCCAAGGAAAAAGAATATAGTGTTTTCTAATGGACCAAACAATGCAAACACGCGAAGTGTTTCAAAATAAAAAGCAGTTTAAGAAATCACGGTACTGGTACTTACTACAACGGTTGAAGAATGCAGAGCCTCAAACGTTATAGGCAGATCCAAAGATGTTCCCATTTTCTAAAGCAAAAACACAGATTTAGTTCCTGCTCATGTTGTGTATGTCAGCCATAAAGCACCTGTATTTGTATCAGCGCTTCCCGATTAGGGGTCACAAACTATTTTTACTGCTATACCTTTTACTGAATAACTTTGAAAGTATTCAAAAGCTGATTGAAAGATATACAGAGCAAGACTAACTTAATAGCATAGTGGTTAAACCATCCGCATCACATGCAATAGCTGCTGGTCAAAATTTCGACCAAACCGTGCTAAAGACTTTTTCAAAACGGTATTCACAGCTTTTCTGCTAGGCGTTCAGCATGAAAGGAATAGTGTGGAGAAAAAGCTGGCAAGTTCCACGCTTATGTTCGTGAAAAAGCGTAACGAAGTTTCTCCACCGTTACGCCGCAGGGCCGAGTAGTCTGCCTGTCGTGGTGACTCAATCTGACTGAGACCAGCGATTACACGTAGAATACATGCTAATAAATATAAATGGATATGAAAGGGTTGAAGACCAACAGAACTCTGATTCAGGGCAAGTGAGGCTTTTATTTCAAAATGCCTTTTGCAATAAATCCTAATTAGTCTATAACGCAGATAAAAAGCTTCAAAACAGATTTTAATTTCAGTAGAAAGCCACAGCCGTGGAGCAGTGGTTATCGTTCCTGACTGTGTAATAAAAGGTCTATACTTCGCAACTCCATAACAGCACTACCGGTATTAATTATCATGAAGAAAGTCTAAGGTGCCGCATTGCTCCAGCAAAAAGCATGGTTTAAAAGCCTGTTCGTATTGTTGAGGTGGATGGGCAGCTGTGCACAGTACTGTATACGGTTTTGCCGACTTTGATATGTTTTTCTTTATGCATTTTTGTAGAAAATTTTTATTTACTTGGTTGTATATGCTGTTAGGTAGATGCACACAGCACACGTTTCTGTACGATTTGCACATTTTTTGCTCTCATTCATTTTTGTACCAAAATTTTTATCAGCCTGGATATTTATGTAGTGTTATACAGTATACCTTGTTGTGTGAGTATCCGATTTTGTCAACAAAAATCTTTCTGTACGTTTTTGTTCCCCAAAACGTATACGCTTATAGTTCGTACTTTGCGAACAAAATTAGAAATTAAAACAATAGCATATACTACAAAGCATCACATATACAGGTAGTCCCGTAGCACTCCAACTTCGGGCCCCCCCAAAGTAAGCGCAAGAGCCCCTGCGCACAGGTCATATCACTTTAGAGGTGTAAAATTGAAAAGCTGCATTAAGAAAATACACCACAATTTGTACATAAGTAAACAGGCTAATGTCAGAATAAAGCATGCCGATACCGAAGGTGCAAGTCATAAAAAATTCGGCACCGATGCCAGAGTTCAGTAGGACATTTATGCAGACACTGCGAAACGAAAGCAATGACACTGAAAAACATGAAAAAGTTATAAAAACACAGTATCATTTAAATAGTCTGGAGCGAACCTTTTTGTTCGCAAATGCTGTTATGACATTGTCATAATCAAGAGATCGGGCGCAGTCATTTTCGATTGACAACATGGCTAATGAAGATAGTCTACTGTCTGTCATAGACGTTCTATTAAAAGTTTTGATCAGTTTCAATTTGCTGAAGCTTCTTTCAGCGCTGGCAACAGTCACGGGGCAAGTTAGTAAGATTCGAAGTGCGATGTACACATTCGGATACAATTCAAATAAATGAGTCTTTAGAAGATAGTTCAGAAAGTCTTGAGCCGTATTGAGATTGCGTTTTTTTTGTAAAATTAAAACAAACCGCTGTAGCTCAGCGCTCATTTCATCAGAATCAATGTCACCGAACTTTTTTTGGAACTCTTTACAGCAAGTAAGAAGAGCATTTTCTTGTTGCACAAGCAAAAGTTTGTCTCGTGTGTACAAAAACGAAAAGGCGGAAGAAACCTCACGTAACAAATTAAAGCGCTCCTTTATTGACATAATAGCCTGGTCTACTAATGGATAGAAAAAGTTGCTTTTAAATTTCAGTTCAGGAGTAGCTCGTTGTTCCTCTTCACCTTGGTAATCAAACAATCTTCTTTTCTTTCCACTTCTTGACGGAGGAAAAGAAGGATCAATATCCAATTCCTGTGCTATTTCAACAGCAGATGTTGCGGCACTGTCATAACCCGTTGTGCGATAGTTTTGCAAAAACTTTTCAGTTGCCTGGATTTCCGTTTCCATTGTATGAAGGGAGACTCCATACGATTGAAGAATCTTGCTTGCTTTATTGACTTGGAATAGGATATCATACCAAATAAACACCGACAAAAGAAAACTCCATTTTGATAAATGAGCTATCAACGATTTTGTTTCTGAGGCAGCTCTTCCATCTTTTCTTTCTATGGAAATGGCTTCCAAGTCTTTCAGTGCCAGCAACACCTCTTTTAAATTCTATCGAAGAGGTTTGATGCATTTAATTCTGCTTTCCCAACGAGTATCAGATTGTGACTTTATGGACAGCTCCACATGTTTCTTCAAAATTTCCCAACGCTGAGCAGAGGAAGAAAACAGCACATACAACCTTGTAAGTACTCCAAAAAATGTCAATGCTTCCGTCGATGAATTAGCACTGTCAATAACAACTAAGTTAAGGGTATGGTTTGCACAGGGCACGTAAACAGCTTTGGGATTGATGTCTAGCATTCTTGCTTGGACCCCAGAATGTTTTCCTTTCATGTTAGCACCATTATCATATGACTGACCTCGACAATCAGACAATTCGAGTTGCAGTTCGGTCGCTTTTTCTAAGAAAGCGTCCAACAAGCCTTTCCCAGTACTGTCACTTATTCTCAAGTAGCCAAAAAATGTTTCTTTAACAACAGCAGCTTCTTCATTACATAGTACATAACGGAGAATGACAGACATTTGTTCATGATGTGACATATCTGAAGTGCAGTCCAAAATTATAGAAAAATATTTTGCCAATTTCAATTGCTGTAAATTTTCTTTTTCAACTTCTGTCGCTAGCAATTCAATTAGTTCATTTTGTATGGTAGGACTCAAATAGTGATCTTTAGTGTTTTTATTCTTGATTCTGTCTTGAAGCTCTTTTAGGATCGGATCTCTTCTTGCCAAAAGCTCAAATATACCCAGAAAATTTCCATTGTGAGGAGATCCTAAGACTTCTTCAGATCCTCTAAAAGCAAGATTCCTTTCCGATAGAAACAAGGCAATGTCGATAAGTCCTTCTAAAACATTTCTCCAAAAACGTCTTTCATTGAAAAAAATATTCATCTCGCGTTTGTCGATAGTGGATGAATTTCTTATCCCTTCAGCTAGCAACATCCATTGACTGCAGCATTCTTGGTGGGAAATGCCGTTTTCATGGTCTTTCAGTTTTTTCGAAAAACCCTCCCATGTATTTATACCACTACAAAAGGGGCTTAGTGTTTTTCCAAATAGCTTATAACAAAAGCAAAAAACTTGATCTGATTCCCCAGAATAAACTAGCCACGACCGTGAAACACTTTCACCATTAGGTAACACACGTTTATAATGGTTGGAGGAAAAACGTCGCCTTGGAGTTGTGTTATTATATGGAAAATTCATTATTAGTTGATGTGGTCCACGCTTTACTATATCACATCGTTGAGCATCAGAAATACTTTCAGGCCATTTACATGGGTCATCAGGGATAGGGGTAAATTGAGATTCAGTTATTTTTGATATTGAAGCTTGCGTATTGGCAGGTAAATCACAACTTGCATTTTCTGGAAATTCACAATCACTTTGATGCTGATCGTCATAGTCTTCTTTTTCTTGTACACTATAGTTTTCTTCATCCCTCTCGGTACTAGTGCCAGGTCTACTCTGCTCAGTAATCTTGAAAAAATCTGTCATCTTGGGCAATTTCGCTACAGCATGTCGAGCAGTGGCTGCTTCTTTTCTCTTTTGAGCACCACTTTTTGAACGTTTCATTCTATACAATGTCAATAAAATACTTTATCTGCACTCTGCAGTGTATATATATTGTCCCGGTATTTATAGCCAAACAGAATTCCAGACCATTCTATGATTGTTGTGTAACAACGGCATTGTTACGTCAATCGAATATTCAAGATTCTACCAGAAAATCAATCGAAATATTCTAGATTCTGCGAGATAAAATGACGTTGCATTCACTTATGATGTCACAACCCAATTTCTTCCTACAGTTTAAATCGGTTGTAAACAAGTCTGCTGAACTGAAATAGTCACGTAGCCAAAAAGCAATTTCAGACTAACTTGGGCCCCCAAAGTTGGCCTGGCCCCCCCCCCAATTGGGGGGCGGCTGCTACGTCTCTGTATACAGGGGTGGCCGTAGGTCGCTTTACCGAGTGGCCATAAGTCTTGAATAGAGAAGAATCAAGTTGTGTATTGATTCTGAAGGACAACACTTTGAAGATAAGATGTAATTGTTTTCATGTTTTTGTTTTGAAATCATTATTGTACGATGACTAAATAAAAGTTGTATCATTTGGAATTTTGTGTTTATTATTATAAAAACTAGGTAAAGCGACTTATGGACACCTCTGTATAACCAAGCGGATGAAAATTTTCGTACAAAAATGCGCAATAGCAAAAACGTGCAAAGCCGGACAAAAACGTATACTGTGTATAGCGACCTTCAAACAGTTCACATTGCTGTCCGAACGTTCGATTTTGTCCACAAAATACATACCAAAGGAGTTTTGCACGCTTTATTAACAAAAAAGCATACGCTTTTGATAATACTTTGCACACAAAATCGGATGTTCGGATAACATATACCGTACAACACCATACTACTAATCTAGCAGATAAAAATTTCCATGGAAAACTCTATACAAGAGAAAAAACCGTACGAAAACCCGACAAAACCGGATGATGCGAACTTACATCCTCGTTTGAAAATCCTTAAATCAGTAACTCAAAGCCTGCAAAACTGGAAAAAAAGACGTGAAATCGAGCCAAAAAACACAAATAACACTTACAACAACTTGTAACACCAGCTCCTGGGTTGGAGCTAGAATTAAAGCTCGAGGTAAATGAGTCTCATAACTCTCTTCTTCCTTGACACTTTTGTTTAGTATAAGCAGCTCATGAAGAATAGGTAGCAAATAAGCCAAAGTCTTTCCACTTCCAGTTTCAGCAGCAAGCTGAACATTACTGCCTAAAATTTAGAGCCGATTTCAAGAACTAAAATCTATCAATTTGCGAAATATAATTTGCACAACATTTTTTTAAAAGCTTGCTGTTGCCGGCACTTTTTTTGAAAAACCGCCCCAAAAATATTTAAACGGAAGTCATTTTGTGGTTACCACAAAATGCGTGTAAGCGAGTTTAATTGCTATTTCCATTCTGGCAAATTCCTCTGAAAGACGTCAGACAAAAAGGTTCCACATATTCTCCCAATAAATTAAATATATCGAACAAGCAATTGTTCAACCAGCTGTTTTTTTGTTTGACTATAAACAATGTCAACAGGCAGACGCACTTTGATTCGGCGTGCGTAGTCACACTAAACCCCATTTCCATTGGCGTGAGCTTCTAGCATAATCGAAAACAACTGAATAGTTTTGCTGGGTCAAAATAAGCTACCAATGTACTGCACGTGAGCGCTTACTTACGTAATAAAATGAAGCAAGCTTCTGATTACTCTAAAACAGGGATGAGTATCCTTTCGCAAAGGCGGCCCTAGTTCAAGCAACAGAAATAGATAGCAGGCTTGAGTGTGCGATCCATAGGTTTCCACAATATAGACGCTTTGTTTGAAGATTAATCTCGAATGAGTTAAATTTTTAGACTGGAGACCTTAGTTTGGTCATAATACACACCATTCATCAAGCCCAATACTACTCACGGGCTGAGAATCCTTTTGTAAAATATCATGCTAATGAAACCTGGCCTTTTAGCGAATCGCGTAGAACAAAAACATGAAATAATGGGCAATCGTAGGCCAAAAATTCACATAATTTTCGAGCGGATCTGCAATCTGAAATTCTCTTGATTGTCACGTACGATTTAGATGGATTGCCTTTTTTCAAGTCACGTGGTGCTCGTTTATTATTATGAAAATTGGTAAATTGAATTAAGGTAAAACAAAAAACTCTGCTCAAAAATGGAAAAATGATGTAATGCAAAAATGATGTAATAGATTGCTGTATGGTACCGCATGATGTTGGTAATCACTTTTGAGCAAAACTTTCTATTTTACCTAAGTGTGATGCTGGAGGCAGATCCCTCTTAAAAGCTTGCTTCCTGAAAATTGCTACCTAGCAACCTCTATATTTTTTAAGTTGATTTACAATGGTAAAACAATATACAGTAGAACGTCGATTATATGAACTAATTTGGACCATGGGTAATTTGGATAAGCGATTTTTTTCGGATAATTGAACAAATAAAATCTTACAATAAAACAACATATACACATACTGTGATTTATTGCACATTACGAGCAGTATTGTAATCACTCATTTGCTTTTGTGTCAAGTTTGTTTCTCTTTTTGTCGCTGACAAGTCTCCTCTCCTTTTCAGAAGCAGAAGCTGTGTTGAACAACACTCACTCTGTCGTTCACACCACACTAAGGCACTTTCAAATGTATCAGCTTTTGTTAAAGTAGTGTTCGGATAATCGACGCTCTGATAATCGACATTGTACTGTACAACCAAAAACATACAACATAAAATCACACTAACCATTTAAAATTTCTGGTATTGCCTTTATTTGAATGGTGGTTGGATCACTGATATTGTGAATGCGTAATGCATCTAACAATTCTTTGTGTAGCTTCAACTCTTCAAATGTAATTGCTGAATCATTTTTAAAAGAAGGGTTCTGAAATAAAGTTATACAATATAAATACAGAAAAATTCATATTTTCACAGTCAAATACTGGAACTGGGCCACAAACCGAAGAAAAAAACACGTTTCTTAGCTAGAAGTTGACAAGTGCTCAAAATATTGACTTCAAGTACACTGTGTAACAATCTCACTAAAATTGAAGAAGATGACAACACACATACGTCTCTGATTGGATGAATTGTAAAATGTCTTCCAGGACTTTTTGTACTAGTCCAAGTCGATGAAGTTATTTTTGGTGGTTTAAATTTAGTACAAAATTCATCAGTATACATTGAATCTGACTTTTTGTCACATGATATCATTATTTTTCCAGGCTTTGCAAGCTCAAGAGAGGATCCTGAAAATTTCAAGTTAAAATTTACAAAAAATGTTATTAAACACAGCCATCAAAAATGAAAAAATCGTGATGTAGCTGACTTATGATTTAAACTAGATTTGGTGGCAATCTATTTAATGCATGAATTGGTAAATATACATTAGATAAAAGTAGAGCAACACAACAGATAGAAAACAATTTGAGAAAGAATCTGCTAAGTCCGCCAAGTAACAATAAAATTTGAACACATATAACTCATCAAGCCCAAGAAAAACTTAGTTTGAAAGACTACCAAACGAGCTTGCAATAATTACGTTTAAAACCTTGTCATTGTCTAAATCTGAAGTGAGAGCTAAAAAATAATTTTTCTCAATCATGCTACAAGCAAACTTCCTTGAGTGTTGAACCCACCGTCCATCAACTACAAGTTTGGCACTTAGACTTTGGTGCTAAATTGCCTAAATAAATATTGACTGATATATTGAATTGATATATATATTTATTTGACTGATATATTTATTGACTGACATATATATCCCTTCAAAGAGAGGGTTGGTGGCAGGAAGGGCATCCGACCGTAAAACAAATGTCATGTAATAAAAATGCAGATATCTGCTGTGGTAACCCCTAATCGGGAATAAGCCGAAAGACAAAGAAGAAGATATTGGTTTGGTTGTAACGTTTGTCCAAAGACAAAATGTATAATAAGTGAAGCATCATTGCTACACAAATGCGCATTGCTGCCTACAGGTCAGTTTTTGTCTAGCTGACTACTCATAAGGTTATGAGCATCGTCACAAAGCATTCAAAACAAATGATCAGCTAAACAAAAACTGACCTGTAGACAACAATGCACATTTGTGTAGAAATGATGCTTCATCTATACATTGTTTGCTGATGCTTATGGAGTCATAAATTTGCTTAATATTTTGGCTAAAGTCACCATTCATTTTGATAAATTGGCTGAACGTAATTATCAATTCCAAGCCAAATTGTTTTCATTTGCCAAGTTGTTAAAAATTAAAACTGAATACTGCTATTGTACTACTAGATTATATACACATACTTGTAAAAGTTTTCTTTTTTGGCCGTTCTCTTTGAATCATTCTTCTTTTGAAAGAAAGCGGATAATTTATAATGGTGGTGGCACTGGCAACCTTAACAAAAGTTTTGATTATTTCATTTATGTACTGTATATTTCAGTACATAAGGCGACCTATGAATAAGACAACCCTCCAAAACATGACTAATTTTTTATAGTATAGTACTTGTCCTGTAAGACAAACCCCCATTTTGGAGGATGAATTTGGGGGCTAAAAAGTCGCTGTTTATGCAAAAATAAATGGTAACTAAAGCCAAGGCTGTGCATTGATGATATTGACAGCCTAGCCTATCACTTTGAAAAAAGCTCTACAACCAAAACATTTTGTGACGCACATCAGCACTGCTTAGCATTTACTGAAAAATCTAAGGCAAACAAGATCTTCTTTGTAAAGATCTAAGTGATTACTTTATAGGTCTCATGACAGTCATAAGTGTGTGCAATTCTTGAGATATAATAAATGCCAACTGTAAGATCTTGCTCATTGTAGATCTTCCCTGAAAACACCACTGATGAATGAATCAGAAAAAGCTTTAGGCTTGATATCTTTTTCAAAGTCAAATGAAAATGCTGCATTGCTCAAGCAAAAAGTCTGCTTTAAAAGTGAGAGTGGGATGTTAGACATACAGTGAATCAGCACATCTAAAGCCTGAGAAAGTGGTGGAAAAAAGAAGATACAACTTCTGTGATCAACAAGAAACTTCTGTGATATTGCTAAATTAGAATAAATAATTCATAAATTAGTAAGCCTGAGAAAACCAATATTTGCTAATAACCTGATAGGCAGAAAAAAGTTTTCTTATCTGCTTGTCAAACTCAAGATATACAAAAACAGAGCTTTTGGAAACTACAAAGTAATTTTACACTTTTACGTCAGTAGCCACTTGAAGATCAATAAATGGTATTATTAGTGGCAAAATATAGTGATGGGTAATAGCAGCACTAAAAATAGCAATCACTGTTTGTGCACAAGTATTGCATTTGCTTTAGTGCCACTATTGTTGTCATGCACTAATGGCAACAGTAATGAGCATTACTTTTTTTGTACAATAGTACTAGCACAAGCTGTGCTAGTTTTTCAAAAAGTAGCTGCTACTAGTGCTAACTTTACTCCTTGCTGAAATATTATTGTTCCAATAGCACAGAATGTTCCAAAAATTACAAGCTACCCGTGTGCATCTTCTGATGACAAATTCTTTGAAAGAGCATTTGTGAAGAACTCGTGAAGAACTCATGACCGACGCGATGGCGTAGTGGTTAGAGCGTCCGCTTCGCAGTCGGTAGACCTGGGTTTCATTCCCCTTGTTGAGTCATACCAAAAGACTTTAAAAAATGGTATCTATAGCTTCCCTGCTTGGCGCTCAGCATTTATGGGAGGTTGTGGAGAACAAGCCGGCAAGTTCGCTTGTTGTGTCCTTGGGCAAGGCACTTAACGGGATGCCCCCGCCTTTATGTGGAAGACAGGTGGCCCATAAACCTCGAAAAAGGCAACTCCCAAGCGAGTGCGGACTTCCCGTCCAAAGTATAGCGATACAATTCGCTTTCTCGTGAATGGAGGATAAAAATGGCAAATAAAACAAAAAACAAAACAAAAAGACAGCAGCAAGATGATTTTGTCATAGGGGACACAAGTTGCAATGCAAAGTAAAGCAAGAGTAGCATTGCTAACAAGCACAACATTAAGACAGTTGTTGGCAAAATACCTAACCTTTCCAGTGCAGCAGTGGAATGTCTGCTTTCACTACAAAAGGATATGGCAACGCCAAAGCAATCTGGGCTCAACAATGACGCTTTTGACACACTCTTTTTGTCTTAGCCAAGTTTTAATTTTGTTTTTAGAGCTGTCTTTGCAAAAGCTACTGCTTTTGTGGGTGCGATCTACAGGTAACCTACTATTTTCTCAGCTGGTTGAAAAAAATCAGCTTGCTTAGCAAGATTTGAACTTGCAACCACTGCTTTAAGCACATGAACAGCCAATGTTTGATGGAGAACCAGCGTTAGCATTTACTAAGCTGATGCTAAACGTTTAGCAAACAGTGCTTACACCAATAAAATATTTGACTAAAAACAGTGCCATTCGTTTGTCATTAGCAGGTGCCCACAACAGCATATTGACTTACATTGCTTATACTTCTCATCCACTGTTTATCAAATTTCACACAAATACACAAAATATTATTGCTACAAGCCATTAATGATCCAAATTTTCTTAGATTGACCATTCCCAGACACTAGTAATAATTTCTATGTCTAAATAGAAACATGCTAACTTGTCGCGCACTTGCCCAAAACTCTCAAGGGCAATCGGCCAGCTTGTGGAAGAAACCTACTGTACCATCAGTAGCCGAGTCATAACTTTCAAGCGGGCCGAACACTATAGAATCGCAGCATAACCAACAAAAAGTTTCCTATGATTAGAAGATAAAAATGCGGATACTACAAAAACGGGGAATTCTACGGACTAGCCCTAGCCCCATTTTGCAATTCTAACCTTCAACCTCTAACTTTCACCCAATCACATCCTAATCGCTAAACCGCTTTGGGGATTTCCCAGCTTCGCTTCAATTCAATTTTATGAAATATTATTTGCGAATTCCCGCATTTTTGTTTCTTCTTAAAAAATACATGACAAAAAATGACATGTATAGCCTAAATTTAAAAAAGTTCTGAGTCAAAAAAAAGATCAGTTGTTAACAGACCCATCTTCTCAAAGCGATCTTAACAAATGATTTCGATACAATATTGTCTTGTGGTTTACACATGCTACTGCCTTTTCAACTCATTGAATTTTATTCACCAAATACCCTTTCATAAACAATAAAGAATGATAGTGTAAACAGTTGCAAATGATTTGTAAATACCTAGTTTCGCCCTTATGAGGCTCATTGGCCAAACGAAAATCTAGATACCGTCCACTAATGATAGGCTGTAAAAACACTGATATTATTTACTTACAAAACGGAAAGTAGGCTACATCAAATGTATTGCGAGGTCTTACCAAAGTTTTTCCAGAAACTTCAATGCTGCTCCATTTTGAAGGATCCTCTTATTACTATAGAATGCACAAGAAAATATTACAAATTCAACAAATAATCGGCATGAAATGTGAAAATCTAGTTTTGTAATAAACCCAATTAGATGATCCAATGCACTTTCCGGTAGGGAACATGATGTAGGCCTACACAAAGTCACTTGAAAAATATAAGTTGTAGCGTCAGAATTGTGTTTTCTGATCAGCTTCACTACATAGGAGCCGAAACGCGCTTTCCTCTGTTTTTCTTAACTGGTAAACCGCAGCAACTCGTATCGTTTCACCTTTTTATTGAATGGCAAAAGATCAGCCAAAAACCGGTTATATAGCTAAATGATTGATATTTCAAAAAACAAACATAGAAAACGATTTGAAAGAAGTTTTTGCCCAGTTCCAAAGTTGAAATATTTGATTGATACGAACAGAGACGTAGCAGCCGCCCCCCAATCCCCCCAATTGGGGGGGGCCCAGGCCAACTTTGGGGGCCCAAGTTAGTCTGAAATTGCTTTTTGGCTACGTGACTATTTTCAGTTCAGCAGACTTGTTTACAACCGATTTAAACTGTAGGAAGAAATTGGCTTGTGACATCATAAGTGAATGCAACGTCATTTTATCTCGCAGAATCTAGAATATTTCGATTGATTTTCTGGTAGAATCTTGAATATTCGATTGACGTAACAATGCCGTTGTTACGCAACAATCATAGAATGGTCTGGAATTCTGTTTGGCTATAAATACCGGGACAATATATATACACTGCAGAGTGCAGATAAAGTATTTTATTGACATTGTATAGAATGAAACGTTCAAAAAGTGGTGCTCAAAAGAGAAAAGAAGCAGCCACTGCTCGACATACTGTAGCGAAATTGCCCAAGATGACAGATTTTTTCAAGATTACTGAGCAGAGTAGACCTGGCACTAGTACCGAGAGGGATGAAGAAAACTATAGTGTACAAGAAAAAGAAGACTATGACGATCAGCATCAAAGTGATTGTGAATTTCCAGAAAATGCAAGTTGTGATTTACCTGCCAATACGCAAGCTTCAATATCAAAAATAACTCAATCTCAATTTACCCCTATCCCTGATGACCCATGTAAATGGCCTGAAAGTATTTCTGATGCTCAACGATGTGATATAGTAAAGCGTGGACCACATCAACTAATAATGAATTTTCCATATAATAACACAACTCCAAGGCGACGTTTTTCCTCCAACCATTATAAACGTGTGTTACCTAATGGTGAAAGTGTTTCACGGTCGTGGCTAGTTTATTCTGGGGAATCAGATCAAGTTTTTTGCTTTTGTTGTAAGCTATTTGGAAAAACACTAAGCCCCTTTTGTAGTGGTATAAATACATGGGAGGGTTTTTCGAAAAAACTGAAAGACCATGAAAACGGCATTTCCCACCAAGAATGCTGCAGTCAATGGATGTTGCTAGCTGAAGGGATAAGAAATTCATTCACTATCGACAAACGCGAGATGAATATTTTTTTCAATGAAAGACGTTTTTGGAGAAATGTTTTAGAAGGACTTATCGACATTGCCTTGTTTCTATCGGAAAGGAATCTTGCTTTTAGAGGATCTGAAGAAGTCTTAGGATCTCCTCACAATGGAAATTTTCTGGGTATATTTGAGCTTTTGGCAAGAAGAGATCCGATCCTAAAAGAGCTTCAAGACAGAATCAAGAATAAAAACACTAAAGATCACTATTTGAGTCCTACCATACAAAATGAACTAATTGAATTGCTAGCGACAGAAGTTGAAAAAGAAAATTTACAGCAATTGAAATTGGCAAAATATTTTTCTATAATTTTGGACTGCACTTCAGATATGTCACATCATGAACAAATGTCTGTCATTCTCCGTTATGTACTATGTAATGAAGAAGCTGCTGTTGTTAAAGAAACATTTTTTGGCTACTTGAGAATAAGTGACAGTACTGGGAAAGACTTGTTGGACGCTTTCTTAGAAAAAGCGACCGAACTGCAACTCGAATTGTCTGATTGTCGAGGTCAGTCATATGATAATGGTGATAACATGAAAGGAAAACATTCTGGGGTCCAAGCAAGAATGCTAGACATCAATCCCAAAGCTGTTTACGTGCCCTGTGCAAACCATACCCTTAACTTAGTTGTTATTGACAGTGCTAATTCATCGACGGAAGCATTGACATTTTTTGGAGTACTTACAAGGTTGTATGTGCTGTTTTCTTCCTCTGCTCAGCGTTGGGAAATTTTGAAGAAACATGTGGAGCTGTCCATAAAGTCACAATCTGATACTCGTTGGGAAAGCAGAATTAAATGCATCAAACCTCTTCGATAGAATTTAAAAGAGGTGTTGCTGGCACTGAAAGACTTGGAAGCCATTTCCATAGAAAGAAAAGATGGAAGAGCTGCCTCAGAAACAAAATCGTTGATAGCTCATTTATCAAAATGGAGTTTTCTTTTGTCGGTGTTTATTTGGTATGATATCCTATTCCAAGTCAATAAAGCAAGCAAGATTCTTCAATCGTATGGAGTCTCCCTTCATACAATGGAAACGGAAATCCAGGCAACTGAAAAGTTTTTGCAAAACTATCGCACAACGGGTTATGACAGTGCCGCAACATCTGCTGTTGAAATAGCACAGGAATTGGATATTGATCCTTCTTTTCCTCCGTCAAGAAGTGGAAAGAAAAGAAGATTGTTTGATTACCAAGGTGAAGAGGAACAACGAGCTACTCCTGAACTGAAATTTAAAAGCAACTTTTTCTATCCATTAGTAGACCAGGCTATTATGTCAATAAAGGAGCGCTTTAATTTGTTACGTGAGGTTTCTTCCGCCTTTTCGTTTTTGTACACACGAGACAAACTTTTGCTTGTGCAACAAGAAAATGCTCTTCTTACTTGCTGTAAAGAGTTCCAAAAAAAGTTCGGTGACATTGATTCTGATGAAATGAGCGCTGAGCTACAGCGGTTTGTTTTAATTTTACAAAAAAAACGCAATCTCAATACGGCTCAAGACTTTCTGAACTATCTTCTAAAGACTCATTTATTTGAATTGTATCCGAATGTGTACATCGCACTTCGAATCTTACTAACTTGCCCCGTGACTGTTGCCAGCGCTGAAAGAAGCTTCAGCAAATTGAAACTGATCAAAACTTTTAATAGAACGTCTATGACAGACAGTAGACTATCTTCATTAGCCATGTTGTCAATCGAAAATGACTGCGCCCGATCTCTTGATTATGACAATGTCATAACAGCATTTGCGAACAAAAAGGTTCGCTCCAGACTATTTAAATGATACTGTGTTTTTATAACTTTTTCATGTTTTTCAGTGTCATTGCTTTCGTTTCGCAGTGTCTGCATAAATGTCCTACTGAACTCTGGCATCGGTGCCGAATTTTTTATGACTTGCACCTTCGGTATCGGCATGCTTTATTCTGACATTAGCCTGTTTACTTATGTACAAATTGTGGTGTATTTTCTTAATGCAACTTTTCAATTTTACACCTCTAAAGTAATATGACCTGTGCGCAGGGGCTCTTGCGCTTACTTTGGGGGGGGGGCCGAAGTTGGAGTGCTACGGGACTGCCCAAGCCATCTACAAAAACATTTGAAAACACAGCATCCTAATCATCAAAATAAATCAAAGGCATTCTTTGAAGAATCTTTGCGTGATAAACAGAAACAAGTTTCTCTCTTAGAGAGTCAGGTAAAAAGTGGAAATGAATTAGTGCTTGCTTCCCTGAAAATGGCTCATGTTGTAATGAAACGAAAGCGTCTATATACCGAGTTGGAATCTGTTGTTCTTCCCTGCCTTGAAATTGCTGCTGACATTTTACATGGAGGAAAAAAGGCTGTTAGCAAAGTGAGGGAAATTCCTTTTAAGCGTAGATGTGATGATATTTCAAAAGATTTGCTAAAACAACATGTTATCAAGCTCAAAAAGAGTCCCGCTTATGGCTTACAACTCGATGAAACAACCGATATTTCAGATGATCAGCAGCTAATCGTTTATTGTAGGTTCGTTGATGCGGAAGCCAAAACTACTGTTGAGCATTATTAATGCTGTGTTGAAGTTGGAGTTTCTGCAACAGCTCAATCCATGTTTGATAAATTGAATGAATTCATTGAGGAACAGGATTTGGATTGGACGAAGTGTAAGTCAGTTACTACCGACGGAGCAGCAGCAATGCAAGGTTGTACAAATGGAGTTGTTCAAAAAATATAAAAGTTTCACCGGATTGTGTTTCAAATCATTGCATGATACATCGAGAGGCCCTCGTTGTCAAAAAATTAAACCATGATAAAAATGAGAGATCTGAACTGGAGATTGTTCTTAGCGACATCGTAAAAGTTGTAAATTTCGTCCGCTTCCATTCAAAGAAACATAGAATGTTTTCAGAACTTTGCAAAAATATTGAATCAAATCAACTGAGGTTGTTATATCATGCTGAAGTACGCTGGTTATCAAGGGGAAAAGTTTTGAAGCGCATATTTCAACTGCGAAATCAGCTGTCTACTTTTCTTACTCAAGAAAGACACCCAATGTCTGCAAATTTTGAAGATATCTATTGGCTCGCAAAATTGTCTTATCTATCAGCATTATTAGAAAGCACAAATCAGTTGAATTTATCGATTCAAGGAAAAGGATGCGATATTTTTGAAGTTAGTAGTAAGATTCAAGCTTTTAAATTAAAACTGAAATTGTGGCAGAGTAATGTAAAAAATTGTAATTTTTCTGATTTTGAATCTTTGAACAATTTCATCAAGACTAGTGATTGGAAAAACAAAAATCCAAGCATTGAAGCCAAGATAAAATCACTTGTTAATGAGCACCTCAACTTGCTACAGCAAAATTTCGAGGCCTATTTTCCAATTGATAACTATTTGAATCCTAATTCTCTGTTATGGATTGTGCAGCCGTTTACAAATGAAGAATTTTATTTTGGACACCTTACCAATGAATTTATTGAACTGCGGTCGGACTTAGTGCAAAAGGCAAAGTTCAAATCATTTAAAAACTACAATGAATTTTGGGTATCGCTTTACGAAATTCCGGAATATCAGAATCTTGCTCAAAAAGCTATTTCCGTCCTTATTCGCATGCCTACGACATACCTTTGCGAGCAAGGATTTTCCGCTCTTGTTGAAATAAAAACAAAGAAAAGAAACGCAATCATGGATGTTGATACGCTTATGCGAGGAGCACTTGAAACAAGATTGTTACCTCGCTTTTCTAAACTAGCTGATGAAATTCAACAGCAACGTTCGCATTGAATGGCTGTTGAAATGACTTATTGGTATAAATAAATATTTTCCTTAACTGGTATTTTATTTTTTCCATTAACATTGATGCAATTTCAGTGTATTGTGTTGTGAAGACCGGGGTATGCAAGCTTTTAAGTAAAAGTTGAAAGTGTGTACGATTTCAAAAAAGGTTGTCAAGCACTGGTCTAGCTGAGCCCAGAAGCCATTATTATTGAGCTAAAAGCATATTTCGCGAGAGGCAAAAATATTTGGGGAATTTCTGTCTCTCAATTTTGTTTAAAGTAGGCTGGCCATTTTTCCAAAATGCAAAACCGGGACGCATATTGCATAATGCCAATCTGACGCTACTAACATTCTATATTATATATCCAGTATAACTGAATCACATTATGAAAGGGTACTTTAGATAAAATGAAATTGATTTTTTGGCAAATTACCAATTACAGTAGTCTAATGGTAATAATACAGTACAACAAAAAGACCGAATTATGTTTGTCAGCAAATCAATGATAATATTTATCTGTGCCTAGCACCTTTTTCAATAACACAACGTTTGATTTTATGTTTTTATAAAATTCAGTGCATGTCAAATTAATATTACTTTTGCACTTGAGGAGAGCTTTGACATTTTGTTCGTGCATATTGCTTCTGTCATCAGACCACATATTTTTCATAATTGAAAAAAATTCTTTTGACTGGTGCTGATCTTCCAGGTAAACAAAATACAAACTCGACCAGTTTCTGAAAGTTTGGAAAGGGAATATCTTTATCCTTGAAAGCTTGGAACAATTGGGTCCACTTTCGCTCATAGCATATCGGTGAATTTTGCCATCTCTCTATTCTGTCGCTAGCAGAGTTGTAGTTCTCCACCAGAACGTGTTCATCGAAAAGGGATTCGATATCATTTATTTGTTTCGCAAACACGCAGTTGATATTTTCCGCAGATGTACATACAGGTGGCCAGGATAAGTCTTCGCTTGAGTTCAGCAAAGATGAGGCGTCGCACCTTCGTAGGAATCTCGATACACATCTAGGTACGACTCACATTTCTCGTAAAAGTATCTAGTTTCATTAAGAAAAAACCTTGCATCTACTTCTCCTTTCTCAAGCTTTTTCCAAATACGCTTTGATTGGTGAGGAACAAAGTTACTGACTCTATTTTGGTGTAGGTTCAACTGCAATTCTGTAAGAATAATCGCCACATTCACAGCACTCGTTTTTTGTCTCTCCAACTTCAACATTGTTTCGTTAAAGTGCTTCAGCCGTTCATAAACAAACCAGAGATTGAGTTTTTGGGTTGGATTCTCAAAACATTGTCGAATGATAGTTGGGCAATGTTCTTGCGAAGTAATACTGACGCGATATGGCCAGCTATCCATGCTCATTGCTGTGTACCGGTAAACTAAAACATCGTCATCCACATAGCTTCAAAATACCGATAGGTCTAAAATCTGACCTTAAGGGTAAAATCTTCTTTAGGCTGAGGCAATGCTAGCAAGTATATTTGAAGCATCATTGTAGAAAATCATTGTTTTGTGCGACCGGTGGCACATGACTAGAAAAACTTTATTAAAATTTGAAAATTTGCCCACGGAATCATTATATATGAGACAGGCCTACAACAAAACTGAAAAGATAAGCCTAATTCACAAAATAAGATTTAGCAATAAAGAACTTAGAGCGGTAAAAAATATTTGGAAACAATGCCACTAAAATACGATGTACTCTAAAATCTCAATAATTCGATAAAATTTTATATTAGTAGCCTCCAGGTTCTGCCTAAATTTTGTAGGCTTTTTAAAAAAATTGTGTGCCTTAAAATCTTTTTTGATAAATACCAAACTGCGATCTTGAATTTTTACATTGCATTTTTAAATCAAAAATCATCTTGTTTTGGAAGAGTTATGGCTTGTATTTTAAACATACCATGCAAATATTATTATTTTTCATGCAAGCAACATGAAGCTTTACCCCGTGACATTTTTTCATGTTTATCTGAGCGTGATTTAACAAAACTGTAATGCACACAATCCAGCATGATTATGTCACAAAACGTCACGAGTTTCCATTTATGTTGTGGCACGCAAAGTGCTCGTTAATTAGCCAAAAGTATTTATATTTTTGCTAATTTATGAAGATAGCTGGAAAATTACGCTACCGCTCTACCGCTAGCATATGTTTGCTTGCGAAGCAAGCTGGAAAAAAAGAACAAGTTATTACCTGCTGTTGACTTTACCACCTGCTCCTGATGCTGTTGACTGCGCTTGCACTTGCCATGACGTCATGGAATGTTGAAAGCCTCGCTTCAGTGCGCAGGCGAGACGCGTTTTGCAAACTTATAAAGAGGAACTCACACGAACAATAAGCTATTATTTTTCAACAACAACAACAACTTTTATTTCGTTCAAATAAACGTACCAGATTTGAACAGGACAGTGAAAGATCACTAGTGATCATCTAGTCAAACCGCCCTTTCTTGCATCACAATTACTTATAGTATAACAGCAAAAGCGTAAGACACAAAGCAAAAGCATATGTACAGCTAAGCTACAGCAAAACTATGTACATCTGGCCAGAGTAAAACTAGTATCACATATACATCAGGCCAGAACAGAAGTACCACTACTACTACTTTGTGTAGTAGCTCTATTATGCATATGATTAACGTGGTATCAGAGATTGCAATATTAGTATTGCTTTAATAATAAACTTGAGTAATAT
Organism: Trididemnum clinides; assembly: GCA_963675345.1. Lineage (NCBI taxonomy): Eukaryota > Metazoa > Chordata > Ascidiacea > Aplousobranchia > Didemnidae > Trididemnum > Trididemnum clinides. Next base: position 16,488,947 of record OY776294.1, read on the forward strand.
TTGGTGAAACTATGCCAAGACAGAGATTTGTTTAAAAGTGGAATTTTGTTCCAAATTTTTACTCCATGAAAATTAAAAGAAGATTGCCCATATTTAGTGTTGACTCTTTTTAAAAAGTAATTTTTATTTGTAATTGACCTAGTTAAATGAGTATGCTGTTGTGATGCAGTTCTGAAGTAGGAATTAAAATTTTCTGGAATCTTGTTATGGTGAAACGAGTGCATGAATTTTGCTATTTCTAATTCAAAAATATCTTTAAGTCGTAAAATATTCAAAGATTTATACAAAGTGTTCATTGTGAAACAGTCTGCAAGACTTTTGAATTCCATAATTCGAATGATTCTGTTTTGGACTTCTTGGACTTTCTGCAATAGGTTGTTTGCAGCAGTACCCCATGCTAGAATTCCATATTTAAGATGTGAGTAGGCAAAGCTATAGTATAGTTTAACTAGCGTTTTTTTTGTTCACATAGTGTCTCATTTTAGATATGATTCTAGCTGCATTAGCAAGTTTGTTTACTACATGGTACACTTGTTCTTTCCAGGTTATTTTATTATCGAAGAATAGGAATGAAAGAAAAGCTGCATAAAAGTTTGTTAACAGCTAAATGTGAGATACTGGTAAAGAAGCATTTCATGGGTCGTTAAAAGTGGCAAGCGTACTTGAAATCTTCTTATTTTTAGGAAAGTTATAAAAAATTGAGACTGTACATGGGGCGGACAGGGGTGATCTAAAACAGTATTTCCAGGCTTTAAGGGTTTCAGACTTCCTAGACAACTTTCAGGGATATTATGCGATTATTTGTCTCAATTAGAGACTGTTGCGTCTCATTTGATATAGCTGTTTGAAGAAGAGAGCATTTGGAGTCTCAGCGAGAACACTGCTTTAACAAATCTATCAGGAAACAATTTCCCCCTGGCTATTGGCTGTACTCTTTTAAAGGTCATAGAAAGGTTTAATCAAACAATGTGGTAACCAAATCGCATTAAGGGACGGGGTTACTTTTATTTCCTCAAATCATTTCCTAAAAATTTTCAAATTTTGACTTTTTGAAATCGTCGCTCTTCAACTAGCATACCTTCAAGACCTTTTGAAGTTTTTGTTGACTATAGCCCAAGATCTCTAAATCGATTAGTGAAAGCAGCTTCGGATTGCAGCATGCTTTCTTCAGAACCCCTAAAAAGTATTGTTTTACAAAGAAGCTTTAGTAGAGGCGTGATCACGATAGATTAGCTTAAATGCAAACGAAGAACCAAAACGTCACGAACACAGGCTATACTTTATCGGGTCATACGGTTTGAAAGTTTGACCGCGCGAACACAGCTTCATTATTGTCATCAAACGGACCAGCAGGCGTTGTGTAAACATTGCCTGCCACCTGTACAATTATACACGAGACGAGGTTGTTTGTAGTGGTTTAAGCTTACAACTAATAGGAATAGATCTAATGGAGTTTAGAATGCAAAATGGAGTATGGAAAGTGAGGACAGAGGCTTTTATAAAGTAGGCCTACCATATTTTCGTTGCCCAAAAAGAGGACAAGTTTCGTCAGCAAGTAAAATACAAGTAGGATAAGACCATCCCCTAGGCTACATTCAGCAAACGTTACGGCAAAAAAATAGACAATAAAACAAGACAAATTTATTTGTCAGATTCAGCCCATGAATATTTTGCGGTTGCCCCAACTTTTTTCTATAAGGAAGGATCAGCTTTAACGTGATTATAAAATTGAAAATCGCTACGTCCTTTTTTGAAACAAGGATGCTTCTGCCGTAGTTCAGCAGAAAACACTTTTTCTCTTTGGCATCATTGTTTAGCTTTCTTTAGCTTTCCAAATTTTACTTTATAATAATTATATTAATCTAAATGGTAAAAAAGAGGACATTAGGCTACTTTTTAGTGTCCTCGGAGGACCATTCATTTTTTTAAAAAAAGAGGACAAATCCTCTTAAAAGAGGACGTATGGTAGCCCTATATAAAGTCAATTCCGTGTGGGCGAACTCGGGGGTGTCGTTTCAAGTCGTGACACCACGGGCGGCTTTGCAAAGCGTCACCCCAAAATAAATAATTTTACCCTAATCAAGAGTAAAAAAATCCTACAGGCAAACCGCCTTTTCTCACCGATGGCCCAGATGTGTTCTAAATGTAGTCTTCAAAATTTGTTAAAAAAAAAAGCTTTTTGCCATTTTTTAGAATTTGACCTCATCTAGTTGTGAGCAACGTGGTCAAGTGGGTAGTAGCGCCAAAGATGCTGCAGTCGAATCTCACGATAACTATACATAAGTTGCGTGCATTTGAAAAAGGCACTTCAGAACCATTACCCCAACTTATCTGCTTGTCGTATAAATGCACTGTACCGGCAGTTCTGGTAACTCCGAAGCAGATCTGAGCACACCGATGTTCCTGCATAACCTTCAAAATATTTTCCGTGACCCCAGGATTTTACCATATGAACACGATCACTTTTATATCGACAAGTCTGCTAATGTGCCATCCCCTTAAGTAATGTTGTCCGATGCGGACTCACCCCTAGTAACATCAGGCCTAGTAACATCAGGTCTGCAGCTGCATGTCCCAAGATTTGTCGAGGCTCCTGTCTTGCTAGTCCACTATTTTACCACTCTTCTGGTAAAAAAACATTGGGATGAATGAGGTGTCGAGGTGATCTTTTCAAAGTCAAAAAGCAATTTTTATGTGAAGAAAGATCGCTACTGCTGGAGAAAACGAAATAAATGCTCCCTTGTCAAATCTCATACCGGCTCAAAGGTAGTTGTGTTTCCTCCCATCTCATAGCCGAAAAAATAACTCAGCTGATTCCAGGCTGGGATAAAATGTCTCTTCTACCAGCATGAATTCTATGATAGCAGCTTGACATTAAAAATACATATAGATCACGAGTTTTATCAAAGTAAACAAAACTCGTGATTTATTTTACGATCTCGAGCCATATTTTAGACAATTTTAGTCTATTTATACGACGGCCAAAACGTTTGCCCTTTGCCCAGCCTGAAATTGCTTTAGCGTCTATTTCCCTTAAATATGCCCTCACCTTCCCCGATCAAATTCTGATGTAGAAGTAGGATCAATCTGAGGTAGAGTTTACATAAATGCAGTAGTGCTGATTACACATTGTTGGAAGCATGTGGTTGAACTCCAGCCACAAGGAAAGTTAAGCTCTTTTGCCTTAGATTAAATAGAAAGTCAACTTTTAAAAAATCCTACAACGTTTTTATGAAAGTTTTTTATGTTTTTTTTGGTTCCACAGCTCTTAAACATTTCACAAAATATCTTTGGAAAATCGTTTGAAATTCTTTCAAAAATCGATGAAAACCTTGCTTGTGAATCTCATCGTTTTTTGATTGATAAGTAAATGATTTAACCAGGAACTTGTTTGTTTGCAGATGTGACTTACCGTAAACCAGCTTATGCAAACTGTTTCTGTTAAGGTTTGTTTGATTTGAAGTTACCGATTTACTTAAAAGCACAATATATAAGTTTTTGTTACTTTCGTTTGGTAAGAGACAAAATGGTGGAAACGTTAAGCAAAGAAATTGACCTTGCAAACAAATTAAAAAGTATTTGTGAAGACGGAAAGGAAAAGGATCCTATCAAATCCTCAGAAATCTTGCATGAATTCGGATTGCTGTACCAGAAAAAAAGTCCGGATAAAGTTAGCTTGATTCGAAGTGTAGCTTTTCTCAATGCTGCCTGCATACGTCAACCTTCCAATGACTTGTTTGCAAAAAGTCTCAAAAGTTTATGCTCCCACGTCCTTACAGTCGCAAAAGCTACCAATCCAGATGCCGATTTGGTCGAAATTGCCAATCGCTTGTACAAGAAAATTGTTAAAATGAGGAACACAGCCTTTAGGAGCCTCAGAAAAATTATTAGTATTCCCATGGGTTTATCCGAAGAACAAAAAATTGAACTAGAAAAAGAAAAAATTCAATCAGTCAAAGAGTTACAACTCAAAATTACTGAAGATTACATCGATCTTATGGACTCCGTGACAAAAGAATGTGCCACAATTTGTGGCTCCCCACCATGCAAATACTCAGTAACAGGAATGGGATCACTGGCGCGTAAAGAAATCACCCCCTTTTCTGACTTTGAACACATAATTGTTTTGGAAGAAGGAGTTCATCGTTGGGAAAATTATGAGGAAATATTGGAATATTTTCGTTGGTTCACCGTAATCTTTCATATCATTGTGATCAATTTTAAAGAGACCATTTTACGTAGTGTTGCCATTCCGTTGTTAAATGATGGATTTGTCAAAGAGGGCGATTGGTTTTATGATGTGCATACGCCATGCGGCATAAAGTTTGATGGGATGCAGATTCATGCAAATAAGTTTCCGCTGGGTCGAATCTGGCCTACGGAAAAGCATCCGGGAACGCCTGAGCTGATTAGACCAGTCAGTGAAATGGTCAAGTATTTGAATGCAGAAGACAATGAGCTGAAGTACGGCTATCATCTTGCTGATGTCCTTACCCAGACATGTTTTGTGTCTGGCTCCAGAGAAGTCCATGACCAGTTTGAAACAGCAGTCAACAAATATTTGCAAGACGACAAAAAAGCAGTTGGTGAAAAACAAGTTTTTTCACAACTTGGCGAGAGTTTAAAAGAATTTAGAACTCTCACAAAAATCCAAGATTTGGTCGGGTTTTACAAATTCGATGTCAAGCGAATGATATACAGAGGGTCAACTATATTCATATCAGCTCTAGGTAGATGGCTTTTTATCGAGGAAAGCTCTTGCTTTGACATCGTTGAAACGATGGTGGAAAAGAGATTATTAAATAAGCGAGCTGCACACCAACTTGCGTATTGCGTCGCTATAGCTTGCGAGGTGCGCTGTAAGATATATCTCGAAAACAACGGACAGGATGACATATTCGGAAAAAGAGATTATTACGCCGGTGAAGGTAAAACCCAGAAACAACTACAGCAATTCATCAGTGAACAAAGTTTGTTTGATTACTTTACTACGATTCACTGTTTGCAGCTGTCAATTCAAAAATTTAATGACGACCATCTACCTTGGTTTGACATGGAAATTTTGAATAAGTTGGAATGTACCATGGAAGTCAAATTTATCTTGCTTCGGACTTTGGACCTGAAGAACCTATTTGATCTTGAGTGGAAGAAGTATCAGCAAAAATCTCTCAACGACAAACCAACCAATGACAATGTTAGAGGCTTGATTTGGGCAGCTTTGACTGAGCACGCAAGGCGCAATCTTCATGGGGCGTTGGATTATTTGAACTACTTGGCCAAGCAAGAAGTTGACGATCATAAATTAAGGTGTGACATTGTTCGCATTCGTGGTGGTTTGCTTTATGAATGCGACCAATGTGAAGAAGGCGTTAAGTACATGGAAGACAATATCGACATGATTAAACGGCTAAATATTCCCAACCCCAACAAAACAGGCGCTTTATGCCATATTTATATGCTTTTGGGGAATTGTAAACGTCAGTTAAAACTGTTCATGGAAGCTTTAACAGATTATGAGAAGTGTTTGGAGTACTATAATAAAATAGATACAGCAATTGATGACGACGACAGTATTAAGCACGCCGCTGAAGCTATGCTGGGTACATGCGAATGCTGGTTGCACTTTAACCTTACACAACAAGCTATTGACTTGGCGGCGCAGGCACTGGAGCTTTATACTGAAGCTGACATTCCCCATGCTTCTTCTGAATTTATTTGTGGGTATTTTAACCTAGCCGGAAGATGCCATTTCAAGCTGAAAGACTATAAGCTTGCCAGAGAATACTTTCATAAGGAACTCTCGTTTTTGCTGGAGTCCCTTGAAGAAGAAGATCAAGAAGAAAATGAACAAATTGCAAATTGCATGATGATGATTTTGAAATGTGATAAAGCACTTAAGAAAAAATGAAAGTGCTAAACCATTTCACGTGTGGACATTACTTCACGCTCAGTTTGGTAGTCCTCAGATAGGTTGAGCCACCGAAACTGGTAGACACGCTCTACTTGTACCGGTCTACCACATATAAAGGAGTTGTCCAATTAAGTGTCTTACCTTAGGACAGAACAAGCAAACTTTCCAGCTTTTCCCGCACTATTTATATCGTACTGATCGCAAATCAGAGAAGCTGTGAATAAGATACTATTTTAAAAGTAGTTGGTATTACTCGACGAACGGATAGAACCTAGGTCTACCGGTCAAAACGTGGGATGGTAGGTTTTAAGTGGCAGACAAAGTTTGCATTTTAAACGGCACATAAAGCGGTATCAAGGTTTACTGCTCCTTGCCTTCTTCTGAATGTTTGGCCCTGTGTACTTTAGAAATCGTTGTCCTCTTTAAACCCCCCTGCTTACACCGTCATTTATTGTGTAGTAAATTTTGCATATTTCAAGTGAAGTTTTGTTGTAAATTGTTTTTTCCTTACATGAGAGCAACTAGGATATTTAAAAGAAAATGGGGTGGGCTAGCTTAGTATTCACTCAAATTTCAAGCAAATTGGTGGGTGTTTATGATAACAAAAGGTTGTCATTGCTAGATAGGAAGCTTCAGGCTTTTTACTTCTCTCTGGTTGCACCCCCGTTTCTACCGCAGTTTTGATTGTTTTATTGAAGTGATTTTCATACCTCGGGATTTTATCCCCAAAAGAGAGACTTTAAAAGGTTGCAAAGAGCATGTTCATCACGGAGGCCTATGCTCTTCTATCTTGTGAAGATTCCGGTATTGAAAAAAATTCGAAAAACGGATTGTAAAGTAAATGAAAATCATGTAAGAGGGTCTCAAATCCCAAAAGCTAGGAAGTAGCTTTTTTATTGAAACGGCTTGCTTAGTTGTTTTGTTGGTGGTCGGGCTACCACTCTGCAATCTGCATTAATGGCTGGTTTAAGATGAACTACCGCTCTACCCTAGTCTGATCACGATTAGGTTTGCGGTGACCGTTTTGCACTGCGCCTTTATTTCGAGGAAGAGGAGGGTGAACAACCACAAAATTGATGGTATATTACTGTGAAGTAAGCAATAGACTGGTGTAGAGATTGAAAAACTTGACGAAGGTGTAACATTTGTTGGATTGTGATCTCACACAATACCGCAGGTCTTGGCTAAAAAGCTTTTCAGTGTTAAGCGCTTTTTATTGCGATTATTTTGTAACTTGTTGATCTTGGGGCCATCATGCGTACAATAAATGTGTCAAAGTAGAAATCATGATATAACAGCCCAAGAACAGGTTTCCATTGGCATAGCTATTCAATCATAAACAGCAGCATGATATAACGTTGAAAAAAATTAAGCTTTTACGTCAAACCTGGCGCGTTAAAACAATGTTCTGTCGTAAGTCGTGGAGAGAAGCTATGGGGCTTCGGCCCGGAAATGAATATGTTTATTGTTGACAGAAAAATCACAAAGTTGCTTGTTTCTAGCTGGGCCGTTGAGAGAACAGTCCAGGCCGGTACCAAGGTTAATTCCGGGCCTCCTTTAACAAGGATCCGGGAAAGTGTGAATTTTCTGAAAAGGGTCTGAACATTTTCCTAGAGATGGATTGTGGCTGAAATTGCCTGCGCCGCCAGGAAAAACATCTCTGGACTCAGTGAATAGAGAGCGGTGATCTTTTTTTTCGGAGATCAAACTCAACTAACTGTAATTGCCGTGTCGTTGGCGGGGTCTAACTGCCTGGACCGATACAAAACGCGTGGCAACCGAAACCAATCCGCGTTACTTATAACAACAGCGCAGGCTTCCTCAAGAAGCCAGGGCCTGGGTACTCTGTACTCCCTTCGCCCCTCTCAATGATCCTGGTTTCTAGTCGCTTTGTGAGTCAAAACAACGTCATAAATTGGGAATTCTCATACTGCTTTTCATTTGTAACATTTGGTTGATACAGGCAAGATCAAAATAGTTTCTCTAAAGAGGGCAAAATGAATTGCCGAAAACGTTTAGAGTTCTAATAATATGTTTACAATTCTATCTGCGCTTTCTTCTAATATGCTATGGTTAAAAAATATCTCTGTGCCAAAATTTTATTACATAGTCAAGTAGTTTTCGCAAATATTACGGCCAAAATAATCCAAGATCCTACCCCAAAATTCACAATCTTCCAAGATTTTTCCCAACACATTTTGCAAAAAAAAATCGAACGAAAATTCCTGGTGACGAGGGGTGTTCGAAAAGATTTCGAAATTTCGTTTTGAATTGATTTACATAGTGAAGAATTTCGCTTCGTTTCGAAATCCAAGCAATTTCGTTATGCGCTCGAAACCAAACCGTGAAAGATTGAACTCATCGGTTGTGACGAGCATGCTTTACTCGAGAGCCGCATTGAACACGGCCTCTTATGGTCGTCACATGAATTTTCGAAGGAGGACAATGACACAGATGAGTGACGATGAAACAATTTCGAAATATTTTAAAACGAAATTTTGTTCCGTTTTTCCGCAATAAAAGTTTTTTCGAACACCTCCACTAATTACCTTGAATTAGAAAATCCCCGAGATCCTGGGATAAATTTGGAAGATTGGTAACTATGTTATATCTGTCTATATATCTATTTACCTGTATCTATACTCTAAAGCGCAATTTTGTCTGTCTCTGTGTCTGTTTTAACTGCTCTGAAACTGCTTGAGGAACAAACATCAAACTTGGCACGATTGACCGCCGTCCTTTGGTGAGTGTAGCAAGAATGTTGGTGGCGTCATGATGATGTCATAATCAATTTTTAAAAATTTGCATTACTTGACAGAGGACAACCACTTTTTGCTCAAACAAAAACCAGCTTCCGACTTACTACATTACAAAAACTTTCATTTGTTTGGGGCCAAAAATGACGTCACAATCAACGCTTTATTGCACAATCTGGTTTTGTCCTTTCTCAAAAAGTACTCATTGCACAAAAGCGATTAAACCTTTTTTCAGAAGATATTAATTAGGTGCTTTCGATAAAAGTAACTTCAAAAAAATTAATGCTTATTTTACTATGCTACGAGCAAATATTTATTTAAACACTTTAAGTCCTATAAGCATTTTTCTTTTCTTTTTTGCTTGCACGCATAAAACTGGCTCTATGATTAGGGTGACCATACGTCCTCTTTTTGGAGGGCATGTCCTCCTTTTTGGTAAAAAAGTAATTGGTACTCCAAAGATGCTTAAAAATGCCTTTTTTGTCCTCCTTTTTAATAAAAACTAATTTGGTCATCCAAAGTCGTTCAAAATTCCCTTTTTAAGTTTGCCCTGTGATTAAAAAATTATGTCACTGCATATTAGTTCAAGTGATAATAAGTTTAACTGGTAAGGAATGATAAAAGAGAGTTTCCTAACGGTCTACCTCAGACTGACTGTTGCTTTAGGTTTGAAAGAGTAGGATTACATGGAAGACGGTACAAATACCGGTAGGTTTCCAAACTGCATTTCTTGTATTTTACGCAGCGGAGATACAGAGATAAATTTTGCTTTGTTGTTCTGGTCGATTGACCTAATTTCAAAGAAACCATTTCGGTACATATTTATTTTAGTTTAAAAAATCAAACAATATTTCCAGTTGAACTGTTTATAATTATCATTGCTATGATTTTATGGTCACCCTATCTATGATGCCATAATATGTCTCGTACGATTAACACAAATCTTCGCTACCGCAGATCATAATATGAAGATGTTTTTAAAAATTGCACCCTTTTTGCAAAATCAGTTTATTTAAAAACTGATTTGTGACCTCATTTCTCAACTGATTTTCAAACTTTTTTGAACAAATTAAAGGTTATTTTAGAGTGGGTTTGATAGTGTATAATATGTACAATTAATATCAGTTTTTATATTGAAAAAACTGAACTTTAAGACCTGTGGTGTAGCTTTCTACCCTGGTGTAGCTTTCCCGAAAAGTGGTAAGCTCAGTAAAAACAGATAATTTTAATACAAAAGCGTTATTGTTAAATACTAACAATTACAGTCCTTTGAAAGCTTAGAAAATTTGCTTTCCAGCAATATGTGACTCCAATTACTTGAGGCTAAGGATTGGTTTATAATGGCTGATCAAAACTTGTTTGCCATACATGATGCTTCATTTTTAGTTGTACAATTATCCTTAAACTTGCAATTATTAAACAAAGTTTGTTCTTTGGTACATTTTGACTAATTTTCCTTGCAAGCATGGTTCTTTTGTATTGTCTGTCGATATTTTTAAAAACATCCATCAAAAACTGAAGTCTGTAATCGTTTATGAAACGTAGTCTTTCGGTTAGAAACACCTAAATTTTTGTGCCTGCATTTCACAAAACTGCAATTTCTAAAAAAACTAAGTCCTCTGGTACATTTTGGCTATTCTTTCTCGATAGCATGGATCTTTGGCATTATCAATAAATTATTCAAAAAGATTGATCGAACAATGAAGTCTACAAATTTTAATATACAGGGTGTTCATAAAGTCCTGATACAATTTCAAAATTTTTTTATGAAGTCAATTTCAAAATTTTTTTATGAAGTCAATTTTGGTCAACGAACGCTCCCTAAGTTGGAAGTCAATTCTCAAAATATCTTAACCAAGTTGGTTTTATTTGAATCAGTGCTGCTTAAAGTTTTTATTTGAAATAAACTTTTGTGTTTCAGATATGATTTTTTTGTGTTTTATTAATGTGCAAAAAAATAAGCCTTATGAAATGGTTACTCCTCAAGAGAAAGCACAATGTGTATCCTGTAATTGGTCCATTTTTCTTCCACGAGAAAACAATTACTGCAGACGTTTACTTGGACCTTCTAACTGAATATGTAGCACCACAACTAATTGATTCTCAACCAACTATCATACTCCAGCAAGATGGTGCACCACTGCATTGGGACCTACGTGTTCGTCAGTTCCTCAATGAAACATTTTCAGACCGATGGATTGGAAGAGATGTACCGATTTCATAGCCACCTCGTTCACCAGACATTACTTCCCTGGACTTCTTTCTATGGGGTAATGTGAAGGATATTGTGTATCGAACAAAGGTGTGGGATATAACTGACTTGAAGCAAAGAATTTCTGATGCCTTTGCCACCATTGATGAGGATATGCTGCAACGAACGTGGCAGAAAATCGAATACCGTCTTAATGTGCTTCGCTTAACTAATGGTACCCATATAGAAATGTATTAAATGAGGAAAAAACAACTTTAAGCAGCACTGATTCAAATGAGGTAAAAAAACTTTAAGCAGCTCTGATTCAAATAAAACCAACTTGGTTAAGATATTTTGAGAATTGACTTCATAAAAAAATTTTTAAATTGTATCAGGACTTTATGAACACCCTGTATAACCAACTCCAAGCAAAACATTTGGTGATAACCCAAGTAAAAGACGATGGGGTAAAGATGGTTCTTTATTATCGTTTGCAACGAAATGTAAGTGTCAAGCTACATATGATCTAAACCAGGGGTGGGCAAACTACGGCCCGCGGGCCGCATGCGGCCCTCGAGAGCATTCTGTGCGGCCCGCGAACACTTTTTGAAACTTTGCCATATTGAAATAAATTCGACAAGGGGATTGACAAGGCGCAAAAGCGACGGTGTCCTTAAAAGAAAAGGCAATCGCCCATTCTTTAGACGGAAAATGCGTCAGACCTTACGATTGCATTTACCGACTTCCAAAAGGCGATGACCTTTTTTTTTTTGGAGACATTACCGTTGATGCGCCCTGGGATACCACATTGCAAGGACATATCGCAAAATATTGGGCTAATGCAATTTTTTTTATAGCATGCAGCTATACGAGACAACAAGCCCTGGCCCTCGACCACTCTTCAATGGTCGATGCGGCCCTCCGGCTAAAAAGTTTGCCCACCCCTGATCTGAACGTTGAAGCAATTCCCTTTGCAATTGGGCGAGGCTGGCGCAGCCAGCTAATTTGATTTCCTTTCATTTTGACATTATTAATGGGGGTCCCGCTATTGCTATAACTGAACTGTGAGTGCTTCATTTCGGGGTAGTTGGCTCTTTGCATAGCGGCGTTCATGCCAGAGCCAAGCAATGTTTCCTCTAAGACAGGGGTGGCCAACCTTTCACCTACCATGCGTCAACTTTTTATTATACGGTTTCAGATGCGCCACAATCTCCATAAATTCTGGCGCAAGTATTTCCCTCCCATGTCGCGTTTTTTTACAAAAAAAAAGATTTGTTCGCGGTTGTAAGCTGCGTGTTATTACCACAAGGTTACAATGCGCCACTTCTAATCATGCAATGCGCCACCTTATGGCGCATGCGCCACAGCTTGGCCACTACTGCTCTAAGAGCTTACTTAGCGCGCGCGGAATGGAAAGCCGTGTGGGCTCCAAAAAAAAGTCTGCGCCATAGAAAATTTGAAAAATAGAAAATTTTAAACGAACACAGAATTTATTTATTCCCTCAAATGATAATGACGTTACATCTTTTCACGCCTGGCTTTTTGCTCTTGCCACATAGTATTCGCTTTGTGCAAGTCAACAGTACTACCTGCATTTACATGCAATTTTATTCGCATAAGATGATCCAAGTGAGTATTTTCTCGCGTGACTTCACTTTAATGTTATTAATAAGGCTGAAACCTCGTTTGCATTCTGCGCTGGAAGCTTGAAAAGTACAACAAATGTCAACCAACATTGAAAGTAAATTAAATTGTTCATCATTTATAGTGATGTCAGCTATTTGTGACAGGGATGTAATGGTGCCTGATATTAATTTTTCGCTCATCAGGAATTTGAAATCATTGTACTGCTGTGTAATCGAATTGTCATTTGTTTCGTTAATTACGTTTTTATATTGCATGCACAGTTTCTTGACTTCTGTAACACCAAAATCAAATGCGCAATTTTTCAAAGCAATAGGATCAAAAGCAGACCAACATTTTAATTCATCAGGCGGAAATCTAGCACATAAATGATCACACGCTGATCTAACAAACCGCGTAATTTGTTTTGTGTCAATGCCTTTGTTGTCAGTTAAAATTTGTTTGGCTTTATCATTCCAAAAAGTGTTGTCGCAAAGGTACTGTGTTTCCAATTTGCAAACTTTAGAAACCCACAGCTGGTGAGCTTCGATTGGTGATAAAGCACTTCTCCGTAACAATTTTGATAAATTTGCTGATTCGTTTAAAACATGGTTCAGCGTATACAAAGCTAGTAAATATTGTCGATCTTGTATACATCGCAAAACATAGGTACAGATGGGATCACTGCATTCGTTAACTTGTTCTTCACAAAACAAAACCAATGCATCTACATATCTTACAAAAGCGCTGACAGCAAAATGTCGGGATGGCCAACGAACTTCTTGAATTGGTCGAAAAGACAAAACATCCACTTGATTTACACTGGCCAATTCAGCAAGTGCAGCTTGTTTAACAGAAGATCGGCTAAATGAGGCAGTGTTTCTTAACCTTTTTGGCGCTCGTACTCCTTAAAATTTTGTGAAATGTTTTGTACCCCTAGACCTATCGAACAAACACCTACAAAATTACCGGTAAATATACAATCTAACAATAAAATAAAACACAATGTAGCATGTTACCGGTGTATATTTATTAACCATAATGTTGTTCACAACGAAAAATGAAATTACTCATTGAAATATTTATTGCTAATGGCTTTTTTGTTGTTGCATTCTTTCAATGATCAACCTGAAACGTGGTTCCTTTTTTGTGATAGCCAAACGCATATCATCTCCAGAGTCCAAACGATTTCTTGGCTTAGTTTTTATGCTTACAAGAGTTGAGAATCCAGTTTCACAGAGATAGGTTGTTGCAAAGGGGACAAGAATTTTCAAAGCATTTTTTGCTAATTGTGGAAACATTTCGAGTTGTGCACAACAGAAGGTAGTTAAATGCATGGAATCAAACTCCATCTTAATTTTCTTACTGGCTCTCATTTCAACAAGGTCATCTTTCTTTTGGTCATTTTCATCCATCAAATCTAGATTGAAAAGGAATGGGTCCAATATGCTCCAGCAATGATGTGGTAGAAGTGGAAACTTCATCAAGTTTAGGAAAATTTGCATAGTTTTCACAATCGATGCAATTTTTGCAGATTGAAAGTTTGCTAGTTAAGGTGGATATCTTTTCTCTGCCAGTGATCATGTTTATTCCTTTGCCCTGGATGGGAATGTTCAAGTCGTTTAAGTGGGTGAATATATCTGACAAGTAAGCCAGGGACAAAATGAAATCCTCATTTTCAAAATGCACTACGAGACTGCTACCCCGCTGTCTGAGAAACATCTCAATTTCTTTGCGCAGTTCGAAAACACGAGTGAGAACTCGGCCTCGGGAAAGCCATCTCACCTCGGTATGGTAAAGAAGTACGCCGTGTTTAGCTCCAACTTCGTTACAAAAAGCTTTAAACAGACTATGATTCAAGGCATTTCCTCTGATGTAGTTGACTGCACTCACAGCAATTGATGTCACATTTTTCAGTTTTTCTGGCAATGACTTGGCTGCAAGAGCGCGGCGATGTAGCAACAATGTGTGACAGTAATGTGAGGAATCTTTTTTTAACAAGGGAAGCAAAGCCGGATTTATTTCCGAGCATGGCGGGCGCTCCATCGGTGCGAAGTTAGCCAACCATATCAAGAGACATTTCGTGGTTCAAAAAGAACTTCTTTACAACATGGAATACATCCACTGCTTTTGTGGTTGTTTTCAGTGGTTCACAAAATAAAAATCTCGCGCCACCAGTTTTTTTTCTTTCACATATTGTACAAATACTGATAACTGACTACACAAACTAACGTCTGTTGACTCATGCAACTGAAGACTAACTTTAATAGGACTGGCTTTGACATCTGCAATGACCTGTTGCAAGATGTCTTCACTCATATCACGAATCCTGGAGATGATGATGTCATTTGATAACGGCACTAAACTTAAAATTTTTCCGCTTCTACCCCGAGTAATGATTTGCCATTTCCATTGCGGAAGGTTTCACTAATTCTTCTGCTACTGTGTGTGGCTTGTTTTTTTTTGGCACACAGAAAAGCAGCTTTATAAGATGCGTGCAGCAATGGTTTATCTATCGGCGAAAATCCTTGCTTTTCTAAAGTACCACTTTGATGAAAGCGTGCCCTTTTGATTTTTAAAGTACTTAAATCATTTCCCGAATTTGCACCCCATGACGATTTTCGAGATGTTCCTTAAGTCTTGAAGGTTTGAGATTAGCATTCGAAAATACATTGCTGCACAATATGCACTGCGGTCTTTCAGTTACATTTTTTTCTGTCAAGCAGGTGAAACCATGCTTGACATAGTCTTCGCTCCACTTACGTTGTTTAGACATCACCGTTTTTGGTTAAATTTATTAGACAATTATACGATAACTCGATTCAACTGCGAATCTAAATATTAACTGAGCTTGAACTCTCAACAGAACAACAAAAATAGTGTTCTTTATTATGAAATCACAGTGCAAAACCAATTCTGTCGAAACAAACAAGAAGCTATTTATTACGTTACAGTAACTCTTCCTTATGAGAAAAAATCATTCAAAAATGTAGATGTTGAAAAAGGCTTCGGAAAATGTTTTCTTATTTCAAATAACATTGAAAATAAATTTTTAGCAAATGGTGTAAAATAACCATTACCTTTTTTGTAGGGGGATCGCCAATTTTTTTGCTTTCAATGTTTTGAGAGTCGGCTATATATCAAAAATTCCACAGACTTCATTTTTTGATCAATCTTTCTGAAAACTTAGATACAGACAGCTAAATAACCATGGATATCAGGAAAAATATCCAAAACGTACCAGAGAAATTAGTTTTTCTACAAATTGCAATTTTGTGAAGCTCAAAAATCCAAATTTTGAGTGTTTTTGACCGGTATTGAAAACAGATTAGGACAACGAAATTTGCCAATTTTATCAGTCACTATAGAATAACTCTTAACCTGAATCATGGAACAATATATATTTTTGGAAAGGAAATTTCTTGAACATTCCGATAATATGTAGTTTGAGATAAAAATTTGGTCGCTAAAGATGATACAAGACTATGTTGACCCCCCTTTTTTTTGGTGTAGGAATTATCAATTTTTTGCTTGGTGTCGGCTATCTATCAAAAATTTCACAGACTTCATTTTTTGATCAATCTTTCTGAAAACTTAGATACAGACAGCTAAATAACCATGGATATCAGGAAAAATATCCAAAATGTACCAAAGGAATTAGTTTTTCTACAAATTGCAGCACAAAAACCCAAATTTTAAATGTTTTTGACCGGTATTAAAAACAGATTAGGTCTACGAAATTTACCAATTTCATCAGTCATTATAGAATAATGTTTGCCCTAAACCATGCAACAATATATATTTTTGGAAAGGAAATTTCTTAAACTTTTAGATGATTTGTAGTTTGAGGTAAAATTTGGTTGCTAAAGATGATGCAAGACCATGTTAACCCCCTTATTTTGCAGAAAATTATCTATTTTTTGCTTGGTGTCGGCTATATATCAAAAATTCCACAGACTTCATTTTTTGATCAATCTTTCTGAAAACTTAGATACAGACAGCTAAATAACCATGGATATCAGGAAAAATAGCCGAAATGTACCAAAGGAATTAGTTTTTCTACAAATTGTAATTTTCTGAAGTACCGTTGAAAAATTTTTCAACAAAAAATGAAAAACTGTGTATGCCTACTATTTCTTTATCAGCCATTATAAAGTAATTCCAAGCCTCAACTATTTAAAATTATATATTGATGAAAAGCTAATTTCCTGAGCTTTCTAAATAGATTAACAGTTGTCAGGTAATTACATTGTTTATGTATTAAATTTATCTGTTTGTACCAGATTACCAAATTTCAGGGCGGTAAAAAAATTCGACAACAGGTAATATAGGTCAATTTTTTCAGAATAAAAGCAAATAGTTAAGACAAATGTAAAACATCATCAAAATTTCCTTGAAATAACCTTTGATTTAAAAAAAATTGTTGAAATCAGTTGAGAAATAAAGTCACAAATCAGCTTTAAAGTGAACTGATTTTTTCAACTTTTGAAAAAAATCATCAATTAATGATCTTGCAGGAGCGAAAGGGTGTAAGCACAAAAATCATCAATTGATGATCGCGGAAGCGAAAGAGTTAAAAGTGCTTTTTAAATTGCCAGAGCGTCCAAAAGATACACCAAGTTCGTTAACCTCGTGTAATGCATTTCTAAAAAAACTACGAGGCCGCACAAGCTTGTTGGGTGACACGGTTAACGCAGTGCACCCAGGAATGAACAAAAGCTGCGAGGAGTTGCTTTTGCAATAATTTAGCTTGAGCTCCGGAGTATTTCCCAGCCATGTTTGCTGCGCCGTCGTATGCTTGACCTCTAAGACAGGAAGCTAAAAGATTTAATCTTTACAACACATCAAGAATAACTTTTGCTAACTTTTCACCAGTGGAGACGATGCCTCATATAACCCAACGAACTCTTCGCGCACATTTAGTTTCCATCGACATATCTCCAAACCTATAAATTCCTGATATGTTCTGGAGATATCAGAACTGCATAAAACTATGGTTTCTAATCCGGTTCCAGACAATTTCAATCTGTTTCGGCAAAACCCCTAGCTGTTAAACGCGGAACGCTGGTTGAAAAACCCTGTCATTTTCCATGTGCATTCAAACTAATTAGCTTATATATAAAAACAAAACTTTCTGTGCCACAGAAGAAAAAAATATGGTCCTTTGGCTTTTTTGACACGGATCGGTTTCATATTATTTACATTGAGCAGCCAGCATACTAACTCAGTCTACACTAATCTATGAAGTAATTTTTAAAAGCATCGTAATTCTTATAATTGCTACTTAGGAAAGGCTATTCAGTACAAAGATCATTTGTAGAGAGCATGGACATGATATGTCTACTGTACCATATCATGTCCACACTACTCATAGTTCGAGCTCCACAAGGATTTTAGTCTATTTACGTGAACCATTTCCATACTAAAACTGGACTGTTAAATTTTGAGCAAGCTTTACAAAAATTGTGATTGATGTAGGAAGAATACGCACTGTTCATCCAGTTCAGCGCATTGTGCAAGAACCAAGTCAGCAAAAACGGCAATTTAAAAACGATACATCACAACCAGGGATGTGGAAGCGGTTATCTTTCGACCGCTTCCGATTCCGCTTCCACACTTATCGCTTCCGCTTCCACCAACAAAAAACGAGAAAACGACCGCTGACAATATTTTTAACTTTCGTATGTCTGTAGCCTGCCTTCTTCTACACTTTATCATTTTGAGGGGACAAAAACCTTCATTTATTGCTATTACTTTCCCTACTTCGCTTGAGTTTATTGTTCCGAACTACTCTGTGTTTCTTTTATTTAGATATTAGAAGTCATGTTGAATGTAAAACAGTGCTTTCAATCGATCGGGTCACTTCCTCTGACCTCCTCCCCTCAATGACTCTGACATACCTACTCTTCTTCATCGCTCCTCTGGCAGTCGCTCCTACCCTGACATCTTCTTTGCTCTATTCTCTCTCGCCCTATCTTGCTCCTGGGAGGTGCTTCAGAACCTGTGTTCTGATCACCTACCAATTCTACTAGCCGTCCCTCTTTCTCCGGTCTTTCGCCCCAACGAACGTCTCCCTTTCTTGAATTTTCGGAAAGCTCGTTGGAATGACTTTGCTTTTTACTTTGGCTCTCACTGTCCTTCTGCAGAGGAGTACTCGTCTCTTTTTTTTCCTTTGCTGCTGTTCTCTTTACTTCTCGGACTGGAAGCGTACTGTCTCATCTAAATTCTTTGACGCACAGGTTCCCTCGATTTCCACCGAATAACTTGTGCTTCTACGTCATGCCCACTGTGTTCTCTCTCGCCTTCGCTGCAGCGGACACAGCCTTATGTAAAGTTGTTATCTCTTTAGAATTGGCCGAATCGAAAATCCACCCTGCAGCGCTTGCGGACACCCATCCCAGGACACCTCTCATCTCATTCTGCACCGTCCAGCTACGGACTCTTTGCGTCGCTCGCTCTATGGCAATTTTCTGTCTCTCTACGACCTCTGTCCCAGGCTCTGGGGAGTTCCCCGGCTTCTGGGGCTCCATGGTCTTCCGCCATCAACCCATCCCTCGGAAGGGGTCAGGTAACAACAACAACAGCAAAACTGAAATTGCAGACGCAGATCTTACAAAGGAAGTTAGCAAATTCAGACGTTTCTAAAGTTGTAAACAGAATTACGTCACAATCTGCAACTTGCTATTCTAAGATTTCAATACTATTTATATACACGGAACACCACTACATATAGGAAATTAATACCGGTATACTGAAATAAAAAATAAATACTAATAATAAACGAAGAACCTTCGTGGTCCCCTCACGGAACCCTTAAAACTCACGTTACACAACTGCATGTTTTGCGAAACCCCAGTTGAAAAGCACTGATGTGGAATGATCAAGTTGTTTTGGTCGTGAAAAATTTCATTTTCAACGTTTTCAAGCCCCTAACCAAGATTAGTTAAGTTTCATCAAATCAGCATTTTATTAGCTACGTTTCATTGTCCGAACTACCTTTTTCTTACGCATAATCGATATAAAATGTGATGCTAGTTAAACTTTTTCTTGTTCTCTCGCGCTACTGATATCGCACGTTGATTCAGACTTATAGTGCAACTTCACCGTTTAATCCACATTGTGTAATGGAGAAAACTTTTTTGCCAAGAGACTCTTCAAATCAAATAACCTATGTAGAAGCGGAAGCGGTAGATTTTTCGCGCTTCTGCTTCCGCTTCCACAGAAAAAGGAACGCTTCCACCGCTTCCTCTTCCACATCCTTGATCACAACGCTGAAATGTCGCTTTATATGTGTCTTTGCAGTTTCTACTTGCTTAAAGAGAAACGTCACAAGCTAGACGCCTACGAGTAAGATGCTGGAAGTCCAAATGCCTGCTGGACCAG
The DNA here is from genome assembly GCA_963675345.1 of Trididemnum clinides. Classification (NCBI taxonomy): domain Eukaryota; kingdom Metazoa; phylum Chordata; class Ascidiacea; order Aplousobranchia; family Didemnidae; genus Trididemnum; species Trididemnum clinides. The sequence goes on from OY776294.1 coordinate 16,508,811, forward strand.
TCTACGCTTTATTTTGTTGTTTAATTAGAAATAGGCCTACAGTTATAAAAATATTGGTGGACAGGTTTCGTATTTCAAACATTGGTGAGACATAACCTCCTTCCTACCCCTGGATTCGAATTTGAATCCGTATATTTATTTAAGCTTGGTAAAAATTAATCTTCTCCCAAAAAGATCTTCACTTCACCCAGTGCTTAAAAAATATGAACAAAAAGCCTGTCTACCCCACATGCTGTACGTAGTTTCACGACAATGTTCGGTTTACAAAACTCCGACTGGCCCATGAAGTCTTCAACTACTTTGAAATCAGCCCGTCAAGAAAGGTTGCACACCCCTCAACCAGTGGTGTCAAAACGGGGAGCGAGGTGGGGGCGAAGTGCTCTTTTGGCTTTACGTCACCTCCAAAATGAAAGGTGAACACCCCAATTAGGAGTGAAAATAGATTAGCAGGCCCTTCAAAATAGTGATCCCCAGCACAAAAAGAAGGCTCTTCACCCTAGTTTGGAAAAAGATTGCGTTACGTTTGCCTTTCTAAATGGTAATCTCCGACAGAAAAAGAAGAAAAAGTCTTGAAAAATTCACTGCTTGTCCTCGATCACAAATCAAAGAACCCTTTTCAAAATCTTACCCCACTCTGCCCACGTAATTTTCCTGCACCCCTACTTGTTACTGGACTACCAGCCAAACTAGTATAATAGTGACCTTGTAAAAATTTTTCTTTTCCTGGTTCAGCTCTCTTTTCTTGAACAAAATCTAGTAGCGACCGCGGCAATTGTCTAAATATTTTATTTTCTGTTTGAATGAACTGGATCGATGCTGTTGACTGCGCTTACATGCCATGACGTCATGGTATGTTGAAAGCCTCGCTTCAGTGCGCAGACGAGACGCGTTTTGCAAACTTATAAAGAGGAACTCGCACGAACAATAAGCTACTATTTTTCAAAGAATAGGAATGAAAGAAAAGCTGCATAAAAGTTTGTTAACAGCTAAATGTGAGATACTGGTAAAGAAGCATTTCATGGGTTGTTGAAAGTGGCAAACGTACTTGAAATCTTCTTATTTTTAGGAAAGTTATTAAAAATTGAGGCTGTACATGGGGCGGACAGGGGCGGTCTAAAACAGTATTTCCAGGTTTTAAGGGTTTCAGACTTCCTAGACAACTTTCAGGGATATTATGCAATTATTTGTCTCAATTAGAGACTGTTGCGTCTCATTTGATATAGCTGTTTGAAGAAGAGAGCATTTGGAGTCTCAGCGAGAACACTGCTTTAACAAATCTATCAGGAAACAATTTCCCCCTGGCTATTGGCTGTACTCTTTCAAAGGTCATAGAAAGGTTTGATCAAACAATGTGGTAACCAAATCGCACTAAGAGACGGGGTTACTTTTATTTCCTCTAATCATTTCCTAAAAATTTTCAAATTTTGACTTTTTGAAATCGTCGCTCTTCAACTAGCATACCTTCAAGACCTTTTGAAGTTTTTGTTGACTACAGTCAACTTCGGATATAAGAGATTCAGATATAAGGGATTTTCGCTTATAAGGGACTACGCAAAAGGTCCCAAATGATTTTCAATATACACTAATAAGTCGGTTATAAGAGAATTCGGTTATAAGAGACTGATTAAGCTGGTCCCGGCGGATCTCTTATATTCGAAGTTGACTGTATAGTCCAAGATCTCTAAATCGATTAGTGAAAGCAGCTTCGGATTGCAGCATGCTTTCTTCAGAATCCCTAAAAAGTATTGTTTTACAAAGAAGCTTTAGTAGAGGCGTGATTATGATAGATAAGCTTTAGGACAAACACCTGGGTTTGCACAATTTTCAAGTACATGAGGTACAAATTAACTTAAGTGCTTAAGTAAAAAAGCAAGCCCCTAAAAACTATGTACTTCCAAAAAGGAAAAAAAAAGGAATCCAACCACGCAAACCATTTTTCTTTATGAAGATCTGACAAAAAATTTTGTTCTGGCAATTACACCAAAAAATTATTCAACAATTTTACAGAAAATCTTAAAAGTACACAACGACAAATAATACATTGCTCAAAGTTAATGTGAATTAAGACACAGACTATGTACACAAAATAATGGAAGCTTTTCTTTTTATAATCTGTAAATAAAAAATTATCAAAAAAAATTTGGGGGGGCAACTTTCAAATTAAAAGTTTTGACTATTCTTTTTCTTATAAAAACACTGAAAGACAAAGTTTTCAAAAAATGCTCCATTAATTTATAGTTTGACATCTGTACAACATTTCCTGAAAATTTCCGCCAAATACTTTTTGAGTAGTAGCAATTTTAGTAGCGAAAATTACCATTTTGAGAAAATTGCCTTCAAAGTGTTTCTATAAAAATATTGAACTTATTAAATGTAAACGAATGACCGAAACGTGACGAACACAGGTTATACTTTAACAGGTTATACAGTTTGAACGCGCGAGCAAACAACGCGCGAACAACCTGCCACCTGTACAATTCTATATCAGATCTATGTGTGTGTGTGTGTGACGAGTCATTTAAAAAAGTACTCAAGCAAACTTAAGTTTTGGATTTGATACAAAAACCTGTTATATGAAACGATTGTAAACTTTAATTCTTTTTATTATCAAGTTTGTGCAACAACGATAGGCCTGTGTAGCCTATTTTTTATCCTCTCCTCCATAATAACACCAATAGGGCAATTTTGTTTCCTTCTGGAGGCGTCATGTGATATTTATACAGTCCTTACAATTTTTATAGTCACCTGATGCTAAAGAGGCTATGTCTTCAATGTCGTCGTTTTCTAGGTCAGATACTTTATTCAAAATTTTACTTAACACTTCTTCAGGTCTTACATTGACATGGGCTATTTTTTATTACTTTTGTTTGCGACATTTATATGTCTGAAAAAAGAAAATTACGTATAGAGTCGCTAAATATCATAAAATCATCATAATCTTATACACCGGCAGAATATTTCAATTTTAGTGGAAAAGAGCAATTTAAACATTTCAAACATAGAACTAAAATGTAGTGGCTGCATTCCCAATGTAATAATGTCAATTAAAAGTTTTCGTCACTTAAAAGTGCGTATCCGAATTTCATACAAAGCAAATTTTCCAGAAATGTTAAAATATAATAGATTTCTTCACCACACATGGATTACCTATATTATTTTGATTTCAAACCAGTTGCTAAGTGATACGTGTGACGTCACCGAGCGAACCGCTTTTTTCAATCGGTTTGGGTTTGGTTAAGGTTCATGATTGCTCAAATAAATCGTTCAGTTCCGGTTCAGTTCCGGTTTGTTCTTTGTGATTTTGAAAAATACAGTTCGGGTTTGGTTAAGGTTTGGCAAAAATTGCATAAAACCAATTTATAAAACTCCGGTTCGGGTTCGGTTCGACTCCCTGGGTTTGAGCTTACAGCTTACGGGAAGAGTTCTATTGGAATTTAGAATGCAAAATGGAGTATGGAGAGTGAGGACCAGAGGCTATTATGAAGTCAATTCCGTGTGGGCAGATTTGGGGGCGTCGTTTTAAGTCGTGACACTACGGGCGGCTTCGTAAAGCGTCACCCCAATTACCCCGATCAAGAGTAAAAAAATACGTATGTATTACTACAGGCAAACCGCCTTCTCTCACCGATGGCCCAGATGTGTTCTTCTAAATGTAGTCTTCAAAATTTGATAAAAAAAAAGCTTTTTGCCATTTTTTAGAATTTGACCTCATCTAGTTGTGAGCAACGTGGTCAAGTGGATAGTAGCGCCAAAGATGCTGCAGTCGAATCTCACGATAACTATACATAAGTTGCGTGCATTTGAAAAAGGCATTTCAAAACCATTACCCCAACTTATCTGCTTGTCGTATAAATGCACTGTGCCGGCAGTTGTGGTAACTCGGAAGCAGATCTGAGCACAACGACAAAAAAAGGCCAGAGAAAAGGAAAGGGTGTACTCTTAGCGTGACATGATGACGTCACACACATCTAGAAATTGCTTGAGCTTCTATTTCCCTTAAATATGCCCTCACCTTTCCCGATCAAAGTCTGATGTAGAACTAGGATCAATCTGAGGTAGAGTATGCATAAACGCAGTAGTGCTGATTACACACTGTTAGAAGCATGTGGTTGAACTCCAGCCACAAGGAAAGTTGAGCTCTTTTGCCTTAAATTAAATAGAAAGTCAACTTTTAAAAAATCCTACAGCATTTTTGTGAAAGTTTTTTTATGTTTTTTTTGGTTCCACAGCTCTTAAACATTTCACAAAATATCTTTGGAAAATCGTTTGAAATTCTTTCAAAAATCGATGAAAGCCTTGCTTATGAATCTCATCGTTTTTGATTGATAAGTAAATGATTTAACCAGGAACTTGTTTGTTTGCAGATGTGACGTACCGTAAACCAGCTCATACAAACTGTTTCTGTTAAGGTTTGTTTGATTTGAAGTTACCGATTTACTTAAAAGCACAATATATAAGTTTTTGTTACTTTCGTTTGGTAAGAGACAAAATGGGAGAAACGTTAAGCAAAGAAATTGACCTTGCAAACAAATTAAAAAGTATTTGTGAAGACGGAAAGGAAAAGGATCCTATCAAATCCTCAGAAATCTTGCATGAATTCGGATTGCTGTACCAGAAAAAAAGTCCGGATAAAGTTAGCTTGATTCGAAGTGCAGCTTTTCTCAATGCTGCCTGCATACGTCAACCTTCCAATGACTTGTTTGCAAAAAGTCTCAAAAGTTTATGCTCCCACGTCCTTACAGTAGCAAAAGCTACCAATCCAGATGCCGATTTGGTCGAAATTGCCAACCGATTGTACAAGAAAATTGTTAAAATGAGGAACACAGCCTTTAGGAGCCTCAGAAAAGTTACTAGTATTCCCATGGATTTACCCGAAGAGCAAAAAATTGAACTAGAAAAAGAAAAAATTCAATCAGTCAAAGAGTTACAACTCAAAATTACTGAAGATTACATCGATCTTATGGACTCCGTGACAAAAGAATGTGCCAAAATTTGTGGCTTCCCACCATGCAAATACTCAGTAACAGGAATGGGATCGCTGGCGCGTAAAGAAATCACCCCCTTTTCTGACTTTGAACACATAATTGTTTTGGAAGAAGGAGTTCATCGTTGGGAAAATTATGAGGAAATAATGGAATATTTTCGTTGGTTCACCGTAATCTTTCATATCATTGTGATCAACTTTAAAGAGACCATTTTACGTAGTGTTGCCATTCCGTTGTTAAATGATGGATTTGTCAAAGAGGGCGATTGGTTTTATGATGTGCATACGCCATGTGGCATAAAGTTTGATGGGATGCAGATTCATGCAAATAAGTTTCCGCTGGGTCGAATCTGGCCTACGGAAAAGCATCCGGGAACGCCTGAGCTGATTAGACCAGTCAGTGAAATGGTCAAGTATTTGAATGCAGAAGACGATGAACTGAAGTACGGCTATCATCTTGCTGATGTCCTTACCCAGACATGTTTCGTGTCTGGCTCCAGAGAAGTCCATGACCAGTTTGAAACAGCAGTCAACAAATATTTGCAAGACGACAAAAAAGCAGTTGGTGAAAAACAAGTTTTATCACAACTTGGCGAGAGTTTAAAAGAATTTAGAACTCTCACAAAAATCCAAGATTTGGTCGGGTTTTACAAATTCGATGTCAAGCGAATGATATACAGAGGGTCAACTATATTCATATCAGCTCTAGGTAGATGGCTTTTTATCGAGGAAAGCTCTTGCTTTGACATCGTTGAAACGATGGTGGAAAAGGGATTATTAAATAAGCGAGCTGCACACCAGCTCGCGTATTGCGTCGCTATAGCTTGCGAGGTGCGCTGTAAGATATATCTGGAAAACAACGGACAAGATGACATATTCGGAAAAAGAGATTATTACGCCGGTGAAGGTAAAACCCAGAAGCAACTACAGCACTTTATCAGTGAACAAAGTTTGTTTGATTACTTTACTACGATTCACTGTTTGCAGCTGTCAATTCAAAAATTTAATGACGACCATCTACCTTGGTTTGACATGGAAATTTTGAATAAGTTGGAATGTACCATGGAAGTCAAATTTATCTTGCTTCGGACTTTGGACCTGAAGAACCTATTTGATCTTGAGTGGAAGAAATATCAGCAAAAATCTCTCAACGACAAACCAACCAATGACAATGTTAGAGGCTTGATTTGGGCAGCTTTGACTGAGCACGCAAGGCGCAATCTTCATGGGGCGTTGGATTATTTGAACTACTTGGCCAAGCAAGAAGTTGACGATCATAAATTAAGGTGTGACATTGTTCGCATTCGTGGTGGTTTGCTTTATGAATGCGACCAATGTGAAGAAGGCGTTAAGTACATGGAAGACAATATCGACATGATTAAACGGCTAAATATTCCCAACCCCAACAAAACAGGCGCTTTATGCCATATTTATATGCTTTTGGGGAACTGTAAACGTCAGTTAAAACTGTTCACGGAAGCTTTGACAGATTATGAGAAGTGTTTGGAGTACTATAATCAAATAGATACAGCAATTGATGACGACGACAGTATTAAGCACGCCGCTGAAGCTATGCTGGGTACATGCGAATGCTGGTTGCACTTTAACCTTACACAACAAGCTATTGACTTGGCGGCGCAGGCACTGAAGCTTTATACTGAAGCTGACATTCCCCATGCTTCTTCTGAATTTATTTGTGAGTATTTTAACCTAGCTGGAAGATGCCATTTCAAGCTGAAAGACTATAAGCTTGCCAGAGAATACTTTCATAAGGAACTCTCGTTTTTGCTGGAGTCCCTTGAAGAAGAAGATCAAGAAGAAAATGAACAAATTGCAAATTGCATGATGATGATTTTGAAATGTGATAAAGCACTTAAGAAAAAATGAAAGTGCTAAACCATTTCACGTGTGGACATTACTTCATGCTCAGTTTGGTAGTCTTCAGATAGGTTGAACCACCGAAACTGGTAGACACGCTCTACTTGTACCGGTCTACCACATATAAAGGAGTTGTCCAATTAAGTGTCTTACCCTAGGACAGAACAAGCAAACTTTCCAGCTTTTCCCGCACTATTTATATCGTGCTGATCGCAAATCAGAGAAGCTGTGAATAAGATGCTATTTTAAAAGTAGTTGGTATTACTCGACGAACGGATAGAACCTAGGTCTACCGATCAAAACGTGGGATGGTAGGTTTTAAGTGGCAGACAAAGTTTGCATTTTAAACGGCACATAAAGCAGTATCAAGGTTTACTGCTCCTTGCCTTCTTCTGAATGTTTGGCCCTGTGTAATTTAGAAATCGTTGTTCTCTTTAAACACCCCAGGTTACACCGCCATTTATTGTGTTGTAATTTTTTTCTTGTTTTAAGTGAAGTTTTGTTGTAAACTGTTTTTTTCCTTACATGGGAGCAACTAGAATATTTAAAAGAAAATGGGGTGGGCTAGCCTAGTATTCACTCAAATTTCAAACTAATTGGTGGGTGTTTATGATACCAAAAGGTTCTCATTGCTAGAGAGGAAGCTTCAGGCTTTTTACTTTTCTCTGGTCGCACCCCCGTTTCTACCGCAGTTTTGATTGTTTTATTGAAGTGATTTTCATACCTCGGGGTTTTATCCCCAAAAGAGAGACTTTAAAAGGTTGCAAAGAGCATGTTCATCACGGAGGCCTATGCTCTTCTATCTTGTGAAGATTCCGGTATTGAAAAAAGTTCGAAAAACGGATTGTAAAGTAAATGAAAATCATGTAAGAGGGTCTCAAATCCCAAAAGCTAGAAAGTATCTTTTTTTATTAAAACGGCTTGCTTAGTTGTTTTGTTGGTGGTCGGGCTACCACTCTGCAATCTGCATTGATGGCTGATTTATAATGAACTACCGCTTCACCCTAGTCTGATCACGATTAGGTTTGCGGTGACCGTTTTGCACTGCGCCTTTATTTCGAGGAAGAGGCGGGGTAAACAACCACAAAATTGATGGTATATTACTGTGAAGTAAGCAATGGACTGGTGTAGAGATTGAAAAACTTGACGAAGGTGTAACATTTGTTGGATTGTGATCTCACACAATACTGCAGGTCTTGGCTAAAAAGCTTTTCAGTGTTAAGCGCTTTTTATTGCGATTATTTTGTAACTTGTTGATCTTGGGGCCATCATGCGTACAATAAATGTGTCAAAGTAGAAATCATGATATAACAGCCCAAGAACAGGTTTCCATTGGCATAGCTATTCAATCATAAACAGCAGCATGATATAACGTTGAAAAAAATTAAGCTTTTACGTCAAACCTGGCGCGTTAAAACAATGTTCTGTCGTAAGTCGTGGAGAGGAGCTATGGGGCTTCGGCCCGGAAATGAATATGTTTATTGTTGACAGAAAAATCACAAAGTTGCTTGTTTCTAGCAAGGCTGTTGAGAGAACAGTCCAGGCCGGTACCAAGGTTAATTCCGGGCCTCCTTTAACAAGGATCCGGGAAAGTGTGAATTTTCTGAAAAAGGTCTGAACATTTTCCTAGAGATGGATTGTGGCTGAAATTACCTGCGCCGCCAGGAAAAACATCTCTGGACTCAGTGAATAGAGAGCGGTGATCTTTTTTTCGGAGATCAAACTCAACTAACTGCAATTGCCGTGTCGTTGGCGGGGTCTAACTGCCTGGACCGATACAAAACGCGTGGCAACCGAAACCAATCCGCGTTACGTATAACAACAGCGCAGGCTTCCTCAAGAAGCCAGGGCCTGGGTACTCTGTACTCCCTTCGCCCCTCTCAACGATCCTGGTTTCTAGTCGCTTTGTGAGTCTAAACAACGTCATAGATTTGGACTTTTTATACTTCATTTTATTTGTAACATTTGGTTGATACAGGCAAGATCAAAATAGTTTCTCTAAAGAGGGCAAAATGAATTGCCGAAAACGTTTAGAATTCTAATAATATGTTTACAATTCTATCTACGCTTTCCCTTGATATGCTATGGTTAAAAAATATCTCTGTGCCAAAATTTTATTACATAGTCAAGTAGTTTTGGCAAATATTACAGCCAAAATATTCCAAGATCCTACCCCAAAATTCACAATCTTCCAAGATTTTTCCCAACACATTTTGCAAAAAAAAAAATCGAAAGAAAATCCCTGGTGGCTAGGGGTGTTCGAAAAGATTTCGAAATTTCGTTTTGAATTAATTTCCTTAGTGAAGAATTTCGCTTCGTTTCGAAATCCAAGCAATTTCGTTATGCGCTCGAAACCAAACCGTGAAAGATTGGACTCATCGGTTGTGACGAGCATGCTTTACTCGAGAGCCGCACTGCACACGGCCTCTTATGATCGTCACATAAATTTTCGAAGGAGCACAATGACACAGATGAGTGACGATGAAACAATTTCGAAATATTTTAAAACGAAATTGTTTCCGTTTTTCCGCAATAAAAGTTTTTCGAACACCTCCACTAATTACCTTGAACTAGAAAATCCCCGAGATCCTGGGATAAATTTGGAAGATTGGTAACTATGTTATATCTGTCTATATATCTATTTACCTGTATCTATACTCTAAAGCGCAATTCTGTCTGTCTCTGTGTCTGTTTTAACTGCTCTGAAACTGCTTGAGGAACAAGCATCAAACTTGGCACGATTGATCGCCGTCCGTTGGTGAGTGCAGTAAGAATGTTGGCGACGTCATGATGATGTCATAATCAATTTTAAAAAATTTGCATTACTTGACAGAGGACAACCACTTTTTGCTCAAACAAAAACCAGCTTCCGACTTACCACATTACAAAAGTTTTCATTTGTTTGGGCCTAAAATGACGTCACAATCAACGCTTTATTACACAATCTGGTTTTTGTTCTTTCTCAAAAAGTACTCATTGCACAAAAGCGATTAAACCTTTTTTCAGAAGATATTAATTAGGTGCTTTCGATAAAAGTAACTTCAAAAAAATTAATGCTTATTTTACTATGCTACGAGCAAATATTTATTTAAACACTTTAAGTCCTATGAGCATTTTTCTTTTCTTTTTTGCTTGCACGCATAAAACTGGCTCTATGATTTGGGTGACCATACGTCCTCTTTTTGGAGGACATGTCCTCCTTTTTGGTAAAAAAGTAATTGGTACTCCAAAGATGCTTAAAAATGCCTTTTTTGTCCTCCTTTTTAATAAAAACTAATTTGGTCATCCAAAGTCGTTCAAAATTCCCTTTTTACGTTTGCCTTGTGATTAAAAAATTATGTCACTGCATGTTAGTTCAAGTGATGATAAGTTTAACTTGTAAGGAATGATAAAAGAGAGTTTCCTAACGATCTACCTCAAACTGACTGTTGCTTTAGGTTTGAAAGAGTAGGATTATATGGAAAACGGTACAAATATCGGTAGGTTTCCAAACTGCATTTCTTGTATTTTACGCAGCGGAGATACAAAGATAAATTTTGCTTTGTTGTTCTGGTCGACTGACCTAATTTCAAAGAAACCATTTCGGTACATATCTATTTTAGTTTAAAAAATCAAACAATATTTTCAGTTTAACTGTTTATAATTATCATTGCTATGATTTTGTGGTCACCCTGTCTATGATGCCATAATATGTCTCGTGCGATTCACAAATCTTCGCTACCGCAGATCATAATATGAAGATGTTTTTAAAAATTGCACCCTTTTTGCAAAATCAGTTTATTTAAAAACTGATTTGTGACCTCATTTCTCAACTGATTTTCAAACTTTTTTGAACAAATTAAAGGTTATTTCAGAGTGGTTTCGATAGTGTATAATATGTACAATTAATATCAGTTTTTATATTGAAAAAACTGAACTTTAAGACCTGTGGTGTAGCTTTCTACCCTAGTGTAGACCTGTGGGTAGCTTTCCCAAAAAGTGGTAAGCTCAGTAAAAACAGGTAATTTTAATACAAAAGCGTTATTGTTAAATACTAACAATTACAGTCCTTTGAAAGCTTAGAAAATTTGCTTTCCAGCAATATGTGACTCCAATTACTTGAGGCTAAGGATTGGTTTATAATGGCTGATCAAAACTTGTTTGACATACATGATGCTTCATTTTTAGTTGTACAATTATCCTATTTGACCAAACTTGCAATTATTAAACAAAGTTTGTTCTTTGGTACATTTTGACTAATTTTCCTTGCAAGCATGGTTCTTTTGTATTGTCTGTCAACGTTTTTAAAAACATCCATCAAAAACTGAAGTCTGTAATCGTTTATGAAACGTAGTCTTCCGATTTGAAACACCTAAATTTTTGTGCCTGCATTTCACAAAACTGCAATTTCTAAAAAAACTAAGTCCTCTGGTACATTTTGGCTATTCTTTCTCGATAGCATGGATCTTTGGCATTATCAATAAATTATTCAAAAAGATTGATCGAACAATGAAGTCTACAAATTTTAATATGTAACCAACTCCTAACAAAACATTTGGTGATAACCCAAGTAAAAGACGATGGGGTAAAGATGGTTCTTTATTATCGTTTGCAACGAAATGTAAGTGTCGAGCTACATATGATCTAAACGTTGAAGCAATTTCCTTTGCAATTGGGCGAGGCTGGGGCAGCCAGCTAATTTGATTTCCTTTCATTTTGACATTATTAATGGGGGTCCCGCTATTGCTATAACTGAACTGTGAGTGCTTCATTTCGGGGTAGTTTGCTCTTTGCATGGCGGCGTTCATGCCAGAGCCAGGCAATGTTCCCTCTAACAGCTTACTTAATGTGCGCGGAATGGAAAGCCGTGTGAGCTCCAAAAAAAAGCCTGCGCCACAGAAAATTTGAAAAATAGAAAAAAAACAAAATTTTAAACGAACACAGAATTTATTTATTCCCTCAAATGATAATAACGTTACATCTTTTGACGCCTGGCTTTTTGCTTTTTACCACATAGTATACGCTTTGTGCAAGTCAATGGTACTACCTGCTTTTAAATACAATTTTATTCGCATAAGATGATCCAAGTGAGTATTTTCTCGCGTGACTTCACTTTAATCTTATTGATAAGGCTGAAACCTGGTTTGCATTCTGCGCTGGAAGCTTGAAAAGTACAACAAATGTCAACCAACATTGAAAGTAAATTAAATTGTTCATCATTTATAGTGATGTCAGCTATTTGTGACAGGGATGTAATGGTCCCTGATATTAATTTTTCGCTCATCAGGAATTTGAAATCATTGTACTGCTGTGTAATCGAATTGTCATTTGTTTCGTTAATTACGTTTTTATATTGCATGCACAGTTTCTTGACTTCTGTAACACCAAAATCAAATGCGCAATTTTTCAAAGCAATAGGATCAAAAGCAGACCAACATTTTAATTCATCAGGCGGAAATCTAGCACATAAATGATCACACGCTGATCTAACAAACCGCGTAATTTGTTTTGGGTCAATGCCTTCATTGTCAGTTAAAATTTGTTTGGCTTTATCATTCCAAAAAGTGCTGTCGCGAAGGTACTGTGCTTCCAATTTTGGTTGGAAGGTTCACACCGACATAAACCACAAGCATTATCTTGAAAACAATTTAGTGTGTATTGCAAACAATGCACCCAACCCAATTTGACGAGACCATCCCTGGACGCGTTTCGTCCTCTTGGACTCCTCAGCAGGGCCTGTCCCGTCCCCCAAACCAAACCCTTCATTTGCAAATAACATAAACTCGTTTTCTTTATATGCAAAAGCAAACATGCGTCGGACAAGCGGCGCAAGCATGTTCATGACAGATGGTGAACCTAATGGAGACACTCGGGCTTTTGCTGCAAAATGAGGCTCGCAGAATCCACTGCGATCCACAGACTAAGTCACCTCAAAGCAACACCTTGCTGCCAAGAGCGCCCTCACCTTTTGTGACGGGAGATTCCAACCCTTCCAACCATTCACTAACCTTGCATAACGTTATCTAATTAATCATTCCACCTGCGTGGAGTCGTTGGAGTGGATTCTCCCGTCACAAAAGGTGAGGGCGCTCTTGGCAGCAAAGTGTTGCTTTGAGGTGACTTAGTCTGTGGATTGCAGTGGATTCTGCGAGCCTCATTTTGTAGCAAAAGCCCGAGTGTCTCCATTAGGTTCACCATCTGTCATGAACATGCTTGCGCCGCTTGTCCGACGCATGTTTGCTTTTGCATATAAAGAAAACGAGTTTATGTGATTGCAAATAAAGGGTTTGGTTTGGGGGACGGGACAGGCCCTGCTGAGGAGTCCAAGAGGACGAAACGCGTCCAGGGATGGTCTCGTCAAATTGGGTTGGGTGCATTGTTTGCAATACACACTAAATTGTTTTCAAGATAATGCTTGTGGTTTATGTCGGTGTGAACCTTCCAACCAAAATTGGAAGCACAGTACCTTCGCGACAGCACTTTTTGGAATGATAAAGCCAAACAAATTTTAACTGACAATGAAGGCATTGACCCAAAACAAATTACGCGGTTTGTTAGATCAGCGTGTGATCATTTATGTGCTAGATTTCCGCCTGATGAATTAAAATGTTGGTCTGCTTTTGATCCTATTGCTTTGAAAAATTGCGCATTTGATTTTGGTGTTACAGAAGTCAAGAAACTGTGCATGCAATATAAAAACGTAATTAACGAAACAAATGACAATTCGATTACACAGCAGTACAATGATTTCAAATTCCTGATGAGCGAAAAATTAATATCAGGGACCATTACATCCCTGTCACAAATAGCTGACATCACTATAAATGATGAACAATTTAATTTACTTTCAATGTTGGTTGACATTTGTTGTACTTTTCAAGCTTCCAGCGCAGAATGCAAACCAGGTTTCAGCCTTATCAAAAAGATTAAAGTGAAGTCACGCGAGAAAATACTCATTTGGATCATCTTATGCGAATAAAATTGTATTTAAAAGCAGGTAGTACCGTTGACTTGCACAAAGCGTATACTATGTGGTAAAAAGCAAAAAGCCAGGCGTCAAAAGATGTAACGTTATTATCATTTGAGGGAATAAATAAATTCTGTGTTCGTTTAAAATTTTGTTTTTTTTCTATTTTTCAAATTTTCTGTGGCGCAGGCTTTTTTTTGGAGCTCACACGGCTTTCCATTCCGCGCACATTAAGTAAGCTGTTAGAGGGAACATTGCCTGGCTCTGGCATGAACGCCGCCATGCAAAGAGCAAACTACCCCGAAATGAAGCACTCACAGTTCAGTTATAGCAATAGCGGGACCCCCATTAATAATGTCAAAATGAAAGGAAATCAAATTAGCTGGCTGCCCCAGCCTCGCCCAATTGCAAAGGAAATTGCTTCAACGTTTAGATCATATGTAGCTCGACACTTACATTTCGTTGCAAACGATAATAAAGAACCATCTTTACCCCATCGTCTTTTACTTGGGTTATCACCAAATGTTTTGTTAGGAGTTGGTTACATATTAAAATTTGTAGACTTCATTGTTCGATCAATCTTTTTGAATAATTTATTGATAATGCCAAAGATCCATGCTATCGAGAAAGAATAGCCAAAATGTACCAGAGGACTTAGTTTTTTTAGAAATTGCAGTTTTGTGAAATGCAGGCACAAAAATTTAGGTGTTTCAAATCGGAAGACTACGTTTCATAAACGATTACAGACTTCAGTTTTTGATGGATGTTTTTAAAAACGTTGACAGACAATACAAAAGAACCATGCTTGCAAGGAAAATTAGTCAAAATGTACCAAAGAACAAACTTTGTTTAATAATTGCAAGTTTGGTCAAATAGGATAATTGTACAACTAAAAATGAAGCATCATGTATGTCAAACAAGTTTTGATCAGCCATTATAAACCAATCCTTAGCCTCAAGTAATTGGAGTCACATATTGCTGGAAAGCAAATTTTCTAAGCTTTCAAAGGACTGTAATTGTTAGTATTTAACAATAACGCTTTTGTATTAAAATTACCTGTTTTTACTGAGCTTACCACTTTTTGGGAAAGCTACCCACAGGTCTACACTAGGGTAGAAAGCTACACCACAGGTCTTAAAGTTCAGTTTTTTCAATATAAAAACTGATATTAATTGTACATATTATACACTATCGAAACCACTCTGAAATAACCTTTAATTTGTTCAAAAAAGTTTGAAAATCAGTTGAGAAATGAGGTCACAAATCAGTTTTTAAATAAACTGATTTTGCAAAAAGGGTGCAATTTTTAAAAACATCTTCATATTATGATCTGCGGTAGCGAAGATTTGTGAATCGTACGAGACATATTATGGCATCATAGACAGGGTGACCACAAAATCATAGCAATGATAATTATAAACAGTTAAACTGAAAATATTGTTTGATTTTTTAAACTAAAATAGATATGTACCGAAATGGTTTCTTTGAAATTAGGTCAGTCGACCAGAACAACAAAGCAAAATTTATCTTTGTATCTCCGCTGCGTAAAATACAAGAAATGCAGTTTGGAAACCTACCGATATTTGTACCGTTTTCCATATAATCCTACTCTTTCAAACCTAAAGCAACAGTCAGTTTGAGGTAGATCGTTAGGAAACTCTCTTTTATCATTCCTTACAAGTTAAACTTATCATCACTTGAACTAACATGCAGTGACATAATTTTTTAATCACAAGGCAAACGTAAAAAGGGAATTTTGAACGACTTTGGATGACCAAATTAGTTTTTATTAAAAAGGAGGACAAAAAAGGCATTTTTAAGCATCTTTGGAGTACCAATTACTTTTTTACCAAAAAGGAGGACATGTCCTCCAAAAAGAGGACGTATGGTCACCCAAATCATAGAGCCAGTTTTATGCGTGCAAGCAAAAAAGAAAAGAAAAATGCTCATAGGACTTAAAGTGTTTAAATAAATATTTGCTCGTAGCATAGTAAAATAAGCATTAATTTTTTTGAAGTTACTTTTATCGAAAGCACCTAATTAATATCTTCTGAAAAAAGGTTTAATCGCTTTTGTGCAATGAGTACTTTTTGAGAAAGAACAAAAACCAGATTGTGTAATAAAGCGTTGATTGTGACGTCATTTTAGGCCCAAACAAATGAAAACTTTTGTAATGTGGTAAGTCGGAAGCTGGTTTTTGTTTGAGCAAAAAGCGGTTGTCCTCTGTCAAGTAATGCAAATTTTTAAAAATTGATTATGACATCATCATGACGTCGCCAACATTCTTACTGCACTCACCAACGGACGGCGATCAATCGTGCCAAGTTTGATGCTTGTTCCTCAAGCAGTTTCAGAGCAGTTAAAACAGACACAGAGACAGACAGAATTGCGCTTTAGAGTATAGATACAGGTAAATAGATATATAGACAGATATAACATAGTTACCAATCTTCCAAATTTATCCCAGGATCTCGGGGATTTTCTAGTTCAAGGTAATTAGTGGAGGTGTTCGAAAAACTTTTATTGCGGAAAAACGGAAACAATTTCGTTTTAAAATATTTCGAAATTGTTTCATCGTCACTCATCTGTGTCATTGTGCTCCTTCGAAAATTTATGTGACGATCATAAGAGGCCGTGTGCAGTGCGGCTCTCGAGTAAAGCATGCTCGTCACAACCGATGAGTCCAATCTTTCACGGTTTGGTTTCGAGCGCATAACGAAATTGCTTGGATTTCGAAACGAAGCGAAATTCTTCACTAAGGAAATTAATTCAAAACGAAATTTCGAAATCTTTTCGAACACCCCTAGCCACCAGGGATTTTCTTTCGATTTTTTTTTTTGCAAAATGTGTTGGGAAAAATCTTGGAAGATTGTGAATTTTGGGGTAGGATCTTGGAATATTTTGGCTGTAATATTTGCCAAAACTACTTGACTATGTAATAAAATTTTGGCACAGAGATATTTTTTAACCATAGCATATCAAGGGAAAGCGTAGATAGAATTGTAAACATATTATTAGAATTCTAAACGTTTTCGGCAATTCATTTTGCCCTCTTTAGAGAAACTATTTTGATCTTGCCTGTATCAACCAAATGTTACAAATAAAATGAAGTATAAAAAGTCCAAATCTATGACGTTGTTTAGACTCACAAAGCGACTAGAAACCAGGATCGTTGAGAGGGGCGAAGGGAGTACAGAGTACCCAGGCCCTGGCTTCTTGAGGAGGCCCGCGCTGTTGTTATAAGTAACGCGGATTGGTTTCGGTTGCCACGCGTTTTGTATCGGTCCAGGCAGTTAGACCCCGCCAACGACACGGCAATTGCAGTTAGTTGAGTTTGATCTCCGAAAAAAAAGATCACCGCTCTCTATTCACTGAGTCCAGAGATGTTTTTCCTGGCGGCGCAGGCAATTTCAGCCACAATCCATCTCTAGGAAAATGTTCAGACCTTTTTCAGAAAATTCACACTTTCCCGGATCCTTGTTAAAGGAGGCCCGGAATTAACCTTGGTACCGGCCTGGACTGTTCTCTCAACAGCCTTGCTAGAAACAAGCAACTTTGTGATTTTTCTGTCAACAATAAACATATTCATTTCCGGGCCGAAGCCCCATAGCTTCTCTCCACGACTTACGACAGAATATTGTTTTAACGCGCCAGGTTTGACGTAAAAGCTTAATTTTTTTCAACGTTATATCATGCTGCTGTTTATGATTGAATAGCTATGCCAATGGAAACCTGTTCTTGGGCTGTTATATCATGATTTCTACTTTGACACATTTATTGTACGCATGATGGCCCCAAGATCAACAAGTTACAAAATAATCGCAATAAAAAGCGCTTAACACTGAAAAGCTTTTTAGCCAAGACCTGCGGTATTGTGTGAGATCACAATCCAACAAATGTTACACCTTCGTCAAGTTTTTCAATCTCTACACCAGTCCATTGCTTACTTCACAGTAATATACCATCAATTTTGTGGTTGTTTACCCCGCCTCTTCCTCGAAATAAAGGCGCAGTGCAAAACGGTCACCGCAAACCTAATCGTGATCAGACTAGGGTGAAGCGGTAGTTCATTATAAATCAGCCATCAATGCAGATTGCAGAGTGGTAGCCCGACCACCAACAAAACAACTAAGCAAGCCGTTTTAATAAAAAAAGATACTTTCTAGCTTTTGGGATTTGAGACCCTCTTACATGATTTTCATTTACTTTACAATCCGTTTTTCGAACTTTTTTCAATACCGGAATCTTCACAAGATAGAAGAGCATAGGCCTCCGTGATGAACATGCTCTTTGCAACCTTTTAAAGTCTCTCTTTTGGGGATAAAACCCCGAGGTATGAAAATCACTTCAATAAAACAATCAAAACTGCGGTAGAAACGGGGGTGCGACCAGAGAGAAGTAAAAAGCCTGAAGCTTCCTCTCTAGCAATGAGAACCTTTTGGTATCATAAACACCCACCAATTAGCTTGAAATTTGAGTGAATACTAAGCTAGCCCACCCCATTTTCTTTTAAATATCCTAGTTGCTCTCATGTAAGGAAAAAACAATTTACAACAAAACTTCACTTGAAATATGCAAAATTTACTACACAATAAATGACGGTGTAAGCAGGGGTGTTTAAAGAGGACAACGATTTCTAAAGTACACAGGGCCAAACATTCAGAAGAAGGCAAGGAGCAGTAAACCTTGATACTGCTTTATGTGCCGTTTAAAATGCAAACTTTGTCTGCCACTTAAAACCTACCATCCCACGTTTTGATCGGTAGACCTAGGTTCTATCCGTTCGTCGAGTAATACCAACTACTTTTAAAATAGCATCTTATTCACAGCTTCTCTGATTTGCGATCAGCACGATATAAATAGTGCGGGAAAAGCTGGAAAGTTTGCTTGTTCTGTCCTAGGGTAAGACACTTAATTGGACAACTCCTTTATATGTGGTAGACCGGTACAAGTAGAGCGTGTCTACCAGTTTCGGTGGTTCAACCTATCTGAAGACTACCAAACTGAGCATGAAGTAATGTCCACACGTGAAATGGTTTAGCACTTTCATTTTTTCTTAAGTGCTTTATCACATTTCAAAATCATCATCATGCAATTTGCAATTTGTTCATTTTCTTCTTGATCTTCTTCTTCAAGGGACTCCAGCAAAAACGAGAGTTCCTTATGAAAGTATTCTCTGGCAAGCTTATAGTCTTTCAGCTTGAAATGGCATCTTCCAGCTAGGTTAAAATACTCACAAATAAATTCAGAAGAAGCATGGGGAATGTCAGCTTCAGTATAAAGCTTCAGTGCCTGCGCCGCGAAGTCAATAGCTTGTTGTGTAAGGTTAAAGTGCAACCAGCATTCGCATGTACCCAGCATACCCTCAGCGGCGTGCTTAATACTGTCGTCGTCATCAATTGCTGTATCTATTTGATTATAGTACTCCAAACACTTCTCATAATCTGTCAAAGCTTCCGTAAACAGTTTTAACTGACGTTTACAGTTCCCCAAAAGCATATAAATATGGCATAAAGCGCCTGTTTTGTTGGGGTTGGGAATATTTAGCCGTTTAATCATGTCGATATTGTCTTCCATGTACTTAACGCCTTCTTCACATTGGTCGCATTCATAAAGCAAACCACCACGAATGCGAACAATGTCACACCTTAATTTATGATCGTCAACTTCTTGCTTGGCCAAGTAGTTCAAATAATCCAACGCCCCATGAAGATTGCGCCTTGCGTGCTCAGTCAAAGCTGCCCAAATCAAGCCTCTAACATTGTCATTGGTTGGTTTGTCGTTGAGAGATTTTTGCTGATATTTCTTCCACTCAAGATCAAATAGGTTCTTCAGGTCCAAAGTCCGAAGCAAGATAAATTTGACTTCCATGGTACATTCCAACTTATTCAAAATTTCCATGTCAAACCAAGGTAGATGGTCGTCATTAAATTTTTGAATTGACAGCTGCAAACAGTGAATCGTAGTAAAGTAATCAAACAAACTTTGTTCACTGATAAATTGCTGTAGTTGCTTCTGGGTTTTACCTTCACCAGCGTAATGATCTCTTTTTCCGAATATGTCATCTTGTCCGTTGTTTTCCAGATATATCTTACAGCGCACCTCGCAAGCTATAGCGACGCAATACGCGAGTTGGTGTGCAGCTCGCTTATTTAATAATCTCTTTTCCACCATCGTTTCAACGATGTCAAAGCAAGAGCTTTCTTCGATAAAAAGCCATCTACCTAGAGCTGATATGAATATAGTTGACCCTCTGTATATCATTCGCTTGACATCGAATTTGTAAAACCCGACCAAATCTTGGATTTTTGTGAGAGTTCTAAATTCTTTTAAACTCTCGCCAAGTTGTGAAAAAACTTGTTTTTCACCAACTGCTTTTTTGTCGTCTTGCAAATATTTGTTGACTGCTGTTTCAAACTGGTCATGGACTTCTCTGGAGCCAGACACGAAACATGTCTGGGTAAGGACATCAGCAAGATGATAGCCGTACTTCAGTTCATCGTCTTCTGCATTCAAATACTTGACCATTTCGCTGACTGGTCTAATCAGCTCAGGCGTTCCCGGATGCTTTTCCGTAGGCCAGATTCGACCCAGCGGAAACTTATTTGCATGAATCTGCATCCCATCAAACTTTATGCCGCATGGCGTATGCACATCATAAAACCAATCGCCCTCTTTGACAAATCCATCATTTAACAACGGAATGGCAACACTACGTAAAATGGTCTCTTTAAAGTTGATCACAATGATATGAAAGATTACGGTGAACCAACGAAAATATTCCAATATTTCCTCATAATTTTCCCAACGATGAACTCCTTCTTCCAAAACAATTATGTGTTCAAAGTCAGAAAAGGGGGTGATTTCTTTACGCGCCAGTGATCCCATTCCTGTTACTGAGTATTT
This sequence comes from Trididemnum clinides, assembly GCA_963675345.1. Lineage (NCBI taxonomy): Eukaryota > Metazoa > Chordata > Ascidiacea > Aplousobranchia > Didemnidae > Trididemnum > Trididemnum clinides. Next base: position 16,529,525 of record OY776294.1, read on the forward strand.
GCATGGTGGGGAGCTACAAATTTTGGCACATTCTTTTGTCACGGAGTCCATAAGATCGATGTAATCTTCAGTAATTTTGAGTTGTAACTCTTTGACTGATTGAATTTTTTCTTTTTCTAGTTCAATTTTTTGTTCTTCGGGTAAACCCATGGGAATACTAGCAACTTTTCTGAGGCTCCTAAAGGCTGTGTTCCTCATTTTAACAATTTTCTTGTACAATCGGTTGGCAATTTCGACCAAATCGGCATCTGGATTGGTAGCTTTTGCTACTGTAAGGACGTGGGAGCATAAACTTTTGAGACTTTTTGAAAACAAGTCATTGGAAGGTTGACGTATGCAGGCAGCATTGAGAAAAGCTACACTTCGAATCAAGCTAACTCTATCCGGACTTTTTTTCTGGTACAGCAATCCGAATTCATGCAAGATTTCTGAGGATTTGATAGGATCCTTTTCCTTTCCGTCTTCACAAATACTTTTTAATTTGTTTGCAAGGTCAATTTCTTTGCTTAACGTTTCTCCCATTTTGTCTCTTACCAAACGAAAGTAACAAAAACTTATATATTGTGCTTTTAAGTAAATCGGTAACTTCAAATCAAACAAACCTTAACAGAAACAGTTTGTATGAGCTGGTTTACGGTACGTCACATCTGCAAACAAACAAGTTCCTGGTTAAATCATTTACTTATCAATCAAAAACGATGAGATTCATAAGCAAGGCTTTCATCGATGTTTGAAAGAATTTCAAACGATTTTCCAAAGATATTTTGTGAAATGTTTAAGAGCTGTGGAACCAAAAAAAACATAAAAAACTTTCAAAAAAATGCTGTAGGATTTTTTAAAAGTTGACTTTCTATTTAATTTAAGGCAAAAGAGCTCAACTTTCCTTGTGGCTGGAGTTCAACCACATGCTTCTAACAGTGTGTAACCAGCACTACTGCATTTATGTATACCAGGGGTGCCCAACCTTTATTGACACGGGATCTACTTTTACATTTTCCAGTCTCTGGAGATCTACCAATCTGGCAAAGCTGTGAAACAAAACAAACCGAGCCTATGCTGGTGGGTCTATCGGTATATCTCAGTTACACGTACAACTTACATTTACATAATGTAGTGAATAAAAAACATAATGCATAATGCACTAAACCAAAATCATATTTAAATAACATTTATTTCAGGAAATACATTCATTTTTAACGTTAGTGAGACACCTGGCACTGGGGCGATGTAGGAAGTTCCTTGTAGCCAAGGCAGTGTCTGGTGGTTACAAGTCTCAAGCAAGCCAGAAGATGTTGATCTGTCATAACCGATTTGTGTTTGGATTTTGTTATCTTCATGCGAGAAAATACAGATTCACACGGGTAGGTTGATTCAAAACAAGCTAATATATAAAAATCAAATCTTTTTGTATTGGAATATTTCTCTTCTAGCAAGAGTTCCTAGATCTTCCCTACTTCAGGAGATGCCCTTTGATTTTATCTCTCTGTCATTTTGAAGGGAAGACTATTTCATTTTCCACTGCAGTTATATTCAGCTGAAAGAGTGTTCCAATTTTGCCGGCAATGTTGTCCACATCTACATCTGTCGCAAATGGGAAAGCGCATGTACATGTAGATGACAATAGGCTCAACTGATGCAAAATCAATGACACGCTTGTCAAATTCTGATGACAGGCTTTGCATCTGCTTAATGTAACGTGCACTATTGAACTGTGCAGTGATTTTGCTCTGAAGCACAAGTTCTGAATTTACGTCTTGAAAGTAGCGCGCAGATCATGGCGTTGCAACTTGGTTGAGAGCAGCTGTAGCTTGCGTTTAAATGGGTTTACAGAGCTGATCGTGTCAACTGTATTTTTCTTTTTTCTCTGCAGCTCTAAATTTAGTTTAGTTATCAGTATAGTAAGGTCAGTGAGAAAAGCCAAATCTAGGAGCAACTGTTCATCCTCAAGCCGTGCATATTCTGCATCTTTTAACTGCTTGAGTAACTCCTTTATTTCAGGCAACAGCTCCCTAAATCTTTCCAAAAATCTTCCTTTGCTCAACCACCTCACATATGTATGGAGCAGCGGGTCTATGTGCTCTACCTCAGTCTCTTCCTAGTGAACGCGGAAAAGTCTTCTTTGCAGGCTCCTTGCACGAATTGAGCAAACAATTTTCGTCACTTCTTTCATATTTAATACTTTTCCACATAAAGCCTGTTCATGGTTGAAGCAGTGATAATGGATAAAGGTTGGATAAGAGTCATTCTGTTTGCGGAAAGCAATAAACCAATTACTACTGCCCAACATAGCGGGTTTCCCATCAATTATAATGTAAATAAGCTTGACGAGTGGCAGCTTGGTTTTGTTAGCAAAATTCATAAATGCTTGGAATGTCTTTATTCCGTGTATGTCCTTTAAGAGGCAGCATGCAAAGGGCTCCTTTTTTGTAGTCATGTCCTCAAACACCATTCTTATGAAAGTGCACAGTTGCGCCATAACCACAAAGTCTGTTGACTCATCAAATTGAAGTAAATAGCATTTCAGCTACCAATCTCTCTCTCCAACTGAGCTGCAAGGTTTCCATTCTTTCAAATCGCCTTGTCACCGTATTTCTCGACAACTGAAGATCTTTGATTGATGACATAATTTCATCCTTGCCTTAAAAATTTCCTTGCAGTCAATCAGCAGCTTTTACATACGCTTCCTTGACCATTTCTTCATCTTGAAACGATTTCTTATACTTGGCAAGAACGTGGCAAACTCGATATGATGCTATCTTAGCTGCCTTACTTCTCGTGTTTGGCTTGGTAAAAATGGACTGTTGTGTAGCTAGTTGTGATTTCTGCTCCTTTAATTTTGTTTTTCATTTAGAAAAAACTTTTTTTAAGAAAATTTTTAAAGTTAAAATTTTGCAGATTTAAGTGGCATAATCAGAATCGTCAGTCATTGCATTAAGTGTCAGCTTTAAAAAGAAATTAATTAAATTAAAAAAACACCCACTGCGCTAGTAGAAAGCTGTTACCAATAGCGTTGCTAACAATAACAGGGTTGCCAGATTGAAAAAAATGTGCAAATACATAAGGGTTCAACTTTTAGTTCGGCAAACTCTTACACCTGTAAAAAATCACTCGCGATCGATTTCCAAAGCTTTGAAGATCGACCAGTAGATCGCGATCGACTGGTTGGGCACCCCTGATGTATACTCTACCTCAGATTTGATCCAACTTCTACATCAGACTTTGATCGGGAAAGGTGAGGGAATATTTAAGGAAAATAGAAGCTCAAGCAATTTCTAGATGTGTGTGACGTCATCATGTCACGCTAAGAGCTCACCCTTTCCTTTTCTCTGGCCTTTTTTTTGTCGTTGTGATCAGATCTGCTTCCGAGTTACCACAACTGCCGGCACAGTGCATTTATACGACAAGCAGATAAGTTGGGGTAATGGTTCTGAAATGCTATTTTCAAATGCACGCAACTTATGTATAGTTATCGTGAGATTCGACTGCAGCATCTTAGGCGCTACTATCCACTTGACCACGTTGCTCACAACTAGATGAGGTCAAATTCTAAAAAATGGCAAATAGCTCTTTTTTTATCAAATTTTGAAGACTACATTTAGAAGAACACATCTGGGCCATCGGTGAGAGAAGGCGGTTTGCCTGTAGTAATGCATACGTATTTTTTTACTCTTGATCGGGGTAATTGGGGTGACGCTTTACGAAGCCGCCCGTGGTGTCACGACTTGAAACGACGCCCCCAAATCTGCCCACACGGAATTGACTTCATAATAGCCTCTGGTCCTCACTCTCCATACTCCATTTTGCATTCTAAATTCCAATAGAACTCTTCCCGTAAGCTGTAAGCTCAAACCCAGGGAGTCGAACCGAACCCGAACCGGAGTTTTATAAATTGGTTTTATGCAATTTTTGCCAAACCTTAACCGAGCCCGAACTGTATTTTTAAAAATCACAAAGAACGAACCGGAACTGAACCGAATAATTTGAGTAATCATGAACCTTAACCGAACCCAAACCGATTGAAAAAAGCGGTTCGCTGCGTGACGTCACACGTATCACTTAGCAACTGATCTGAAATCAAAATAATATAGGTAATCCATGTGTGGTGAAGAAATCTATTATATTTTAACATTTCTGGAAAATTTGCTTTGTATGAAATTCGGATACGCACTTTTAAGTGACGAAAACTTTTAATTGACATTATTACATTGGGAATGCAGCCACTACATTTTAGTTCTATGTTTGAAATGTTTAAATTGCTCTTTTCCACTAAAATTGAAATATTCTGCCGGTGTATAAGATTATGATGATTTTATGATATTTAACGACTCTATACGTAATTTTCTTTTTTCAGACATATAAATGTCGCAAACAAAAGTAATAAAAAATAGCCCATGTCAATGTAAGACCTGAAGAAGTGTTAAGTAAAATTTTGAATAAAGTATCTGACGAAGAAAACGACGACATTGAAGACATAGCCTATTTAGCTTCCGGTGACTATAATAATTGTAAGGACTGTATAAATATCACATGACGCCTCCAGAAGGAAACAAAATTGCCCTATTGGTGTTGTTATGGAGGAGAGGATAAAAAATAGGCTACACAGGCCTATCGTTGTTGCACAAACTTGATAATAAAAAGAATTAAAGTTTACAATCGTTTCATATAACAGGTTTTTGTAGCAAATCCAAAACTTAAGTTTGCTTGAGTACTTTTTTAAATGACTCGTCACACACACACACACAGATCTGATATAGAATTGTACAGGTGGCAGGTTGTTCGCGCGTTGTTTGCTCGCGCGTTCAAACTGTATAACCTGTTAAAGTATAACTTGTGTTCGTCAGGTTTCGGTCATTCGTTTACATTTAAGGGCACACACCGACCAAAAATTTTAATTTTTATAGATTTCTTGTTTTCAGTCGATCTTCAACTGAAATTTATCATAGATTTCAAATCTGCTTTCAGTTTTGAAGCACCTTATTTCCTTTTTAGTAAAAACCATTTTTATTGTAACCCTTTCCAAGAATTGTTTTTATTTTCAGGGAATATTAAACTACATTTTTAACATCAAATTTTCTTCCAATTAGTTCAAATTGTTTAAATAAATAGCGCCAATCATTAGTTATTTTGGTGGAACTGTATTGAGAAACTAGTTTCCAGCTGTAAATATTGAAATTATTGAGAACATATAAAGTTGGTAGGAGATATTAAGGTCAGGTTAAAATGAAATTTTAATAAGTTTAATATTTTTATAGAAACACTTAGAAGGCAATTTTCTCAAAATGGTGATTTTCGCTACTAAAATTGCTACTACTCAAAAAGCATTTGGCGGAAATTTTCAGGAAATGTTGTACAGATGTCAAACTATACATTAATGGAGCATTTTTTGAAAATTTTGTCGTTCAGTGTTTTTATAAGAAAAAGAATAGTCAAAACTTTTAATTTGAAAGTTGCCCCCCCAAATTTTTTTGATAATTTTTTATTTACAGATTATAAAAAGAAAAGCTTCCATTATTTTGTGTACATAGTCTGTGTCTTAATTCACATTAACTTTGAGCAATGTATTATTTGTCGTTGTGTACTTTTAAGATTTTCTGTAAAGTTGTTGAATAATTTGTTGGTGTAATTACCAGAACAAAATTTTTTTGTCAGGTTTTCATAAAGAAAAATGGTTTGCGTGGTTGGATTCCTTTTTTTTTTCCTTTTTGGAAGTACATAGTTTTTAGGGGCTTGCTTTTTTACTTAAGCACTTAAGTTAATTTGTACCTCATGTACTTGAAAATTGTGCAAACCCAGGTGTTTGTCCTAAAGCTTATCTATCATAATCACGCCTCTACTAAAGCTTCTTTGTAAAACAATACTTTTTAGGGATTCTGAAGAAAGCATGCTGCAATCCGAAGCTGCTTTCACTAATCGATTTAGAGATCTCGGACTATACAGTCAACTTCGGATATAAGAGATCCGCCGGGGCCAGCTTAATCAGTCTCTTATAACCGAATTCTCTTATAACCGACTTATTAGTGTATATTGAAAATCATTTGGGACCTTTTGCGTAGTCCCTTATAAGCGAAAATCCCTTATATCTGAATCTCTTATATCCGAAGTTGACTGTAGTCAACAAAAACTTCAAAAGGTCTTGAAGGTATGCTAGTTGAAGAGCGACGATTTCAAAAATCAAAATTTAAAAATTTTTAGGAAATGATTAGAGGAAATAAAAGTAACCCCGTCTCTTAGTGCGATTTGGTTACCACATTGTTTGATCAAACCTTTCTATGACCTTTGAAAGAGTACAGCCAATAGCCAGGGGGAAATTGTTTCCTGATTGATTTGTTAAAGCAGTGTTCTCGCTGAGACTCCAAATGCTCTCTTCTTCAAACAGCTATATCAAATGAGACGCAACAGTCTCTAATTGAGACAAATAATCGCATAATATCCCTGAAAGTTGTCTAGGAAGTCTGAAACCCTTAAAGCCTGGAAATACTGTTTTAGACCACCCCTGTCCGCCCCATGTACAGCCTCAATTTTTAATAACTTTCTTAAAAATAAGAAGATTTCAAGTACGCTTGCCACTTTTAACGACCCATGAAATGCTTCTTTACCAGTATCTCACATTTAGCTGTTAACAAACTTTTATGCAGCTTTTCTTTCATTCCTATTCTTTGAAAAATAGTAGCTTATTGTTCGTGCGAGTTCCTCTTTGTAAGTTAGCGAAACGCGTCTCGTCTGCGCACTGAAGCGAGGCTTTCAACATACCATGACGTCATGGCATGTAAGCGCAGTCAACAGCATCGATCCAGTTCATTCAAGCAGAAAATAAAATATTTAGACAATTGCCGCGGTCGCTACTAGATTTTGTTCAAGAAAAGAGAGCTGAACCAGGAAAAGAAAAATATTTTACAAGATCACTATTAAACTAGTTTGGCTGGTAGTCCAGTAAAAGGTAGGGGTGCAGGAAGATTACGTGGGCAGGGTGGGGTAAGATTTTGAAAAGGGTTCTTTGATTTGTGATCGAGGGCAAGCAGTGGATTTTTCAAGGCCTTTTCTTTCTGTCGGAGATTACCATTTAGAAAGGCAAACGTAACGTAATGTTTTTCCAAACTAGGGTGAAGAGCCTTCTTTTTATGCTGGGGATTACTATTTTGAAGGGCTTGCTAATCTATTTTCACTCCCCATTAGGGTTGCCAACTTTGACAAATTTCAATAAAGGACGCTGTGACTAGAGTTGCCAACCGTTCTGTATTTTAAAGGACAATCCTCAATTGGAGACCCTCTGTTCTTGTCCGGGTGGGTAATCAGGTGTTGACCTTTTTTTTTTTGGAGGCCACCATGTAAAAATACTGCTCGCGGACATGGTGGTCTCCAAAAAAAGAAAAAAAAGAGGTGAACACCCGGTTTTCCATGGGTTGTGCTACACAACCGCGATTGGACTGTACTTTTGCAAATTTTTTCCGCTCTTGCAGTAAATTTTTTTCAGCTCTAGAAATAATGGACAATTCTAAGTTTAATAAAGGACAAGGACGGGGGGTTCAAATAAAGGACGGTTGGCAACCCTACTCCCCATTGGGGTGTTCACCTTTCATTTTGGAGGTGACGTAAAGCCAAAAGAGCACTTCGCCCCCACCTCGCTCCCCATTTTGACACCACTGGTTGAGGGGTGTGCAACCTTTCTTGACGGGCTGATTTCAAAGTAGTTGAAGACTTCATGGGCCAGTCGGAGTTTTGTAAACCAAACATTGTCGTGAAACTACGTACAACATGCGGGGTAGACAGGCTTTTTGTTCATATTTTTTTAGCACTGGGTGAAGTGAAGATCTTTTTGGGAGAAGATTAATATTTACAAAGCTTAAATAAATATACGGATTCAAATTCGAATCCAGGGGTAGGAAGGAGGTTATGTCTCACCAATGTTTGAAATACGAAACCTGTCCACCAATATTCTTATAATTGTGGGCCTATTTCTAATTAAACAACAAAATAAAGCGTAGACAAGTCCAGCAGGCATTTGGACTTCCAGCATCTTACTCGTAGGCGTCTAGCCTGTGACGTTTCTCTTTAAGCAAGTAGAAACTGCAAAGATACATATAAAGCGACATTTCAGCGTTGTGATCAAGGGTGTGGAAGCCCATTACTGATATTTGTATTAATAATTGCAAGGATATCGGTACAAAACACTAATCTTCATTTTAAAAGTAGAGAGGTCTGGACTATGGGCAAAGTAAATGTAATAAAATCCCAAATTCAAGAAAAGATCAAAATTAAACAATAATTGCATCAATTTGTAACAGTGGATCACGAGGGAATGTTTTTGTGTGAAAAGAGCTTAATAGGCGTCTATTGCAATAGGTTATATGACTTAGGGCAAAGGCATGGTCCCTTTTCATGCTATGGCCGAATTAAAGCAAACAGCGTAGGCAAAAATCATAATGCATCAAATATTAATACAAAAGCGGGCCCACCAAATCGTCAAATACTCCTACCACTAAACAGCTCATTTCTTTATGAGTCAAAACGACCACCATTTGGGCGACCCCATTAATTTTGACTATTTTCACTCCCCTTACACTTTTAAAAATTACGAATGGTAGTTTGAGTCATCATTCTTTTTTTTTGAATACTTACAGTCTTGATTTATAGACCAACATAATCATCATTACATGTCCAGGAACTATGGTTTATATTTACTAAAACATATATACGGTTTATATTAACTAAAATATTTTGTAGTAACAAATGTTTGTACGATGAAGCTTGCGCCGCTACATTACTTGAGACGTTTGAAATTGGCACAGATAATAGTATGGCCTGCCGGGGTAAAATCGCACTATACTTTGGAGAAACATGTTTTCTATTTTTGAAAATTATAGGCGAAGATATGGAAATTGTAAACCTTTCACCTAATTATTGTTTCCAGGCATATTCATTTTAATAAATTGTTAATGCCCCTTACGCCCGTATGCTGCTTTGCCAATTAGTTGCAAGGTTTACAGTTTTCTATTTTGCTTGGTTTTAGCTTTTTAGAGCTACCGGGATCAAACCAAACATTTGGGGAAAAGCAAGGACTTTTTTAACTCTTCAGCTGGGAGGCTCTATTAACGTCAAGCAGGGAGAAAAGAACATGCTATACAATGCGAAGCCAGCGAGGACTTGAGAAAGTGTAAAGGGAAATCAAGAGAAAACAGCGTCACGTGAAACTGCGTGAAATCGCACCACACGAAAGACATCTTTGCTATTTTGCTTCAGAATAACTTAATATCAGAAATGTATTCCCTATTTCCAAACTACGGGAAACGCAAGGCTCCCTTGGATTCGTGTCAGCAACAAACAGGGCATATAGATATAAGGCATAAACTGGATCCTGAAATGAGATATTCTATTAGAAGGAGCACACAAAGTCGTAAACATCTAATGTGCAGAAAGCACATAAACGTTTGGTAACTCTTCACACAAGAGCCTGATAGGTGAAGCCGGCTTAGCCGGCTGAATCGACACTCTCAATCCCGACGTTACTGACGGTGGCTCTTCGAATGACGCTGTCGTGTATATTGTAAAGCAGGGGTTTTTTTTTATACTGCTATGCTGCGTTTTAAGGTATTTATGTCTATACTCTACAGCATTAAAATAAAATCCCAAGTTTTAGAAAAAATCAACATAAAACCACAACCGTAACAATTCGTAAACCTGAATATAGAGAGAACAATAGCAGCTTTTGTCGCTATTCCGGAAACAAGACCAATAGTGCAGCCAAATTAAAAACTCAATGCCACTAATATAAATAGGAAAGAGGTAGCACCACATCGTAAAATAGGCTTACCATTAAATAGTTTTATTTCTATAATTATGAAATCAACCACCATTTCGCCGTTACAACAGTTTTAATTATGTTTCCGTGACTGCCCCCTCACAAGTATTAACGATAATTTGTGGCAAGATTCTTTGTGAGCATTGCCAGTCATGATTAAGAGAATATGATAATCACAATTTTGTGTAGAAGAATTGTGAAAGTGCATAAAATTCATTAATTTTTCACTACTGCTCACACAAGAGCCGATGGGTGAAGCCGACACAGCCGATTGAATGGAAACACTAAATCCTGACATTACAAATGGAAGGCCCCTGCCGGGCGACGCCGGCAAAGCCAGCTAGTATATACATATCTTAACTATGATCATTTTGAAGACCAAAAGTGGTAAAATAAACGCTCTGAACAAATTGAACTTCAAAACAAAAATAGGAGAGACATGGGTTTTTGCTGGTACTGTCAAGGTGGGCACGCATCCAACCTCTATTCTAGTAAATTGAATAAGCAAAGTGGTAAAAATTTAAAAAAGACTCGACTAAGAACAGTAGCGGTTTTAACCTATTTTAGTAAAACTCCGCAAACTGCAACAGCTATGCTGCATTTTGTATAACTATTGCCATAGCCTGTTAGATAGTAAATATAATGCCACTGCTTTGTACATGTTCACTGTTTGTCAAAGATTTCTTATCGTATTTATCTATTCTATGGTTTCTACGCGTCTAATGAAACAAATAAAAATCAAATTAGATCACTTTATAAAGTTTTTACAAAGTTCAGATAATTAAAGTGGCCAATTATTAGCAACTGGTATTTTCTTTTCATTAAGTTAGATAGACTATAAGAATTGTGATTGGTATCCAAATTATAACTAAAATCAAAATTAGAACAAGAATGCATTTGGCTGCAATGACGGTAAATGTAGCCTATATTCACGAAAGCAAAAAGATAGGCGGGGTGTATTGCAAAAAATAGGCTATCAAAGAGTACCACACGTATTTATGGGACTGTTGTGTTATATCATGTGTGTGATTATTTTATGCTGGAAACACCGCTTTGCACCTTGCACGCCTTACCTTCTTAATTATGCAAACCCCGTAAGCGCACATGTTTCTGGCGCAATTCGACAAGTAGAGTAACAACAGGTCCAGATTACGCAATTACAATTAGAATGACACTATATATTAAGCAGGTGTCTGGGCGTTTTCATTCATTCCATTACGTTCTTATAAAATTCTAATGTATCGTTGTGAATTGAAGTTAAACCTTGTGTGGAAAGTTGTCATCATATATATTCAAAAATACAACAGGGACACATTCATGGAAGCACTATAGGCCTAGAGAAAATGTAGGAAAATAGTTATTAATAAATTATTTGGCTGAAATAATGTATAATTGTTGCATCTATTCTCTTTCGGACGCTGGCAGAAAGCAAATGCACTTTTTGCGTGCAAGATTGCAACAGACTTTAGCTTATTAAAAATCCCTGGCTTGCCAACGAGGAGCATTTTTTTGGCACCATCCTTTGACATACTTTCATGTTGCCATTTAAAGACATCTGTAAAAATTCACGGCACGTCATTGTGAATACTCTGCCTTCTTTTCACACAGGTGCAGTGGACGTGTCGGTCACCAATTCACAATTTATTCACCTGTATGACAGTCACAATGGCATTGATTTTATTATTGACACGGCAAGTCCAAAATCGATTGTTTCTATTCATATGTTTCCATCCTTTCAAAACAACAACATTTCGTGTGAACTCTTTTCAGCAGATGGCCATCTTTTACAACAAGCAGGCAGTATTGATTTAACCTTGCGAGTTTGATGATTTTCCAAATAAACAATTTGTGCATACATTTATTCTAGCAAACATTTACAACCCTATTCTTGGACTTGACTTTTTAAAGAAGTATCAAATTACTATAGACACTAATCAGTTGAAACAAAGTGAACATTGCTGATACTGTTAAAACTGAAAAGCTCATACCGGTACCTGACTTACAAGACATTGATTATGACAGTCATTCACTTGATAATATTCTCGCTATGTTTCCGGTTGTAATTTCTGGTGAAATACGTAGCAATGCCAAATTACATCCATTTGAACATCAACTTGATGTGTCTGGTTCGCCAATTGCATTTAGACCCAGGAGGCTCAATCCGGAAAAAACAAAAGAACTCAATTCACAGATAGATGAACTGCTTCGACTAAATATTTTCCAATCATCCACTAGCCCTTGGGCTAGTCCTGTATATCTTGTTAAAAAGAAAGATGACTCTAATAGATTAGATATTGATTATCGGGCAATTCACCACAAAACTGCAAATATGAATTATCCATTGCCTTGTTTACAAGACTTTACTGCCTATGTAAATGGTTGCACTGTATTTTCGAGCCTTGACTTAAAATCAGCCTTCTGGCAGCTTGATGTCAGAGCTACTGACCGCAACTATACAGCCTTCTGCACGCACAGAGGTAATTTTGAATTCAACAAAATGCCTTTTGGCTGACTTACGCTTCAAGCTCCTTTCAGCACTTTAATAACAATGTTTCAATAGGTATTGATAGCTATTGTTTTGCATTCGTAGATAACATTTTTGTTTTTTCCAAAACTTTGAATGCACACAAACGTCATTTGCACAACATTGCTAACAGACCTAATGCATATGGATTGACGCTAATAATCACAAAGTTATTTTAGGTGTAAATAAAATTGATATACTTGGTTACAGACTTTGGGCTAACGGCATACTGCCCTTTACCGGACAAAATCTCTGCTATCAAAAACTTTCCGCGACCTACTACTATCAAAGAAATCAAACGTTTTTTAGGGTTGATTGCTTATCAACGCAAATTTATTAAAAATGCAGCATTTATTTTGGATCCACTAAACTCCCTTTTAAAGGGTCGTGCAAAAAATAATGATCGACTCCAATGGACTGACAAGGCTGATGAAGCCTTTATTGCAATCAAGAGGAAACTTGTTGATACAACATATCTGGCTCACCCCAAAGAGGGTGCAATATTGCAACTTAAATGTGATGCGAGTAATGTTTCACTTGGTGCTTGTTTGAAGCAGGTTTATGGTGAGAAAACTGAAGTCCAGGGATATTTTTCCAGAAGTCTGCAAGATGCTCAACGAAGATATTTTACCTATGACCTCGAACTGCTTAGTGTTTACAACAGCGTCAAATACTTTGAGCATATGTTATTAGACAAACATTTTATTATTTTCACAGATAACAAAAGCTTAGTAAACAGCTTTTGCAAACCATCTGAAAGTCACACTCCACGTCAAGTGCGGCAACTCAGCTATTTGTCTTAGTTTGATCGTGAAACTCGACACTTGCCTGGTCATCTCAATGTTGTAGCCGATTGCTTATCACGAGTTATTATTCAAAATCTCTTTTGGGCAGAGAAATCTTCCTTTACGCTTGAAGAACTTGTTAAAGCACAGCAGCAGTATCAAGTTCACCAAGACATTCGTTCAAGCTCAAATATTCAACTAAAATATCTTTCTCTTCCCAATTCAAACAAAACAATATTGATTGATTGTAGCACAGGAACAAATAGACCACTTGTTCCTCCATCTCTGCAACCACAATTAATCAGACATTATTATAACATGGCCCATGTTGGCATAAGACAGTGTTTCCCAAACTTTTTCAACTCGCCTACCATTAAAAGGTTTCGTACTATGTTTGCGTACCACCAACATTTGGATAATTGAATAGCTCAGAAATATATAGTAACAATGTTTTATTAAACTAGCATCAGCCCAGAGGTGAAAAAAAAAACTAAAAAATGACTGAAAACACAATAGTTTTAATGAGAAGGATATAGTTGTTTTTTCTCCACCAATTGGTGAATTCGAGGGATAAATTTGCTTACAGCACATCTAAAATCATGCCCAGGCGCACCAAGGCGGTTTCGGATTTTCGATTTTAGGCTCATTAAAGCCGAGAACCTCTGCTTGCATTCCCATGTTGATGGAAAAATCAATAATTGTGGAACAGCGTGAGTGGCTAGGTTTGGATACGATGACTCCATGCTCAACCAGAAATTTATAGAACAGCCGCATTCCTTATGCTTAATCTTTGCTGCCTCATCAGTGTAAATCTCTATTAGCTCTTCTTGTTCTCCAGACCCACACGCAGATCGGCTGGATCAACGAAGAATAGGTTGATGGAATAAGTGCATGATGTAACGCTAGGAAAGTTATGGATCAACTACTTTTTAGTTGCAAAAAATGGCAGACAATTTTTCAGAAAATTCGTCATTAGGTTTGTCCTTAACCGAGGTGGGGAGTTTGAACATTGCGTACTTTTTATTCTTCACATTCTCCGTCCAGAGGTTCAGTTTACGGAAGAACGCTTCAGCTTTGAAATATACTCAGATAAAGTTCCATTGGAACCTTGGAATGACATATTGAAGTTGTTTAGAACTTCAAAAATGTTGCATAAATAAGCCAATTTTGCAAGAAATTCCTTACTTTCAACATCTGCCTGAAAATCGTCATTCTTTTTCCTGAAAATTGAAATAGTTCGTCCTGCAGTTCAAAAAAACGCCTTGTCGCATTACCTCTTGAGAAGCCAGCGCACTTCCGTGTGATAAAGAGGACAGATGTTTGGAGCCAAAATCTTCGTAAAGTCGCTAAAACAACCGGGTAATTACGGCAAATCTTTTTATAAAATTTACAAGTTTGATAACTCGCTTCAAACATAATAATATTTTCTCAGGAAGCATCTTCGCACAAAGGGCAAATCTATGCATGAAGCAATGAGTAATGGTTGCGTTTGATGAAACTGTTTCCACGTAAGTTGTAAACCCAAATTTACGTCCCGGCATGGAGGGAGCCCCATCGGTTGTATAGATAATCAACTTTTTCCAGTCTATTTCATTCTGTTTGAAAAATTGTACAAGACCTCAAAAGCATCCTTTCCTTTTGCTATGCTGGAAAGTTCTTTGCTCATCAGCGACTCAGTTTCTGCATCATAGTTTTGAGTAGTATAGCGAGTATAGACGAGTAATTGAGCATTGTTTGTTAAATCCGTCGACTCGTCCAGTTGCATAGAAAATTCATACTTTGAGTTTTTCACACTCGAAATTATTTGATCGGCAATATCAATGGGCATCTCCCCTATTCGATTTTTAACCGTGTTGTAAGAGAGGGATACAGTTTTTAGCTTCGTAGCCGCCTGCACTCCAACACGTTCTTAACCAAAATCTTTGCTGCTGGCATTACTAGAGACTCGCCAATGGCAAGTGCTTTCATGCTTTTGGCAACTAGGAGAGCAACTTCAGACGATGCTTTGACAACACCCTTCTTTTTCTGGTAAATCACGCCACTCTTGTTTAGGCGTTGTCTTTTTGCATTCTCTCCAAGTCGCTGGAAGTAACTCTCGTCTTGTTCTTTCTCTTTAACATGATTTGTAACAAAGTGAAGCTTGAGGTGGCTGGGTTTCACAACTGAATTAGAAAGTGTCTTCATAGAAATTAAGTATTGTGGCAGAGATTCTCCCCATGCTCATTGGCAATGAACAGATTCTTTATGTGCGCTGGACAGCACTTTCGCTTCGGCATTTAGAAAAATATTTTATATGTTCAGCTAAATATTAATTACTTTTAAACAAATTATAATTTAGCTTTTACATATTTTTAGCTAAATATTTTATATCACTTGGACCATTTCTAACAATATAAAAATTGGTTTTAAACAAATGTAAAATGAATAAATCAGCTACAATTTTTATTGCAACCAGCAGTTGACCTTACAGCTCAAACCAACTTTTTATTCATTTATTTTTTAGACAATTGGCCTTTCTATAGGCGTGTAAAGCCCAAATAAAAACAATTATGACATCATAATTTTAAAGAATTTTCAATTTTAAATATTTATTGTAGCTCATCAACTTAAGTAAGTTAATGAATTAGACCCCTACAGCCAACCGAACAATTAGCCCTTACTGGGAAATAGCAGACGTTATAACCGGGCTTCCTACGGATTACTTCTAAAAAACCCTCCTTTGTTGTTTTGTCTTTCTTTGGTCTTTGCCCTGTGGTCAGATAAGGCCATATATTTGACTTATATATACAGTATAACAGATGCACCTGCTCGTATATATATATATATACATAGTGACCACGTGTATTTTCGCTATTCTTGTCAAAACGTGAACTTGGCGAAACGAGTTGTGAATTTTCGTTTCGTCCTGCTTATGCTTCGGATTTCTGTTTGGGCCGAGTGTTGGTCCCCCTGCTTCATTGTTCTTAAGGCTGTGTGGTAGCCTTTATCGCCGTGAATTTTCGTTCTGCGCACGCTGGGAGGAGCTGAGCATATTTGTAAATAAAAAACTGCTAGAAAATTTCAACCGTTTCCTGTTTTTGTTTGAGGAAGCAGAAAGGATCCGTAGTGCTAATATTTTTAGCTCTACAAAGCAACTCTACTGCTTCAGTGCTAATCAACGACGGTACGCTTGGCGCGGGAATGAAAGAATTGAAACCTGGTGCTGCCACACCAGTCGGCTTATTCAAAGTCGCTATGTTTTTCCGTCAATGAAAAAGAAAGTTTGTGATTTTGTGAAAACTTGTGTCGGATGCCAACGCTCAAAAATAACGTGTCATATCGTTTCTCTTTTATCACCGATTCCTGTGCCTAATAAACGTTTCCACACCATACACGTGGATATATGTGAGCATTTTCTTCTTTCACAAACTTATACCCATTTGCTTGTATGTGTTGATCGCTTTAGTTGTTGGATAGAAGCATACCCTATGCCTGACCAAACTACTAATTTTTGTTATCTGTGCATCCAATAAACATCTTCAAACTTTCGGTGCATGTTCAGTAATTCACACTGACTCTGATTGTTAATTTACATCTGCTATGCTTTGTGATTATTGTCAGTTTATAGGCGCTAACCATCGCATTAGTGGTGTTCGTTACCCGCAGTCTAATGATCTAGCTAAACTTATGATTCGCAGTATTAAAACTTCTCTTACTGCTAAACTAAATAAAAATTATTGGACATACCATCTCCCTTTCACTATCCTTTCCTTAAATTCCATGTATAAAGAAGATTTGAAATGTTGCAGTGCTGAATTAGTGTGTGGACAAAGCTTGCGTTTACCGGGCGATTTGTGCGTCGACATAACGCCTGCGGAACATGTTTTTCGTGATGACTTGGTTGCAAAAATGCGACAGTTTGCATGTGAATGCCGAACTTCTAAAGCCAGGGTTGCTTCAAACTCACACACATGCTTATATTAAAAATGATCCCATCAAGCCTAATCTCACACCAACTTATGATGGTCCCTTTTTTTCTGTTATTCGCCGAGATAAACTTCAATCGGTTTCCATCAATAATGTTAAACCGGCTTGTATTTTATCTCCGCTATTTGAGTGTGTAAATCTGAATGCGAGTGACTTTAGTGTGAACCTGCAGCAAAATAGCCGATTTAATCTCAGACCGACATGTCATCGCCCATCGCGATATAATGATTGAACGTCTTGCAAACATTAGTTTTCACAGTAGCCTATAAAGTTCTTTCTGTATATTGTGTGTGTGCTTATTGCGAAGCTAGTCGTAATTCAGTGTTTGTTTTTCCAACTGTTAACGCGCTTTTTTTCTCTTCGTGGGGGTAATCTGTAGTGATTTAGTAAACACTACACGTTACACTTAATCCTTTAGGAACGTCATTCTCCGCCGTCTACAATTTCACATGTGCTTTGTTTAAGATTAGTTGTGAAGACAAGTAAGGTCTGAGCCCACAAAACTGTACCTAGAATAAGTATTTTTCTCGCTAACTATTCTATTTGAATAAGGTTTTGTTGTAAAATGTTGACATTTATGTAAATATATTTTGCAATTAGCTTTCGATTTGTGCACTTGTTGAGGAATTCCTACACATTCCCCTTTGCTTGCACGCTTTTACGAGTTAGATTCGCTGCCGAAACCACGCAACAAGTGTGTGTGAGTTTTTTTGCAACAATCAGCATTTCCAACGGCGAGACAACGTCCAGGACAAGCAAGAGACAAAGTTGAGTATTGCCATTGTGCAGACAATCACATAAACCACAAGCTCAGGTTCTCATTTAGAGAGAAAAACTCGTTGATACTCCTTGCAGTGCTTTTAACAAATTATTAAACGGAACTACTTCGAACACCAAAGCGTGTGGGGCATAATTGTCTTGATCATGTGTATCGGTCCATTTTTGGAAGATGATGCTCCTGCGAAGCAATCCCCGAATTCTTTGTAGCAGATGCAAAAAACGGCTAATTTGCATAAAAAAAACCATTAATTATGTTTACTTTTATCATTCACTGGTTTTAGGCCATTGGCTATCATATCGATCATGTTATATCGCTGAAAAGGAAATTTCATGGTGATTTAAAATATGCTGACCTCCAAAAAATTTTTTTGCCCATAAATATAATTTATGCAAATTAACCCCCTCCTTTTTGGGGGAGTAAATCACTTTTAAAATAAGGTACTGTAGCTTTAAAAAATTCTAGAGACTTCATTTTTTGATGTACGATCTTTTCGAAAATTTAGACACATCATGCTAAAGAACCATGCTTTCGAGGAAAAATAGCCAAAATGCACCAAGTTACTTAGTTTTCCTACAATTGTTACTTTTCTGAAACTTATAGCCACAGATATTTCAAGATCTTTTTGAGCTACAACAAAAAGATGTGTATTGGAACTGCGTTTTTGATCGATCAAAATAAAATCAAGATTAAATCAAACGACGTAATGTAATATATTTTTGGAAAGGAAATTTCATCCCAGTTAGCGTGATGTGCATTCTAAAAACAATGCTTTGTGACTCAAAATGAAACAAAAACATCTTTACCCCTTTCATATTTTGATGGGGGAAACCAATGTTACCCCAAGTTCAAAAGATACTACAGGCCTCGCGTGTGGATAAATTTTTTTGAAAATGGCCGCTAGATGATGTAAAAGAATTATACTTTTGACGTAAAATGTCAAAAATTACCAAAGGACAAATTTTTTGTACTATTTTCAATTTTCTTGAAGCCCAGAAGCCAAATTTTCGGCCTTTTTGAGGGGTCCTGGAATCTACTGCAACTACCCTTTTCATCAATCGTTATATAATAACTTTTTGCTTATACGACCTAATATTGCCTATCTTTGAAAAGACTGGTTCTTCATAATTCAAATGATATGCAGTTTTAATAGATTATTTTGTTGCTTATGGTGAAACATAAGCTACTCTTTCGCACCCCCTTTTTGCTGGGAGAAAGCTAATTTTCATTGATTATAGCCCGCCTGTCAAAGTAAATAAAAAGTGCTTTGTTTGCATTTTCTCCTTGGTAACTTGATACAACATGGTAAAAGAATTTCGCTATTTAACAAAAATGTTTTATGATTTTTAAAAGGTGTACTTTTTTCACAATTTGCAATTTTATGAGGTCTAGCACCAAAATTGGGTGTATTTGGCCGTTAACGAAGATAATTTAGGGTTTATCATGTAGACTAGCCTTTTTATCAATCAAAACTTAACCTAAAATATGTATTATGATATATTTTTAAAAAGGAAATTTCTTCAACTTTCAGATGATATAAAACTTAAAACTAATATTTTATTGCTAAAGATGAACCAGGACCATTTTTACTCCCCTCTTTTATTGTTGGAGGAACCAGATTATCACCCGTAGTACCCTACCAAGCAAAATCTATAAAAAGTGTATGATATACAGAAGCTCCGTGAAAACTTGATACAGGGCGCAAAAATGAGTTATGTAAACGCATAAACATGATTTAAATTTGGAAAGAAAGAACTTTTTGTGTGATTTGCATTTTCTGAGGTCCAGCTATCAAATTTTGAGAGTTTGGGCAGGTACTAAAGATAACTATAGGTATCATGCTTTATCAATCATTATAAAATAACTCCTAGCCTAAACCATGCAACAGTATATCTTTTTGGAAAAGAAATTTCTTAAACTTTAAGATGATATGTAGTTTGAGATAAAAATTTTGTTGCTAAAGATGATACAAGACTATGTTGATTTCCCTACCTTTTTTGTAGGGGGGTCGCCAATTTTTTTGCTTTCAATGTTTTTAGAGTCGGCTATCTATCAAAAATTCCACAGACTTCATTTTTTGATCAATATTGCTGAAAATTTAGATACAGACAGATAAATAACCATGAATATCAGGAAAAATATCCAAAATGTACCAAAGGAATTAGTTTTTCTACAAATTGCAATTTTCTGAAGTACCGTTGGAAAATTTTGAGTGTTTTCGACCGGTATTGAAAACAGATTAGGCCTACGAAATTTGCCAATTTCACCAGTCATTATAGAATAAATCTAAACCTGAACCATGCAACAGTATATATTTTTGGAAAGGAAATTTCTTCAACATTTCGTTGATATGTAGTTTGAGATAAAAATTTAGTCTCTAAAGATGATGCAAGACCATGTTTACCCCTCCTTTTTTCGCAGAAAATTATCTATTTTTTGTTTGGTGTCGGCTATCTATCAAAAATTCCACAGACTTCATTTTTTTATCAATCTTTCTGAAAACTTAGATACAGACAGCTAAATAACCATGAATATCACGAAAAATAGCCGAAACGTACCAAAGGAATTAGTTTTTCTACAAATTGCAATTTTCTGAAGTACCGTTGGAAAATTTTTCAACAAAAAATGAAAAACTGTGTATGCCTACTATTTCGTTATCAGCCATTATAAAGTAATTCCAAGCCTCAACTATTTAAAATTATACATGTATATTGCTGAAAAGCTAATTTCCTGAGCTTTCTAAATAGATTAACAGTTGTCAGGTAATTACATTGTTTATGCATTAAATTTATCTGTTTGTACCAGATTACCAAATTTTAGGGGGGTAAAAAAATTCGACAACAGGTAATATAGGTCAATTTTTTCAGAATAAAAGCAAATAGTTAAGACAAATGTAAAACATCATCAAAATTGCCTTGAAATAACCTTTGATTTAAAAAAAATTGTTGAAATCGGTTGAGAAATAAAGTCACAAATCAGCTTTAAAGTGAACTGATTTTTTCAACTTTTGAAAAAAATCATCAATTGATGATCTCGCGGAAGCGAAAGAGTTAAAAGTGCTTTTTAAATTGCCAGAGTGTCCAAAAAATACACCAAGCTCGTTATCCTCGTGTAATGCATTTCTAAAAAAACTACGAGGCCACACAAGCTTGTTGGGTGACACGGTTAACGCAGTGCACCCAGCAATGAACAAAAGCTGCGAGGAGTTGCTTTTGCAATAATTTAGCTTGAGCTCCGGAGTATTTCCCAGCCATGTTTGCTGCGCCGTCGTATGCTTGACCTCTAAGACAGGAAGCTAAAAGATTTAATCTTTACAACACATCAAGAATAACTTTTGCTAACTTTTCACCAGTGGCAGAAGATGCCTCATATAACCCAACGAACTCTTCGCGCAAATTTAGGTTCCCATCGACGTATCTCCAAACCTATAAATTCCTGATATGTTCTGGAGATATCAGAACTGCATGAAACTATGGTTTCTAATCCGGTTCCAGACAATTTCAATCTGTTTCGGCAAAACCCCTGGCTGTTAAACGCGGAACGCTGGTTGAAAAACCCTGTCATTTTCCATGTGCAATCAAATTAATTAGTTTATATAATACAGTGATCCCTCGCCATATCGCGCTTCACCTATCGCGGCTTCGCGGAATTTTTTACAGTGCTTTTTTTACAGTGAATCCTGATTGGCTCAAAGGCTTTACTGTTGTCTAGAAGTGAAAAAAGCTGATATATACGTTAGTAATATGTAAAATTACTTTCGACCCCTTTCTTGTGGCGCGCTTGTGGCGCGCTACGTCATTTCCGAACGTGCAGTACGTCATTTCCGAACGTGTTGATACGTCATTTCCGAACGTGTTGATACGTCATCTCCGAACGTGTTGATGCGTCATTTCTGAACGAGTTGATACATAAACTTGGAAATGCATTTTACTTGTAACGTTGTTTTACAATTGAAAATGTTTTATTTGTTTTGGAATTCTTTTTGGAGTTTTTATTTGTTTGAGTTCTTTTAGGAATGGTTTTATTTGTTTTTGAAAACGTTGTTTTTAGGAATGATTATATTTGTTTTTGAAAATGTTGTTTCTTGTTTTTAGGAATGATTTTATTTGTTTTTGGAAATGTTTTTAGGAATGATTTTATTTGTTTGAGTTCTTGTTAGAAATGTTTTGAGTTCTTGTTAGGAATGGTTTTATTTGTTTTTGAAAACGTTGTTTTTAGGAATGATTTTATTTGTTTTAGGAATGGTTTTGAAAATGTTGTTTCTTGTTTTTAGGAATGATTTTTTGTTTTTGGAAATGTTTTTAGGAATGATTTTATTTGTTTGAGTTCTTGTTAAAAATGTTTTGAAAATGTTTTTGGAAATGGTTTTATTTCTTTTTGGAAATGATTTCATTTATTTTTTAAAATGATCTAATTTGTTTTTGTACCCTCGCTTTAGAGTACCCCCACTTCAAATGCTCTTCAATTAATTTCACTTTGGTTTTCAGCTCGTTAATGATATTTTTGTCTTACTGCAAAAACAGCTATTGTAAAGCGGAAATATTAACTTTTAGGTCGTGACGGAAGCCTTTGATTAACTTCCTTTCGAGCGTAAGCATTAATCGTTCACTTCTTGAAACTGTTTATAAAATCATATAGTCTCTGATCGATTTCATCCCCTAGAATGTTGTTTCTTTACTCTTCTATTGGAAGTATTTTCCTTTACTTGTTATGTTTCTGCAGTTGGTTGGAATTAATTTACACCTATTTCAGTATGTAGGTAATGGATTCAGTCTTATTACAATACAATCTTGGAGGAATGTAGACGTAGTTACTGGTGTCATGAAAGACAGATGGTTGAGGAAAAATTTTGCGTGTCTATCACTAGCTGAAAACGTACATAAGAAAATGATTCGAAAGTACAACCAACAGTTTAGAACTAGCCGCAGATACATGGTTGGAAGAGTATGGATTTCAAAACTAGGGTCAGATACAATGTTGGGTGTATAGATTTCAAAACTTGGGTCAGATACAATGTTGGGGAGTATAGATTTTAGAACTAGCCGCAGATACAATGTTGGAAGAGTATAGATTTTAGAACTAGTGGTAGATACAATGTTGGGGAGTATAGATTTCAGAACTAGGGTCAGATACAATGTTGGGGAGTGTAGATTTCAAAACTAGCCGCAGATACAATGTTGGAAGAGTATAGATTTTGGAACTAGCATCAGATACAATGCTGAGGGATTATAGATGTAGTTACCAGTATGGCAAAAGCCAGATGTTGAAGGAGAAAAATCTGCTCGTTCATCGCTAGTTGTAGGCTTACAGAAGAAAATAATATACAGTTTTTCTAGATCATACAGGTATCTCAATCAAAACATTTACGTTTATTACAGCTAGTCGTTAGTGTTAGAGGAAAATAACCAACAGTTTTCTAGATTATCAGGTTTGTTGGAGAAAAATCACAGGCAGTGACGTTGCTTCCAGAAGAGCTTGGTGGAAGGAAAAATATCAAATTTGACACATTTTCAATCGAACTTTTACCGTTAGATGTTAGTTTTACACCATTTGGATTAAAATTTCAGTAGATTGACCAGACCTTTGAGTGAAATGTAGATTGGTTTCACATATGATAGTAAGATAGTTAAATTTTTAGTGCAGTGGTGGAAACATTTTGAAAAGATCACGACAAAAGAAGTTTGTTTTCAATTCAGCAGTTTTTAATCACTACTAAATATTATTGAACCAAGAAGATTGAACCTTTATTGTGTTTGGAGACTACTTCAATAATTGTTCAACTTTTACTTGTAAACATTCACCACGCATCTAATTGACAGAACCTTTTCATATAACTAGAAAACAAAAAATTGTATCCTGTTATAACACTGTTTTAAGTAAAAACTATCAAATTCTTAAGCCACCAACATAAAATTCATATATTTCAAAGTCAGGAAATCAGTTAAGCTTACTATCAACAAAAATCTGATGCAAACGGAAACATCAACATCACGTCAGCAAACCTTTGACCAATCAAAAGTCGATGTAGAACTTCAAAAATAGTAGTTTCCTTCAACCCCAACATATTCAGCTGTTCTTCAGTCTTTTTGTCAATAATTTTCTGACCACACATGGCTCTCATCATAACTCTCTCTGTTCTCTTTAAAATCGCGTTTTCATTTTCTTTTAAACACCATACCTCACTTAAATTACTACTGTTTACATCGTAAAACTGAAACGATTTATCTTTAATTGTGTGCAAATCATAAAACATTCACCACGCATCGAATTTACATTCATTTTTCATACAACTAGAAACCAAAATTATATCCTATCATCACACTGTTTTAAGATTTTTTCCGAAATTTAGCAACTTTTAGCTTATTAACACGAAATTTTTACCACCTTTCAAAGTCTGCTT
Organism: Trididemnum clinides; assembly: GCA_963675345.1. NCBI lineage: Eukaryota > Metazoa > Chordata > Ascidiacea > Aplousobranchia > Didemnidae > Trididemnum > Trididemnum clinides. The sequence goes on from OY776294.1 coordinate 16,553,774, forward strand.
AACTCACCTACATAGAAATAAGCACAACTTTTAACATTATTTGTAGGACATTAGCATAAAATTCATGATTTTTACAGTCTACTTAGTTCACCAACATAGAAATAAGCACAACTTTTCACATTATTCGTAGGACATTAACACGAAGTTCATGATTTTCACAGTCTACTTAGCTCACCTACATAGAAATAAGCACAGCTTTTAACAATATTTCAAGGACATTAACACAAAATTCATGATTTTTACAGTCTACTTATCTCACCTACATAGAAATAAACAACTTTTAACACAAAATTCATGGTTTTCACAGTCTACTTATCTCACCTACATAGAAATAAGCTAAACATTTAACATTATTTGTAGGACATTAGAAAAACAAAACACAAAAATTATTCTTTATTCTTGTTAAAGTGAGTGTTCATCTCTACTGCAAATAGAAATTATTGATCCAATTCTTTAATTTTTCGTTGTTTGCTAAAAACCACAAACAGAAAGCTTCAAAACCAATCTGACTCTGTGCTATCACCAATCTAAAACTCATTGGTTTAACAAAAATTCTCAACTTATCCGTTAATTTGAAAGCACTTGAACAAACATACGTATGCATTGTGACAAGTCGTCTTAGCTGATCAAAGACTTTTGTTTCGTACAATTAAACTCTTGCACTAAGTTTTGATCTATTTGAAACCATTATTTGTAATTCACAACTTTCAACTAGCAGCGTATTATCTCCCACATAGATAAATCAAGAATTTTACCTAAATCCTGACAAAAATACATTAACTGATATCCATTATACACTTGTTATACGTAATCACTGCTACACACGTTTGCAATTGCAGATTAGACCAAGTTGATTCATTACAAATCTCTTACTATCTATTTTTATCAAACAACTTCAATGCTACTGTATTAAGTATTACCCATAAATTAAAAATGTAAAACCTGAAGCTAAATATTGTCCTACTAGCTTTCTCAAATCTAATACTCTGTTAGAAGCGAACAAACTCTGATAGTAGCATTCAATATAAACTTTTAGTCGTCTTTCAACTTCAATGCTGTTGTACTAGATATAACCCACATGTCATAAATTAGTTACAAAATGTAAAATCTGAGCTTACAAAACCAACTGCTAAACGTTTTTCTACTAGCTTTCTCAAATCTAATACTCTGTTAGAAGCGAACAAACTCTCATAGTAGCATCCAACATAAACTTGCAGTTGTCTTTCTAAGTGATCTCATTAGTAATTGCTTTGACCAACACACAAAAATTTTGAATGCGGTCTCGTGAAAGTCTTGACTAATTTTCTGACAAGCCACTTTTTATCTTCAAAACAAATTTTCCCTCACAATCAACTGTTTCAATGCTTTTAATACCTCAAATTCTAAACGTATAAAATATTTTTGAACTTCACCGAGTATTGACTCACACAAAAAACCTGAACTCACCACTCTTAAAAATTCCATTCAAGTTTTTAATCAACAAACACCAAACTCGCAATTTGATAACTTCTAAACTCATTCATTTCCACAACAAACCTTTCAAACTTATCGTTTATTTTCAAAAAACACAATCACAGTTTCTGATTGCTATACATAACTCTGAAGTGTAAATAATTCCTATTTTTCAACCTATCAAATTATATAGATTTGTTCTGATCGATTCGTTTTTGGTTTGTTGTTTTGCTCTTACTTATTTCGTTATCTTGATATTGATTTATTCAACAAAATATTTGTCGTTAATTGCTGTAAAAGTTTTATCTGTTCACCTCCATCCAAGATTGAACTCGTTATTTGCACCATTTCAAAGTAATTACAAAGCTTTTCATGGCTTACCGACAAGAAAAAAACTCAGACTAATCACTGTCAACAGACATACACTTCGCACATACTAACAAACTTGCATCGAATTACTTTAAAAATTACTCGTTTAGGTAGAAATCTGCACTGTACGGTTTATTCTTTCCAATTAGAATTACTATTTGTTGTGATTATGATAAAAAGTATAGCAATTCATATAAATTTCTTTAGCAACATGCAACTGTAAAACTATTTTCATCACAATCACCACGTATCAAGTTTAAATTTCTAACACTGTTATACATAATTGATGTGCAAAATATCTAAGTTATATTCAATCATCATTCAACTTTCTCATAGAATTTACTTCTTATTTGCTTCACTACATTTAATTTTTACGTCAATACACTTGAATTCATATAAATTTACAATCTACTTATATCCTTTAGTTGAAGTTACTCTCACCAACTATGAAACTTTTACATTTTAATAATTTTTTGAGTTATCTAAGTTGCAGTTTTTCTTCATCTAACTTTCTCAACAAATTTGTTTTTACTCTACACCTCGTTGAGCAACAAAGATCAACAACAAGCAATTTAATTGTCGTCTGATTTACACCAGCATCTCATACCAACACACTTAAATTCATATCAAAATTACAAAAAAATCTAATATTCTTTGGTTGAAAATGTTCATGTAGTTGGACACTTAATCATTTCTTACAACTTTTTGAATACAAATTGATTCACTTGTTAAAATCTTCACCAAATGTTGAACACCTTGAGACAATTGAACAATAAAAAGTTTTATCTGAAGCTCTCATGAAATATTTAAGATGAAGACCACTAAGCTACATTTTGTGCAATCAATGTATCATCACAACTCAGTTCAATGGTAAACGAATAGTCTAATGTTTTTCAACCATCACGTATTTTTTGCATCATGTAATAAATCTAATATTTTGTTGTTGCATATCAATTTAAATCAAAAAATCCTATCTTACAGTGTAAAGCATTTTCAAACTTATGTCAAATTTTCTTACCGCGCACTCACCTCACCACATTTATCACCTCTGTACATAACTGTAAATTAAATTTATCTCAAAATTCTAAAAAGCTTATGTATCAAACCTCATATTTGTAACTTTCGACACTACATATCACCGAAACAAGTGTGTTTTCTACTACAGATAGGTGATGGGTTCGATGTGATGGACCTGTATGCAAACATAAACTCACAGGAATGAAACTTACATCGCCACTATACGTAATTTCAAAAACCACCTGTCTCTAATCTACACTTAAAACATTTTATTGCTTCTCATCTCCTTTTCGTTTGCCGATTTTCATTTGTTTGCAGTAGAGATTGGTATCTTTCTAGTAATTTTCTCTAGCATATTGTGTTTCATAACATCCTGGTTACATCAATTTTGTGTATTTAACAACTTCCTGGTTTACAATTCGTGGCCATTAATCTAAGAGTAATAACTTTACCTTGACAGATATTGTTCTTACAGCTGAGAAAGTAACTTTTCATTAAACTTTTTGAGATCATACTACAAATTTGAGATGTGGAATAAGTTGGGGTTATTACATGATGTATGTTTGCTAAAAAGATCTTAAAACTGTTGTTATTGTAAGTGACTTAAATAAATAATAAACATCTACAATTTCAAACGTTTTTACTTTTGCAAAGACCTTTTCAAGAATTAAAATCTGTAAATGCAATGTAATAATTTCAAATAATCCACATAATAAGATATACAATGTGTCCAAAAAGTTGGTACCATTCAAAAATTTTATGTATTTTTTATTATTTTTTTCACAAAAAGTCGGTACTGTTCAAAATATTTATATATTTTCCATTATTTTTTCACAAAAAGTCACTACGATTCAAAAAATTTATATATTTTCCATTATTTTTTCACAAATAGTCACTATCGTTCAAGTTTTTTCAATTTTAAATTCTTAATGTAGAAATAAATTTCAATGTTATTTGCATTACTATCTATTGAGCCAGTGTGATGAGTGTTTTTCTAAATTCATTGTCTAGATATTTAACATTTTTCTAATTTACAACAACTTCTCATTTCTCGTGTATATAATTGATATATTGCAAAAATTCAAGCATTATTTTGGAATAACATCGCATAATGAAGGTTTGGAGTAATAAGTCACTGGAGATTGGTAGCTTGTGTGACAAACTGAGAAGTGGAAGACCAACTGAATGGGAGATGTGATCAATGATGTGCAGAAAGATGTCAGCAATGATTCAAACAATTCAGTGAGGAGATAATCCAATGAGTTTGATATTCCAAAATAATACTTGAATTTTTGCAATATATCAATTATATACATGGGAAATGAGAAGTTGTTGTAAATTAGAAAAATGTTAAATATCTAGACAATGAATTTAGAAAAACACTCATCACA